>CAWUFW010006683.1:0-600000 GCA_963921515.1 Calotriton arnoldi | reverse complement strand
TCTTCAACCCTTGTGCTCTCTTTTGGGGGAGAGTGGGCCATTCTTTCAGGCTCCATCTCTCCAAATTCTTGGGCTGGGGCTGTGGCCATTACAACCCCACTAACCTTTACAGGGACGCCCAACATCCTAAGGTGGGTTTGGTGTTCAACTTCAGCCCAGGCTGAAATCTCCAGATCATTGCCCATCAGGCAATCTACAGGTAAGGTGGGGGACACTGCCACTCTCTTTGGGCCTGTGACCCCCTCCCAGCTGAGATTGACTATGGCCATGCGGTGATCTGTTCTGACACCATCAATGTTGGTCACCTGGTATTTAAACTCAGGTAAAAGCTGGTGAGGGGGACTAGTTTCCCTGCCACCATGGTGACACTAGCCCCTGTGTCCCTAAATGCCACAGCTTTCTGACCATTAATCATTGGCTCCAGTCTGTACCTGCCCATTGCTGTGGGACCCATGGTAAAGGTGGCAAATCCTACACCACCATCAGAGTCAGAGGAGTCTGTTGAGGGGTCCCTGTCTGAACCAGGGCCCACCTCTGTTCCTGTTGCAAAAGCACCTAACTTTTTGGGTGCACTACTCCCAACTGGAGGATTACTACTGGTAGTACCAGGAGGGGGGTAGTAGTTGCTGGGGGACATTTTCTTTATTGCCAATCCTGGGGCAACTGGGATCAGATTTCCAGTGCCCAGGCTTTTTACAGACATGGCAATAGGGTTTCTTTTCAGGAGAGGAAGGAGTTTGGGACCCACCCCCAGAAGAGGAATTTTGGGGCCCTGTAGTGGACTTATCCTTAGATTTATCCCCACCTTTCTCTTGGGACTTAGTAGAATCTTTCTTCTGGTCACCACCCTGATTTCTAGTCTTTACTCTGGTTCTGACCCATTTGTCTGCCTTCTTTCCCAATTCTTGGGGAGAGGTCAGATCAGAGTCCACCAGATACTGGTGCAAAAGCTGGTTTTGACAATTATTAAGGATCTGCTCCCTCATAATCAAATTGTACAATCCTAAAAAGTCATGCACTTTGTTGCCATGTATCCAACCTTCCAGAGCCTTTGTAGCACAATCTACAAAATCAACCCAGTCTTGAGTCTGAGCTTTTTGGGTGTCTCTGAACTTCAACCTATACTGTTCAGTGGTTAGGCCAAACCCATCTATCAGAGCACTCTTCAAGACTGTGTAATTGTCAGCATCCTCTTCTCTTACAGTGAGGAGCTTGTCTCTACCTTTGTCTGCAAAGGAGAGCCACAAGATGGCTGCCCACTGCTTCTGGGGGACCTTCTGAACTTTACAGGCCCTCTCCAGTGCAGTTATCCATTTGTGGATGTCATCCCCACTCTGGTAGGGAGGGACAATCTTGTTTAGGTTTCTATGGTCATAAGACCTTTCCCTATCTCTAGGGATATTGCTGCCACCATGGGACTCTAGTCCCAACTTTCTTTTCTCTCTAAAGAGATCTAGGGACTCCCTGTCTAAGGCTACTTGCTTCCTTCTGAGTTCAAGCTGAGCTTCCTCATATTGAATCAGCCTCTTTCTTCTCTCATGAGAGGATTCCCTCCTATGAGATGAGACAGAGCTCCCTATTGAGGTGCCAGAGAGGTTAGACTCCTGAGAAGGAGATCTAGACTTTCTGGGCACACTCATAATCCTTCCTGGGGGGACAAAGAGGGCATCATCCTGATCATCCTCTTCATCTTCCACAGGAGGGATTGGGTTATCCAGGTCAGGGTCATTGTCACCCTCCTGGCCAGTTTCAGAGGGGGCTGGGGGTATTGGTACCCATGGTCCCTTCCTCTTCTTCTGCCCCACCCTCAGCTCCTACCCCTTCAGTCCCCAAGGGCTTACTAAGGTCATAAGCCACCAACAACTCTTTAAGGTGTTGGGTGGTGGGACTTTGGCCTGTCCTTAATTTCCTCAAGTTACATAATGCTCTCAATTCCAAGAATGGGAGGGTATCATACTTGGAGGAAGAAGCCCAGTGGCTTCTGGTAAGGATTCTCTAGATCCTACATTTAAAGACATTACTAGTGTGGTGTGGTGTATGCACTACCTACTCTAGTGTGGCCTACTAAACTCTCTTGAGTTGTAGAAAGGGTGTGCTATCCCTTAACACACAACTCTAAGTTCAGTAGAACTTACTGTATTCTAAGCTTAAATTATATGTACCTTAGGTACCTTTAGTGGTTTTCAGTTGATCAATTCAATTGAGATTATCTGGTAAAACAATAGCAAGCTGGAATCCCACACGCTGCACACCAATGTGAGAAGTTGGCCTGGCATATGCTGTCCACTAATTATAGTGGGCACCTTGCACCAGTCCAAACAACCCCTTATTGGAGATAGGTTAAAGACAACCTTAGTGAAAGCTATCCTAGTGGTAGCTATGGAGAGCAGCCTTCAGGCTAAGTCTTGAAGGAATGTAAAGCAGCTTGTTTTACCAGTCTATAATCTCTTGAGTGATCAAATGAAAGAGCACCACACCAGGTATATATTCAAAATATATGTATTTATTGCTAAACACACCCCTCTAGTCTCTTTATGAGGCTAGAGTTCGAAATACATAAGTTAGAAGTTATTTAAACACAGTAATAGCACAAATACACGTTTGGGCCCTAGGGGCGTACCAAACCATATACCAATAAAGTGGTATAAGAACCACGACTGAACTAGACACTAGGCCTAGAGCCTCTAGAAGTGCTTGGACCACAAGGAACCACCCAAGGTAGTGACACAGGGGACCCACGGGGGACGCGTGCAGTGTAAATACACAACCGCGATACGCCGTTGACTTCTATGGAGAAAGTCGCGATCAGGAAATTAAAGAAAAGGGACACTTAAAGGAGGACTTGGAGCAAACCCTTTGAGAACTAGTACTTTGAAGAGTCTCTACCCACGGGAGCACCGGAGTACTCGTGTTACCTCACCCAGGGAAGCCGGGTGCATAGGTGCCTTTCGGGGTCGGGTTTCGTCGTCGATTTGAATGGCGATCTGCTGCAAAGTGCTGCTGGCGACCAAGTGGAAAGTGTCCGGGTGGATCCAAGAGTGGATCGGAGATCTGAAGAACCTGAAAGCAGAGGGGACAGAGTCTGGGTCACTAGCCAGTGACCAGGAGGGCGATGGACAGATGCCCACCGATGTCGAGTGCTTCAGGTGCGTTGACGGTCGTCTTGACTCTTCAGCCACGAGGTCCAGGAGGCGTTGTCGGCGACCAGGAGCAGGATTCGGGCTGGTACACGATGTCTGTCGAGTGCTGAGGTGTCGGCGACTGGATTGGACCCAACAAGCCTTGGCAACGGCAAGTCTCGATGAAGATGAAGATCGTCGATGGTGCAGACCAGCAAGGTCTGGGGAACTCACCCAGCGAAGGTAAGTGAGGGCAGGCCTGGAGCAACCAGGATGCCCAAGAAGAAAAAGATTGGCCTTCGTTAAGGGCTACTAGCCAACGGGCTAGCGACCGCGAAGGAGCCTCGAGACGTCGCACGTGGATCTGGCTCACAGGACACTCGTGGAGTGGATGCCAGTGATCTTCGGTGCAGTTGGTGCTGGAGGCTAGGGCTACTCGCAGCCCAAAGCACGACTTCGTGGGAGACCCAGAAGAGGATGCACTTGCAAATGTGCTCGGTGTCCAGGGGTCACGGTCTCACGTCACCCACGATAGCTACGGGCCTCAGCTTTGCTGGGGACTCAGGGTAGCCTCTGGGAAGTCTGAGAATCCACCTCTGGTGATGCGAAGACTTCGGCGTCCGACGGGAGCTTCAGAAATGCGAACCGGACAGATGCGTCTTTGGTGCCTGCCAAGCAGGGGAGTCACTCCTTGACCCCAAGGGAGATTCTTCTGTCCTCTAATCTTGAGTAGAGCGTCGAAGGTGCAGGATTCTGTTTCAGAGTTTCGTCCAGGGATAATCTAAATCCTAAGGACTGGGTTCCTATACTTATACCAAGTTTAGGGGTTGGACTACTCTGTGGCCCCACCTATGGGTGGGTCAGGGCAGAGGGGTGGCTACACCCCTTTCCCTTTGTCCAGTTCGCGCCAAAGCAGGGGCTGCAAGCCCCTGATCCGGTTTGAACTGGGGTATGCACAGGGACACCAAGTGTGCCCCCAGTGCAGGACTTCAAAGCACCCGAAAGTGCTCCCGCCCAGCCCCAATACACATTATCCTGTCTGGGGAGGTGGTCACACCTCCCTGGGACAGAAACCTATTGTCCAGGCCTCCCCTGCCGGAGTTTCGTCCAGCAGCAGGAGGCCAGACTTGTGTCTGTGGCAGTAGCATCCATTTTGTGATGCCAGGCTTTAGAAAGAAGTTACCGGCCAGGCCAGGGTTAACATGTCTCTCCCTCTAGAAGGGTGGAATGCTACCCCCGCCGCCAGAATTGGCGGGGGGTAGTATTCCAAGATGTTTGACACCAAACACGACATGTTTAGGTGCAGCCATTCCAAAGTTAGCATTTAACGCGAGGTTATAATGCGCTTAAGAGTATATGGTCAGGCTGCACTACAAACAGCATCAGAGAAGGGTCTCCGAACGCTGCAGAGGGGCCCTGCTCATGCAGGGGCACCCTCTCACATAGGAACCACGCACTCTGCCTTCAGGATTGATAAGGCCTGCCATAGGAGTGACTTATAGGTTTATATGTGTGTATGTATGTAGTGATATAGGTAACCTATATCACAGCAAGGAGTGCATGCACCACCTTACCCAGGCTGCAGTAGCAGACCTGTGGTGTCAGTTTGGATGGCCTTCCAGGGGTGGCACAATACATGCTGCAGCCCCTGGTAGGCCTCTGAGGTACCTATGCCCTTGGTACATAGTATACCATATACTAGGGACTTATAAGGGCACTCCAGATTCCAATCAGAGATGTGCCTAAGGCACATGGAAACCTTTTACAGAGAAAGCAGATAGACTGGGGGCCTGAATAGCAGGATCCCAGTCCAACTAAGTCATAAACCAGCAAAACACCATAAAAAAAGTGGGGGCAACCATATAGTCAGATTCCACCTTCCTACACCCTACCCTAAAAACTGCCGTCCGAGTCGATTTTCGCTAGGAGGAGTACCGTCCCCCTTGGCCTGATGCACCGCCGAAGCCGTACGGGGCCTACGTGGGGCAGTGATCTTGTGGTCCACCACCTACTAGCCATACCATACCCTGGAAGCTGCTTTCCAAGTTGATTTCCGTCAGGGGGAGTACCGTCCCCCTTGGCCTGGTGCACTGCCGAAGCCGTACGGGGCCTACGTGGGGCAGTGATCTTGTGGTCCACCACCTACCAGCCATACCATACCCTAGAAGCTGCTTTCCAAGTCGATTTCCGCCAGGGGTAGTACCGTCCCCCTTGGCCTGGTGCACCGCCGAAGCCGTACGGGGCCTACGTGGGGCAGTGATCTTGTGGTCCATCACCTTCCAGCCATACCATACCATAGAAGCTGCTTTCCAAATCGATTTCCGCCAGGGGGAGTACCGTCCCCCTTGGCCTGGTGCACCGCCGAAGCCGTACGGGGCCTACGTGGGGCAGTGATCTTGTGGGCCCCCGATGCTCCAGCCTGGCCGTACTGGGCCCAGCCTTCTCTTCACCACGGGGTAATGGAGCCGTACCGTGCCCTCCCGTGTCGGGAACGCTGCAGAAGTGAACCCGCCGCAAATATATGGTCCGGTGTGCTGGTCCCTGCCTGTATCCCGCTATGTCCCTTTCCCGGCATACCGTGTGGAGAAACATACCCCCCTCCCTAAATACCTTAACGGGGGGCATGCGAGCTTGCCCAAATTATACGCCTATTTCCCAATGTCATCTCTAAGCCCTTCCCTGGCTGGCACACAACCACTGGCCCCCTCCCTGGCCTGTGGTCCCAGTATCTCGCCTAACATCTATACCCTCCCCTGCCTATATTTGTTTCGCCCGTGCCCTGGCTGCTTCTGCCTTCTCACGGGCTTCGCACATAGCGAATCAGCGCGCCTCTGTCTCTTGGACTAGCCGGCACTGCCCCCCCACTGTGCCTCGATATCCACCTGTAACCATCTATTGGCTTACCCTTCCGTCCCCCGAACATTGATGGCTCCGGCTCCACCTGTTCCAGCATACTCCCATGGCCTACTGACACTGTCTGGTTATGTCCCCCCCCCCCCAGGCCTCTTATCTTTTTGAGGGGGGGGCCTTGTTCCCCAGCCCTTTCGTGCTGGGGTTGGAGGTGGTCGCGCTCTTCCTACTCTCTGCGGGCCTGCATCACGTGGGGGATCACCCTGCCTCCTAACGTTACGTGTTGGGCTTCCACCTTACTTGCTGCGTCACGCACCTGCCGGGCCCCTGCCCCGCCCGCTTCCGACTCATAGTCACCGGGGCGGGGGGGGGGGGATTGGTCAGCATGTTCTAAGCGGGCTGGGAGGCCAGAGCGCCTGCCTCCCTTGCTTGCGCCGGTGTCCCCAGGTCTACCGCCCCTCCCCCGCCCGCACTGTCCTACCTTATTTCTTGCTCCGCTGCCCTCCAGGAGGCCGGCTGCCACAGCAGCAGCAACCCCGCTTTCGTCCCGGTGCGCAGGGCACGCCATGCCCACTCATGCTTCATCAAGCACTCCAGGTCGCAGGATGTCATGTCGGCCCGCCGCTCCCAACGTCTGGAGCGCGGCCGTGATCTCGTCGGCAGAGTGGGAAGTCATGTACACCTCCTCGCCGCTGGAATAAAGCACTCGCTAGCTACCTCTGAACCAATTTACCTGCAACAAAAGAAATCTCAACTCACTATAACGAATCCTCAACCCCTCTACCAAGAAAAATCTGTCCTGCCTACGACCAGCCACCGGGAATACCACAAAATGGTGGCTGGTAGCACCAAAATGGCGAAGTAAATAACCTTTGGGCTATAAAATAGCCCAAACAGCCCAATAAGCCCAAAAGGGGCGGAGCAGACGCCTGAGCCGCTCCCGTTCCCCAAACATCCCGGGAGGCAGACCTCGCTGCGCTCGGCTGCCCCCCAAGACCCCCTTCAAAGTTCGTTTTCTTTCGACATTCTTACCTTTGGAGACACAGAAGCAGATTCATACCAAACCCTGTCAACACATTCATCTCAATGCCTCATTATACATTCATAGAAATATATGTCAACACATTGATTCTAATAGCTGTCAGCATTTTCATAACAAAGGCTGTAAGTGCAGTCACATCAACCCTATCCGCATTTTCATCACGCAGCCGTCAACACACTTTCTATTTAAAATAATTTAAAAACACAATAGTTGCTATTCATGACTCCCTCGAGGTCTCTGTCACCTGCGGAATTGCCTCTTTCTCCTCTTTGCTGATCAGTTCTGTTAGTGTTTTCTTTAATGTATGACTAATCTTCCTCGTCTCTGTCATCTTCAGATTCACTGCGGAAGACGCAAAATGGCCGCCGCCCAATTATAAAAAGGTCACGGTTCTCTTTGTTATTCAGCCGTGCCACAGCATTGGCACCGATTTCCGCACTAATGTAATACTATTTCTGTGGAGTGAACGGATGCGGTTTTCATAGCTCCTGATGCTCAGGCGGGGCGCGAGCCCTTTGTTATAGGGGACACGACTGTGGGCTGTAATGCATGCCATCTGCGAGCGCAGTTCTATAAGGTAATCAGATTTCTCTCAAAGCTCCAGACAGTACAATAAATCTATGCAAATTCTAAATAAGGTGCGCAAGTCATTGCCATCAATCAGAGCACACTCTTATTGTAAACTGCCTGCTTTCCTCACAATTGGAAATATGTTGAAAGCTCACACAAATGAATACAAATATTTCTAAAAGTGCACAGCTCAACTATTGTCTAGAAGATCTTGGACTGCCCATTGCAGTGTGGTCTACGCACATCTGTAGCGATGAGATCGACAGAGGTCTAATGTAAAAATGAAAAAAAAAAAAACATGTAAGTGCACCAAAAGAAACAAGCATTGGGAAAGTCAATAGGTCTCAATTTTGAAACCTATTAGGTCTGCCATGCATTTTGTTCATACTGTACAGTATCTGATGTACAGCATGAACAAAAGGTGGGGAAAAGGCGCAATGACGTAGTTGCTGGTGGCCCTGTTATTTTCTATGCGCACGCATTCCTGATGACATTTGAATGCGCATGCGTCATCACGCTTGCACGTCTCCAATTTGACGCAAGTGTCTCTATCTTTAGTAAATAAATAATAAGTAGCCCAAAAGTGCTTTTTAAAGTATAATACATTTTAAAAATGTAATTAAAAACATAGAAGTGCAGGCGTTGGGAAATGGAGGAGCGGGTGGGTGAGTGAA
Source organism: Calotriton arnoldi (assembly GCA_963921515.1). Lineage (NCBI taxonomy): Eukaryota > Metazoa > Chordata > Amphibia > Caudata > Salamandridae > Calotriton > Calotriton arnoldi. The sequence goes on along the minus strand of CAWUFW010006683.1, from coordinate 591,745 downwards.
GCTACAGGGAGTGTGCCGGTTGGGAACGTGGAAGGGTAAAAACAGCAAACAAGGAAGAGCAACATGGTGGAAGGGGGCAAGCAAACAAGTGAGAGATAGCAACGTGAAGTGCTGGAGTGGAAGGAAAGAAGCACACAGGAGACAAGCACACAGGTGACAAGCACACAGGAGACAAGCACACATGCGTAAGACAGAGATAAACATGGAGCTGGGATTCCCACCTGGCCATTTTTTACCAGTCTGGCCAGTCTTTATAAGTCCAGGCCAGCAAAACTATTTCTGAAAAGCAGAGAAATCGATTATGTTTTTCCTTCTGAAACAGAAACCTAAACAGCAAACACATGAAGAAATCAAATAAAAAAAGTATTGGAAAGTTGTCTAAATCGTTTCAGGATGATCATTAGAGCAAACAAAGGGATGATTGTCATGTTACCAAAGAACCCTGACATATTCTTTTCATCTACCAGCTCTTGGCTTTTCCAGAATAGCAAAATGTACATATGTGGCTAGCATTTTATGTAAAAAAAAGGTGGCAACCCTAAATGGAGTGGGTGGAGGGTAGTAATCACACAGTTGAGAAAGAACAACACAGAGTGTGGGTGGGTTGGGAAGAACACAAATGAGACAAATGGAAAAAAACTTGCACTATCATGGAGGGCTTAAGCAAAAAGAAAAAAGTAGTTCCCTAAAAGGGAGAGGTGGAAGGACACAAGTAAAGAAGCTGTGCTCTGAAGGAGCTACAAGCACACAATCGACAAGGCAAGCCATCAAATAAGAAGTAAGCAAATGAGAGTGACAATAAAACCTACCAATGGTAAGCAAAGCAAAGGGTGGGCTTTAAGCCCATTGTAAGTTCTTGGTAAGCCGACAATAGGTCTGTTTCTGTGAGACAGTCCCAAACTAAAAAGAACCACATTCAAAAAGTTGTGTGTGTTTATGTACTGCACTTCTACGGTTCTGAAATCAATGCTACAGTTGTGCTGTGTTTCTTGTGAAGCTTACAACAGTGAGACACTACTGATTCCCCATTGTACAAATTAATTGTTTATGAGGGAAGCATGCATTGATGAATGGCCACGTTGTAGCATTTCTCTATGTCTGAGGAAAGCTTGTATTGCTGATGTCTGTTTGGCTATTCATCTCTGTAGTGTGGGAAGCTTCCACGGCTGCTACCAATATTGTACATTTTCTGTGTAAGTGGCACTTGCACTGTTTCTACCTTTGTCTTTTCTGTGTGTAGTGAGAGATGTGCAATGCTGCTGTGTATGCTGTACACAAGCTCACACTGCTTCGAAATGTGCTCAACATGTCTGTGTGAGGAAGCATAGATTACTGCCAGTGGCGACTGGCATCTACCGGGAGGGCTGGGGGGGAGGGGGGGGCAGGTGCACGCAAGCAAGTGCAAATAAACAAATAAATAATAATAATAAAAAATAAACACTTACTGAGACAGAGATGCACCGGAACTTTTCTTTCCTCTTCTTTCTTCCTCTGCAGCCCAACCACCAGGAAACTCCCTTGACCACTCCTGGTGCTGCTCTCATGCCATGAAAGCAGCAGTAGGATTGATGGGGGCGGCCTCACTCGGCCCTCCACAGCCCTCTGGAGGCTTTGGCTTACTCTAACCCAGATGTCTTAAGTCAGCTGGGTTAGAGGTGTTGAAAGTGCGCATGCGTGGCTGCCTGTCGCAAGACAGACTGCCAAAAAGACATGCGCACTTTAAACAGTGCATTTCAAAGCCCACCCACCTCCCTGCCGCTGTTACTCAGTAGTGGCCCCGCCCTCGTCCGGATGCTCTGTTCGGGACGGGGGATGAAAAATAAAATGGTAATGAATTACCATTTTATTTTTTATCTCGAGGGCTTTGGGAATCATTTAAGTGGGGCGACACTCCTCCGCTCCAACGGAGAGCCGCCCCTGATTACTGCTAACAGTGCACAGGGCCTATTCTATGCAAGGAAAAGAACCTTGCAATACAAGTTTTGCCTGAGCAGTACTCTTCTGTGCATGCAAGAGAAGCTTACACTTTTTGCAAGTAATACTGCGTAAGTGGAGAAATCTTGCAATCCTACTGACCCTTCTGTTTCTATTTTGCCTGCACAAGGAAGGAACCCTTGGCACAGCCTACTTTGCTGTTCCTGAGTTGTGTGTGCAGAAATGAGCACTGCTTTTGCCTGTGGTCTCAGGGAATGAGAGGGAAGCTTGCACGGGTTCGTCACATACTGCTTATGCTGTTGATGTGTGAGGAAAGCTTGCACTGCTACTGCCACCTGCCATCTACCAGTTCTTTATGTTTTAAATCTCATGAAAGCTCCCACTATAGCTGTCCTTGGTTTAACAGAGAAATATATTAGTGAAGCTTGGTAAAAACATTTTTAGTATAATAAGAAAACTGTTAGCACTGTCTTTGTATTTAGTCGATCATACTGTCCCTAAAAGCAGGCTCTATTGTCACTTTTGTGAGTGCAACAGGGATATTGCTCTTGTGAAGCAGTTCAGAGTTAAATAGGTCAATATATTGGCATAAGAATATAGAGATCGTATAGAGCGTTTCAGAACAAACAACAATGACAAACAAAATTACAGAAGGTATTGGAATCCATATTAAGTGTATGGATTGCGGCTGAAGCTTTCTCAGAGGCAGATGAAGTACCTAGAGCTATTTATTAATTTAAGCATTTCATCAAGTAAATGCAGGAAATGGCCCAGTGAGCATGTTAGACATTTATTTTTTAACAAGAAAGTAATAACATCATAGAAAAAGAAATGTATTAAAAATGTATAGGTGGTACTGTCCGTACAAAACTGATAAAGAGTTAAAAATGTCCAGGCATAAGCTGACACATTTCACTGAAACAACACTTCTTTAATGTAGCCTCATACAAATATTAACACAAATGAAAAATACAAAACGAAGAAATTAAATTAAATATAGTGATTGTTACACCTTAAATTTTTAGCAGTATCTTTATTTTGTAGTAAATTAGACTGTTTGGGCCAAGCTTGCTTGCTTGTCCCATAAGTGGTGGTCAGCAGATGTAAACATTAATTTACTTCCTCAACAGAGAACGATTTATATTGACAAAATGTCATTAACTTTTTAAATTAATTTTATTCTAAAATAAGCGCTGTCTAATATAATTACAAAATAAACTCAACTGTTAGTAACTGCGTCCTTATGTTTTTTCAATAAATATATGACTTCTTTTCATCAAGGCCAGGTTAGATACACTCAGAAATGTACCTCTGTCTTCAAAGGTACATCACTCCACTAATAACTGTTATGACCAAAATGCCAAGTTCTAGGCACGTAACTCGGTGTAATATTCAAAACAACGTTGTTACGAAATTATTATTTATCTACCTTCCCTTACATCTTTAAATACATCTATTTTTTAGCAGAATTGGCATAAATCAATTTTATTATTTCTTCTACATTGCACATTGAATTAAGTAAATTAAAACATATTCAGATCTAACGACATTTTACGTTTGTCTTAAAAAATGCGTAAGATAGATCCTAGTAGTTTTCTCTCATCCATTCTTTTTTCATCTGCTGTTAAATTAATTTGACACATTACATTTTTTTTAAACTCTCTTTATATTGCTTATAACCAGAAAAAAGAAACTTGCTTAAATATTAGCTGTGAAGCTCTTCCAATGTCTCTAAAGTAGTAAGAATAAACTAGCCCTTTTCATCTTTCACTTGCCAGGGTATTTAACAAAGTGTGTGTTCACTCAGCATCTTCCACCAACAGCTTCCAGCAATTGGCTGGTTGTATGTATGGACTTTGTTCAACCCTAATTGAGTTGGCAATTCATTTTCAAATTCAGTATCATTGGTAGATACTAAACCCCTATGAGATAACTGAATGTTGTACAACCTATTGTATTGCTAACAAGAGGACATATCCCCATTTTACATAAATTCTCTTAGTCTAGACTGTAAAAAAGAGTGTCCATTTTTTAAAATATAATTATAGTTGTTGACATGAGTTTGTCGGAATATGAGTGTAAACTATCTCACTGCTGCTGCAGGGTCCTGGTTGGTCACTCCACGCCCGAGTGGGCTTTTGTGTACTTGGTGTATCCTATAGAAGCAATTAGAGCATAATGTTCAGCATTAGAGGAGGGCACCGATAAAACCTTCACGTGCAGTGGGGGTAAATTTGGAAACTTTGCATCAGTGAAGCAAGGTGAAGTTTTAAGACTTGGCCTAGCTTCACTGATGAAAAGTATTCCTGCCAACAAACAAGGATAACTGGTCGCAGGATGTCCTGCCCAGTGGCTTAACACAAAATGAGGAGACACCCTATTGAATGTGATGAGGGAACCTTGAGTCTTCCATTCTCACAGATATTTATTAGACTTGGGTGTAATGGGGGGGCTCGCTGAAGAATTTAGGGCCCCCCGTAAGTGTAGGGGGGCCTGTGCACCGCAGGGCTGCAGGGGCCTGTGTTATGCCCCTGGTCCAGCCCATGACGAGAAGAAAATCTGGTGGGTAGGAAATGGCTGCAGGTTCATGTCACAATTGTCTAGGTATAACACATGCAGCTGGTTCTGAAGTCAAAGGATCTGCTGGGGAAAAGCAGAGATAGACCTTGTAGGAAGGGCCTGGTATGGCAGGGAATAAGGGGTTAGGGGCAGGGTATGTGTTGGAGAGTGGGCATTCATCAGGGATGGCCGCCATACAGCTCGAGTACACCTAGGTGCCCTCCCAACAGTGAAAATGCTTTGAAACCAGGGCAGCCGTTAGCTGGTGGGTCAGATTGTACAGGATGACTCAGTGCAGCATTGACTTGGGCTTCAGTGTCTGCAGTGCAATCAATAAATGGGACCACATCTCATTCCTCTGCCCAGTCTGATCATTGAGGAGATGTGGTCCAGCAGCTCGTGCTGCTGCCTTTGCAACCCTGGGACCTAGGTTCAAATCCTAACCTCAGAATTTGAGCCAACGTTGTGTGATTCTGGGCAAATCACCTAGGGCCGGTTTTAGAGTTTGGCGATGGGGAACTCCATCACAAATGTGATGAATTTCCTCTCTGCTGTACTACAAGTGCCATAGAATATAACGCACTTGTAGTACGGAGGACAGGATAGTTGTGACAGAGTAACCCCCAACTCTAAATCAAACCTTAACCTCCCTCTTCCTAATTTTGTGAAAAATGTATTTGTGTTATCCCCACTTGATGTACATGATCCACGATTGTCTCCCAACCCCGCATATAATGTACAGCAATCTGTTGTGTCATAGCTGTAATGAAGAGTTCCACACGTGTAATACGTATACGCTCCTATATTATCTGCCCCATAAACCAAGAAGGGGAGACACGTCCAAGTCAACCTGCTAGCGGGTCTCGGCTTCTAATAACCAGAGTGTACAGACCCAAAGGTTCTTTATGCCTAGCCCTTTACTACAGTAGCTAGTTTCATGCTGTATAAATACCAATATATACATACATAAACATGAGAGGCAGAGTGAATGGATGGCGTCCATATACAGGGCAGCCCTTCCATGCCCTACATCAGGCCTTTCTTCAGTGCTGCATGCCTAGTGGGCATTGTTAGAAATGGGATCTCTAGTTGGCAAGGGCTTGCACCTTTGTCCAAGTAGGGACCCTTCTTCCTAGTCAGGGTAAGGGTGTTACACTCGTGAAGTAACCCCTGCTCACCCTCGTGGTAGCTTGGCACGAGCAGTCAGGCTTAATTCAGAGGCAGTGTGTAAAGCATTTGCACATAACCAACAGTAATACAGTGTAAGCACTACAAACGGACACCACACCAGTTTAGAAAAATAACCAATATTTTATATACTCAAGACAAGACCAATTACGACAAAAATCCACAATACTATACTTTAAAAATGAATGCTTGATAAGGTAACTTCTTCTTTGCAGGAATAGTCCAAAAACAAAGTTCGTACGAGTCGGTAGCTCCGTCCGAGCCTACAGCGATGCTGAAAACCACAGAGTCTAACAGTTCCAGCTGACCACGTCGATACGGGCCAGCAGAGTCGTGAACAGACTCGGTCACAGTACCTTTCTCGTTGTGGCTGCTACGGAGTGTACGAGCCGGTCGGCGTTCATCGCGGTTGCGGTGCAAGACGGAGCGATGCAAGGTGCGGTGTCCCTCGATGCGGTGCAGGCAGCGGCTCGATGAGCGTCGTGCAGACGGAGTCGGTGAGTCCAAGGCGTGCGATGCAGGGTGAGATGATGCTCGATGCGGTGCTGACAGGTTGCGATGCAGGCGACCAAGCCGGAGTGCGGGAGCTACGTAGGACAGCGGTGCGAGTCGGAGCGGTGCGTCGCAGACGTGCGAGCGGTGCCCCAAATGCGATGCGGTCACGACTCTTGAGCCAGTTGCAGCGACCGCGTCGGTCGGGTCCGGCTGGTTCAGTGAAGCGATGCGATGCGAACTGCGGTGCCCACAGGTCATGGTGCAAGCAGCGGCTCGGTGTTGGCGGCGTCGGACGTCGCCCACGGTGAGACCAGGGTTGCGATGCGAAGCGGGGCGATGCGGTCTGCGGTGCAAACAGGTCACCGGCCAGGGATGGATTCGGTTGACGGAGTCGGTTGCAGTTCCCTTCCCCTGTGGCAACTGAAACAGCGTTCCAGAAGCGGTACCCAGAGGCTTGTGAAGTCTTTGTAGTCCCTGAGACTTCTTAACAGGAGGCCAGCTCGGTTCCAGGCCCTTGGAGATACTCAGCACAAGTTTGTAGAAAGTTCAGTCCTATCACTGCCCAAGGCAGAAGCCGCAGCTGCAGGCCAACCAAACAAAGCAACACCACAGCAAAGGGGCAGTACTCCTCCTGGCAGCTCTTCCAGCTCTTCGTCTTGGCAGGTTCCTTGATTCCAGCGAGATCTAAATTCATGGGGTCAGGGCCCCAATATTTATATCCCAAATTCCTTTGTTCTCTGAAGGCAGAGAGGCCTTTGCCTAGTCCAAACCACTTCTGGAGCACTTTGTTGACAAGTCTCCGTCCCTTCTTTCAGTGAGTAGGCCAGGGACATCAGATGCACCACAGGAGGTGGAGCCCAGCATTGTGGAGGGAAGGCACTGTCCTATTCAGGGCCCAGGTGCAACTCCTCCCACCCATCTACATGTAGTCCTTGCTATTCAGCCCTGTGCTGACTCACCCTGTCTCCTGGCATCCCCCAGCCCCTGTCACTCACACTCCAGACAAGGAATACACAACCTCGCAGAGGCAGGCTTGGATGGTTAGACAAGAAAATACCCACTTTCTAAAAGTGGTATTTTCAAACACAGAATGTTAAAACCAACTTCACTAAAAGATGCATTTTATCATTCTGAGTCCAGGCATACTAAACTCGAATTTCTACCATGTTCCCGGGGTCAGTTAGGATTATAAGCTGTAATAATCAAAACTGCCCGTTCTGGCCTATGGGGAACAGGTAGCCTTGCAATAGTGAAAAACGAACTAGGCTGTAATTCACTATCAGGACATGCCACACAAACCAGTGCATGTCCTACCTTTCACATACAATGCACCCTGCCCACAGGGGTTCCTTGGGCCTACCTTAGGGGTGACTAACATGTAGAAAAGGGAAGGTTTAGGGACTGGCAAGTGTGTGCACTTGCCAAGTCGACATGGCAACCCCAGGCTGCGCACAGGCTCTGCAATGGCAGGCCAGAGTTACACTTTACGGGCTGTTTGCGTGGGTGGCACAATCCAGTTCTGCAGCCCACCAACAGCATTTGATTTATAGGCCCTGGCACTCGCAGTGCACTTTACTAGGGACTGACACAAAAACCAAATAGGCCAATCATGGAAACACCAATCCATAACACATTTTACACAGAGAGCATATGCACTTTAGCACTGATTAGCAGTGGTAAAGTGCCCAGAGTCCTAAAACCAACAAACACAGGGTCAAAAACAGGAGGCCAAAAAGCAAAAAGTCTGGGGGTAAACCCGCTGAAAAAGCCAAGTCTAACAGGCATAAACAACATATTGACTCTGAGAAGGTCAAGGGTTGGGGAAAGGATTTAAGGCCAGATGTATCAAGCCTTTTTGAGCTCGCAAATGGGCTGATTCGGATAATCGGCCCGTTTGCGAACAGAAAAAGGCCTTTTCTAATATATGAAAGGCTTTGCATTCGCATTTTAGGTAATCACAATTCTTAGCGATTACCTAAATTGCGAATGCAAATAAGGAATCGCAAATTGCGAATCCCTAATGCACATGCAAGAAGCCTTTTCTAAATGAGAACTGTGCATTTAGGAAACGCTAATTACCATCAACTTGATGGTAACCATGTGCAAATGTTGAAAAATGCAAAACAAATGCATTTTTTAATGAGCAATGTCGCGCACACATGCCCTTAGGGCATGTGTGTTCTTTACATGTGCACTATTTACATTTTGGGGGTGCTTCAGAGGGGCCTTAGGCCCCCGGGCACCCTTGGCTTCGCATTCGCTATTTTGCGATTACCAATTTGGTAATCACAAATTAGCAAATGGAATACCATTCATTCCTATGGGCCTGTAGGCCCATTGAAATGAATGGAGTCATATTACTTAATAGCGATTCGTTATTTACCGACTCGCTATTAGGTAATGTTAAGGAAACTCAAAATATTTCGCGATTCCTACATACATTGCATTTTGCGATTCCAAAATAGCGATTTGGCAAAAATCTTTATTTCAGAATCACAAAATGTATGTTTGATACATCTGGCCCCAAGCTTCCATAAAAGGCGAGGCTTGTCCATGAAATCTGCAGTACTTCCAGGAGGCTTCATTCTTCTGCTGTGTAACACTAAACAAATGCTCTTTACAAAGCAAAACACGCGAACATTTCAATGATCGGATAAATTGATTGGTGGAGCTGGATTCTGCTGTTTCCATAGATACTATTCCTCCGTCTTATGGAGAGCTTGGGAACTGTACACAATTATGATGTATTATCTGAAGACATAAACTGATGCATACGTGTTTTATTGAAGAAGTTACACCGTGCAACAATAGGCTTTTGTATCTCTGAGTCGCTTCCAAGTTTGGGGTCCTGGTGTAGAAAGCACTTCCTGTCCTTTGAACTCTTCAGTGGAGGCTGTCATGAGATGGGGAATGGAGGGAGGGGGATATTATATGATGTAGCCTCGGTTGCAGTGTTGTCAAGAATGCCTCCACCCTCATGCTTAAATAAATCTACAAGTTGACTGTAATCTCTCAGGGACACAGTTTTCAAGTACTCGTTTGCCTTTGAAAATCTGTTGCTGCATTTTGGGAGTTGTAGTTTTGGTTTAAGTCAACTAAATTAGGGCCACTGTAAATATGTGTCAGGGTTAGACTAAATAATGCGTCAGGGCTGACGCTATGTTACAACAAAAAGCAAATTATGTTGCATAATGTGGCACATTTCGTAATAGCGTTACGTCACTGTTTTGTCATTTTGACAGGTTAATACTGTCTAGGCAAAGTTTTACCTCATTAGTACTAGTTCAACACCCAAATCCAGCAAAAAAACTACTGAGAGGTTACTGGAAATCTTTTGAAAAAGGCCTTCCATTGAGTAGGCAAAACACACAAGATGATGGACGGAATGCTGCACATTGGCAAACATTCACCCCCAGTCACAGATCTGGGTTTAATCCATCGTTATTTTGCTTCACCACGCCACCCCAGTTCAGACATAGCCATATGCAAATCAGTCTTGACCCTGTGCCTCATGGGAACAGTCCAGACCGAACTGCCAAGCCATGTCTTCCCTGGACCGGAATCAAGCATCCTAGGACCGGTTTCAGGCTATCAGCCTTCATCAGCCAGGATAGCTTGACTCCAGTGGCGTAGTGAGCACGGGACCCACGTCTGGGCATACCCTTCCCACTTAGGGTGAAATGCAAAACACACAAGATGATGGACGGAATGCTGCACATTGGCAAACATTCACCCCCAGTCACAGATCTGGGTTTAATCCATCGTTATTTTGCTTCACCACGCCACCCCAGTTCAGACATAGCCATATGCAAATCAGTCTTGACCCTGTGCCTCATGGGAACAGTCCAGACCGAACTGCCAAGCCATGTCTTCCCTGGACCGGAATCAAGCATCCTAGGACCATTGAGTAGGAGCATGTGCTGCCTCGTTTTTGGTAACTTTTGATCCATTTGAGCAAGAAACATGATTTATTTTTGTTAAAATCTGGAGATTATGCTGCAGATGATGGACTATTTGGCAAATGCGGCAAATCTATGCTAGCTACCTAATTCCATAATTACAGTGCCCTGAACTATATTAATTGGACTAATACACTTGAATAGAATGATATGGAACAGCAACTCCCAAGAATGAAACATGGTGTCTCTGGTGACATGCAGGCCTCTGGTAACTGATAATTTGAAGCAGGACAAATCCTTCCTCTCTTTGGTTCTGGAATTTTGTGGGTCAGGCCAAGTCCAGTAAAGAAGCTGTCCCAGTGGCACACACTTGCCAGCTATTGGACTGCACGGTGGCCGGTGCTTGCTGTCTATCACCTGAGTGTCCTTACCAGTGCTTAATTTGAGCAGGTGGTTTCCAGTGCTCAGCATCGGCACTTAATTGTCAACACCAGGCTTGTGACGGTCTGCCACAAGGTGGCGCTGTCTGGTAAATTTAGAGATGAACACAACAACATTTAATTATTAATCCAATATACATTAAACTGACGATTATCTGCCGCACAAGCCATCCTTCACTGGCGTAACGAAACTTGAGGGGGCCCCCTGCAAGGAATGTGGAGGGGCCCCCTCTGGACTGAATTAGGAGCTCTCCGGCCAGAGTACTGTGCTGAGGGGGGCCCCTGGAACTTGGGCCCCCCCGCTCCGCAGGGGCTGCGGGGATCTGTGTTACGCCTCTGCCATCCTTATAGCTTTGGGGGCATGAAATAGTCCGAACTGTCACACTTGTAGGAGTGTGAAGGTTAGTAGTAGTGTTGTTACTATCATTGGCAGCGCTGGCAGGGACAATGTGTGGTGCAAGCTGCCATGGCCTAGTGACGAGAGCACTGGCACGTATTTTTTTTTTTTTTTTTACAAATTAAGCACTAGTCCTTACCTTAATGCTAGGCGGTTTCCAGCCGCACTGCAGCTCATCTGTTGCCTCTCCCAGCACGGCCTCTCAGAGTGCAGACTGAGGACAAACTTAAGGCCTTATTTATGAAGGCCTGCGTCACTTTTGTGCCATGTTGCGCCATATTTATGAAGTAACGCATCTAGGCAGATGCGTCACTTCATAAACTCCTGCGCTACATTATACCTGTGTCAGGTATAATGTATGCAGGGTGAGCATTCCCCCGCAAGAAAGGGTCGTAGGAGTGGCGCAGTGAAATCCTTGAAATTTCGCTGCGCCACTTCTAGGACTCCAATGCGTCAAAACCTTACGCCTGCCTCATGGCAGGTGTAAGGGTGACGCAGGCCCTTTCACATGGGGCTTGCCCCATGTGAGGAACATTGCTGGAGTTGCGTCACGCTTCCGACACAACTCCAGCAATGCGCCACTTTTGCGCCGACAGATACATCAGTAATACTGACGTATCTGTCATTCCTTGCGACATGATGCGTCATACACTAAATATGACGCATCATTCGTGTCGCAAGGAGGGCGCACTGAGAAGTGTCGCATCGCTACTTTCACGCAGCGATGCAACACTTCTCATAAATAAGGCCCTTAATGAGGAGTGTGGGAGCAGAAAAGTAAAGGACAGGGTGTACTCTGCAGCATACCCCGAGCCCCAGGGGCTGCACTAGTTTATTGGGAAATAGAGATTGAGGGACAGAGCTAGACAGAGGTGCCGGAAGCAATAATGAGAGAAAGTGACAGAGAGAGAGTGAAAGAGAGAGCATTTGAGAGAGCACAGGCAGCTGGAATCACAGCTCTCCTTTCCAAACTTTCCTCGCTGGTTTAAAATTACTAAACGTTTGAATATGTAAGTTTTGATGTGCTTGGAAACCTGCAACTCCTGCCTCTCTGTATCTTTATATTACAAGAGAGACAGAGTGAGACAAATTGAGGTAAGGGAAGGGTACAAGAGAGCAAGAAATGGAGTGAGAGAGAAACACTGAGAGAGAGAAGGAACCTGTGGAGAAAAACCGAGTGAGCAACAGATGACAAAAGAGCGAAACTGACTGAGCAAGAACGGGGGAGTGAAACAAGGAGTGAGACTTTGAGGACAAAGGAGCAAAGGAGTGAGATTTAGAGAGAGGTATACAGAGAAATAGAGGTAGAGGAGTAAAGAGAGACAGCTTGATGGCAGCCGAGGGTAGATAGAGGCAAAGGAGAGAAAATGAGAGTGACTGAGTGAGAAAGAAAGAGCTGAGCACTCACATTGTTGTACTTCAAGTGTTCAGCAACTGGTTGACTGTTAGTTCAGACCTCTTTGCATTCTGGTACTTGTAGTTTTATATTTCATGACAGAATGCAGAGGTACATGTACGGAGTGTAAAGGTAGGCTCTAGTCAGAGTGCCCCACGCACTGATTCGTCTCTCTGACTTTCCTCTTTACCTAGAAAACCAACAGGGTGGATACCCCCCACCCCGTATACCAATAAGTGGCCGAGGGTAACAAGTTGATACCAAGATCAGACAAACTGTCAGAGTCCTGATTAGTGAGTGGTGGGCGAGGTCTTCAGCCCTTGTTGCTCTGGAGCTCCCACCTCAAGCCACGCCCATTGATCACTTGACTCAGGATCACAGTCATCGTTGTCGCATTGGCTCATTTAGATCTAATTGGGTTTCACACTAGAAAAGTGGCTTCCATAATTTATATGTTAACATTTTACATTTTGGCCCATATGTCTCAAATCCCTTGGTTTTGGGGACATTTATTCCATGAGATTTGTGATAAAGGGTTGCCACCTTGAACAAGTCTTGTTAGATGACATCTCGTCAGATGACAGTTGCACTCTCACACTTTTCCATGCAATCTCATACCTGTGTAACATTAATGATCGTGTTGATGTCAAAGTCTCAAACCTAAAAACGCGTTTCAGAAAATGTATCTAATTGGTTCACATGTAAAGTAGGGACTTAGACTTTACAAGCTTTCCCCTTTTATGTGGCTGTACTGATTTTAGAGGTGGGATGATCAACAACTTTGACAATGTAGTCATTAGAAAGAAGTTCTGGCAGACTACATCCAGTAGTGTGGTGCACTTTGAGCCTCTGGTCCCTAATAGTGCACCATAAACTAATAGGCTATGATAGGTTGGGTGCACACACACTGTGGGAAGCACAAACATAGATTGTGGTAGCACTAAAACGAAGCAGCTTTGAGTGGCTATCTGGGTTGACCTTGGTTAATTCAACCCTACGTAAAGACCAGTGGGCGAAACAAGTTGGGGTTTCAACCAGCCGTTAAAGGTCTAAGCCAAAGGCCAGGGCCTTTAACACGTGAGCGGGCCTTTAATGGCCAGTATAGCCCACTATGTAGGGCTATAAGGCTATTAGAACTTTCCTCCCCTAGAGGGCAGAATGTTCTAAATAGTAAAACAAAGGTCTCACGGAGCCCAAGGGGGTTGAAACTTCCTCAGGCTCCATGAGCAACAGCTGTGAACAAAGGAAACTTTGGAATGTTGATGCTCTGGTCTTCTACCAGCCATTAGAAACCCGGAGAACTCCAAGGCCTTCAATGGAGCTCCCAACATTCCAATGATCTAATCTTGACTATACAAGTAGATTTCAGCAGCCTATTACCTTAGTCACATTATCTTGTAAATATTCTCACACACTGTGTTGGCAAGGAATATCAACTCCTGTTACATTTTATACCAATAACGTGCGGTCATATTATTTTATTACTTATGTTACCCCATGTTTTGCTTTTATATAAAGAGGTAAACATCTCCAATTAGCCCTGTTCAGTTTTTCATAATTATGGCTGTCCCCGGCATACTAGTGGTTAAAATCGCTGCTAAATGTGTTAATAAATTAACATGAAAGGCAGAATCTGCCCGGGTGTGGGCAATAAGTCCTGTGAGTGTTTTATGAAAATTATAAGTGAGTGTTTAAGGATAAAACATGTTTTAGTGTCTAACATGATAAGTAAAAAAAAAATTCTGGTGTAAATGAAAATATTTGGCTGAGTTAGGATTGTGTATCAAAAATAATTAATAATGTATTTGATAGCACATTTGATGCATCTCAGAAAATCTGACAAGCTGAAGTTTGGTGACAAAATGATTGCATTTCCAAAATATATTTAAAGCTAATATTTGAATGATACTATATGGCGAGTTCGGAAGATTTATTATTGATCTTAGGGCCTGATTTATACTTCAGTAGCCGGGTTACTCCGTCACAACGGTGACGGATAGCCCGTCTGCCGAAATATAAATACCATGAAACATAATGGAATATATAATTCTGAGGACAGGATATCCGTGACCGTTGTGACGGAGTAATCTATCTGCCGAAATGTAAATCAGGCTCTTATTCCACTTTTGCTGCTGTTGCTTTTAATATCATGACTTGTTGAATTTTATTTCACAGTGTATATTGATGATGCTATTTATGAAAATATCACTGCTGCTGTGCCCAGAGTATGTAAGTTTGTTGTAACCTGCCCACTGCTCATCCTATAGTGCCCCGGTATTTTGAGCATTAGCAGAGCTATATGACCCTGTATGCAATTTCTAGTTTAAACGCCTATGGCCTGTGATTCTGAGGTATGTGTAGTTTTCTTATTTTTCCATTCTGCCGCTTCCAAGTAGATGCTCAGACATAAAACATAGCTTACATAAATCTATGTAGAAGGGTAAAAATGGAACAATGAAAGGGAGTGGAATGCAGAGTATATACATTTTGAAAATTGAAAGTCATGGAAATTGAATATCTATTGATTTTGATTGAACTGCTTGTAACACCTATAGCCCTTGAGCCAATTTTTAGAAAATTGCACACAAAACATTTTACTATTTGGTAAGCGTATGTCTGATGATTACTTTGGAATGCTGAACAGCAAACTCCTTGGATGGTAAGGCTTGCATGGAATATCAAAGAATACTGAAATATGTAATGAGCACTGTAAGAAATTAGGTTGTTTCTTGACTGGGGTGTAAGCCCTGTTCAAGCAGCAACTACAATCCTTGTCAGGGTAAGGCACAAGCAAACCCTAAATTAGCCTGTGATAGAGCTAGATTCTCAAGATTAAGCATTGCTCTGCTTGGTGTTTCAGACAGACTGCATTTAAATTGGCACGCAGATTTTGGTGCAAGAGAAAACACATGGTACATGAAATATAAAATGAGGCCTGGTCAAAATGCTTTCAGTCTGAAATGCTTGTGCTGAATTAACATGTGTTTTTGCAGTGTAGAGAAACTCGTGATTGCAGTTTTCCTTTTTAGCTTTGAAGATAAAATGGAATGTGTTCTCTCCTCCCAGCTCCTTTCCCCTATAATCTACACTCCCTGTTCCCGTCTCAAGAGACTCTGGCTTTGTTGCATATTTAGACAATGCATATTCAGTTCATAACACATCTTTTTATAATGTGTATTAATTAATCAACCAACACTACACGTGGGGCAAACGCATTTTGCATGAAAAGCTATCTAAAACATTGAGCATGTTGCTATGAGTATTTATTAACTGTTTGCGCTTTGAAAATTTGCACTAGAGCATGTTTATGCTATGTTGTACATTGCACATTTTTTGCATGTTGCGCACAAATAATAGAAAAGCTGCTTTAAATTAATAGCTTTTGCTAGGTAATAACTAATACAGGGTACTAGTATGGGGGGAAGGTAAACATAATGGGCTTCATTTCATAAATTAATACTCTTTGTGTTTGTTTTGTTTTGGGCCTAAGATAAAATGGCTGCCTGTGAATCCAGCAAGGCTGAGAATTTTGCTGAATGAGAGACGCATGCGCAGAACCAGCTACATACTGCCAAGTGCCTCAAGTGAAGACACATGGGTCAAGGCCACAGTGAACTGTAAATTCTTGTTATCGTGCCAATGTACCAGTGTTTGTGGAAAGTATCCTTCCTGCGTGCGATGTGAAAGGAAGGAGGAAATGGACTGATACATTTTTCTGCCTTAATGTTGCATATTTGTATAATTATTGATGGTGAAACATTAAGACTGTATTAAGCATTAACGCTTCCTTTGTTAAAACTGGTATGGGTTGGATTTGCAATGAGAACAGGATGGTGAGACCCTCATGTCATCTATGCTAACCAATCACAGTGCGAGTTTCTACTGAAACTGCAACATTATTAGTGTAGTCAGCCAATAATTAGAGTATAAATAATGACCCCTTAGGGGGCGTGGCAGCCTTAGTCTTAGAGGGAGGAGAGGAGAAGAAGCAGATGAGACCAGACATCATATGGGTTAGGTACGTGAACGTCGCGGGTGCAGCCTGGGAGGAGATTGCATCCGAGGAGAGACAGAGGGAGATGGGGTTCTTGCTCATAATTATTTCAGAGATTCCTTGCGCGTCACATTTTTGGCAAGGCAGATCACATTCCTCTGTGGTCTTGTGAAGGGTGGGCTGCCTCTCTCAGATGAACAGACCAGGGCAGAGGTGCACCTGATAGAAAAAGGTTTAGATTTAGATGCTAAAACTCTAAGTTTATGCAATGACTAACTAATTAGTTGTGAAAAGATTTATTTGTCTTATGTATTTATTTCTCTTTATGGGAGGATTTTTGCCAATTATTAATTATTGATTAGCCTTGCAAAACTCACTCTTGAATTATATTTTTCCTGAAACTCTTTAAAGAGTTCTGACTGACATAGAATTAGGGGGTTTTCCTCCTATTGGAGTGCTTTGTATGCAACCTATAATATGTTTTGTATTAATTCTATTTTTCCTAGTTTCAATTCTGTAACCTGATTGATATTTGACTAATGAATAAAGGGTCAGAGAACTTTAACTTTTAACTAGAAAATAAAACCCTTTAAAATACTCACAACTCTCTTTATTGGCTTAAATATTAATTGCATTTTTGATTTTTCATGTTTATGTAAAGTCTCCTGATGGTAATATACAGAGGCAAGGGTCCAGTACCTTTACAGCGGTAAATTAGAAGGTAAATGAGGTTTTGCATTGAGAAATTACCGTGAAATTACCGCTGCATCAGTTTCTGGTGGCAGAGGATGGTTATTATTGATTAGTTTGGTGATTAAGGATTATTAATATCACCCTCAACTATTCGACTAATGGACCATTGACCTTAGGAGGGAAGTAAAATAATTGCCCAAGTTAGATAAATGTCCAGATTCTCAAAAGAAAGTCCTGATTCCAATGCTCAGAACCTGAAGACTGGCAAAGCAGTACTGGAAGGTGATGCAAGAAGGCGATTGCTGCAGTGGTGTGAGTATCAATAGGGTTGTGAAATGTTGTTAATGTGCTAGGATGTATTTTGAAGTGTTGAAAATAGTAAGGGTTTTGACTGTTGGTGAAAAGTTTGCTCATTTTTGACTTGATGGTTTTATTGATTATATTGGTAATTTCATAGGACAGAATTTAGATTATTGATTATATGTTCTTAACATGAAAAGTTAGTGTCTTGTTTTATGTTGTCTGGAAGCACAGGTACAGTGATACCTGGAAATTCCCGGGGAATGAATAGCGGGTGGTGACAGAAGCCACACTGCAGCGAGGTTACTCGCCGGTTCAATTAAGGAAGAGCTTTTTAATACTAGGCAAAAGATCAAAATCAGTATTAAGATTTTTAAAACAATCATATACTCAACCTCTCTCAGCGGCCCTTGAAATTTATCGGGCAAAAGCCCAAAGTGGTGCTCTGTATGGAGCAGAGATACGGGGATTTACTAATGTAAGTAAATTAACCATCTGTGAGAATAATTTTGCAAGGGCTCTCATCTCGCTACCTGTTACAACACCTCTCATCCCACTTTTTTGTGATCTTGGGTTAAAGAGAATAGGCGACCTGGCAGCCCTGAGACCACTGACCTATTGGCTACGCCTATGGACTACTCCACAACTAATTGAATATCGTAATTCTCTTCGGGAGGTCCTAGCACTTAACGGGGCTAAACTATTACCTTGGTTCAGACATATCGCCAGATGGTGTAAACTATTGAACCTGATGGGCCTGTGGGAGTACCCAGAAAGGGCCACTAAACGTGACATCTTGACCCTTAAAGCAACGTATTGGAGGGTAGTAGGGAAGCATTATATAAGTAATCAAACAAGCGGACAGCTAACATCCAACTTTTTAAACATTAAATCACGCTTTCTGTTTGAATCTTTTCTTGACTTAATTTCACCCCCCTTTGCCAAAAGCTTGTATATTAGGTTTAGATATGGTAATCTGCTATTGAAATTTCTGGGGAAAGAGGCAATCAGCCTAGTTTTAGACATCTGTCCTGCTTGCCGTGAAGTTGTTGAAACAGAAGAACACATTCTGTTTTTCTGTCCAAAGTATCGGCAGTTACGCAGGAGATGGATCAGACCTTTATGCCTCAATCTGGGTGCTAGGCAGCACCAGTTTGCGTTTAGGATTTTAAAAACTGGCACATCAGGGCCAATAGTCTTTGCTCTTAGCCGTTTTTATTCTCTTTCTGGCTGATCCGCAAAAAATTCTTATTACAGTAATGATACGATCTTTTAACCCTTTCCCTTCTTATGCTGTACATGTATTTTAAATATCAAGCTTGGTATGCATGGTTTAGCATTTCAAATGTCTGGTGGCTGCTTTAGCACTCCACTTTAGCTGACCAGGTCGTTTGCATTTATGTATTCACGTACCCTTGTCTTTTTAACCTGTTTTGGGATGTCATTTGTACTTGTGTTTGAATGGTTTAATACTATTTTTAATTGTACATATATTTATGTTTTATTTTTGTACACTTTGATGGTGTTTTGTACAAATGACCGAATAAAGTTATATATGATGATTATGATGATTAGTTTGGTGATTAAGGATTATTAATATCACCATCAACTATTCGGCTAATGGACCATTGACCTTAGGAGGGAAGTAAAATAATTGCCCAAGTTAGATAAATGTCCAGATTCTCAAAAGAAAGTCCTGATTCCAATGCTCAGAACCTGAAGACTGGCAAAGCAGTACTGGCAGGTGATGCAAGAAGGCGATTGCTGGAGTGGTGTGAGTATCAATAGGGTTGTGAAATGTTGTTAATGTGCAAGGATGTATTTTGAAGTGTTGAAAATAGTAAGGGTTTTGACTGTTGGTGAAAAGTTTGCTCATTTTTGACTTGATGGTTTTATTGATTATATTGGTAATTTCATAGGACAGAATTTTGATTATTGATTATATGTTCTTAACATGAAAAGTTAGTGTCTTGTTTTATGTTGTCTGGAAGCACAGGTACAGTGATACCTGGAAATTCCCGGGGAATGAATAGCGGGTGGTGACAGAAGCCACACTGCAGTGAGGTTACTCGTCTGTTGGAATAACACTGAGAAGCTAGGTAGGGCTGGCAGTGTTAAAGTAGGGACTATTTTCTGTGTAAAAGTGAGAGTGATTGATAGCAAAGAGTTCGCTGGTGAAACTTTGGTGTTATATCACCTAGAAAGGGTAACACCGAAGGAGTAGCAGGTTCTTCCAAACTTGAGTGAAGGGTAAGCGGAAGGGATTTACTCGCAGTGTTTGAAGAGTAAACGGAAGTTCTTACTTTGTGAAGAGTAAGCGGAATGTGTTACTCGCAGTGAAAAGAAATCTATCCTTTATTTAGTGGAACAGACAGAGTAGCAAATGTTTATATGTTGTTACTAACAGAATTTTGATTAAGAAAAACTCAGAAAAATATTGCAGTAAGATTTTGTGGAGGGTCAGTAGTAGGAGTTAAACTGACTGAAATTGAAACTGACAGCATTGGAGAAAAGAAATTGCATTGAACTATTGCAGAAATGAAAATGTTTGAAGGTTTAAAGAAACTGTTGGGAGGTAAAGTGAAAAATTTGTTTTTAATTGGTGATGCTCCTGAAGGAACACCTGTGCATTTTATGTCTACCAATTTGGGACAAAATTCATGTATGTGGGTTCACCAATGGTGCAAGATTACTGAAAAAGACGGTCCTTGGAGGTTTCCAAAAGACGGTACTTTTGAATTGCAAATTATTGACAAATTAAGGGAAGTGTTATGTGAAATAAAGACACTATCTAGAGCTGCACAATTTGAGGCTTTAAGCATGTGGGAAAAAGCAGCAAGAGACAAAGCAAGTGAGGATAAAAAGGTAAAGCACCAGATACAGGAGAAGGGAATTAATGATGACAAAAAGCTTCAAATAAATAATGATTCAGGGGATGAAATAAAGGATGCACTGTTAACTGAGTGTCCGCCACTTTATGTGGTTCCCATTAAAAATACTGAAAATAGTGTACCGGTAAGTACTACAGTGGCTACTGCTTCTGTTAAACAGAGAGAAACACAGATTGAGAGAACTGTGCAGACATTTCAGATTGACCCACTACCTGTTGATTCAGCACTGACAGTGATATCTGCAGGTGTTACTGCTTCAAATGTGACTGATTCAGTACAAAAATTACAAACTGCAGATGCACAGGCAATGTCTAGAAAAATTATGACTGTCCCAATTAATATGGTCCCTACTCAAAAGGTTTAAAGAGCTGCAGAAGGAGTGATTATGGCAGGGTTTATTTCAGAAACTCAGAATTCACAGATTATTGAACAGAAATTACCCCAGACAGTCCAAGCACTGAAAGGTGGGGGGAAAATGGTCTTTACAACATCTGCAGCCCAGGATAAAATGAATATATTTGAAGATGGGATTTTTCAAACCTGCTGTGAGGAAGCAGCAGTGCTTAAAAAGATAGAGAGCATGGGGGAACAAATTAACCCAGACCCTGAAAAAGAGAGACAGCTTAGTGTTTTAAACTGATCCAGCGGGTTACTAGCAACAAGCATTCATTCACTAAATACTCACCTGGGCCCATTCATTCACACTAACTAGTAATCACCGCTGGTGGGAGTCAGTTGTACTCTTCATCAAAATCCCTGCTACCAATTACCTTTTCTGATTGAAGAGTAATGACTTACCAATGGACCTTTGATAACTGGGGTTGTAATGAGAACATACAAAGCATAATTTCATCAAACACCTGAAATGACCACTGACTCAGAAAGTTTTAAAATGTTTATCTAAATTATTTTGCAGAGTAAAATACAAGCCACATGGCACTTAATCGCATATCAAGGAGGAAGCACACTTTATAGTCACCTATTAATCACAAATGACGGTCCCTCAGAAAGGAGAAGATAGAGACAGCAGTACAACTAAAATTACGCATTTCTAGTTACCTAAAGGTTTGAAAACCAAACCCCTTGGCTAAGGAGTTGGAAAAGGGTCCCAAGAAAGATGAAGGCCTAGACCTCCGGACCAGGTTTAGGTCAGGATAGATGACCTCTCTACCAACGACGCCTGCGTCGTTCCCCTCTCTGACACTTCGTTCCTCCTCGATTCTTCCGCGTCTTCTTCTAATAGAGTCCGCCGCCCCCACCTCAGGACTTCTTTGGACAGCAGTTCGGTCTGTAATCGATCAGCTCTCGTCTAAGGCAGCATCTGAGCCAAAGTGCTTCCAGCTCTCTCTCTGTGCCCCTAAGCTAACTAATTAGCTAATTCTATATCTATTATACCCTTCTACACCCATGTACCTCCCATTAATGTTTCAAAATTATGGGCCCACTAATTCTGATTGGACAGGGACAGGGGGTTGATCCTCACACCATGTCAATTTAGTTCAATTTTCTTAAGCCCATTGTTTTAAAATACCGCCCCTCTCAATTAATACATTTGCTTTATTTCCCACCCGTTTCACAACAATTTTAATACAAAGTGTATACAAAATGTATCAATTTGTAGGACAGTTCGGATGAACTGTGAAGGTGATCAGCGGGTCATGTCCTTGGACATCTTCCAAGTTGACTTCATCGCTTTGCTTTGTTAGTTTTCAGGGCGCATGCGCAAGTCACATGATTCTTGAGCTGCCGTTTAGTCAACCCAGGCCCATTTACGAACTAATAGAAAATCAAAGAAGAAACATATTAAAATCAAAAATAAATGTTTTCACTGTATACCTCCTACTTCTACCCTAAACCCATTTAATTATAAATGTCTATCCCGCATTAGTAGCATTAGAATACCACATTATTAATTGCAGCAATACGAAAGCTTTAGCATGTGAAAACATTAAAGCGGCCATTTTAGCATACATTGCGCAGAAGCAAAAGATTCCCTCCAAGCAAAGAAAGACGTCATACCACGTGACATGGCTGACACATGCGCAGTAGGAGTCCCGCGTTTTAGCGGCCATTTTGGATTAGACAAGGATTACTTATTAGCGAAAAACACATAGGCAAGCATCTTCTAGATAAATATGTTTGTGTTGCATATTATTAATAAGACATTACATGGTTTTTAGTACAAATTAATTAATACTGTGAGAGGATTGCTTCCGAGCAAGTCTCATTGTGAGTCCTTGCTCCATCAATCCCCTCTCTGATGGCGTTTCTGAGCCATCAAAATTACCTACAATCAGATGCCAACTTAACATATTTCCGTCACATTTTCATTTTTACATTGTCTATTCTTATCTTTTCCTTTCAGTTTCTTGTAAATTTCACTGCTCATGTTTTCTAATTCAATCTCATCAAATTTCCTTTTCTTGCCTCTTCCTGTCACCCTATGTTTCCTTCTTTCTACAACATTTGCACCATATCATTATTGACAATATTGTTATTGCTATCCCTACTAAGGGTACTATTATTTGACCTATAAATCCTTTCCCTACATTAGCAAACCAGGTGCCAATTGACGCAATGCTATTGTCAATCTTTCCCGTACACTATCAACTTCCAGTGGTTTCAGTTCCTTCTCAAGTTTAGTAATATTCTTTATATATGTTCCGATTTCTGTACTTTTGTCCGGAATATATGTGCAACAATGTTTCGTTTTCAACATTTTACAGACTCCGCCCTCTTTTGCTAATATTATATCAAGAGCAAGTCGATTTTGCATAACCATAGATCTAATCGCAACCATCTCCGCATTAATCATTAGAAATCCTCCAGCAGTATCCGTTGATAAACGATCAACCACTGTAGACAATTTACATATTCTCCTTGAGTTCAGAATTACTCCCACTGAAGGTATCAATGCACCAAATATATCACCTACAATTTCTGAAAAACTAGCTCTCTTACTACGTGATAGTTCACTATTATTTTCATTGCTCCCAGTGTTTCTTTTTACGTGGTATATTTTTGGAAAAACTATTCCAAAATAACAACTTCCATACCACCGTGTAGGAAGCCTAAAGTAAGCCTTATTCCCACACACATAATATATTCCAGGAAAAACTGAATCTGTTCCTCCTTTTAGTCCCAACCTCCAAGAATTAAGAAATTATGTTCACATTCACTGGTACCAATAAAAACATTGTTATATTCAGTTTTTAACCTAGGAAGACACATTTTCCCTGTCTTTACAAAATCTAGAGCCATAGCAGCTTGAGCTTTGCCAGGTGTATAAATACCCTCTTTCTCAGCCCAAGGTGGAAGATGAGCCTTATGCTCAGATGCCTTCTTTTGGAAATTCTGTCTTCTATCTTCAACTAAGTTTAAAAATATCTTCTCTTCACGTAATGAACATGTTATATTGCTTCTATGTGCATGTGTTATGTCTATTGACTTCATCGTTAAGAAAAACTCTCCCATAAACTGTGCATCTTGACTACTAAGCACTGGGTTCAGATTCTTTCGAATAGGAACCTCTGAAAATATCACATCTATATTTGAATATAATAATACTGAAGTTTCCCTGTTCTATAAAATAAACTTGTTAGTACACTACATGATATACCATAAGTTAAAGGTAAATGATGATAGGTTAAACCTTCTGCTACTGATTCAGGTAACTTCATACAAACATAACAATCACTAACATCCATTGTATCTATGTACTGAAATAATAATTTAGTAAAGACATTTAAGCTAGTATCATTATCTGTTACCACGTAATGAAAATCTGGTTCATCTTCTGCTTCTATTTCTACTCTATCACTTTTCAGATTATCTATCCTGCCCTTGGTATCGTTGTTATTCTTTTTGTCCATTATCATAAGGTAAGGAATTGCTACAATTACAACTAACCACACTATAAGCACCACTACCAGACTACATATGCATATAGCACAGCATCTTTTACAACATTTCTGTTTCGGTCTCCCAGAAACTCTGTCTTCAGCCATTTTTGACTAGGAAGATTTCTCTTCTTTCTTTTTCTTTCCTCAAAATTTTAATGTTATCAAGGTGGTTTCACTTCTTTTTCATAAGTCAGTTCTGCACTTGTTCCTTCGTCACCACTTTCACTTGTTTCTGAACTTTCGCTGTCTTCGAGGATTATATAAGTCCAATCAGGACCTTTAAACTTATTGTTCACGAGTTTCAATCTTTTGCTTTTTCGTTTTTCAGTCCCACTTGTTTGTCCAGATAAGCTTGTTACTTCATTTACTTGTTCTGGGTCTTCACTTCATGTTACTATATGGTATTTCACTCTTTTGATGACACTAGGCCAATGATCACCTTTTCTGGCTTTCTTGGTTTGCACTGTATCTTCACCTTCCGAGTCTTTTCCAAAAACTCCTTTATTATCAAGTTGTGGCACAAATTGTTTGTCTTTGATTTCAGTTTCCCACTCTATCTGCTCTTGTTCAGGTCTTATTGATGTTTCTTCAGTTGCCTGAATGTGAGTCTCTGCTAACTGGCCCTGTTCAGGTTTGACATCTTCTTGCTTGATATTTTCAGGTTCAATGTTTTCTTGATTTTCTTCTCCCTGAACGTGATTTTCTTGTCCTAACTGGTTATGATCAGGGCTTATTGCACTCTGTACTTCTGCAGCCTGACCGCGTTCTTCTGAACCTGTCTGTCCCTGCTCAAATTTTGTTGTTTCGTTGTCAATTTGAGCCCAATTTCCTTTCCCTATCTGGGCCTGCTCAGGTTCTCTTATAGTTTCAACCTCTCTATCCTGAGCTTGTTCTTCTTCACCTATCTGGTCCTCACTAATTTCTTCTAATCTAGCTCTGCTCCTTGTTTTGATAAAGACTTCAGGTATATCAACCACTGGTATCCAGTCCTGACTTGTGCTCGGTTGTTCTTCGTCAGCTACTCCTGAATCTATCACTTGAGATTCTTCAGCTGTACAACCTTCGGCTTCCTCAGCTATTGATGCTGACTGAGGATGTCTTTCTTCAGGAGCTGGCACCCTTTTGGTATGGCTTACCTGAATCCAATTAGGTAAACCTGCACATTTCACTGCTGTGTTTGTAACCAATATAACCTGACAAGGTTCACCCCACCTGGGTGATAAACACGTTTCTCTGGTGTGATGCTTCACTACCACCCAATCTCCGGGGTTCAGATCATGCTCTTGTTCAGGCTGCCTGGATACTGCGTCTTCTCCAACCTGATGAGAGGCAGAACGCACTAGGTCAGCCAATCCTTTGCAATAATCTAGAACCATATCATCAGTTATGTTCAGCAGTTTATTTCCAGGTACATGGGCTTGTCTCATTGCTCTTCCCATGATGATTTCATGTGGACTCAATCCTGTATTTCTATCAGGAAGTCCCATTAAGACAAGAGGCAATGCATCTGGCCTACCTAACGATGTGGGTGCACACATTTTTGACAATCTTGATTTTATTGTGCCATTCATTTGTTCAACCACTCCAGAAGCCTCTGGGCGGTAGGCACAGTGCAATTTTTGTTCAATTTTAAATGCTTCACAGATTATTCGAATTACATCGTTATTGAAGTGACTCCCTCTATCTGATTCCAAAGTTACTGGGAAACCGAACCGTGGAATGAGTTCTCGTAATATTAGTTTTTCAACTGTTATGCTGTCATTCCTCCTGGTAGGGTAAGCCTCCACCCACCTTGAAAACAGACACACTATGACCAGTACATATTTCAGTCCTTTACATGGTGGTAACTGAATGAAATCTAACTGCAATCTCACAAATGGGCCTTCTTCCTTTCCAATTTTTCCCAAACCAATTACTGTTTTTCTTCCTGGATTATACATTTGACAAGTTAAACACCTCTGGCAAAGACTCTCTGCTGCAGCCCTAAACTTTGGATTGTACCAATTTTGTCTGAAAAGTCTAATCATGGCATCTCTCCCTACATGTGTGTCTCCATGATACATTCTGGCCATTTGTGAAATCAGGCAATCAGGCATGACTGGTCTGCCATCTGAATATACCCATACATCATCATCTGTTCTTCGGGTACACCCTATTTTCATCCAAACATCCTTTTCACTCTCCTCAGCATCATCCTGCAATCGTCTCACATCATTCCATGTTTCAGGTGTTGAACATAGCATAAGTTGGCAGCTGATTCCCATTCTTTCGACTTTTTTGTTTACTGCCATTCTATTTCTGGCACAGTGTTGAGCCATTAGGTCTGCATATCTGTTACCGGCTACCACCCAGTCATCTCCTGACTGGTGTGCGGCACATTTCACCACTGCCAATTCTTTTGGTGATTGCATTGCCTCCAATAATTCTTTTACAAACTGCCCATTTTTGATTGGGGATCCTGAAGAAGTCATAAAATCCCTCTGCATCCACAGTTGGCCAAAATCATGCACAACCCCGTACCCATATTGACTGTCCCTAAATATGGTTATTTTTAGATTTGTCCCAATTTTGGAGGCTTTGATCAAAGCAATTAATTCAGCTATTGTGTAGATTTGACTCCTGGTAAATAGGATGCTTCGACTATTCCAGAAAGTTCACATAGAGCATAAGCTGCACTCAATTTGCCATCCTCATGCCTTAGGCATGAGCCGTCCACAAACAGCTCCCTGTCTGGGTTCTTAAGAGGCATTTCCTGTATGTCAGGGCGTGGTTGGGTACACAATTCTGTGACTTGCAAACAGTCATGTTCTGGGTCGTCCCTGACTTCTTTGCAATATGGATCTGGTAACAGTGTAGCAGGATTTACAACTGTGCACCTAGCTATGGTCACATTTTCAGCTCCTAGAATTATTCTCTCATATCATGTCATCCGACTAGGTGTGAGATGCTGAGTTCTAGTTCTTGTCAACAGGATTACAACTGCATGTGGGACGAATACCTTGACAGGATGTCCCATTACTATTGACTCACTTTGTTCAATGCTCATACAAGTAGCAGCTACTGCTTTTAAACAGCCTGGCAATGCTGCGGCCACTGGGTCTAATGTAGCCGAAAAATATGCTATAGGACGTCTGTCCAGTCCATGTCTTTGTGTTAAGACTGAAAGTGCACAACTTTCTCTTTCATAGCAAAATAATGTGAATTATTTTGTATAGTCAGGCATGCCCAGGGCAGGTGCCTCACACAAAGCATTTCTTAATTTTAAAAATGCACTGGCACTTTCATCATCCCATTCAACTGGATCTTTTGCTTTCTTTTTGGTTAACTGAATTAAAGGCTTTGCTAGTAGTGAAAACCCTACGATCCATTGTCGACAGTATCCTACTATTCCAAGAAACATTCTCACCTCTTTTTGTGTTACTGGCATTTTCATTTGCTTAATTCTTTTATTCTCTCAGAGGTTATTCTTCTCTTTCCTCTTTCAATTTGGTGTCCCAAGTACTTAACTGCTGTTGTACAAAATTGCAACTTTTCAGGTGACACTTTGTGACCTTCCTCAGCCAAATGATTGAGAAGTACAATCGAGTCGGTGACACAATTGTCATAAGTTCTAGATGCGATTAACAAATCATCTATGTATTGTACCAAGACTGAGTTCCTAGGCATTACCACTTTCTCTAGGCACTTTTTCAGTATCTGATTAAATATGGAGGGACTTTCTGTATACCCCTGAGGAACACGATTCCACACATAAATGTGATTTTCAAATTTGAACGAAAACAAATACTGACTATCTGGGTGCAACGGAATTGAGAAAAATGTTTGGCACAAATCAATTACTGTAAACCACTCTGCATTCCATGGTATTTGGTATAGGATCACTGCAGGATTTGGTACTATAGGACAACAAGGTACCACAATTTTATTAATTTTCCGCAAATCCTGAACGATCCTATATTTTCCACTAGGCTTTTTCAACCCCATGATTGGCGAATTACAAGGGCTACATCCCCCCTTGGTAGCTTGGCACAGAGCAGTCAGGCTTAACTTAGAGGCAATGTGTAAAGTATTGGTGCAACACTTGAAACAGTAAAACAGTAAAAACACACCACAAAAGGAGACCATAGCAGGTTTAGAAAAACAGAGTATGTTTTAAAAAAGGAAACAAGACCAAAACAACAAAAATCCAATTAGTTGAACCGGAGATATTGAATTTGAATGTTTTTAGTGAAAATAGCTCCAAGAAGCACAAAGCACCAACTGGGGATATCTGGTCGCATCGGACCAGGACAAAGACACAAGTTCAGGCTAGCTACAATGGAGCGCGGACCGGCTGCAGGGATCCAGTTAGGCCCGCTGAACAAAGTACCTTAAATCCTATTTGTAGAGTGTTGCATTGATCCATGTTGAAGATGCACCGCGCAGCCGGAACAATGCATTGGTTCCAAAATGCGGCGAGGCTGCGGTGCGAGGTCCTGTTGCATCGTCGTTGAGGATCCTGTAGATGTGATTTGAAGTCCAGTGTCTGGAATGCGGTACACAGTTGGCAATGCGCTGGTTCCTCAGAGCTGTGAGGCTGTGATGCGGAGTCCGGTGTCGTTGTTGAGGCTGCCATTGATTAGAGATGCAAGGACCTGGGCTGTGGGTGTGCCACACCGTTGGGGAGCGATGACTGCGGTGGGCAATGCGGGTCTTTGCGACAGGTCTATTCCACGCAATAGCGGCGATGCGCCATTTATGCTCAGGGATGCACTGCTCAGCTGAGGATATGCATCTATTCTGCTTGGGGATGCATCGCTCAGCAGAGAAGATGCATCGGTTCTGCTGGCAAGCACCTTAGGCCCACTTCGAAGGGTCCAGGACTGGGGTGGCGCCACTTGGCAGGGTAGACTCACAGAAGGCAGAGTCCAGATACAGGTGTAGCTGCAAGGTGGTTGGAAGCCTGTCATGTCCCTGAGGCTTCAGATCAGAGGCCAGCCAACTAGCCCTTGGAGTCAAGCTGGGTTCTGGGTTCAATCGATGCAGGTTCAGTCATTCTCATGCAAGCAAGAGGGCAGCTGGCAGCAGGTCAGCACAACAAAGCAGGAGTCCAGCAGAGTTCAGTCCTGCAGAGTGGCACGCTTCAGCAGCACAGCAGTCCTTCTACCCGAAAGAGTATCCTCAGGTCCAGAAGTGTACTGAAGTGGTGATGTCTGAGGTCCTTCTTTTATACACAGTTGAGCCTTTGAGTGGAAAGAAGCTTCAAGAGGCATGCCTTTGAAGTGCACAGATGCCCTGCCTTCCATGCCCTGGCTCTAGATTTAATACCGGGGGTACGCAGCCCTTTGTGTGGAGACAGGACACAGCCTATTCAGGTGTAAGTGAGGCTGGGTCCCACTCCTCCCTCCCATCCTGGCAGTGATGGCCCACTAAGTCACACCTAAGCTCCCATTGTGTGTGTCTGTCTAGGAGGAATACACAAAGGCCATTGCCAACTACACCCAGTCATGTGACCAGAGACACCAAACTTGAACCAGTTATATCTTCCCATTTGGGAAGTACACTTTTAAAATGTACTAAGATCCAATGGTATCTCATGGGAGAGATAGGCCTTGCAGGAGTGAAAAACAGATGTAAAGAGTTTTTCACTACCAGGGGATGTAAAACTTAAAGGTACTTGTCCAGCTTTTTAAATACATTGCACCCTGCCCTCTGGGCTGTCCAGGCCTACCCTAGGGGTGACATATGTATTAAAAAGGAAGGTTTGGGCCTGGCAAAAGGTTTATTTTGCCAGGTTGAAATGGCAGTTTAAACTGCACAGACAGGCTCAGCAGGGGCAGGCCTCAGTCATGTTTAAAGGGCTACTTAAGTAGATGGCACAGTCAGTGCTGCAGGCCCACTAGTAGCATTTAATTTACAGGCCCTGGGCACATATAGTGCACTGTACTAGGGACTTATAAGTATATTAAAGATGCCAATTGGATATGATCCAATATTACTATGTTTAGAGGAGAGAGCACATGCACTTTAGCACTGGTAAAGGGCTCAGAGTCCTAAGGCCAGCAAAAACGAGGTCAGAAAAAAATGGAGAAAGAAGACAAAAAGTTGGGGGGAAGAACACCCATGGCTGACAAGGTCCAACAGGCACCCAGTCAGAACCTCACAATTTGTAACAAATGTACATGTAAATTCTAATGTAAAATGCATAATTTGCCCTGTATTTCCCCAAATCTTCTCTGTGTTTGAACCCCCTTTAAACCTTCATGGAGAAACTGCAGCCTTGCTGGCTTATTTCATTTCAAGGTGAGTATTTGTGCACCGCCACTTGCAAATATTACCCGCTGCCACAGACAGCAGATCCTGCCTAATGCAATCATTGCTGATGGCACACCCTGCCTGCACCATTGATTCTGAAACCTGCTATTACTACGTGAAACTTTAGTTACCTGTAGGACTTCTGCTACCTCTTCTGGAACAGTTATCCCTCAGAACCCCTCTTGACTCACTCGCTTGGAAGCTTACACAGTCACAAATATACCATTTGTAGATATCCTGCAGCCCACACATTATATCCTCATGGCACTGTAACTTTGATGTTAAAAATGTGCTCTTTCTTTTAGTACGATTATCTGAAGGTTTAATTTTTATTCCTCAAGCAATAGAGTGCGAGGTATCTTCAAAAACGTTTCGGAGCCAGGAAACAGGCATTTGCTTTGGCCACCTTGGGGGGAATGCACACACCCCTGGCCTCCTCAGTTGCAAAATCCTGGAGTCTGGCCTGTTTTAAGCTACCATGAAAGGCCGCTGAGTCTGACTCCTTTTCAGGTCTCGCCTGAGACAGCGCATGCTCTGTTGCCTGGAGACGATCTATTGTTCCTAATAAAAAAATTCAACCAATGTGGCTTTTTGTCCACTCATTACTTACCATCGGTTGGCTTCATTGTTAATCTTCTCTTCTTCTTTTTTTACTTTTCTTTGGTGAGTGTGTGTCAGCACCTGTCAGCTTCACTTTGACCCTGTGTGCTTCTTTTCTTCAAAGTTGAAGCATGCGCTTCCTGGTATTTCTAAGAGCAGAACGCAAGCAACTAACAATGACGAAACTTGGTGGCTTGTGAACCATTTTCAAAACACACATTTCAGTTGCCTGCCACTTTTCTTGATGAAGAAGCTGTAAATACATTCCCTTCATTTAAAACTCTTGCCATACAGTATGTGTTTTTATGAATTAACGTTGGCCGCTGTGTCAAATTTACTTATTTGTTGGCTACCACTTTTTAAGTTTAGAGGATGTTTTATTCATCATCAAAAACCCGGTGATTTCAAAAGGTATATGTTTCACCTTTACCTCTACCTAGCCCTACTGCCTAAAATCACTCTTGCCTCTCTTTATCTCCACCCACATCTAAACACTAAACTCATCCTTACCTCACTTTTCCTCTACCCACCCCCGAACCCTCAATTCACCCTTACTTCCCTTTACCTCTACCCACACTTGAACACTAAAATCTCCCTTCCTCCTATTATTATTTACCCACCCCAAACCCTCAGGTCACACTCAGCTCCCTTTACCTCTACCCACTCCTGAACCATCAAATTGCCCTCAACTCCCTTTACACCTACCCTCCCCTAAACCCCCAAAACACCCTCACCTCCCTTTAACTCTACTCACCCACAAACCCTCAAGTAGCCCTCACCTCCCTTTACCTCTACCTACCCCTGAATCTTCAAGTCACTCTGACCTCCCTCTGCCTCTACCCACCCCTGAACCCTCACATCACCCTCACCTCCTTTTTTAAATAACAAAAAAAGTATGTTATTTAAAAAAAACATACTTATCTGTGTGGAAAAGTACTGTGTAGTAAAGGTACAAATACTTACCTGCATGACACTTACCTGTGTGGTAAAGACTACGTGATAAAGATCTTATGCTGTAAAGTATGTGTCCCCTCAGGCAGGACAAATCCCCACTCGCTACTTAAACACTCTCCTGCCTACACCCTGGCACCCCTATATGTTTTGTGGGCACTGTTGTTTGTTTTGTGTCCTTCAGTATGTTAGGAGGGCACCTTCACCTCTTTCATAATTTGCAACCCCCCTCCATCCTATTCTTTAGGCCTCGTGTGAGACAGTGCATGCTCTGTCGCGTGTGAGACATTCAGTTTACCTACAGCGGGGTTAGAGCCTGGCCATTGCCTACCATTCGTTGGCTTCATCATCACACTCATTTCCTTGCTCCACTTTGGTCAGCGATTTGCTGACTTCACTTGCTCTTTGTTTATTTGTCCCTACCATGGAGCATGGCCCAAGTACTGCCTCCCTTGCCCAGTATCCCTCCTTTGCTCGCTGATTTCAGAGGTACTTTGTGTTTCCTTTTACTTGTACCACCCTCTTCCCTTCCTCCTCCTGTATTGTTGCTTAATCTTCCGTGCCCCACCCTCCTCTTGTGTTTTTGCTTGTCCAGTCAACCCCTGCCCCTCCTCCATTCTTGCTTACCCCATGCACCCCCTCCCTCTTTGTTGAACGCCCCCCACCTATCCCACTGGATAAAAAGCACCCAAAAGTCACCCAAATGTGTTTGAAGATGGGACAAAGATACAGACAGCGCTCTGCACTCCCTGCTCTACATGGCCTTTTTGGCGCTGTTTTCATGTGGGGCTAACACAGTGAACTTCAGCTTGGACATACGATAATTAAACGGTTTTTTTGTGAAGGCACAGAATAATCCCATAATAAGTGTTAGAAATGGGGTTTCTGGTGGGCTAGGGTATGCACTTAAGCCAGGCAGTACCCACCACTCTAGTCAGGGTAAGGGAGTTACACATCCAAGATAACCGCTGCTCACCTCCTTGGTAGCTTGGCAGAGCAGTTAGGCTTATCTCAGAGGCAATGTGTAAAGCGTGTGCGCAATACGCACACACACCAGTGACACACTAGGCACACCACATAAAGAGACTCCACACAAGGTTATATACAAATACCCTTTGTATTGTACATAAAACACTTTAGACCTTAATCACATATATCACTGTGCCACTAGGCACTTGTCATGACGTCACATAGATCATAAAATCACTTTGCCAACCAAGCAATTGTCATAACATCACAAGTTAGTGCATTCAGGTGAATACTTATAGGTTGCACCCATTACAAAACATCATGCAAACATTATGTATAACACCATCACTGTGTAGATATTATATCAAGACTGACATAAGCTATAAGCAGGGCATAACCCGACTCCTAGCGTATCCACATTACCATGCGTTACAATAAACAATGCACTATTATATGTTATATGGTAACTCTGTCTCCCACACGTAGGTTCCTGGGCCACCTGCCTGCAACAGGGAATATGGTAATTCTCCTGGTTTTGCGAAAACACCTATGTAAGTTCTCTCAATGGCCCCTCAGGACCAAGAAGGCCAGCCGGTAAAGAGAGAACTTAAGGTAGGCCAACTGCCTCCCGGTGACTTTTGAGCCCAGCATACCGGGGCTCCAATGAGGTGGTATCCGCTGGCTCACAGAGCGTCCCCCACCTGTGGCTAACTTTCCTCTGGGTGCCTTCACTGAGGACTTGCCCTGAATGGCACAACTCAGGGGGTAGCGGCCCCCACTTTCATGGGCTTCACCCACCCGCTTGCACTCAAAAGACCCTAAAAGCTGCTGAGGCCTGCAGGGCAGTGCAACGCGGTCCGAGGCGGGACCCATGTCTTCAGCACTGGCCCAGCATTCTGGCTTGCCCCCACCTGGGTTCTCACCAAGGGGGCTCCTGTCGGGGAGAACACTTTTGTTGCGGCAGGCCCGGCGGGGCGGTAATGACGAATCCAAACACTTTGCTGCCATCCCCAGCCTTCCTTGGCTGCCGCCGACTCTCTCTCGTTGGGGAGGCAGGGCCGGCCCTGTAGCAGCTGATGCAGCGCCGGAGCCCTGGTTGCTATGGCAACTTTCTCCTCTGTTCCTCACACTACCAACATCGCGGTTCCCTTCCAAAGGGGAGGGGTCCGCGCTGAAGTGGGGTTTCTGTGTGCGGTGCTGCGGCGAGCAGCCCGCGCTCTGGTGCAAAATGAGCCCACGCCTCGGGCCACAGAATTAAAAGTGCTCACCACACGCTTTCAGCCGGTTTCCTTTCCCTTTCAAGCAAAGAGCACCAAGCACTTCATGCACTTTCTGAAGGCAGAAAGTGCTTTTTGCCAGGCTTCCTTTTTCAGGCAACAAAATGAAACACCAGCTATAGGGGAAAACAGCCCGGAGCAGTCCACACAGCTCACCTTGCACTGAGCTCCTTTGAGAGCACTGGGGGGCGCACACCGGTTCATGAAAGCTGGCAGCAGGCCAGCTCATAGGGTCTGTGGAGCAAAGATGTTGTCCTTCCAGCAGGTCAGCCCAACAAGGCAAAGTCAAAGTGGCGGTTCCCTGGCAGCACAAAAGCTTCTCCTCTGGTGCTGCCTGTGGTGTCAGCAGCAGCTGGTTACACGTCCCCCGCAGTGTCTAAAAAATATGGGATCCCAGCCCCTGTATTGATACTCCACAAGTCTTTGTTCTGGGGCACTTAAAACACTATTTAGAAGTGCACAACACCCCTAGTCAAATCCCAAGCCCTGGCCCCAGACACACTACAGGGGGGCAGAGACAGCATTGTGAAAGTCAGCCACAGCCCTATTCAGGTGCAGGTGCAACTCCTCCCACCACTCTAAATGCAGACCAGGTCTATTCAGCCCAGCGCCGAGTCACCCAGGAAAGGCAGGACACACCTCAACCCCCATGTGACTGTCTAGAGTGAATGCACATCCCCGTCTCCTGTCAGTCTAAAGCAGACGTTGAATACGCAACCAGGCAGGGCACAAAGAGTCATAAACACACAGAAATGCCCACTTCTAAAAGTGGCATTTCTAAAATAATAACAACAAATCCCCTTTCACCAATAAGCAGGATTTACTACTATTCCAAACATGGCCACGCTACCCCTTTCATATCAGAAATTTTCACTGAAGTACATATCAGGAAATTCCTAATGCAAACCTATGAGGGGGCAGCCTCACAGCAGTGCAATACCAAATAGGCTGCTTGTCACTACCAGGACATGCCACACAGTAAAGGCACATGCCCTGACTTTTACCTACACAGCACCCTGCCCATAGGGCTACCTAGGGCCTACCTTAGGGGTGACCTATATGTAGTAAAAGGGGAGTTTCAGATGTGGCAAAACTTCAAGTGCTTCGTCACTGCAGCAGTAAACTGTGCCAGACCCTGCACTGGCAGAGGCCTGAGACAGGTTTGAAAGGTTACTTCGGTGGGTGGTGCAAGCAGCGCTGCAGGCCCACCAGTACAATTTAATTTACAGGCGCTGGGTATATGGGATACCACTGTACAAGGGACTTACAGGTAACTTAAATATGCCAAACAAGTGTAGACCAATCTTACCAAGTACACAAGAGAGAGCACATGCACTTTAGCACTGATCAGCAGTGGTAAAGTGCCCAGAGTCATAAAACCAACAAAAACAGGTTGGAAAAAATACAGGAGGAAGGAAAAAAAGTTTGGGGATAACCCTGCAAAAAGGGCCAGGTCCAATATTAAGAAAATGGATCACTGCCTCGAGGTCAACGCTGGCTGCTTCATAGTAATTTCTTTTCAGATTTTTAGCACTCACATCGATGAGACCAATTGGCTTTGCCAATGAATGTTAGGTCTGGATTGAAAAGGCAGCTGTTCCCAGATGTTATGTGATGAATGGAAAAAGAGCATTCAGAAGTACTATAGAGCTGTGAGCTTTTCCTCCGCCCACATGTTGATTCCCTTGAGTACAGATTTGAACAAGCAGAAGTTGTGTGCTTGTGCTGAAACCGAGTCGTTGCATAGCGCTTTTTTCCTTGTAGAAAGACTTACACTCAATACAGAAAGACTGAGTTGGTTATCGCGCCAATTCAGTGATCAAGACTATTGGCAAGTATTATAGTTCTCATTCGCCCGTATACCTTCAATGTAGCCCTTCTTGTTTTTTCTTCTTTCTTATTTGACATTTATTGTTATAATATCATATTTGGATGCAAACAGATACGTTATATTTCCTTATCATTGCATTGTATTTATTCCTTATAATTCGGTGTTATTTTTTGTATTGTGTTTACGTTTGATGAAATATATTTAATTAAAAATTCTAAACTGTAAGACTAAAGGCCTAATCCGTTTATTATAAAAGTTGCAACAAAATCAGTAGGTGTGGTAAATTTATTGTGTAAAGCATTTGATAAAATCAATAGGTATTAAGGCTGAGTTTTTATTACACTATGTTAATGCCTGTAATGAGCCAATTTCATAGAATCTCACAGATTCCTGCAAGGGTTTTGGTTACCACGTTGACAAACCCAGGGGTAGAAGTTTTGCACTTTGATATCTTTTTTATGCCTTCTTAAGCAGATTGTATTTTTTAGCCAACTGTAATTTTATATCTATATTTGAGCTTTATCACTGTGTGCCTGATAGTTACCTTGTGTGTAATACAGTAGGCCTGAATTGGTATGGTGATCAACCCATAATAAAAGTAAAGGCTTAATTAGTTTTCTGGGAAACGTTATGTTTAGTGACATGGGTTTGGTCTGTTTATTATGTCAAAGGCAGTAGGTCTGACTTATTTATTGTAAAAACGTATGTTAAAGTCAAAAAGTCTTAATGGGAAGTTTTTTACTACACTACGTGAAAGTCTGTAAATGGGTATTTTTTCATTGAATCTCGTAGATTACCATGGTTGGCAAGTGGTTTGGTGTTCGTTGCTGGGGGTAGCATTTTTTTCACTGTAATAAAACTTGTTAGGCTCTCTCTGGAGAGATTAATTTTGTTCTGCCAACTCTAATTTTGTATATATTTGTAATTTTAAGACTATATGCCTAATTTGTGCCTTGTAGGAAAGCTTATGCTCAATACAGTAGGTCTGAGTTGGTTATAGTGACAAGATAGATAGGGAGTTGCATTAAAAAGATTACATCTCCTTGAGGCAGGCCATAACATTGGAGAAAAAAAATGTTTTCTCCAAATGTTTTCTACTTTGTATGCGTGATGAACTTCACACCACTCATATAAAGTGGAAAAAGTATTACACTTTGTTAAAGTATAGTATTTTGTACTGGAACTGCACCCTTCCATGTTTAACATCAAGCACGCACCCTTGCACTATAACACACAGGGGGATATTCCCAAGAACGTGCGATAAACATCGCCAAAATAGGCTAACGCAATTTTTCATATCGCCGTCTATCGCGGGAAAATAACTCCATGTCAACGTCGTATTCCGAACACGGCGGTAACATGCGATAGTTTCCCGAGAACGCCTCAAATGTCTGCGATACAACTACCGCGACGGCGACAAAAAAGGAAACCCGAACGTGAAAAAAGTTGCGATGGGCCCAACCGCGATAGAAAAATCAGCGACAAGCAGCGCCAGGCTTGCAATTTCCACGTCAGGCGGGAAAAATCACCATAAAAGTTGCAACAAAAAAAAAAGAAAAAACATAACAACTGCGAAGCACAATGGAGGCAGCCAGAGCAAGTACAGAGGACAACCCGAACCCCCACGGAGCACCAGCCTGGGACCTCGGGGTCAGGGAAGGGCAAGGAGAAGAAGAAGAGGAAGACGCGGTTCAGTCCGCAGGAAAACAGGATCCTGATTACGGAGGTGATAGAACACCATCAACAACTGTTTGTCACCTCCACTGTGTCATTGGCAACAACAAATGGAACATGGCAGTCCATTGTGGACAAGGTGAATGCAGTCGGAGTGCTGAGGAGGACAATGGACGAGGTCAAGAGGCGCTGGAATGATGTGAAGCGCAAAACCAAGCTGAAACTCGCAAACATCCGCTAAGCAGCAATGCAGACTGGGGGTGGGAGTCCTGCGCCACAGGAGGAGCTGGATGAGATGGAGGAAATGGTGTCCACAGTCATCAGTGTGGAGACGGTGGCAGGAGTCAGGGGACCGGACACTGCTCAACATGACCTGACACAACAGCAACAGGGTGAGTAACCACTAGGGACTGGGGGGACGGGGGAGATGGGCACAATGGCACACATGCACAATGAAGTATAGCACACTGCACAACCACAATGACTCTGGATCATGTCCCTGATCTCCTTGCCATACTACAGCACACATAGAAACAGCAAGTAGTCCCCCGTCCACAATGTGCCCAGAGGGGGCCCTCCCCACACATCACCAATATCACAACAAACCCATGCACATGTGCTGAACCCAGTAAAGCTGCGGATCCGTGAGCCCCACTGACAATGCAAGTGACACTGCATGACGATGAGCATGTCTGCAGGCCACTCATCATGACATGTTGCACGCCACGACACCGAGGTGGCTGAGTGTGGTCCACATCCGGAAAGGAGCAGGTCACACACTGACACATCCACGTACACAAACAACCCCTGACGGCAACAACACATCTGCGGACAAACCATGCCCAAGAGTCCCAACTCCCACCAAGAGCCCAATTTACCCAAGTATGCAACATCTCAGCACTGCATTAGCACAGAAGTCAAAGGCACACCGCCTGAAAGGGAGAAGGCCAAGCAAAGTCTGAGCTGCAGGGGCGACTCTCCCACAATGCAGCACACACACAAGAATCAGAGCACATCAACATTGACAACAATGTGGTACAAACTGCAACACTTCCACAACAGAACAGAGGACACAACTGCTGCCGCTTGTGTGTAGACACTGGCCAATCACATTTGGCATAGCAGGAAACTGTGACATGATAATGGACAAGTACTACCCCACATCCCTGATGGTGCACAAATGTCCACTGTCCCGCTTCAAATAGGCAGCTCCTCCTAAACAGTCACAATGTACATTGCCATGCAGTCTGTTTGGAAATTTGGCCAATGCGTGAACATACATGGAACACACTGTTAAACTGCATCTCCCCTTTACATTGCAGAGGGAGAATCATCACCTCCTGCAGAGCAGACCGAACACCTCCTCACTGATGACGAGGAGGACCTCCCCACCTTCGACACCGACGCCCTCCAAGAGCTCATGGACACCTTCAGCACCCCACCCCCAGGAGCAGGGCAGCCCGGCTGCAATGAGAAGACCCCACCCCCTGCACAGACCACACAGCAGGAAGCACCCACCACCCCGGCTGTCTACCAGGATCCCCACGACCAACACATGGCATTTCAACGCCGTGTGTTGGAGGGCCAGTAGAAGATGGCTGAGCAGGTGCGGGTGGGGTTCGACCTCATGGCAGCCAAACTAGATGCCATCCATGGGTGTCTACGTCCCATCAGGGACCACTTACAGTCCCTAACGGACACCCACAGTCTGCTCCATGGTCTCCAACGAGCCATGGCTGACATTGCTGGAGTCATGACTCGGAGATAAGAACACCAGTCAGAGTGGCTCCAGCGATCTCAGCCGGGAGTTGGGACACATGCGGAGGCTCATGGAGGACACAGTGTGGATGGAGGCGGAAAGGATGGCTGCCACGGCTGCACATCAGAGAGATGTAGCTGGGTTCTTCCATGCCCTGCAGATCCTCATCATGGCATTGCTGCCACAAGGCCTGGTGCAGATGAATGCTGCTGCTCCTACACCATCCACATCTACGCCCCCTGATGTGTCAGTGCCCCACAGTGCAGCAGACATTCCACCTCCGGCACCTGATGTGTCACTGCCACACAGTGCGGCCGACAATCCACCTCCGGCCCCTGATGTGTCAGTGGCACACAGTGCTGCCACCGAAACCCACCACCCACAGGTGAGGCACATCACACATCAGAGGACGATGATGTGGATGAGACTGCCATTGTGGTAATGAGGAAGCGGTAGCATTCATCTCCGCCATATGGCCTGTTTCAGCTTGGTTCGGCCCTTTGCATCATCACCTTCCACTGTCCCCCGATACACTCTGCGGCACTCACCTTGGACCTCGACATGGACTTCCATATTCTGTTTGGTTACCAATGACACAGCAATCAGACTGCGGACTGAACTCTTCCTCTTCCGATGAATTTGTCCTTCCCTAATGGACTCTGGCTGGCCCTCCACGGGGCAACAATGTCAAGTGGGGTGTGCATGGCCCTGAACTGCTCCAGCTGCAACGCTTAACTGAATGTGAATAAAACATTCCAATTCACACAGATGTGTCATGTCTATGATCCTTCAAGTATGAAAGTATGGATGAATGTAGGGTCACTGATTCCCCCTCACGTCCATTTTGCACATGTTGTGGGGCTTGGGTCACAGGGTGCAACATTGCCGATTGCGGTCCGGGTGGCGCAGACACTACAACGGAGACACACGCATTGGTTACTTCCTTGTCCAGGCCAGAACTGAACCACGCCCAGAGCCCCGGGCTCATTATTCACACCCCTACGCTGGACTGGATAACGCCAGCCCACTCCGCTTACGCTCCCAGGGGGTGATGACACAGCTACATGTCCCAGGTCTTCCCTGTAGTGATCTGCTGGTCACTGGTCTTGTTGTCAGCAGGCCACAGCCACTCCCTGAGGGCTGGTTTACACCCACACCACACCCATCCAGCACAGGCGTCACGGGACATGTGACCCTGCCAATAAAAGGGGCCCACCACAGCACATCCCCCACTGCCGGAGGTGACATGATGGCGTCTGCATCCACGGAACTCAATCATAAAGGGTCCGTGACTTGTGTTGCACTGAGTTAGTGGCACCCGATGGCCTGCGTCCGTCACGGGCCTACCGCCACGTGGCGATGACTTGCATTGCACTGAGTTAGTGGCACCCGATGGCCTGCGTCCGTCACGGGCCTACCGCCACGTGGCGATGACTTGCGGTGCACATAGTTAGGCCCACCTGAAGAGCTGAGCGGGTGTGCAGCCTGCGATGATGCGTTGGCCTCGATACGGCATCCAGCAAATCAAGACTCGATTTGAATTGTGAGCCCTGCTGGGCCGCAGTGTACGCGCAGGCAGCAGTCAGCACACACATGACTCCGCGGTGCGGTGCCGCAGGGTGCGCTGGGGGCCTGTGGCGCGGAATCCAGCGATCGGCTGAGGAGGATGCACCGGCACGTGGAGGGCCCTCTTGAAAACACGCCGGTGGCGGCAGGTGAGCATTGAGGCCTGTGTGCGCAGGGGCGGGCAGTCATCGCTGGGCGGCGGACCGGTCTGGGGTCCAGGGCTGGGGGGCAGCAGGTGCACAGGATCGCGGAGGCACCACCGGTCACGGCGGCGGCCTCGTGGCTGGGTGGGGGGCATCGCCCTGGCAGACACGACCCTGCATGCGCTGATGAGATGTGCGCGGGTTGGCTTGGGACGTAGTCACCTCGTCTCCAGTGTGAATACGGCCGTTAAATGTGGTCGGGCACATGTGTGTAGGCCTATGGTCACGATATGGCAGACACAGAGACACATGCAGTAGTTACTGTGGTGGCCATCCCGGAACTGGACCACGCCCAGGGCCCCGGGCTATTCATTCGCGACATACGCCGGACAAGGCCGCTACGCTCAGGCTTACAGGGGGGACCACATGGCTACATGTCCAAGCTCTTTCTGCCTGGGGTAACCTGTTTGCGTCCACTGTCCACTACACTGCAAACACCAGCAGTAGATGTCCACATGGACATGTCTGTGCTCTGCATACTGCAGTCTGTCCAGCACATCTCCCCCACACATGGCATTGTGTCCTTTCTTATTGCTGGGTCACTTGCCTCCTTCGCACATTCTTGTTTCCCACCTCTCCCCACATTCTGCAATTGTGTGGCAGAGGGGCTCTGCCTTTGTGGATGGTTTGTCTACATGTCTGGCCCCTGTTACCACGGTTACTTGTGTTGTCGTGTCCGGTAGTTGGGCATGTTGGTTGGCATGTTGTATGTGATTTTGTTACGTGTGCTCTCCCACAGTTGTGAGTTGTGTGATTGTGGAGTTGAGGTGTGTGGTGTGTTCAGTTAGTACTTACCAATGAGCAGTGCATTGCCATAGGTGCCATCCTGGAAACGCTGGTTGGGAAGGGAAAGCGTTGGCTGAGCTTTTCGTCTTGTTGTTTATGTATTTGTAATAAAGTTCTGTTTTTCCGATACCGTTGACTACTGGACTTCATGACCTGGGGGGGAGGGTCCGGGGGGTGGTTGCGGTGGGTGTTGTGGCCCTCTTGGGTCTCCAGTCTGCATGATCATTGTCTCCGTGGCATCTGTTGGTCTTCAGATGTGGCTCTAGGCTGGGCTCCCTTTCATGCTGCAGGTTGTCGTCCTGCTTAACACCAGTAAAAGGCAGGTGTAGAATCCCTGCTGCTAACGCGCCTTATCGCCTGTTTTCGGATCGCATCGCTGATCTGGCTGGTCGTTGAGAATATCGCGAAGTGGTGTTTTCGTGTGTTTTTGCACGGGAACGCCTACTCTGCATATCATTAGCGTTAGTTGTCGCTCTCATCCGTGGCGATGTGTTTTGCGGCAGCTATCGCAGGAAAACTGGCGATGTCGGCAGTTTGCACCAGCTTGTGAATAGGGCGATGAGTCTATCGCCACTTTTGCAGCGCTAAAGTGCCGATAAATCGGCGAGGGCTCCTTGAGAATATGCCCCACAGTTGTGTACATTGGTGCAAGGCAGCCTAAATTGCACCAGCGTATTAGGGAGGAAACAGCACCATATCTCAGTTAAAATGGTGCTATTCTGCTTTTTCCCTTTCATGCAACGAAGCGCAGCAGCTTTGGTGAAACCTTAGTAAAGCCCCTTCATTTATACTATCTGGCTGATGATGGGTAAGGAGTAGCTTACAAGCTTTGCACTGTTATGTGATTTACAACAGCCCCTATCTTCATCTAGGGACATAAAATCCATTTGACACAGTACATATATTGTGGATGTGCACATAAGAGGATACCGCCTCGAGAGCGCTTATGTTTAATCTCTCTTTGAATCATATTGCCAGCCTTCGCCTCTTTACAGCATCTCCTGCCCAACTCTCTCAGTGAATTCAGCTCACGCGCTGCTGAAGTTTAACCTTTCAGTGCGAATGCGCTGAACTAGCACAAAGTGGCCCAGCTGTAAATTGTCCAGCAGTTCTGTTTTCCTTGCCAGACTAATATTAACAATGCCAAGAGTTTAGAACGGAACAAAAAAAAGTAACCACAAAGTAGCCTTTAGCTGGTGATTTTTCATCCTACCTTCCAAATGAATGATAAATGGAGAATTTCATAGACAGAACTGTGTGCAGTTGCTTTTTGCTTGATAGGTGAGCAGTTCAGCATGAGATTGTGAGTAACTCCTTACTATAGGGGAGGGAGAGCAGTGCTTAATCAGTGACACTGGTTGCAGGTGATAGGCCCCAGCCATCATTTTGTGGGGGCCATTCTTTCTTTTCATCACCAGCCTTTGACCCAGAGCTAGACACCAAAAGGCTGAAATGGGGGAAACAAGAAGGAAGAGATATATAATAAAACAGTGACAATAAAAGAAAGCAGGAATAAAAAAATATAGCAATAGTGAGATATGGTGGCAGTAAGTGTAGAGGGAGAAAAACATCTGAAGTGGAATCAGTACTAGATGGCCCTGAAATCCAACAATCCCATCATAATCCGAAGAAAAACTTGAGATCCTTCACCTATTTCCCTATAAATTGAGCACTGAGTATGAGCAGCTATGCAGTCTCCCAAGCAGCAATGACTGACTCCTCCCACCAGTCCTGCTGGAGGAAGAAGGAAGAGACTGATAGACTGGTCTGCTGCTCTCCCACTGCTGAGCCTGGCAGGAGAAGATCAGCCAAACAGTCCACAAATGTACAAGGGGCATGAGAGTCTGGGTGGCTTCAATTTCAATCCAGTATCCCACTGTGTCTCTGAAAGGCAGTACAGAGGGAATACATGCACTGTCAAAGCATTGGTTTATCTCAGTGCTCAATGAGAAGCCTGGTTGCCCCTAACTGTGATGCAAGTAGAGCCCCTTAAGGGCTCCTGACCTTTCACAAAGAGAGCCCCTGATGTTTGCATGTGTTTCTGCCACAAATATCATTATCTGTAAATTCTAGTCGGACACAGCCTGCACTCTGAAACTCCAGCCAGGCAATATACTGCCTCTTGTTTATGGTGATACAATCTTCACTCAGAGGTCTTTTGTGGTAACGTCTGATAACCCCTTATGTAATGGCCGTGCATTCTTGACACAGTAGATATGTTTGACAATATTCGCGATGATTCTGGCATAATGTATATCCTTGTTGTAGTGGGCAACATTCTGGGTACCCTGGCATAATGGTAGCACATCTTTAATTTAGTGGGCATTCTTGCAACATTCTGCCTACCACTGGAACAATGGTGTCTCAACCATGCAATATTGAGCATTCTTGGCAACATTTGACTTCAAATAGTTCTCTGTCACCCACAAGGAAGCCAGATGGTCTAGGTTTGAGATGTCAGAGGAGTTCCCTTGCAACTCAAAGATCAGTTGAGTGTCATCTTTGTACATATAAACTTTATCCCCAGAGAGTGTTAGATGTTAGCCAAAGGGATGCAAATAGATGTTAAACAATAGAAGGGTTGTATTAAGCCCTGAGGGACACCACAGCTGAGAGTGATGGGTTTGGGTTTGTATGAAGGAAGAGCTACTATGTAAAGTGCTTTTGTGGTAATGTGCTGCTACGTGGTGTTAGATGGTGTGAGTCATCAGATATATATGATATAGGGTGGTTTGTCATGGTGTAATGGCCTGGTGTTCTGTGGAGTGATATTATATGATGAGAAGAATCAAGGTGTTGTGTCAGGTTATGTGATGTTGTAGGGTAAATAGTGAACATGTCGGGTATGGTACAGAGCATTGCAAGTTGTGATATGGGGAGAGGATGTAGCCTTACGGTTAGAGCGGTCGACCTTGAAGCTGGGAAACCGGGTTCGAGTCTCGAAACTGGTGCTCATGTAAAGC
The DNA here is from genome assembly GCA_963921515.1 of Calotriton arnoldi. Classification (NCBI taxonomy): domain Eukaryota; kingdom Metazoa; phylum Chordata; class Amphibia; order Caudata; family Salamandridae; genus Calotriton; species Calotriton arnoldi. The sequence goes on along the minus strand of CAWUFW010006683.1, from coordinate 546,783 downwards.
GCTCTGATACCCGATGTCTCGGGTCTAGTTTGCGCGATATAAAACTAAAAAATAAATATATATGTTGTGTATAATATAAATAGTGTAGCGTGATATAGTATTGTGTTTTATTTTGTGATGAGATGTCTATGACTGATGTACTCTAGTGAGGTGTGCTAATTGTGTTAAATGTGTAATTGTGTTAAATGGTGCTGTTAAGCGTGCAGAGTTGCTGGGTGTTGATAAGGTCCAATGTATGCTGTGATGTAGAGTATCATGTTACTATATTGTTAGAGTGGAGTATGTAAGGTGTGGTGCGGTGTGGTGTGGGCTGGTGTTGTGTGAATAGACAAGGAGTGATGTGAATTTGAGTGTTGTATAATGTGGTGTAACTTGGCAAGGTACAAGATGATGTGCAATATAATAATGTATAACACGGCGTGGTATGTTGTGAAGTTTAATGGTGTAATATAGCATAATGAAATGTTAAGTGGTATGTTTGCTGTTGTATGATATGGTGTGATCTTGTTTACCATTGTGATATATGATTCTTTATGCAGTGATGTGGTGTGGGAGTGCAGAATAGAGTCCTCAGCTGTGGTATGGAATTATATTTTCAGGTGTAGTGTGGTGTTGGGATGGCTTCTTCTTAATGCAGATGATCCAGCGGAAGCCCCTCCAGGGTTGAATATTTCACACAAACTAAATATTTCATTGGGCCCATATACGTTTTATCCAAAAATGTTCATCCACAACACACTCCCTGGACGCTCCGCTGGGGGGGTCAAGTTTTATAATTCACTTAAGTTCTGATTAGTTATGTCCCTGTAACCACAAATCAGGTTAAATTGACATTTCAATGCCTAACTAACCTTCACGAATCAACACTCTTCCTCTGGTCGATGGACCATTAGTTGAGTTAGTTGATGGTGATATTAACAACTTCTTAACTAATGCACAGCTCTTAGTGAAATTACCACAGACTCTGAGTAAGATTTATAAGTTTTATCTAAATTTTCAGTCATAAAATTGAACGTTCATCTTTACAGATTCACAGTGCAAATTCCATCATTCTTCAATGGGAGAGAGAGAAATTTCATTTAGCAAAATACATTCAATTACACAACCTCATTCAACAAAAATCAATGCATAAGAGTGGATAGATGTAGAGACAACAGGCACATTTTAACGTACATTTGAAAAGAAATATGCAAATTTGAAATAGAAATATCATTTACCTAATAAATGACCGGAAAACCAACCCTCTGGCCAAAGGAATGGTGGAGGTCCCCTGACTTAGGATCAGGAGACAAAGACTAAAGGACAGGATCAGGACAGGACCGATACTTACTAGATTTCTCTACAAACCCAACGCACCAGGGCAATTCCCTCTCTTACACTCTCTCCCTCCTCGATCTTCTTCCGCAAATCTTCGGATCTAATCAGGCTGTTGTTTCGGATCTGAATCTTCCCAGTCTGATCTCGCCTCTCTCTCTCTCTCTCCTCTATGATGCTCTCTCCCAATGCAGCATACTCGTCTCTCTCTCAGCGTCGATGAGCTGCTAACTTAACTCAACTTACTCTAGTTATAGTCTTTATTTCTACATGTCCGACCCTCAAGAGTTGCAAATCTCACAAAAATACGGAATATGATTGGACGGTGTAGGGGAGTTTTCATCACATCAGGCTGACATATTCATTTTTATTAAGACATTTATTGTTAGCTAGCCCTTCCCCTTTAGCTCATTCATATTGTCCTCTTCCCATGCATATATTGTTGCCATTCACAATAATTTATTCAGTACAGACTACATAGACGAATGATACATGTCTTCTTTTTCTCATGTCTTCTGTCCTTGATTCTTGGCAGTCATTCAGCTCTTTCGGTCACCGGGTCACATCATGGACTCTCTGAGCATGCGCAACTTTTGGTCATCCATCGCCATTTTCTTTTTCTGTCAAGCTCTTAGCAGGCCCGAATGTACACTATTAATAAAGGAATCATAAACAGATGTTATTTTCTTATATATATCATTCTCACTGTTCACCACCCACTTCTACTCTATCCCATGTTGTTATTATCTCTCTTAGGCAAAAGCGTTAACAACCGCAGCCTTCTTTTAAATTAAAGCAAGCAGATGCCGGGCACGCAATACCTCAAGACCAACGTGTTAGCTTTTCTTGCGCAAGCGCAAGGTTTTCCCTCTCAAAGCGAGTTAGTCACGTTATCTATACGTAATTCAGATTTGCAAATGCGCAAAGCATTTTCGCAAATTAAAGCGGGTTTTAGTTGCGTTGCTTTTTATTCTTCATTAGTTTAAGCATGCGTAAGCTTCTCTCCCCATGTGTCGGTGTCTGGTGTGTATTAGTTTCATCTTATGTACAGTTTTAACGATTAGTAAAAGTTAATGGAGGATTTCTTCGAGCAAGTTTCATTTTCTCGAATCCTTGCTCCATCACAGACATCTAGAAAAGGCGACTTCTGTTTTCCTTTCTGTTTGAGTATTTCATTTCTTTTGGAGCGTGTGTGTATGGTTGATTCTATATGAATGTGTGTGTTTGTGCCCCTGTGTCCAAGACATTTCTGTGTGTGTGTATTTGAATTTCCAGTGTGACCCTATGTCTGGGTTACCCTGTGTCTGAAGCATCCTCCATGGTTGTGTGTCAGATTCTCCCTTTGTCTTCCTGTATCTGCATTCACCATTTTCCCTATGCAAATGTCCTTTCAATGGCTTTGTATTCACCTCTCCTTATCTCATCCACTCTCTGGGTCTCAGAGTTTTGGTCTGTGTATCAGGGTACGGGATTATGTCTCCATTTTCTCCGTATGCAAGTAGAAGTCAGTGCTGGCAAGTGGAATGGACCGTTGTGTGGGTGCCTGGTATCCTAGGCATTCCCTTTCAGCCTGTCATCATACTTTCATAGAGCTCTAGAACTCTTATGGTTGCTAAGTATTTAGAATGTGTACGTTTAAATGTTAGGAGTATAAGAATTCAGTAGAAGCTGGACTTTACTGATGGATGAGGCTTATCTAAGTGTTGCTCTTAATAAACTCCTTTTGGATAACCTTTACATGTGAAGAGATTCACCTTTTACATTGGCGACAAGGATGGGATTTGAACCCACACATGCCATCCTTACCATTGTGGCACGTCCACTCCTCATGCAGCCCATCTGGCTGCTCAGAAGATGACAAAGTATGGCGTCTCAGACTCCCTTACGTATAGTTCTTTTCCAGACAGAAAATGTAATTTAGGGTCTGGACCTTTGAAGTTTTATGTTGGGGTTCTGCTTCTTTGAAATTGACATCTCTCCCCTTTCTTCTTCCTCCTGAAGGATGTCTGTCACAACAGGCTCTCTCTTCCAAAATTCAAAGCAAATTGCATTTCCACACGGGGAGCCTCATCTTAGCAGCTCCCCATGTGGAAAAGCAATGCCGGCTCCCGCAGGACGCGGGGAGCCGGCGGGACCGTGGGGGAGTTGGGGTCCCCCCACGGTCCCCAAAGGATAGGGCCAGCCCTGGGGGATGGGGTCCCCGGGGCAAGTAGTGGCCGGGAGGGGGGCCACGCGCCCCCCCTCCCCAAATTATTCACACAAAAAAACAACAACAAAAAAAAGGCCGGCCCTGGGGGATGGGGTCCCCGGGGCCTAAGGAGGCCTGAGGAGGGGGCAACGCAGCCCCCTCCATAAAAATTTAAAAAAACAAAAATGTGCCAATGACCCGGGGGATGGGGTCCCCGGGCCAAATTGGCCACGGGAGGGGGCCCACGCGGTCCCCTTCCCGTTCCATTTTTGAAAAAAATAAATAAAAGGGGTCAGGCCCTGGGGGATGGGGTCCCCAGGGCCCAAAATAATTAAAAAGAAGGGGGCCACACAGCCCCCTTTTAAAAAAAAAATCAAAAAAAAAAAATCCGGTATGCGCTGGAGGCCACGCCCCCTCCTTGGCAGCACTCTGCAAACGCGCCCCCTGGCGCGTTTGCAGAGGGGGAACGAATTCACCTTGAATACTGGGGGTCCCTGGGGGCCAACTAGCCCACCAGGAACCTCCAGTATGCGCCAGGGGGCTGCGTTGCAGAGAGGTGTACGGAGGCCACGCCCTTTTACACCTCTCTGCAACGCAGCTCTGTGGTGCTTTTGGAGGTACATGGTGGGCTAGTTGGACTCCAGGGACCCTCAGGATTCAAGGGGACTTAATCCCCCAACTTAAAACGTGCCACGGGGCGTGTTTGCACAGTGGTGAAGGGAGGGGGCGGTGCTTCAGGTGACATGTGTGCAAACAGGCCACGTGGCGCGTTTTAAGATGGGGAATTAAATCCTCTTCAATCCTGAGGGTCCCTGGGGGCCAACAAGCCCACCAGGTACGTCCAGAAAGCGCCACAGAGCTGCGTTGCACAGAGGTGTAAAAAGGGGCGTGGCCTCTGAACACCTCTCTGCAACGCAGCTCCCTGGCGCATACTGGAGGTACAGGGTGGGCTAGTTGGCCCCCAGGGACCCTCGGGATTGAGGAGGAATTAATTCTCCAACTTAAAACGCGCCACAGGGTGTGTTTGCAGACATGTCACCTCAGGCCCCACCCCCTTCCTTCACCATTGTGCAAATATTCCTCTAAAATCAGCCGAACTACGAATTCCGATTTACTCACCTGTTATCAGGAGAGACCTCAGTGCTGCATCTTTGAGCCCAGTACTGATCCTGAAAAGTAATTTTAACCGTACTTAACAGTAACTTGAATTTCCTTCCGTAGGATATCATTGCCTGCTTTTTGCTGAAAAAGTTTCGAAGTGTCGATTTTTGAAACATACAAATATTCCTCTAAAATCAGCAGAACTACGAATTCCGATTTACTCACCTGTTATCAGGAGAGACCTCAGTGCTGCATCTTTGAGCCCAGTACTGATCCTGAAAAGTAATTCTAACCGTACTTACCAGTAACTTGAATTTCCTTCCATAGGCTAACATTGACTGGTTTCACTTGGAAATTCTTCTAAGTGTGGAGTTTTGGAACTTTATAATATTCCTCTAAAATCAGCTGAACTACGAATTCCGATTTACTCACCTGTTATCAGGAGAGAACCCAGTGCTGCATCTTTTAGCCCAGCACTGACCCTGAAAAGTAATTCTAACCGTACTTACCAGTAACTTGTATTTCCTTCCTTAGGAATCCATTGTCTGGTTTTCAGCAGAAAAGTTTCAAAGTGTCGATTTTCACAAACTACAAATATTCCTTAAAAATCTCCTGTATGACTTAAACGCATTCTTTCAACTGTTTACAGGAGATGCACCAGTGCTGGATCCAGGATCCACCACTGAGTAAGAAAAAGTAACGATAACACTACTTACCTGCTAAGTGAATTTCCTCCCATAGGATAACATTGGTGATTCTATGTGAAAAAGTTTGTGTCAACTTTTAAAATACAATAATATTTCTTAAAAATCACTACTGTAACCAAAACGCTTTTACTCAACTGTTTACAGGAGATGTCCCAAGACTGAATCTAGGATCCAGTCCTGTGGTTAGAAAAGTAATCCATAAAGTAACTAATTGCATTTAACTAGAAATTCACATTGAGCTCAATGTTGCATTGTGTTTGAAATTGTGTTGCCCATTGCAACAACTGTAACTACTGTACTTAAAAGTCTATTGCCTATTTGCAAAGTATTTAAACTAAAGTAATTCATTCTGAGAAAGTATATTTTATAATGTAATGTATAATGTAATTACAATGTAATTTAAAAAATAAAATATCTAAAAAAAAATAGTTTAAAAAAAATGTAGTAAATCAGTATCAAAAAACTAAATATAACAATTAATACATTTAAAAATTGTCATTTACAAAACCTTTGAAATTCACTGAAAAAAACCATAGGTTTTAGACATGTTATAGTTAGGAATTAGCATTTAAAAAGCCTTTGAAATTCACTGAAAAAACCATAGGTTTCAGGCACGTTATAGTTAGAAATTAGCATTTAAAAAACCTTACAAATTCACTGAAAAAACCATAGGTTTTAGGGACAGTTATAGTTAGTTGGACATTGCACTCGTACAAAACCCGTGAAATTCCCCCGTTATAGTTAGTTCAGCTAACTATAACTCGCGCCCGCAATGCACTGCTGATGACGTCACATATTACATCACTCATGACATGGTCAGTGACATCACTGATGACATCACTGATGACATCTCAAATGACATCACTGATGACATCACTGATGACATCATCCATGTGATAATTTCATGCACCTCCTCACACCCTAAAATAACCTTTGATACACCCACTCTAAATTACAGACTGCCATTCGCAAAACCATAGACACTCCAACACCAATAACTACATACCCACTCACTGATTCTTAGGTCTACACACACATCCACTCACTCACCCGTACAGTCACTCATACTTACGGTCACTCAGTACAGGACTATCATATGCACTCATACTCCTATATAGACACTCAAACACCGCCACTCATCCATAGAGGTACTCACACACCTAGTCAGTCATGCAAATAATTAAACACACTGCCATTTACTCACCTATACAGTTATACACACACCAGCTCACTTACTCATACAAATACTAGCACATTCTTACGCTCTTATACAATCACTGATACAAGCACACACTCATCCATACAGTCACTCTCACAATCACACACTCTCACTTATAGCTATTTATATACTCCAACACACATATATACTGCCTTTCACATATGTAGTTACTCACACAAGTACCACTGGGACATACATTCACTCACTAACACACTCTTACACACACTTACCCACCCATACAGTCTATCACAGATACACTCTTGAAACCATCCACCCAGTGAATCACCCACTCACACATCTATGCACAGAGTCGCACACACCCCACCCACACAAACACTCAGGCACCCATACAGATACTCAGACAACCAATCAATAACTCATATAGACACTCATGTAGCTATTCACAAACCCATGCAGCCACTTACACAGCAACAGACAGACGGATACAGACATTCACCCAGTTTAGTCACTAACCCATGCATTCAGTAAGATACGTTTAATCACTCACTTATAGAGTTAGTCACGCACCTACTAAATTATCCATACAGACACTTATACACCCACTCATTCTTCAATACGCCTTTCCCTATATATATAAAAAATATTTAAACTTTACAGAAACACACAGTCACTGGATGATGTCATCAGTGATGTCATTTGAGATGTCATCAGTGATGTCACTGACCATGTCATGAGTGATGTAATATGTGATGTCATCAGCAGTGCATTGCGGGGGCGCGAGTTATAGTTAGCTGAACTAACTATAACGGGGGAATTTCACGGGTTTTGTACGAGTGCAATGTCCAACTAACTATAACTGTCCCTAACACCTATGGTTTTTCAGTGAATATATAAATATATATATACATCCACACATACAAAAATAAAAAGTACAACAAATAAACTGCATAAACAAAATATTTCAATTTTAATTATACATAAATAGTAAACAATATATAAAAACATGTTTTATTAAAATATCTTAAAAATGACATAAATTTATATATATAAAAATATAAATATAAATACACAAACACCTGATAATAATATATATTTAAACAATATTAATACAAAATTACAATATATAAATAATAAATATACTATTCCCACTCCAGTTTATACAACACTAGAGAAAGCGTTTAACTCAGGAGTGGTAAAAATTACTATTCCCACTCCAGTCTGTGCAACAGTCAGGAAAGCATTGGACTCAGGAGGGGTCAAATTTACTTTTCCAACTTCAGTCGGTGCAACAGCAGGGAAAGCGTTGGACTCAGTAGGGGTCAAATTTACTATTCCCACTTCAGTCTGTGCAACAGTTGGGAACGTGTTAAACTCAGGAGGTGTTAAATTTACTATTCCCACTCCAGTCTGTGCAACAGTAGGGAAAGCGTTGGACTCAGGAGGGGTAAAATCCTCTATTTCCACTCCAGTCGGTGCAACAGTAGAGAGAGAGTGGTTCACTTCAATCAAATAACACATTTTAGCAACTCTATTAAATAACAAAAAATATCAATATTTAAATTGGGCAATATACGTCTACATCTTAACAAAAATTAAACAAATTACATAATTATTAAGTTTTTAAAATAATTATATCAATTAAAACAAAAAATATTAATTTCATTAAAATCCCACACTATGGGCCCAATTATGATGTCGGTCGGGCGAGCGTCCGTCCTACACCATAGCGGGAATGGAACCGGCCGATTATTAGTCGGCGGTTCTACCTGCAGTATTAGGATGTGCAGCCCTTTGGGTGGTCGGAAACATCAATTTTTCTATTGCAGCTTGTGCGGCGGCCGGAAAAGTGCTGCAGCACAAGCTGCAATAGAAAAAAGGATGTTTTCAAACATCCCTACACAGTGTGGCAGGCACTATGCAGTGCCTGCCACACGGTGCAGGGATGTTTAGGGGGGCACCATAGGTGCCTACCAGGTCCAATAGCTGAGGGCCAGGGGGGAAGGGGGCCCTGCTAGGGGCCCCAAAGCCACTTTCCGCCTGCCTTTTCAAGAGGGGTGGACCACCATGAAAGGACAGGTGGAAAGCAACATCGTAATCTCGACGACATATCCGAGGCTGACTCCCCTGTCATTTTGGGATTAGAATTCCGCCCGCCGCTCTGACGGGCTCTGTGAGCCTGTCGGACGCCGAGCGGAATTCCCCTGTGGGTTTACCTCCGACCGCCAGTGTCATAATACGGCGGTCGAATGGAAACCTATGATGTCGGGTGGAAAGCCTCCAACGAGCTGTCGGATGGCTTTCCGCCCGACGTCATTATAAGGGCCATATTCTTACAATCATAACAGCCAACAATTAAAATGTAATTGAAATTAAAAAGCATAACATAATTAATATATTACAAAGTAAATAACACCATTTTTAATAAATGAATAAATACATTTTAAAATGTATTATTACTTAAATAAATTCCCATCCTATATCTCTACAAACTAAACAACACACACCTAAAATATAACTTAGCAAATATGATAATTTCACAATTTAAATAATTATCAATTAAATTATTAACAGCAAATTAATAAATAGTTATCAAAAATTATTTCTTAATTAACTTCCCACCCTGTGCCCCTAAAAACCCAACAACCCACACTTAAAATATATCTTAAAAATGATAATAATTACAATATACAAAATTAAGTATCAATTAAACAATTAATACTAATTAACTAATAATTCATTAATTATTTAAATTAGCTTCCCACCCTTTACCCCTACAAACACAACAACCTGCACCTGAAATATAACTTAGAAAATATCTTAATTAAACAATTTACATAATTAATTATCAATTAAACAATTATTATGAATTAAAATTAAATATGAATTAATTATAAATATTTACTTCCCACCCTGTACCCCTACAAACTCCATAACCCGCACCTAAAACTTAACTTGAAAAATACATTGATTACACAATTTACATAATTTATCAATTAAATAAGTAAAAATTCATTATTAATTAATTATAATTAATTTACTTCCCACCCTGTACCCCTACAAACCCCACAAGTTGCACCTAAAGAATAACTTAAGAAATTAACTAATTACACAATTTACATAATTTATTATTAATTAAATAATTAATAATTATCATTTAATTATTAATTATTTGTAATTAGTTTATTTCCCACCCTATACCTCTACAAACACCACAACCTGCTACAACACTACAAATTACAGTACACAATTAAATTAAATTTAAAAACAACTAAAAATGTACAACGTATATTAAAATACATTAACAGCAATTATACGAACAATTTTTAACATATACAATTAAAACATACTAAAATACATACAAATATTGAAAAAATTATATTGTTAATGATATTTTTGTAAACATATTAACAACATAGATATTTTTAACATCGATATTAACAGCATAGATATTTTTGTAAACGATATTAATAGCATAGATATTTTTTACATCAATATTGCTTACCTTAGAAAATCGATATTCTTGTCAACAATATTCCTGCATGATGATATTTGTGGATCACGATATTGAAAATTCGATATTTCTGCATCTTAATATTTTTTACTCAATATTTTCTCCAAATACCGGCACTTCTGCACTCAGTATACATTCACAGTACACTCCACTGTCTAGTATTGTTGTGCCCATGTACCATGCTACCACAGAATTTCCACATGCAGCACACACACTCAGTCTGCGCCCACTGTTCAATACTACAGTCTCTCTGTACTGCACCAGAGTGTGTCACTTTAAACACCGTCTGCCAGTGCACACACATTTACTATGTGCACACTGTTCCACTCTGCACCTTCGGTGCAGTGTATATGTTGCGCGCTCCCATGCACTTAGCACGTTTCCACCATGCACGCACTTCCACATCAACCTGATGTAGGCCAATGGTGAGTTAAACACACAGCAGCGTAACTTTTAAAAAGGTGAGTGCACCTGTAGCCCTCACTCCAATGAAACAGGGTAAGAAGGACCTGGTCACTACTACTGATCATTACACGGTATGCTGCCGCCACCGCGCTTGTGCTGTTTAACTCCTTGTGGACGCAGTAGCGCTTCACCACTAAGAGGGTAGCGCTTTGGCGCTTTAGCATTGTAAGACACAGTTGCGAATGGGAGTAGCTTGAATGGCCCAAGAAACTTGCTATAGCATAGAAGAATATAAAGCTGCTCTTGTAAGTTTAAGGGTAGCTAGAAGAACACTTAAAAGAACATAAAATGCTTCACTGTAAGGATGACAACATCAGGAAGGAATTCTAGCTTAAAGATGATCCATTTTTGTTTGAAGTAATATCTGGTAAGAGAGTTGAACATCTGTGTGAAATGAATAAGAAGGGGCACAGAAAAAAAGTGCGGTACAAGTTCATTACATTTAATAAGTGATAACGTTCAATTGGGAGCAGGTAGGAATATTGATTTCGGTGTCTAAACAATTGTAATTTAAAACACTCTTTAATGATAAAGTCAAATTTTATGTCACAATCCTGAAAATGCCACTTTTAGAAAGTTGCAAAAAGAAGAATTGATGGCCAGAATGCTGAACAATGTCAAACATTCACCTCAGTACAGAGATCTGGGCCTAAATCCATAGTTTTTTTGCTCCCCATGCCATTCCAGTTTAAACCCAGCCATATGCAAATCAGTCTTGACTCTGCTCCCCATGGGAACAGTCCACCCCGAACTGCCAGGCCAGGTCCTCCCTGGACCGGAAACAAGCATTCTGGGACCGGTTTTGGGATATCACCCCTCATCAGCTACGCTATCTTGACTCCAGTGGCCTGGAGGGCATGGGGACCCACGTCTCGGCATACCCGTCCCACTCAGGGTGACAAATGCAAAAAGAACTATTGATGGACAGAATGCTGTACAATGTCAAACATTCACCCCAGTACAGGGACCTGGATTCAAGCTAGCCTGGCTGGTGAGGGGGACTGCTTGGGTGATAGAATGTGGACAATGGCTCTCTACTGCAGGGACACTTGTCAGTTCTATGGCTCTCTGAACTAAGTTGGATTCCTCTGTCTATACTCTCCTGAGCCACTGAACTGACCCATGAGGAACACTTCTCTGTGAACCTCATCTGTGCTGCACCTAACTGTAACTTGCTCACAGATGCATTCTACCAGGCAGACAGTACCGCCATGGCCAACAAAGTGATGGGGTCCACTCCATCCCTTGGATCAGACTTCTGTCCCCAACATAAGGAAAACTCTACTCATAAAGACAGCAATGAACAGAGGCCACTGACAGCTGTCCGTGTTAAGAGCAAGGCTCCAGGCCATCCAGGGCACTCTGACCTCTGAAGTTTCTCAGAGTGTGGGGTAGTAGCCCTTGGTGTTTTGCAACCTACTTCCACTCTTCTTCCCACCAGTCCATGGGTGGTAGCCTGCGACTGGTTAATAAGCCCAGGGTCTGAACGCTGAGACTGAACATGTGCCTGGCAAGCTAGGACCTCCACAGGGTAACCACCACCCCTCTCAAGGGTGACACACTCAGTCTGTGTCTTGCAAGAGTCTTCCTTGTGCATGTCCCCAGCCCTCTGTTCCTGTGTCAGAAGTGGCCTCACCAGGGTCAGTCTTGGGGTTCCCTGTTCTCAGAGCTGGCAACCCCTGACCCACTGGTCCTCCCACTGTGGACTGGTTCCACCTCCTGGGCAAGTAAAGCTTCCCTCCCATAACTAGGTATCTGCCTCCAAAGGCCAGCGCCCCAATCCTCCTCAGGAATCCTGTGCATCTCTAGAGCGACTACATATGCCTCAAACCACATGTCTATGTCATCCCCAAAGTCAAGCACCAAGTCTCTGGGTATGTGTACCTTTCCTTCAGCACTGGTCACTGAATTTTCACTGCCACCATTCCTGCTAGACTCTAACAGCTGTTTGACCTTCAAGCCCAGCTCTTTAAGACTCAGTTCATGAGTCCACAAGATTTTTCTCTCTTCCATCTCAAGTTTGCCCATCTGCAGCCTGAAAGTCCCTCTCTGCCTTCCTTTCTGCCAGCTCCTCTAGGGACAGGTTGCAAGAGGACACACTGCTTCCTGCATGGGAAGGGATCTCCAAACCTGGGGGTAAGTCATCCCCCTCCTCAACAGTCTTTATTCCAAGAACATCCTGCAGGTTCTGCACATCATCCTCTCCTCCTGGTCATCTGTCATGACTGGAACTCGTGGGTCCCAGCTCATGCCCTCCAGGCCTTATGGAGCTTCACCTTCCTGGTGCTCCCTTTGGCGGACAGCACCTATCACTTAGCAAAACTCCTTGAGCTCAGCCACAGTGTAGCTCTCCAGGTTGGCAAGTTCAAACTCCATCCTTTCAGGTGAGGCCGCAGATACAATCAGACAGGTAGAGTAGGAATGAATATAAAAAAGCAGAAAGGCCAAACAGGGAGAATTGAAAACTCAAATTGGTCTTAGATATGGGATGGAAGTGTACACCAAATCACTGTATGGCACTGTACAAACATATTCCTATCCGCCGTATGCTGCTTGACCAGGGCTCACAACCCTGTCAACGAAGAACCCAATTTCTAAGACAGACAAAGAGAATAGGTGTTGGCAGGATGGGCCATCTCTGCCTTGAAAGGGCGGTGGAACTGTCACATACCACACTTGTACAACACAAAGACCCAGCCTCAGCACACTCACAAAGGGTATCACACTAGTCTTTTGTGCCTCCAAACAAGCTGTGGCCAGGGCAGACAGGTGGGAAATTCCAGAGATTCTGTAGAGGGAGGACTCTAGAAGCTTCTCCCACTACAAAGTGGGCACCAGGTATAAATAGTGGACCTTCAGACCCAACTCTTCAGAGCACTTCTGGAACTGTGGACTCTGCCAGGAAGAAGGACTGCCAGGCTGTGAAGTCTTCCCAGCTGCCTAAGCTCTGCTCTGCTGACCAAGGACTGCTCTGCTTCCCAAAGCCTGCTGTGGCTGCACCAAGGACTCTTCTGCTGTTGTAAGCTGCCCTGCTGAATCCAGCATGCCTCTGTGGAGCCATGCCTCCAGGAAATCTCCAAGGGTCAGTCGGCTGGCCCCCTGTTCACGCCACAGGGACACAACAGACTCCTTCGACATTAACGCAACTCCACGCATCTCGACACAGCTTGATATAGCTCTCAACACCAGCACAGGCCTAGTTCGAGTCATCCTGTCTTTGGCGCCGACCTATCACAGCGCATGTTCTCACAAGCGTCAGCGGTTCTTTGACGCTGACCCAGCTCAACGCCAACACCGGCTCAGCACAATGCATCTCGTCCTCAGTACAGACGCATTGCGGCGCAAGTCTTTGCAGCCCTAGCGGCTCTCCCGACGACGACCCAGAACCTCGCATAGAAAGCTCCCGTCGATGGCGTGCGTGATGCATATTGATGCCGAACCTTGCATCACAGCTTCTCGTAGATGACTCCTCGACATCCGCCTGTGCAGCTTGATGCAAGGACTTCGCATCTTGACTCCCAGGCCACCAGAAACTTTAGCAGCGCACTGAACTCAGTCCTGTAACAGGCCTGCACTCCATTGCGGTTGGCCTGAACCTGTGACTTGGACCCAGTCTACCGAGACCAGATGACTGTGGTTGGTGCTTTTTGCTTCTTAGCACTTGATTTCTACAAAACCTTTAAAATTGCATATCTCAGGTTCTACTAATTTGATTTTTGTTGTTTTGGTGTCAAATAGTTTATGAAATTTTAGTCTATTACTCTACATTCGTGTGGGATTCTTCTTGTGTTGTGTTTTCACTTTGTTACTGTTTCTTTGCTACATAAATACTTTACACATTAACTCTAAGTTAAACCTGACTGCTTTTGTGCCAAACTACCAGAAGGTTTAGCACAGGTTAATTTGGGGTTTGCTTCTGTTTCACCCTGACAAAAATTGTAGTTGCTGCTTGAGTAGGGTTTCAACCCCCTCAAACAGTAACCGAATTTCCCTAAGAACCCCAGTTTTGATATAATTAGCTGTGGATGGATGGAAGCTTACTGGTGTACAAGAGCAGATGCCATCAGTTGCAAAACGTTTTGAAATCACGAGCCCCTATTTTTTTTCTCTCTTCTTTAAGTTTCCCAATTGCACACAACAGAAGAACAAACAGTTGGCACCCATCGAAGCAACCATGCTTACATCAAAAGTCTCCCATCACAATCAGTAGTCTCATAGTATATCAGTAAGGCACTAATACTTCAGATCATGCGGGTAAAAGACATATTCAGAGTTAATCATGCAAGTGATGCAGGGTACACAGTGCTATCGGAGAGGTAACCCCTTCCGCTTGGAGATTCAGGGGCTCCAAATGTCTTTGGGGGTGGGATTTCAGTGCCCAGTAGTTCTCCAGTCTTTCCTGCAGTAAGCCACATCCCGCAACCAGTCATGGAGCTTGGGTCTTGTGAGTTTTCCCTAGTGCATCATCACCCATCTCTTTGCCATGAGTAGAAGCATAGCTGTCAGGCGGGCGTGGATCACCAAGTCTTGTAGTGTTATAAATTCACCTGCGGGGTAGAGGCCGCCCATGTTAGCAAGCCCCAGTCAGCACAGCTTGCATTTTACAAAGGTGTCACTAGTGGGGGCCAATGCTGGGTTATCAGTGAGCGACAGTTTAGTTGAGTAGGGACAGTTAGGCGGGCCCTACTATTGAGGTCGTCCCGAGTCCACATTGTGCAATGGACCATGACTATCTCCTCTCGTGGACTACTGGTAAAGTGCAAATTATGGAGCATAGGGGGCATTCGTCATTGTTATTAGCTTCAATCGCAGTGTGTGACAAGTGTAGGATTGTCTGTATCCAATAAAATGCATAGTGTGCCTGGCACAGTAATAGTAAAGCTCAATGTCGGGGCACATAATCCTCCTTGGGTGAATGGTAGAGTCACTGCTTCCCAAGCTAGGAAGGGCTGTCGGAGCGCCCACGCCAGCTGTGTCAGAAGAGAACGCATCCGTATGAAGAAGGCGTGGGTTAGTGGGAGTGGGATATTCATGAATAAGTGAAGTAGCTTAGTTAGCATGACCATGTTGGTGAAGGCCACCCCACTCACCCCCCCCCCCCTCAGTGAGTGACAGTGGCAGCCGGCTCCACACGCGGAACCCGCTCCTCCAGCCACGCAACAACTTCACCATAATTCTCAAGCCAGAACTGGTTTATGTCTGCTGATCTGGATCCCGAGGTAGCGGACACTGCCATCCTCAAACTCAAGGGGATATCAAACACACAAAAGGGAATGGGAAGCTGCTTGCAATAAGTCTAACCACTGTCAATAGCTCTGTCTAGCACTCCAATCCATTGTCCATTTGCTAACCATGCCACCTCAGTTTAGATCCAGCAATGTGCAAATCAGTCTCGACCCTGTTGCTCATGGGATCAGTCCGGGCCGAACTGCCAAGCCAGGTGATGAGCCCATAATTAGGGCGAAACCAGTCCTGGGTTGCTTGTGTGCTGGTTCGGGGAGGACCTGGCTTGGCAGTTCGGTCTGGAGTTTTCCAACAGGAGCAGGGTCAAGACTGATTTTCATCTAGCTGGGTCCAAACTGAGGTGACATGGTGTGCAAAAAATCGATGGATTGGGATGCGGCCCGAATAATTACCAGTGGATGAGATTAATTCAAGCATTCCTTCCATCACTTTTTTGTATACTTTAGTGTGTCACCCTAAGTGGGATGGGTATGCCCAGACGTGGGTCCCGTGCACACTGTGTCACTGGAACCAAGCTGCACCCGACTTATGAGCCCATAATTAGTGTAGAACCAGTCCTGGGTTGATTGTGCTCTGATTCAGGGAGGACCTGACTTGGCAGTTTAGGCTTGACTGTTCCCACTGGAGCAGGGTCAAGACTGATTTGTATATAGCTGATTCCAAACTGAGGTCACATGGTGTACAAAATAACGATGGATTTTATTGCGGCCCAGAATAATTACCTATGGCTGAGATTAATTCAAGTATTCCATCCATTACTTTTTTTTATAATTCACTCGAGGATAGTCAGTGGAGAAGCGTGTTGTGCTGATTTCGACTAGTTGATGGCTTTTCCAGTCTGCTCTGCAAAGCGAGTAAACTCGCGCAGGATCGGTCAAGGTTCACAGCTGGGACCCAGACGTATGCATGACCATGGCATCATTTCCATACATGGATACTATCAGCCAGCGGGCGGTGTAGTTAAGGCATTGCTTGGCGCGGTGCTGCGAAGTCAGGCTGCCAAAGGCTCCATGGCAATTTCACAGAGAATCAGGGAGAGTGGACATCCCTCCCTGGCACCTCTGTTAATAGGAATTATGTCAGGGACCTCCCCATTCACATGGAGTCTGGCAGTGGGGTGACTATAGTTAAGTCAGATCCACTGGAGGAATCCAGGACAAAACCTAACCGGTGCAATAGAGCAAACAAAAAAGACCACTGCAAGCAGTCAAAGGCCTTAGTTGCATCAAGGAACTCAGCCACCACAGAGAGACGCAGGTTCAGCATGTGCAGAAGTGCCAAAAAGGTGCGGAGGTTGTGGCTTGTCAAGCGGCCCGGGCCGAAACCCGATTGATCCGGCCCCATGATGGCAGAGAGGATAAACAGGACACGTGACGCAATCATTTTTGCAAGGATTTTGTTATCTAGGTTGATCATGGAGAGGGGTCAGTATAAGTCACATTTTTTTGGTGGCTCATTTGGTTTCAGGAGTGTGACAATTAGCGCTTCTCTCACTGAGGGGGGCAGGCTGCCAACTCTTCTGTAGTCCTCATACATTGCTAGCAGGTCCTGCACCAAGACCTCCACGTAGGCTTTATAAAACTGGGAGGAGAGGCCATCTTGGCCAGGGGTCCTGCCACCCACCAAGTTTCTGATGGCCTGAGGAACATCATCCACAGTGAAGGAGGTATCAAGGTATATTCAATGATTATTATCCAGCCAAAGCAGTTGTATAGAGTGCAGGTAGTCTGTCAGTGTGTCAATAGGTGTTTCCCTTTGAGAGGTGTACAGCCCGGAATAGCACTGGTGCAGAACCTGGGATATGTTTGCAGTAGAATACCGTGGTTCACCAGGAGGATGAAGCAATTCTGTAAGATACAAGCTGCTCCATTGTTTTTTGAGCAGTGCTGCTAGGGTACGGCTCAGTGTCTCCCTCCCCACACCGGCGAGCAGTGGCCTTCTTATGGAGAAAGTGCACTTCATCAGCCATGTAGTCCTCATATTCTGACAATTTGTTGTGAAACTGAGTCAACAGGCATGTGTCAGCTGTTCTGAAGTATTGCATTTCAAGCTGCCAGAGGTCACCCTCCAACGTATGGTAGTGGGAGCGTAAATCGCGCAGTATGCCTGATTGCTTAGGTATGCATATTTCCTGAATACACATCTTGAACGCTTCCCAAAGCACACCAGGGGAGTCTGCAATGCCAGAGTGGTGCTGGAAGTACTTGGCATGAAAGGGTGTGTCCCCTATTGTACAATGAGGGTGTCGCCAAGTGAAAGCATGGCTAGCGGGTCATCCAAGGGTCAATGCCAACTTTACTGGAACATGGTCCAAGAGCATGTGCGCTAGATACTTGACGCCCTCAACTCTCCCGCAGACATCCCTAATGAGCCAGTAGTCAATTCGCGACAAGGTCCCATAGGCGATGGTAATGCATGTGCCCTCTGTTAGTCATGCCAGGCGTCGACCAAGTCATGGTCAGCCATGAGGGAGCGAATCTGAGCTGTGGTACGGGGGTACGGGCACCAGCTGTAAGGAGATCTGTCCAGCTGGGGGTACAGAATTACATTGAAATCTCCTCCCCAGATCACTGTTGTGTGGCCTAGTGCAACTACCTTGTCCCACACTGAAGCAAAAAAATCTGGGCAATTGACATTGGGGCCATATACTCAGGCGATCATGCAGCAGCACCACAGGAGCTCCCTTTGCAATATTATATATCTACCCTCTGTGTATGCCAATGTCTGAAATGTCTACCACTGGAGCCCCCACCGAACAAGCACCACCACCCTGCACGCATATGCTGAGTATGTAGAGATATGGGCCTCACCAATCCAATCTGTGAGGTGCACCTCCTGCATTGGTGCAATGTCTATCCTGTGCCGCCTGAGGTATGCGATCGTCTGCCTCATCTTTCTCGGGTTGTTTTAGCCCCGGATGTTCCAAGTCAGTAGCGTGATTTTAGTCATATTGCTGAAGGAGTAAAGGATGTAGTAATGGAAACCCGGGTAATTATGTCCCTGATGTGATGTGCCATAAGTGTACTTGAGTGCGAATATTGTATGATTTTCACACAAGGCACAGGATGGTGTCTCAATCTCTGTAATGGAGAAGTCGGGTATTGATGGGCTGCACTGGGGTGCCCAGCGGGGGCTGCGGCTACAAGGCGTGATGCGCACACTCCACCTAGAACATGGTTGTCAGGTGGTCACCAAATAGAGCATGGAGGAGGGATTCCATGTAATTTTCTACAGTGGTCATGGCTGTAGTTTCAGGAAGTACTAGGATTCTTAGGTTGTTGCACCTGGAGCGCACCTCCAAGTCTTCTTTCTTTGCATTGATGACTGCGAGGACCTCCTGCATTTGTAGTAGTTGCTCCATTCATGCTGTCGCTCCATCCTCTCAGTCATACACATCCTCTTTGTCCAGGCGGTTTCCCATTCGGTCAAGGCAGCTGGTCAGCATATCAATCATGAAGTCAATGCTTTTGAGGCCATTGTGCACCTCCACAAGTAAGTCCCTAACCTCCAGAGCTTCAGGCGGTCCACTTTGGCTCCATCTCGGACAGGTCCTCAGGCGGCGCCCTCCTTCACCACTTTTAGGGTCCGCGCTTGTCAAATACCAGCTTGACCTGCTGGTTGTTAGGCTATCCCATGGGTGACCTCACTGAGGGGGCAGGGGTTCATCAATCTGTGCAAGAAGAGAGGCAAGCAGGCTGTGACGGCCACCACCTCCTGAGTACGGTGCCCGTGCAGCAGCCTTCCATGTCAAGATGTCCACGTAGCGCATAGACAGGGTGCACTGCGCGTCTACTAGGGCCCCACCAGTCCCCGTATTCTTGGGAGGGCACGAGCAGGCCCCAGCAGGCTGTTCAGCGTGGGGGGCTTCACCCTCTCAACGAACCCGGGTGTAATGCAATCTCCAACTGGCTGATGAAATAGTTACGAATGACCAATGATGCTTCTCTCATGCCTGGCCATCTTTTCTGCTAAGTTAGACTTACAACTGAGTGAAAATGCAGTCTTACAATATTGTAGAAAGCTTTTACACTGTATCTACAGTTTCCATTCTTAGAATCAACCTGTCTTACCTGAGTGTCCCACCAAGCCCTGCAATTCCCTTCAGTATTTCGTGAGTATCTTCATACGTGTTTATCGGAGGAAGATCTCCCTGTAGCCTCAATGGTGTGGCCCCTATCAAGTCCTGCTCATCATCAGCACAATCGTTAAGTGTCATCTGGTGATGTGGATCCACTCATCCCCGAAATGACCACCCACTGTTGCCTGCTTTTGGACTTGCATCCAGCCCCAGAACGGGGCCCTCCGCTGGAGCTTTTCTTCTTGCTGTCATGCTGCAAGTGGGTCTGATCCCCAGAGCCCACATTCTTCATCTGCTCCTCCACAGCTGTGCAGTGCTATGCCCATCACCCCTCATCGTTATCATCTCTGCTCGAGATAAGCGAGCCCTCTGAGGGTCTGGCTGGCTATCTTTGCTGCTGCCCTCTATCTTTGGTTCTTGGTGGGATGCATTGTTGCACTGGAATGGTGATTTATTGCAAAACCTAACTGTACTCAACATGTCCTTGACCATCGCTCTGTGTATGTGAATAATGTACTTTATGTAGTGTAGCTTGGGAAATACCGCCAAATGATTAATCTTTCTGCTTGTGGGATCTGCACTCAGTTGCCTTTTGACATGGGAGGGAGTATGTCTTTAATCAGAGTGCCTCTCAGAGAGGACCAAACCTGCCTTGATCTGTTTTAACATGGGAAAATACTGCCTGAGTGAAACAGCATATGTTCCCAGTCAATCCAGGACATAGAAAAGTATAACATCCTCCTTAGCCAATACAGAACTGATGTCACACATTTTCTATGTCAGAACAGAGAATGTTTTTTAGCACCATAATGTAGGCAAATGGAGTTTCCTTTGTGGGCTGAAATTAGTGTGCCTTTGTTGTCAAGACTATACTTTTCGAATCACCTCCTTGTGAATACCATCTTCCCACTAGTATGGTGCTTCACAAATGTGTATCACCACATATTACTTGTGCCCTAAGTGTGCTGGAACAGTGTGTGTGGTTATGTCACTGAAAGCAGAGGTGCCACTTTTTTTTAGGACAGAAGTCTTCACCTACCCAGGGATGGCATGCTCCATAATTGGGCCCTTCTCACTCTGGCATCAAGGAAAGATGCCAGTGTATACTACAATCCTCCCCACAGGGGAACCCCATGAAAGTGGATTCGGTGTGGTATAACAAACGTGTAGAAGGGAGAAATGGGGAGAAATGGAAAAAAAGGAAGTGGAGTTAAAACGTCATACTGGTGGTCTAAAATATTATTGTTGCCCCAATAAGAAGAGTTAAAAGGTAACGGGCATAATAACTCACCTGAAGATACTGATCAACATGTTTCTGCATGAATTGTGGCCTGAAAGGGAGGTGCAGCGGCGTTCAGGATAACCAGTCCCTCTCTGCTAACTTGTGGTAAATAAAAAAGTAGGGGGCATATTTATGAGGAAGTGGTGGAGCGTGGCGTTAGCCTCCTTGGCTTAACACCGCGCTCTGCCACTTTTGAACCACAGGGCTGCACCGTATTTACAAGGATATGGGGCAGCCCCGCAACACACATGGAAACAGCAAAACAAGGAGAAATTAATCATTTTTCCTCATTGCGCCAGTGTAAGACCAGGTTTACCCTGGTCTTAATTTTGGTGCTGCCCCATATTTACGCCACCACAACACCCATTGCCTGCCCCTTTCACGCTAAGTATAGCGTAAAAGTGTGCCTTATTTAAAAGGCAGCGTTAAGCCCCGTTAAGTGGCTTAACGCTGCCCTGTAAATAAGGCGAAGCTCCTATCGCCACCACAACGTCAGAAAAAGTGACGTTGTGGTGGCGATAGGGGCTTGTAAATATGCCCCGAAGTTCTTTAATCCAACACCACGTATATTTCTTCTGGTGAGGTTCCGCAGGATATCGCTGTACAAATATAAGAGATGTGTCAGCTATTTACACAGTATGTAACCATGATCAAGGTGAAACATATGTGTATCTTGTGAATTCACACCACACACTAAGTTTTACTAAGTAGGTCTTAGGCTAACCCTGTGGGGTTACAGGTTAAAACAGACAACTGGAGAGTCTTTGTAGGTTAAAGTGAGTGTGACACTGTTCCTGTGCCATTGGGCCCGTATGGACACTACCCGCGGGTTCGTGAACTCATGAAATGAGGTGCCAAAGGTAAAAACGTACTCTGCGTCTGCTAATTGCCCAATATCAAAGAAAAACCCCTGCGGCTAGGCTGCCGCTCTACGTAATGTATCACACAAAGAGAAGCACCTCATTTCATGAATTCACGAACCCGCGGGTAGTGTCTACACGGGCCCAATGGCACAGGATCAGGCCTTGTCTTTTGGGGAGGCGGTGGTAGCAGAGATCCTAGCAGGACCATCTTTATTGGGGGATACAGCCATTAATCAGTTTCTTACACAGGGTGAGGGATGGGATACTCTACTGGAACTAAAAAGAACACACATTAAAACAATACTACACGGTGCTATCCTCACGGAATATTTGAGGGGAAACGCAGTCCCCGAGGACTTTTGGTAATGAACAAACCCTTTATCTTTCTGTAGGATGCAACGTTCAGAAGGGACTGGGCACTCATAGCTTGGAAGTGCACCAGAGACTGGTTGGTCACCCTGATAATACAGATACAAGCAAGTGAGCAGGGATTGAAAACTGAGGTACTGCTAGCCACACACAAGCGCAAATTGGACGAAGTGAACACAGAACTTGGGGAATACAAGGAGTACCTGATGCAGTCAAAAATAAGTAAACTGCAAAAAGATCTGAAGCGGTTTTCGAAAGAAAAAGTCTATTCTTACACAAATGAGGAGTATATTCAACAAAAACTAGCAGAAAACAAGAAGGGCTCTCAACAAGAGAGGTATGACCAGGACAGTTTGAGCAGTAGCAGTGAGGGTAGTGACTACGATTTCCCACAACGTAGAAGGGGGAGGGGTAGAGGATTCAAGAGGGGTCCTCATCCCTTCTACCCAGGTCCCCCCCAGGGGTACACGAACCAGGGTTACCAGTGGGCAACAATGGGTTTTCCCCCACACCAAGGGTTCCAGCACCCCCAGCATCCCCAATTCCCACAGCCTCAATTCCAACAGTCCCAATTCCTACAGCCACAGATTCCTTTTTTAGGCAGAGGCAGGGGCAAGCAGAAAGGCCAGCAGAGGGTGACTTGGGACGACCAAGACCAAGAACTGAATCAGAGGATCACCAGGAGCATGACACAGAGCCTGACACCGGGGACGGGCAGGGACCTTCACTAGTGGTTAACCTCTCCTCTCTTACTTTGACCAGATCACAGGAGGAACTCCTTAACAAGGGTCTGGATTTTGTCCTCACTCACCTACTGGATCACTTCCAGATCCGCCAAGAACTGGCCAAGAACTGGCGGCCTTTTTCCATAGTATAAGACTCAGGATCTTTTTTGAGGGGTCTCAGGAGATGAATGACACATCGGGAGACACACCCCTTCGGCCAATTGCTACATTACCACAGGAGGCTGCAACTTTTGAAAAAGCAGTCATCCATGACATTGAGAACCTACAAAGAGGGGATATACGCCCATTCATCAACTTGAGCAACATGGAAAGGGAGGCCCTCAGACAACTGAAGGAGAATGATTCCATCATCATCAAGCCAGCGGACAAAGGGGGAGCAATCGTCATTCTAGACAAAACCACTTATATTGATGAATGTCACCGTCTCTTATCGGATGAGAGGAATTATAGGATCTTGAGAAAGGATCCGACAATGGAGATCGCGAAGGACATTGCTACCCTTATAGAAGAAGGAACTGCCAACAATTGGATTTCTAAACACGAAGCCAACTACCTGGTTAGAGATCAACCAACCACACCTTACTTTTATGTATTGCCAAAAATCCATAAGCCTACTAGACCACCGCCGGGGAGACCGATTGTGTCAGGCATTGGTTCTATTTTGGAACCTCTTTCACAATTTTGTGATTTCTACCTGAAACCTCTTGTCCAGAAGATGCCAGCCTACCTGCAGAACACCCGAGACATCCTCAACCTCATCAAGGACATGGATTTTGACCCCAATAGTGAGTTCCTGCTTGGTCCTGACATTGAGGCCCTGTACACAAACATTCCCCAAAGGGAGACTGTACGAGTACTTGAGGATATCCTTTTTGAGGAAGAATGGACACACCAGACCCCACGAGCCTTCATTCTAAACCTGGCTGAAATAGCCCTGACCAGGAACTTTTTTGAGTTTGAAGGCAAATTGTACCTACAGACACACGGGACCTCTATGGGGAGTACGTTCGCCCCGAGTCTAGCGGGACTCTATGTGGGTGCATTCGAGAAGACCCAGATTTACAACGTGGACAACCCCTGGTCTAGCAACATTAGACTGTGGCACAGGTTTATAGATGATGTCCTAGTGATTTGGAGGGGTGATACAAGTTCGGTCACCCAGTTCCTTGATTGGCTTAGCAGCAGAAACCCCCTTCTACACTTTACATCCACGGTCACTAAGATAGGACTACCATTTCTGGACTTGGTCATTGAACCAAAAGGAGGTAAACTCACAACCAGCGAACACCATAAGCCTACAGATAAAAATTAATTGCTGTCCTATGGGAGTTTCCATCCTAAATCCCTGAGGGACAACCTTCCTGTAGGCCAATTCCTCAGACTGAGATGTAACTGTTCTGATAGAGCTTCATTCAAGGAAGAGGCTGACCTCCTTATGAGGAAACTGAACCAGAGAGGATATCCAGAGCACACCATCAGGAGAACCAGGAAGAGAGCAACCAACACAAACCGGGACAACCTCTTGGAAAAAGTAGAAAAACCTCCCTTGGATAAAGCGGTATGTGTTACGACCTTTAGCACAGCGTCACATCACACAAATGATATTAAAACACTGGTGCATACTCAATTCCAACTGGTTGAATGTGGCGAAACTCCTCTTCTCATTCAAGAGGAGTGCCAATCTGAGGGACATCCTAGTACACACGAGACCTACTACACATCAACCTAGGGGTCTGGAGGCGACCAGTGGCCTGCCACCGCTACAGCGACACTCAAGATGTGGATCATGTAATGTTTGCCACCTCACAAAAAACACCAAAACCATTGATATAGGTTTGACCTACCCATGGGAGCAGAGAACACACACTAATTGTAACTCCGAGTATGTCATCTGTAGGAGAGTAGGATCTGCTTCACATGGGTACCCCCACTTTTTGCTGATGCTTCACTGTTTTTCGACCTTAGTCTGGCTGGGGCCCTGCTAATCAGAACCCCAGCCTAGCTGCTTCCTCTCTAAAATGGTTTCCATGTGCCTTAGGCACATCTCTGATTGGAATCTGGAGTGCCCTTATAAGTCCCTAGTATATGATATACTATGTACCCAGGGCATAGGTACCTCAGAGGCCTACCAGGGGCTGCAGCATGTATTGTGCCACCCCTGGAAGGCCATCCAAACTGACACCACAGGTCTGCTACTGCAGCCTGGGTAAGGTGGTGCATGCACCCCTTACTGTGATATAGGCTACCTATATCACTATATACATACACACATATAAAACCTATAAGTCACTCCTATGGCAGGCCTTATCAATCCTGAAGGCAGAGTGCGTGGTTCCTATGTGAGAGGGTGCCCCTGTATGAGCAGGGCCCCTCTGAAGCGTTCGGAGACCCTTCTCTGATGCTGTTTGTAGTGCAGCCTGACCATATACTCTTAAGCGCATTATAACCTTGCGTTAAATGCTAACTTTGGAATGGCTGCACCGAAACATGTCGTGTTTGGTGTCAAACATCTTGGAATACTACCCCCCGCCAATTCTGGCAGCGGGGGTAGCATTCCACCCTTCTAGAGGGAGAGACATGTTAACCCTGGCCTGGCCGGTAACTTCTTTCTAAAGCCCTGGCATCACAAAATGGATGCTGCTGCCACAGACACAAGTCTGGCCTCCTGCTGCTGGATGAAACTCCGGCAGGGGAGGCCTGGACAATAGGTTTCCTGTCCCAGGGAGGTGTGACCACCTCCCCAGACAGGATAGTGTGTATTGGGGCTGGGCGGGAGCACTTTCGGGTGCTTTGAAGTCCTGCACTGGGGGCACACTTGGTGTCCCTGTGCATACCCCAGTTCAAACCGGATCAGGGGCTTGCAGCCCCTGCTTTGGCGCGAACTGGACAAAGGGAAAGGGGTGTAGCCACCCCTCTGCCCTGACCCACCCATAGGTGGGGCCACAGAGTAAGTCCAACCCCTAAACTTAGTATAAGTATAGGAACCCAGTCCTTAGGACTTTAGATTATCCCTGGACGAAACTCTGACACAGAATCCTGGACCTTCGACGCTCTACTACAAGATTAGAGGACAGAAGAATCTCCCTTGGGGTCAAGGAGTGACTCCCCTGCTTGTCAGGCAACAAAGAAGCAATTGTCCAGTCTGCATCGCCTAAGCTCCCGTCGGACGCCGAAGTCTTTGCATCACCAGAGGTGGATTTCCAGACTTCCCCGAGGCTGCCCTGAGTCCCCAGCAAAGCTGAGGCCCGTAGCTGTCGTGGGTAACGTGGAACCGTGACCCCTGGACACCGCACGCATTTGCTAGTGCATCCTCTTCTGGGTCTCCCACGAAGTCGTGCTTTGGGCTCCGAGTAGCCCTAGCCTCCAGCACCAACTGCACTGAAGATCACGGGCCTCCACTCCACGAGTGTCCTGTGAGCCAGCTCCACGTGCACCGTCTCGAGGCTCCTTCGCGGTCGTTAGCCCGTTGGCTAGTAGCCCTTCACGAAGGCCAATCCTTTTCTTCTTGGGCTCCCTGGTTGCTCCAGGCTTGCCCTCACTTACCCTTGCTGGGTGAGTTCCTCAGACCTTGCTGGTCTGCATCATCGTCAATCTTCATCTACATCAAGACTTGCCGTTGCCAAGGCTTGTTGGGTCCAATCCGGTCGCCGACACCTCAGCACTCGACAGACATCGTGTACCAGCCCGAATCCTGCTCCTGGTCACCGACAACGCCTCCTGGACCTCGTGGCTGAAGAGTCAAGATGACCGTCAACCTACCTGAAGCACTCGACATCGGTGGGCATCTGCTCATCGCCTTCCTGGTCACTGGCTAGTGACCCAGACTCTGTCCCCTCTGCTTTCAGGTTCTTCAGATCTCCGATCCACTCTTGGATCCACCCGGACACTTTCCACTTGGTCGCCAGCAGCACTTTGCAGCAGATCGCCATTCAAATCGACGACGAAACCCGTCCCCGAAAGGCACCTATGCACCCGGCTTCCCTGGGTGAGGTAACAAGAGTACTCCGGTGCTCCCGTGGGTAGAGACTCTAGAACGACCTAGTTCTCAAAGGGTTTGCTCCAAGTCCTTCTTTAAGTGTCCCTTTTCTTTAATTTCCAAACCGCGACTTTCTCCATAGAAGTTAACGGCGATTCGCGGCTGTGTAATTACACTGCACGCGTCTCCCGTGGGTCCCCTGTGTCACTACCTTGGGTGGTTCCTTGTGGTCCAAGCACTTCTAGAGGCTCTAGGCCTAGTGTCTAGCTCAGTCGTGGTTCTTATACCACTTTATTGGTATATGGTTTGGTACGCCCCTAGGGCCCAAACGTGTATTTGTGCTATTACTGTGTTTAAATAACTTATAACTTATGTACTTCGAACTCTAGCCTCATAAAGAGACTAGAGGGGTGTGTTTAGCAATAAATACATATATTTTGAATATATACCTGGTGTGGTGCTCTTTCATTTGATCACTCAAGAGATTATAGACTGGTAAAACAAGCTGCTTTACATTCCTTCAAGACTTAGCCTGAAGGCTGCTCTCCATAGCTACCACTAGGATAGCTTTCAATAAGGTTGTCTTTAACCTATCTCCAATAAGGGGTTGTTTGGACTGGTGCAAGGTGCCCACTATAATTAGTGGACAGCATATGCCAGGCCAACATCTCACATTGGTGTGCAGCGTGTGGGATTCCAGCTTGCTATTGTTTTACCAGATAATCTCAATTGAATTGATCAACTGAAAACCACTAAAGGTACCTAAGGTACATATAAATTAAGCTTAGTATACAGTAAGTTCTACTGAACTTAGAGTTGTGTGTTAAGGGATAGCACACCCTTTCTACAACTCAAGAGAGTTTAGTAGGCCACACTAGAGTAGGTAGTGCATACACCACACCTCACTAGTGATGTCTTCAAAGCCAGGACCCAGTGAGTCCTTGCCAGAAGCCCCTGGGCTTCTTCCCTCCAAGTATGATACACTCCCATTCTTGGAATTGAGAGCATTATGCAATTTGAGGAAACTGAAGACAGGCCAAAGCCCCACCACCCAACATCTGAGAGAGATGTTAGAGGCTTATGATCTCAGCAGGCCCTTATGGACTGAAGGAGTAGGAGCAGAGGGTGGGGCAGAAGATGAGGATGGGGCCAGGGGTAGCAACACCCCCAGCCCCCCCTCTGGAACTGACCAGGAGGGTGACAATGACCCTGACCTGGAAAACCCAATTCCTCCTGTGGATGAGGAGGAGGCTCAGGATGACCTCCACTTTGTCCTCCCAGGAAGGATTGTGAGTGTGCCCAGAAGGTCTAGATCTCCTTCTCAGGAGTCTAACCACTCTGGCACCTCAATAGGGACCTCTGTCTCCTCTCATAGGAGGGAATCCTCTCATGAGAGGAGAAAGAGGCTGATTCAGTATGAGGAAGCTCAGCTTGAACTCAGAAAACAGCAATTGGCTATAGACAGGGAGTCCCTAGATCTCTACAAAGAGAGAAAAAAGTTGGGACTAGAGTCCCATGGTGGCAGCAATGTCCCTAAAGATAGGGAAAGGTCTTATGACCATAGAAACCTGAGCAAGATTGTCCCTCCCTACCAGAGTGGGGATGACATTCACAAATGGATAACTGCTCTAGAGAGGGCCTGTAAAGTACAGAAGGTCCCTCAGGAGCAGTGGGCAGCAATCTTGTGGCTCTCCTTTGCAGACAAAGGTAGAGACAAGCTCCTCACTGTAAGAGAAGAGGATGCTGATAATTACAAGGTCTTGAAGAGTGCTCTTATTGATGGGTTTGGCCTAACAACTGAACAATACAGGTTGAAGTTCAGAGATGCCCAAAAAGCACAGACTCAAGACTGGGTAGACTATGTGGATTGTTCTGCTAAGGCTCTGGAAGGCTGGTTGATGGGCAGTAAGGTGTGTGACGTCACAGGATTGTACAATCTGATAATGAGGGAGCAGATCCTTAATAACTGTCAAAATCAGCTGTTGCATCAGTACCTGGTGGACTCTGATCTGACCTCTCCCCAAGAATTGGGAAAGAAGGCAGACAAATGGGTCAGAACCAGGGTGAGGCAGAAGGTACAGAACCAAGGTGGTGACCCTAAGAAGCAAGATTCTAAGAACCCTGATAAGGGTGGGGAGAAGGGTAAAGATCAAAAGTCTTCACAAGGCCCCCAAAAATCTTCTTCAGGTGGGGATTCACAGTCTACCAAAGGGAAAGGCCAAAGAAAACCATGGTGCAAGGTCTGTAAGCAAAAGACCCACTGGACCAGTGATTGCACCAAGTCCAAAGACTCAAGTCCAGCCCCCACCAATGCCCCTAAGGCACCTGTTCCCCCTAGTACAGTTAAAGTTGGTGGTGGGAGTACTACAGCCAAGGGTTTAGTAGGGTTGACCCTGGGTACTGAGATGGGCTCTGACCTAGTCAGAGAACTCACTCAGGCTGTGTTAGTCTGTGATGGAGGCATGGATGTGACCTCCTCTGTGAGTCCCAGTAATCTGGGCAAGTACAGACAACAGCCTTTAATCAATGGGCGAGAGGCTTTGGCATTTAGGGACACAGGGGCAAGTGTCACCATGGTGACACAAGACCTTGTGAATCCTGGGCAAGTTATACTTGGTGAGATGTACCAAGTGACCAATGCTAGCAACGTCAGAACAGACCATACTCTGGCAGTTGTTAACTTCTCCTGGGGAGGGGTAACTGGCCTTAAGAAGGTTGTGGTAAGTGCAGACCTACCAGTCGAATGCTTGCTTGGCAATGACTTAGAAACTTCAGCTTGGGCAGAAGTGGAGCTCAGGACCCATGCAGAAATGCTGGGGATCCCTGCAGATGTGTTTGCTGTGACCAGGTCACAAGCCAAAATGTCTAGCACTGAACAGGCCTTGGATTCTGGAATAATGGACCAAGTGCCTTCCAAGAGGAGGAGTAGTAGGGTAAAGGCAGTGCCTTCCCCTTGGCTCAGAAGGAAGATCAGTCCCTTGAGGGGGATGATCTCAGTCCTGAGGAAGGAACTGTCCCAGAGGAGCTTGAACCTGACCAGGTTGAGTTCTTGGGGACAGGGGGACCTTCCAGGGCAGATCTGAGCCAGGAGCAGCTGAGCTGCCCCTCTCTTGAACCCCTCAGACAGCAAGCTGCTGCTGAGGCTGCTGGGAAAGCTAGTGGTCCCCATACTGTGTATTGGGATGATGGACTCTTGTACTCAGAGTGTAGAGACCCCAAGCCTGGTGCTACCAGGAGGTTGGTTATACCTCTGAAGTTCAGGGGCTTCCTATTGACCCTAGCCCATGATATTCCCTTGGCAGGTCACCTGGGCCAGAACAAGACTTGGGACAGAATTGTTCCTCACTTTCACTGGCCCCACATGTCTGAAGACACCAAGGAGTTTTGTCGCTCCTGTGTAACCTGCCAGGCCAGTGGCAAGGCAGGTGGCACTACAAAGGCCCCCCTGATACCACTACCTGTGGTGGGGGTTCCCTTTGAAAGGGTGGGGATTGACATTGTTGGTCCCATGGATCCCCAAACAGCATCTGGGCACAGGTTTATCCTGGTGGTAGTGGATCATGCCACCAGGTACCCAGAGGCTATTCCCCTTAGGACCACTACAGCCCCTGTCGTGGCAAGGGCCCTCCTGGGAATTTTCTCAAGAGTGGGCTTTCCTAAGGAGGTTGTATCAGACAGAGGTGCTAACTTTATGTCTGGATACTTAAAAGCAATGTGGAAGGAGTGTGGAGTGACTTACAAGTTCACCACACCCTATCACCCACAATGCAATGGTTTAGTTGAGAGATTCAACAAAACCTTGAAGGGCATGATTAAAGGGCTCCCAGAAAAGCTTAGGCGAAGATGGGACATACTCTTGTCCTGCCTTTTATTTGCATATAGGGAGGTGCCTCAGAAGGGGTTGGTTACAGCCCTTTTGAACTTTTGTTTGGCCACCCTGTCAGGGGTCTACTGTGCTTGGTGAAGGAAGGATGGGAGTTACCTCTCAAGCCCCCAAAGCAAGACATAGTGGACTATGTACTTGGTCTCCGCTCCCGGATGGCTGAGTATATGAAAAAGGCAACTAAAAACCTTGAGGCTAGCCAGGAACTTCAAAAGGCCTGGCATGACCAAAGAGCTGTACTGACTGTTTACCAGCCAGGACAGAAGGTGTGGGTGTTGGAGCCAGTGGCCCCAGCAGCTCTCCAAGACAAATGGAGTGGACCCCACACTATTGTTGAGCAGAAGGGTGAGGTTACCTACTTAGTAGACCTAGGAACACCCAGGAGTCCCCACAGGGTTCTCCATGTCAACAGGTTAAAACCATATGTGGACAGGGCAGACATGGGCTTGCTCATGGCTACTGATGAAGGGCAGGAGGAAGAGAGTGACCCACTCCCTGACCTGCTCTCACAGAACCCTGACGATGGGTCAGTAGATGGTGTAGCCTTGGCAGGCAGCCTCACTACCCAGCAGCAAACTGATTGTAGACAGGTGCTCAATCAGTTTAGACACATGTTTTCACTGACACCCAGTCAGACCACCTGGTGCACTCATGAAGTGGACACTGGGGACAGTCTGCCTATTAAAAATAAGATTTATAGGCAACCTGACCATGTCAGGGACTGTATCAGGACTGAAGTCCAGAAAATGTTGGATTTGGGAGTTATTGAACCCTCAGGTAGCCCTTGGGCTAGTCCAGTGGTCCTTGTGCCAAAACCTCACACCAGTGGTGGAAAAAGAGAGACGAGGTTTTGTGTGGACTACAGGGGTCTCAATGCAGTCACTAGGACTGATGCCCATCCAATACCAAGGGCAGATGAGCTAATAGACACTTTGGCCTCAGCCAAGTATCTAAGCACATTTGACTTGACAGCTGGCTACTGGCAGATCAGACTAGCTGATGCTGCAAAGCCAAAAACAGCATTCTCAACCTCTAGTGGGCATTATCAATTTGTGGTGATACCCTTTGGTCTGAAGAATGCACCTGCCACTTTTCAGAGGTTGGTGAATACAGTCCTCACAGGTCTGGAAGCCTATAGTGCAGCATATCTAGATGATATTGCTGTCTTTAGCTCCACCTGGGAGGATCACCTGGTCCACCTCAGAAATGTTTTACAGGCCCTGCAAAAGGCAGGCCTGACTATCAAGGCCACTAAGTGCCAGATAGGGCAGAGTCAGGTTGTGTACCTGGGCCACCTTGTGGGTGGAGGCCAGGTTCAACCCTTGCAGAGCAAGATCCAGACCATCATGGACTGGACTGCTCCAACTACCCAGACTCAGGTGAGAGCCTTCTTAGGCCTGACTGGGTACTATAGGAGATTTGTCAAGGGGTATGGATCAATAGTGACACCCCTGAATGACTTAACTTCCAAGAAAATGCCCAAAAAGGTTCAGTGGACAGTTAGCTGTCAAAAGGCATTTGATGACCTGAAGCAGGCCATGTGCACTGCTCCCATTCTACAGAGTCCTGATTACTCCAAGAAGTTCATTGTTCAAACTGATGCATCTGAATTGGGGGTAGGGGCTGTACTGTCACAATTGAATGAAGAAGGTCAGGATCAGCCAGTAGCTTTCATTAGCAGAAGGCTGACCCCTAGAGAGAAACGTTGGTCAGCCATTGAGAGGGAGGCCTTTGCTGTGGTCTGGGCTCTGAAGAAGTTGAGGCCATACTTGTTTGGTACTCACTTCCTTGTTCAAACAGACCATAAGCCCCTCTTATGGCTAAAACAAATGACGGGTGAAAACCCCAAACTGCTTAGGTGGTCCATTTCCCTACAGGGGATGGACTTCACAGTGGAACATAGACCTGGGAGTAACCATGCCAATGCAGATGGACTCTCTAGGTACTTCCACTTAGAACATGAAGACTTAACTGGGCAAGGTTAGTTTAATGTCCCTACGTTTGGGGGGGTTGTGTAGGAGAGTAGGATCTGCTTCACATGGGTACCCCCACTTTTTGCTGATGCTTCACTGTTTTTCGACCTTAGTCTGGCTGGGGCCCTGCTAATCAGAACCCCAGCCTAGCTGCTTCCTCTCTAAAATGGTTTCCATGTGCCTTAGGCACATCTCTGATTGGAATCTGGAGTGCCCTTATAAGTCCCTAGTATATGGTATACTATGTACCCAGGGCATAGGTACCTCAGAGGCCTACCAGGGGCTGCAGCATGTATTGTGCCACCCCTGGAAGGCCATCCAAACTGACACCACAGGTCTGCTACTGCAGCCTGGGTAAGGTGGTGCATGCACCCTTACTGTGATATAGGCTACCTATATCACTATATACATACACACATATAAACCTATAAGTCACTCCTATGGCAGGCCTTATCAATCCTGAAGGCAGAGTGCGTGGTTCCTATGTGAGAGGGTGCCCCTGCATGAGCAGGGCCCCTCTGCAGCGTTCGGAGACCCTTCTCTGATGCTGTTTGTAGTGCAGCCTGACCATATACTCTTAAGAGCATTATAACCTCGCGTTAAATGCTAACTTTGGAATGGCTGCACCGAAACATGTCGTGTTTGGTGTCAAACATCTTGGAATACTACCCCCACCAATTCTGGCGGCGGGGGTAGCATTCCACCCTTCTAGAGGGAGAGACATGTTAACCCTGGCCTGGCCGGTAACTTCTTTCTAAAGCCCTGGCATCACAAAATGGATGCTGCTGCCACAGACACAAGTCTGGCCTCCTGCTGCTGGACGAAACTCCGGCAGGGAGGCCTGGACAATAGGTTTCCTGTCCCAGGGAGGTGTGACCACCTCCCCAGACAGGATAGTGTGTATTGGGGCTGGGCGGGAGCACTTTCGGGTGCTTTGAAGTCCTGCACTGGGGGGCACACTTGGTGTCCCTGTGCATACCCCAGTTCAAACCGGATCAGGGGCTTGCAGCCCCTGCTTTGGCGTGAACTGGACAAAGGGAAAGGGGTGTAGCCACCCCTCTGCCCTGACCCACCCATAGGTGGGGCCACAGAGTAAGTCCAACCCTAAACTTAGTATAAGTATAGGAACCCAGTCCTTAGGACTTTAGATTATCCCTGGACGAAACTCTGACACAGAATCCTGGACCTTCGACGCTCTACTACAAGATTAGAGGACAGAAGAATCTCCCTTGGGGTCAAGGAGTGACTCCCCTGCTTGTCAGGCACCAAAGAAGCAATTGTCCAGTCTGCATCGCCTAAGCTCCCGTCGGACGCCGAAGTCTTTGCATCACCAGAGGTGGATTTCCAGACTTCCCCGAGGCTGCCCTGAGTCCCCAGCAAAGCTGAGGCCCGTAGCTGTCGTGGGTAACGTGGAACCGTGACCCCTGGACACCGCACGCATTTGCTAGTGCATCCTCTTTTGGGTCTCCCACAAAGTCATGCTTTGGGCTCCGAGTAGCCCTAGCCTCCAGCACCAACTGCACCGAAGATCACTGGCCTCCACTCCACGAGTGTCCTGTGAGCCAGCTCCACGTGCACCGTCTCGAGGCTCCTTCGCGGTTGCTAGCCCGTTGGCTAGTAGCCCTTCACGAAGGCCAATCCTTTTCTTCTTGGGCTCCCTAGTTGCTCCAGGCTTGCCCTCACTTACCCTTGCTGGGTGAGTTCCTCAGACCTTGCTGGTCTGCATCATCGTCAATCTTCATCTACATCGAGACTTGCCGTTGCCAAGGCTTGTTGGGTCCAATCCGGACGCCGACACCTCAGCACTCGACAGACATCGTGTACCAGCCCGAATCCTGCTCCTGGTCACCGACAACGCCTCCTGGACCTCGTGGCTGAAGAGTCAAGACGACCGTCAACCTACCTGAAGCACTCGACATCGGTGGGCATCTGCTCATCGCCTTCCTGGTCACTGGCTAGTGACCCAGACTCTGTCCCCTCTGCTTTCAGGTTCTTCAGATCTCCGATCCACTCTTGGATCCACCCGGACACTTTCCACTTGGTCGCCAGCAGCACTTTGCAGCAGATCGCCATTCAAATCGACGACGAAACCCGACCCCGAAAGGCACCTATGCACCCGGCTTCCCTGGGTGAGGTAACAAGAGTACTCCGGTGCTCCTGTGGGTAGAGACTCTAGAACGACCTAGTTCTCAAAGGGTTTGCTCCAAGTCCTTCTTTAAGTGTCCCTTTTCTTTAATTTCCAAACCGCGACTTTCTCCATAGAAGTTAACGGCGATTCGCGGCTGTGTAATTACACTGCACGCGTCTCCCGTGGGTCCCCTGTGTCACTACCTTGGGTGGTTCCTTGTGGTCCAAGCACTTCTAGAGGCTCTAGGCCTAGTGTCTAGCTCAGTCGTGGTTCTTATACCACTTTATTGGTATATGGTTTGGTACGCCCCTAGGGCCCAAACGTGTATTTGTGCTATTACTGTGTTTAAATAACTTATAACTTATGTACTTCGAACTCTAGCCTCATAAAGAGACTAGAGGGGTGTGTTTAGCAATAAATACATATATTTTGAATATATACCTGGTGTGGTGCTCTTTCATTTGATCACTCAAGAGATTATAGACTGGTAAAACAAGCTGCTTTACATTCCTTCAAGACTTAGCCTGAAGGCTGCTCTCCATAGCTACCACTAGGATAGCTTTCAATAAGGTTGTCTTTAACCTATCTCCAATAAGGGGTTGTTTGGACTGGTGCAAGGTGCCCACTATAATTAGTGGACAGCATATGCCAGGCCAACATCTCACATCATCTATCTCATCACATGCCCCTGCAAGAAACAATACATTGGCATGACGAGCAGAAACGTGAAAACACGCATAATGGAACATAGAAGTACCATTAGATGTCGCAAATCAAACACTAAATTGACTACTCATTATTTGAAGAAACAACATACCATAGATGACATTGCGTGGACAGTAGTGGAGAAACCAAGATGGAACCCCAGCGGAGGAAACAGAATGAGATCCTTACTCCTAGCCTGGCTGATGACGGCTGTAAGCCAGAAACCGGTCCAATCATGCACTTTTAGAACTGTATTTGAATTTGTTTTACTGTGTTCGTTATCGCTATCGCTCCTTTCGCTTAAGCCAACTGTTTCCGGCTCCTTGCTGCTCCTAGTGACTCCCCCGGTAGCAGCCAATCACGCTGCGAGAGGGCGGAGCTGAGGGCGGGGAACGGAGGTAAATGCAGCTCGCAGCGCGGGAGCGCCGGCGGCGCGCCGAAGGCGTGCCAAAGGCAAGCCCGTCTGCGCCCGTCCGCGCCCATCCGGGCCCAGGGGCCACTCACTATGCCCGTCCTACTATCTACCCCTCGGAAACACTGAAAATTATGCATTCTACCCATTTGCACCTCGCCCGTGAAACCTTGTCTCTTACATCTAAACATGGAATCTTTATTAAACGGAGCACGTTTCCAGAAATACAGATTCCCACCACCCCCAAGCACATTTTACATAGCCAGGCTAAACTCGGAGCTAGGCCCCTATCGATCTATTACCTTAACACCCGCTCCCTTGTCAGACATCAGCTGGACATATTCCTCCTCCTGACCACTGATAAACCTAATATTCTATTGCTGACTGAAACCTGGCTCACCGTCGACTCTGCCCCTGATATGTTGGCGGCACTACCCCCCGATTACTATATCATTCATGCTAACCGCCTGCCTGGTAAATCGGGGGGGGGGGGTCGCAGCCATCATTCATACTGATTTCAAGTTTTGCTCCTTGACATGTCTTGCTCTCAAGGAGGCAGAGAACATAGTAATACTTCTTGAATCTGTCAACGACTCCTTCGTCTGCGTATTAATCTACAGGCCACCTCATCAGATGCCTTTTTTTCCCCTCTCACTCAGTGAACAGATGGCTAAACTCGTGATTGAGCATGCCAAGGTTCTTCTCGTAGGCGATTTTAATTACTGGTACAATGACCCTCATGAAGGGGCACAATCAGCTGAGATGTCTGATCTCCTTACAAATTTAAACTTTACCCAACAAGTCTCATCCCCTACCCATTTGAAAGGGCATATCCTTGACCAAGTTTGGACCATTGGTCTGACCATTTCTACCCCCACAATTGTCCCTTGCATTTGGTCTGACCACCATTTAATAAAATTTACACTTGTTCTCCCGGCCATCGAGAAAATCAGTACGGCCGAAGGCAGCTTCGCTAGGAAATGGAACACTGTCAATAAAAAAGATTTCCTTGACACGCTATCCAACACAGCCCCATCCCCTGGCACTGACATCAATGCCACGGAAATGAACATATCTGAGTGGCTACTTGATGCCAGTAACAAGCACGCACCCCTAAAAAAAGTTAAATTAGCCCGTCGCGCAGACGCACAGCGATGGTTCTCCACTGAACTTAAAATCCAGAAATTGGCTTTGCGCCAACTAGAGAGGCAGTGGCGACTGAAGTATTCCCCCGACAAAAAACTCCTCTATATCACAGCTCGGAAGGAATACAAGAAGAGCATCCTTACGGCCAAAGTCGCTCACTTTTCTGCGCGTATCCTGAATTCCAACAAAAGCTCTAAAGAAATATTTTCCATAATTAATGAATTATCCAACCCTGAGAGAATCCTGCTGAAGGCTACGCCCTCCCAAGCACTGTGCAACTCTTTAAATGACTATTTTATTGAAAAAATTATCACTATCAAGGCCAGCATTCCTAAGTACTCTTTCACCCCGAACCCTCCCGTCTTGCACAGAAACAACCGTATTATCAGCTGTTTCCCTTCTATCAGAACTGAGACCTTCCAGGATCTCCTAGTAAAAGTCAAATCAGGTGCCCCTTCTGACTGTTGCCCACCAAATATACTTAAGGACTGCCTTGCAGTCTACCCGGGCCCCGCACTCGCCCTCCTGAACGAGTCACTTTCATCTGGCCAAGTCCCTATGGCCTTCAAGAAAGCTATAGTGGTACCCCTCCTAAAAAAATCTGGAGCTGATCCCGCGCTTCTGTCTAACTACCGCCCGATCTCTCTGCTTCCATTCCTGGCGAAGGTATTGGAAGCCCATGTAGCTAAATGTTTATCTAACTTTTTGGAGGAATCTAAATACCTGGACCCTCATCAGGCAGGGTTTCGGCCGGCTCATTCCACTGAAACTGTAATCCTCGCTGTCCTGGACACTCTCCGGGACAACGCCGACAGAAGCTCTCCTCAGGCACTGGTATTATTGGACCTCTCCGCCGCCTTTGACACGGTCGACCATACTATTCTGTCCGACCGTGTCAAATATGCTGGTATTCAAGGTACGGCGGCTCTCTGGCTCACTTCCTTTTTGGAAGATCGCTCCCAGGCCGTTCGTCAAGGTCACTTTTTGGCTCCCCCACGCAAAACTACCTGTGGCGTTCCACAGGGCTCGGCCCTTTCTCCCCACCTGTTTAATCTTTATATTGCCCCCTTGATTCAGTCCCTTAAAGATAGGAAGGTGACTGTTTTTAACTATGCAGATGACCTTCAACTACTCTTTAGGATTGACAATTCACACAACTCAGTCACGGATTTTCAGGCTACAATGCGGCACATCCAACAATGGATGGACCTCATCCATCTCAAACTGAACCCTGGTAAGACAGAGCTTGTTCTTACTGGGGACAGTCACAAGTACTGGGGTCCCCATTACTGGCCACCAGAGCTAGGATCCCCTCCCTCCCCTTCCCCCTCGGCCAAAACACTAGGAGTCTCCCTCAACAATGACCTCTCACTAAAAACCCAGGTCTGTGCGGTTATCTCTAAGTGTTTCTTTCAAATGCGCAAGATCAGGAAGATACATCGCCTTCTCACTCAGGAAGCCCTGATCCAGGTCATAATAGCCACTGTCCTGTCACATCTGGACTATGCCAATTCTGTGTACTTGGGCATGCCACTCTACCTGTTCAAACGGCTTCAGATGGCCCAAAATCATGCAGCCCGACTGGTCTTTCGACAACCTAAATGGCAACCAGCGACTCCCTTGCTGAAGAAATTGCACTGGCTCCCCATTTCCCAGCGTTGCGCCTTCAAAACAGGCTGCCTTATTTTTAAATCCTTGCAAGGCAATAGTCCCGTATTTATTAATAGCCTGATATCTAGGCATACTCCCTCACGTAACCTGCGTTCTGCCCACCTCTCACTCCTCACCACTCCGACATTCAAGCGGGTGCGTCAAGGAGGCCGCAGATTTGCTATTCTCACCCCCAAACTGTGGAACTCACTCCCACTGGAAATACGGTCTTGCACAAACCTCCTGCAGTTTAGGAAGTCCCTTAAAACATGGCTTTTCGCACAAGCCTATAATTAATGTTTTCTTTGATAGCACATAGAGCCTTCTACAGCGCCATAAAACCACCTGGTGTACGCGCGCTTTATAAATTATTTTTAACATTAACATTAACTCCTAAGGGAACAGAAATGGGTCTACAGACTCAAAAGCCACCTGTTTGGCCTGAATGATGATATTCCATGGCTCTCACTTAATAGATAGGCGGACACATACATTAGCAGGTCTGTAGTGGATGGTACGATACTTAGGATACACTACTTCCCTACATTAGGTCCAGTTGGTCACTGTGATGAATATACTCTTTGTATGTTTAATCTCAATAGTGACTGTAATATAACACCACATTATGGTACAAACTCGCATTCGGTTCCTAAGGCTTGTTCTATTTCAGCCCCTGCAATCTGCTACCAGCATGATCCAAACTACTAACCTGGATCAGCCTATATACCACAATGAGCCCCCCTTCTTTTTCCACCCTGTGCCGTTCCCCCCGGCTTCCTCCACTCGAGAAATAGTATCTCCTTTCACCCACTGGTAATTTTTCACCAGGCTAAGGATTGGCGGTGTCCGAACAAAGGACAAGGTTTTCTAAAATATCAGAGGTGAATATCATGAATTGGCTTGCAGATGCGCCGTAGGCGGGACTTTTTTGAGTGTCAGTGAGGTTTTTCAGCCACCAGAATCGTGATCGGCATCGCCTAATAAAGCCTGAACAATAATCAAGGTTTCTGAGTCAACAGAGGGGAATAGCACGAACTTGCTAGTAGACGCGCCGGCGGCACGCCGTTGACACTGCATCTCCCACGTGACAGCAAAGACCGTATGAGGCTGCATTCAAATAGACCAGGCACTCCATATGCCGGCAACCTACACGGCGGGGACGGATAAGTGCCTTTCGGGAGGAGCACCCACCTTGATGCAGTAAGGAGGGGGGGCGGTTGGGTTAGACACTCTGACTCACGGCCATCGGGAGTTTTTTGCGACTCATATTGAAT
The DNA here is from genome assembly GCA_963921515.1 of Calotriton arnoldi. Taxonomy (NCBI): domain Eukaryota; kingdom Metazoa; phylum Chordata; class Amphibia; order Caudata; family Salamandridae; genus Calotriton; species Calotriton arnoldi. The sequence goes on along the minus strand of CAWUFW010006683.1, from coordinate 506,588 downwards.
ATAAGGAGGGCAGATTTAGGTCACCTATTTAGACATACGTGGTAACCGGGGCTATTTTATCCTATCAACATCGGTACGGGAGGCACCACGGGAACAACACTTTATTATATGTCGGGCCATACACCCTGAGTTGCTCTTAGTGGCGATAGCGTTTTCACTTAAAGCATATGACATAAAACGGATTAATATGCTTTTGATCTTTAATGGGGGCACTTCAAGGGGTCCGAGGATAACCCTCACAGTAATGTCATGGGGCACAACGATATTAACCATTGGATTCTTTTATGTTCATTTCTCTCCCCCAGAGAGTGACTACAGGGGGTCTCTCCTTATCCCCCGCCAGTTTAAGCAAAAATCTTAGTGAAACTCAGTGAGTTTTAAGGCGCCTTTTCTATTGTTTTGAATGAGGCATGTTATGAAGGAACAAAGGAACGTGCGTTCTTCTGCATATTTTTATTAGATGAGGTGACGCTTCACCGTTTTTTGGCATATCTGAGTGGAGGTATGTTGACTATAATGGAGTGGCCTGAATTGGGCGATTTGTCCTGAGTGTGCTGGTGAAACTATGTTCAGTGGAGCTACGTTTGCTACAATACTATAGGGAACGCACAAATAATGCCTTCTCGTGCTTGTTGTCTCTTTTCCCTTTGCAGTATTTCGAGAGAGTGTTACAAAGGTGAGCCCTCGGTACGGGAACAAGTTGTTCCTGGCCAAGCTTATTACAGGTAATCAGGGTGATATAACCATTGGGATCGGAAAGGTCCTGACGAATGCCTGAGTGACCTAGAATTTCGGGCACAATAAAGAAGGCAGAAACATGTCGACATATGGGCAGTAAGCAGGGGAGTAGGAATTCTTTACTCTTTTCTTACCACCACCATCCTTCTTGTTTTTAATCCTGGCCGAAGGGTCCAGGAATAAATTTACGCACAAAGACTCCTCCGAGCTAGTTTTAATCCTCACTGCACGTTTTTCTTTCTGTGATCTCAATATTGTTTGATTGACTATCTCTGTATATATTTTTATATTTTGTCTTGTCTTCCCCACCCTATTGCTCCACCCCAGGCGTTGGTTTGCGCGGGGGTGTACTGAAGCAGCCCGATGATGAAGCATGTCACAATTTTGTGAGTGAGGGCAGTATTTTTCACACCCGGCACGTGTCACCACTTCTTCACGTTTCTCTATTCCTCCTTGTGTGTTTGTATTTCAGAGACTAGTCACAATCCATGCGGTGTTCCGCAGGGCTCATCGTTGAGCCCTACACTCTTTAATATTTATGTAGCGGAATTAGCTCCACTGATAAGAAGTTTTAATTTGATTACTACATCGTATGCCGACGACACCCAGCTGGTGATCTCGACAGTGGATAAGGACATTAACCACTCATTAAAACTCCATGACTGTATGCTTTCCTTAAGTCATTGGATGAGTTCTCATTGCTTGAAACTAAATTCAAGCAAAACAGAGGTGATTATGTTCGGAAATCTCTTCCCACCTTGGTCCCCAGCTTGGTGGCCAGATAATCTTGGTCCCCTCCCGACCCCGGTAGATAAAGTAAAAAATCTCGGGGTTATCGTTGATGAAAAACTCAGTTTTGAAGCTCAAGTCTCTAAGGTGGTGTCCTCTTCCTTCTTTATGATTAAGACTATAAGGAAAATTTTGCCTTTTATTCCTAAATCCTGCAGAAAGTCGGTTGTAACCTCCTTAGTCTTGTCTAAACTTGACTACTGTAATGGATTGTACATCAATGTGCAATCCACCCTTCTTAGGAAGTTACAGGCAGTACAAAACGCAGCCGCAAGACTGATTCTGGACATACCGAAATATCAGTCTGTCAGATCAGCATTGCGAGAACTCCACTGGCTGCCAGTTGGCCAGCGGATAAAGTTCAATGCACTCTGCATGGCCCATAAGGCATTACACAAAGAAGGGCCGAAATTTCTAGAGGACCTCTTTAGATGGCATTCTCCAAATAGAACTCTGCGTTCGGCTAATGCACATCTGATGCCGCCGGTCAGGATTAAAAAGATGAACTGGGGGGGAGGAGTTTTACTTTTAACACCATCAAGGAATGGAATTCCCTTCCCCTTTACCTCAGAAACATTTCCCCCCTTCTCGAATTCAGGAAACAACTGAAGACCTGGCTTTTTCAGTAGTAGTAGCATTAAGCACAGTATGTAGCACTGGAAGCGCCAAGACACCCGAGGGTATTCGTGCGCTGTATAAATTTTATTAACATAACAACATAACAATGCTGAAATACAGGAAGAAGTAGCCAATGCAACTGCTATTTTTTTAGGGTTGATTACAAATCAGTTTGATGCTCAAAAACAATGCTGCTGCTGCTGAATAGAATGGCTTAGATTGCTGCCTAGCAACAGTGGCAGGTCCTCCGTTATGGCTTAGGAGCGCCGCCCTGCCTGCTGGAGTCACAGCAGGAACACATCTAAATAAAATAGTAATAAATACAATTTTATTTTGGTCGCAATCTCACGCTGTTACAGCACGAAGGCAAGGGGAGGGGCAGATTTATGCAATTGCACTAATACTGCAGCCCCTGCCAGCGCGCATGTCAGATTGGCTGGCTGCCTACAGCCGGCCAATCTGGCATTCGCACTTCAACTTGCACAATCCCAGGCCTGAGGAACAGGTGAGGGGTTGCAGCCACAGACCCCAGCCACAAAATGAGCCCTGGGTTATCCTGCTCCAACCAATAATGGATCTGCGCTGCAGCTCCAGGATTGGTTGAAATCATTTTGCACAAGGGAGGAAGTCCTTCTCTTTCCTGCTGCCTGCTGTAGTCACTGCCAAGGAGAGAGACGCCAGACGTGGCTCCGTGCAACATACATGGTGAGTTTTTTGGGCATCGCGCCCCACCATATTTTTAATGTTGCTGGCCCCCACTGCCTAGCAGCCAAATTTGTGGGGGGTCTGTGCAATAGTAGGATTTGAGTCTTGTAGACTTAACACCTCGCTTGTTATACATGAACAGATAGGATAGTGTTAAGAAACTACTTAAAATTCAAAATGGCTTGGTTTCAAACTGAGCAGCATCTTGTCTTGGTTGGCAATTATTCTGATCGATATGACACTATTTGTGTTGATTAAACCTATTATGTGCATTATCCAACATGCTTACTGTAATAAAGGCATATTTCCTGCTTATCCGCTTAATAAACTTGAAGTTTATGACAGCAGTGACAATGAACAAAACCTGAAATCATAAGTTTCTTTGCCATTGAATTGTTGTAGAGGTTTTGCCTCTCGCCATATAATGGGGGGCCTGAGAAAGTGAGTTTACCAATATATGTGCCTTAATGCCTATATTTTTACAGTGAAAATGCTAATGCTCATGTGTGCCTTAACATGCATTGCTGCATTTTATTACCAAATTGCAAGATTATTGATATATCACCTTCAAACCCACTAAAACCTCAATATTGTTACATATTTACATTCCTTTTAAAACTACTATGGATGCGTAATGTCATGTGGTATAATGAACATTTCGATGAACCATGTTAGCAAAGCGTAGCCTCGTTTTGAAGTTGGCAAACCGAATCTAGGATTTTATAAAGTGGCACCCAAGATCGCCTCACATTCGCTCCCACGAGAAGAACTTGGCACCTGCTCATCTGTAACTATCTACTAGATTCTCCTTTGTCACTTGCACCCACTTCCATTCACTTGCATTGAGAGAAATGTGTACAAATGATTGAACCTTGTATGGCTTTTAGCTTTACATGCTCCAACTGATCAAGGGTGAAGCTCTGTTCCCTTGAAACGACCACGGCCCTCTATGATTTTTGATTGCTTGCAGGCTATTTTGCAAGAGACACATGTAAGACTTTGTGGACTACCCCAAGTCTTGTGCTTTCTTTTACACATATCTTGACTTATCTGCACGATTCTGAAAACCAACTTATGAGTATATAGCCAGTAGCATAAACAGAAGATAAACATGGAAAAGGAATGATAGACGAGCCAATCGGAGGGTACTGGTTGATGGAAGGATTTTAGTGTCTATCATAAAATTAGGGCAGTCTAACATATTCAGGGCCGGACTGGCCGTTGCGGGCACCGGGCGTTTCCCCAGGAGGCTGGAAGGGTAGGAACGGTTTCGGAGCGGTGGGGGCCGGTTTTGTTACTGTGGGACGGTTTTGCAGTGTGATGAATGAATGAATGAATGAATATAAGCTTTGTAAAGCGCGGACTTAGCCCAGGGGCATCAAGGCGCTGCGGAAAGGGATCAGGATCAGAGAGGTCCACAGGTGGAGGGTTTACAGATTCAAGCTGGTGAAGAGCCAGGTCTTCAAGGCCTTACGGAACGAAGAATGAAGTTCCAGAGCCGAAATTGAAAGAGGAAGAGTGATGCAGCAATAGCGACCCCTAGTAACAAAAGCATTAGTGCTAGGGGTCAGTTTTGTCAAGCAGCAGTGCTTCACGCTTGCACCATGGGTGGGGGCCTGTCTCCGACAAAATCGCCAGGGCTGCTTTGGGTTCCCTGTCTGGCCCTGAACATCGCACCTTACTGAACCTCAATGAAAACCACTGAGAGCCTATTAGGGTTTAAATCATGTACATGCCTCATCCACCTGCAGATCTGGTGACTAGCAGCTAAGCTCAGAAATGCAATCGGGTAATGAAATTCAAACTCTGGCTTTGGTAGCCCAAGCCGGATGTTCCTCCAGCTTGATTGTCCTGTACCATGCGCGCCACTGTTCACCAAAGTGTATTGTGTCTCACCCACTGCATGACTTAGCCAAATTCTGTCACTCTCCGACCCAATATCTGTTCCTGAAAGCCCAAGTCTGCCATTCATGCTTTCTCCTTATCTGCATGCAATGCTTGTCAGTAAGAGGGGCTTGAGAATGGCCCCCTAATTTCTTACCTCCTCCATGTCCAATGGCTCTCTAGGGCACCCCAAGACTGTCACTCTCTAAACTTTCTCTTTCACATCCTAGTTGATAACTGGTAGCCAAACTGACTACGTTCCATGTCTTGTTTCAAAAATGAAATGTCCATATTTGAATCTCAAAGTCTGTCAGTCATTTGCCTTCTTCAGTCTACTGAATTAATTGTCACTTACAGGGGCGGCTGGCAGGTAGATATATTGGTGGGGCAGGCAAATGTGTGGTGAGTGGGTGCGTGAATGTAGGCAAGGCAAGTGGCTACAAATAAAAAAAAATAAAGTCACTTACCTTGCTTGCTGCACGTCCAACGTCCTCCTCCCTCCGGTCCCTCGGCTCCTGCTCCAGCCAATTCCATTAAACCTGGAGCATGAGAGAAGCTCCAGTATTGGATGGAGCGGACTTGCTGGACTCTCCTTCAGGGCCTGGAGACCTGTGCTTGGTCTCGACCCAGCTGTATAAGACAGCTGGGTGGAGAGCTGCAAAGTGTGCATGTCACTTTAGCCAGCGCAAGAGAGCCAGACAAACTGACATGCGTACTTTGGAGCATCCAGCTAGCTCCTCCAGTCCTCTATGATGCCCATTGGCAGCAGAGGAGGACCCCCCCTCCCCCATTTCTCCTGGCTGGGGGAAGACTGGCAGCTGCGGCGTGCTGCGTAAAAAATAAAATGACAAAGAAATAATTTTATTGTCATTTTATGTTTCACGTTTAGTGAGGCTGCAGCGGGCGGGGGAGCGACGCTCCCTTGCCCTCATGCAGAAACCACCGCTGGTCACTAATGTGTAAAGGTTGGCCACCTAATCCAAATACATCTTCTTTCATTATTACCTGTACATCATCATTTTCATGTTCATCACCTTCTAGTCATCTCATGGTTAGAGACTGAGATATATTGCTTACGGACATATATCTATTTTCAATTGTCTCAATTGAGATCAAACTCCATACCCCGTTCCAGCTTTCATTCCATCTCTAGGATAGCCATTTTCCTCCTCATTATTGTACAGTGTTAGTCCCTTGGAGGCCTATGGGTGGCCCTTTTCTACAACAATGGGCGGTGGCGCCACATCCTCCCATCTAGTGCTGACTCTCCTTATCCAGAGCAATGATTACCAGAATATAGCGAACCAGAGTTTCCTCAGTCCATCCTTCACATTAGAGCATGCTGGCCCCTTCCTTACACACATAAGTTCTAAGGGCTTGGAAGTTAAGGTTGGTCCACACTACCCCATAACGAATATCCTCATTCTGTGGAGGTTTGATAACATCTGACTCCATCCAGGACCTCTGCCCCATCTGCCAAGGCACTCACGCGGGGCTGGCACTGGAGCGCGCAACCATGTGGAGGGGGGCGCAACACTGGAGACAACCGCATCCATCACCAATTTTTTATTATTAAGTATCCCTCTGTGTGCTAACATGACTGTGCACTTTATCTAAACCTAACAGCTGTGTCCTAAATTCTAAACATTACAGCTGTCGAAAGGAATTTACTTCCCTATGTTTAAAATTAGCGTTAGCATCTATCATTAGCTGCCACCAAATGGTTTTGTGTCACCTTTCTGCAGGCCTAATCTGTCACCTGGGCTCTTTGGCGCCCAGCTCAGGCTCACATCGATCAGTGTCAGGGAGGCACTCAAGCCCTCCTCCTGCCATTTTGAAATGTCATGAAAAGGGCACTTTCTAGAGCTCCCACCCCTCTCCACCGCCAAGCTTACTGTTTACTTGATCTGCACACTCTATAAGCCTCCCTCTAGATCAATGACCATACACAAGTCATTGGCGAGTCTTCTATCTGCTAAGATTCACACCCGTCCCACACACAGACGAGTTTATGTATCCAGTCATCCTGTCCCCAAAGCTTGCCCCATCCTACTTTGTCAAAGGGGTATTCCCTTACCCCACACAGAGAGCGCTGGGGCAGCCATGTGCTTTACAAATTCTTTAACATAGCATAACATAACAGAGAGGAGCACAATTATTCATGGACAGTAATGCACCAAAATGCCATAGTTAGCGGAAGTAGGAACTGAACTCTTTGACGCCCATTCAAGTCAGAGGATTTGACACCTCATCCCGCCCTTAGACTCTTGACAACCTCTTAATTGATGCTGAGGGGTGGCGGGAGCAAGGAATCAAAACTACAGAAAGTAGACATGGTTCTCCTTAGAGGCCTGTATCTTTCTCTTCCTACTGCTCCCTTTATGGCCCCAGAGATAGTCATGTTTGAAGATGCAAATTAATGTCAGATTTGCGAAGGGGATATTTGAGTAAGGGTCTTGGCAAATACACTCGGAGAACCAATTTTTGCAAAACTGAGTAGAAAAGGCTAAGAAGTTGGCACATACTTCGATAGAGGTCCTTCAAAATCTGGTAACTGGTGGCCCATCAGCCGTTTACTTACAAACTAATAAAAGCCCTGAAATAAATGAATGAAGGAATGAATGAATGAATAAATAAATAAATAAATAACAGCATCCTTTCAATGGCAAGGCCCATTTGGAGCTGATTATTCTATTGAAGTAACTTGTTCTTCAGACAAGACTTTGTTCTCCTTTGACCACTTCATCTCGAACGTCTTAGAACAGTTTCACAACACTGCAGCATGACTGCTTGTCCATCAGCAGGGAGGTAAGTGCAACGGTGCAGAGACAGAATATCGAATCAAAAATATCGATTTACACAAATATCGAGTTAAAAATATCGTGGGTCAGAAATATCGACAGACAAATTCTCGTGGTCAAGAATATCGAATTTAGGTAAGTAATATCGATGTTAAAAATATCGAAGTGTAAAATATCGTTTGCAAAAATATAGTTGTTAAAAATATCGATTTTTTTATTAATGTTATGTATTTTAGTATATATTTTATATGTATGTGATGTATGTTTTTGTATAAGATTTGTTTGTATTTTTAATATGTGTTAAATATTTAGTAGTTATTAATTATTTTTTATTTGATTTTTGCATTTTTAGTTCCGTAGCGGGTTGTGGGTTTATAGGGGAACAGGGTGGGAAGTAATTTAATTATATAAAATTAATTGATTATTTTTAGTAGTTATTAATTATTTTTTATTTGAATTTTGCGTTTTTACTTCCGTAGCAGGTTGTGAGTTTATAGGGGAATAGGGTGGGAAGTAATTTAATTATATTAAATGTATTAAATATTTTTTATTTATTGTTTAATTGAGATGTTATAGTGTTAAATGGGTACATTCGTTTATTATTAATTAATTATTAATTGGTTGTTAATTAATTTTAATTAGTTAATTGGTAATTAATTATAGTAATTGTGTAATTAATTTTAGGTGTGTGTTGTGTTTATAGGTGTAAAGGGTGGTAAGAGTGGGAAGTAATTTATTTTTAATTGATGAATTAATAATTAGTTGTTCATTTTAATTAATTAGTCATTAATTATGGTAATTGTGTAATTAATTTTAGGTGTGTGTTGTGGTGTTTATAGGAGTAAAGGGTGGTAAGTATTTTGTGTTTCATTAATTATTATATAGTTGTTAATAAATGTTAATTATTTGATATTTATTTTGTGTAATTGTTTATTTTTGTGTGTGTTGTTTTTACTTTTAAAGGGGTAAAAGGTGGGTATTAAATACATTTTTAAATATTTAATTATTAGTTGTTAATAGTAATAGTATTTCTTTTAAAAATAATATTTAATTGTGTTTTATTATTTTATAGTTTAATTTAGGTGTGTGTTGTGGATGTTATAGTGCTAGAGCATGTGTACTCAAAGAATGTTTTTTTTTATTAATAAGATTTTTTTAATTGTTTATTAATTATGGTAATTATGTAAATACATTTAATTAAAAATGTTGAAGTGTTTTGTTATTGGTGTGGTATAGGGTAGGAAATAAAATAAATACATTTATGTTTTAATACATTTTTTGTTTGTTAATATTTGCTACTTTTAAATAATTATTGTTTATAAATGTATTTATTAATTTATTTTATATATTATTTGTAGGTTTTTGTTATATGTAATTAATATTATAACTTTTTTTAATGTTTAATATATGTAATTTTATATGTTTAAAATATTTTTTATTTATTTTTATAATTTTTAAAATTTTGTGATATTTTTTTTTTTTCAATTGTTTAAGAGTTATTAGTAATTTTTGTTTCTCTGCTATTCAACACTTTCCCTAATGTTGTAATCACTGGAGTGGGAATAGTAATTTTTACCTCTCTGCTATTCAGCACTTTCCCTACTGTTGCATTCAATGGAGTGGAAATAGTAATTTTTACTCCTTTGCTATCCAGCACTTTCCCTACTGTTGCACTCACTGGAAAGGGAATATTAATTTTTACCCTTCCGCTATCCAACAATTTCCCTACTGTTGCACTCACTGGAGTGAGAATAGTAATTTTTACCCCTCCGCTATCCAACATTTTCCCTACTGTTGCACGCACTGGAGTTGGAATAGTAATTTTTACTCCTCCGCTATCCAACACTTTCCCTGCTGTTTCACTCACTGGAGTGGGAATAGTAATTTTTACCCCTCCGCTATCCAACACTTTCCCCTGCTGTTGCACTCATTGGAGTGGGAATAGTAATTTTTGCCCCTCCGCTATCCAACACTTTCCCTAATGTTGCACTCATTGGAGTGGGAATAGTAATTTTTACCCCTCCGCCATCCAACATTTTCCCTACTGTTGCACTCACTGGAGTTGGAATAGTAAATTTAATTCCTCCACTATCCAACACTTACCCTACTTTTGCACTCACTGGAGTGGGAATAGTAATTTTTACCCCTCCGCTATCCAACACTTTCCCTGCTGTTGCACTCACTGGAGTGGAAATAGTAATTTTTGCCCCTCCGCTATCCAACACTTTCCCTAATGTTGCACTCACTGGAGTGGGAATAGTAATTTTTACCCCTCCGCTATCCAACACTTTCCCTACTGTTGCACTCATTGGAGTGGGAATAGTAATTTTTACCCCTCCGCTATCCAACATTTTCCCTACTGTTGCACTCATTGGAGTGTGAATAGTAATTTTTACCCCTCCGCTATCCAACACTTTCCCTACTGTTGCACTCTTTGGAGTGGGAATAGTAATTTTTGCCCCTCCGCTATCCAACACTTTCCCTACTGTTGCACTCATTGGAGTGGGAATAGTAATTTTTACCCCTCCGCTATCCAACATTTTCCCTACTGTTGCACTCACAGGAGTTGGAACAGTAAATTTAATTCCTCCGCTATCCAATACTTACCCTACTTTTGCACTCACTGGAATGGGAATAGTAATTTGTACCCCTCTGCTATCCAACACTTTCCCTAATGTTGCACTCTTTGGAGTGGGAATAGTAATTTTTGCTCCTCCGCTATCCAACACTTTCCCTACTGTTGCACTCACTGGAGTGGGAATATTAATTTTTACCCCTCCGCTATCCAACATTTTCCCTACTGTTGCACTCACTGGAGTTGGAATAGTAAATTTAATTCCTCCCCTGTCCAACACTTACCCTACTTTTGCACTCACTGCAGAGGGAATAGTAATTTTTACCCCTCCGCTATCTAACACTTTCCCTACTGTGGTACTCTTTGGAGTGGGAATAGTAATTTTTGCCCCTCCGCTATCCAACACTTTCCCTACTGTTGCACTCATTGGAGTGTGAATAGTAATTTTTACCCCTCCGCTATCCAACACGTTCCCTACTGTTGCACTGTTTGGAGTGGGAATAGTAATTTTTGTCCCTCCGCTATCCAACACTTTCCCTACTGTTGCACTCATTGGAGCGGGAATAGTAATTTTTAGCCCACCGCTATCCAGCATTTCCCTACTGTTGCACTCACAGGAGTTGGAATAGTAAATTTAATTCCTCCGCTATCCAATACTTACCCTACTTTTGCACTCACTTGAGTGGAATAGTAATTTTTACCCCTCCGCTATCCAACACTTTCCCTACTGTTGCACTCTTTGGAGTGGGAATAGTAATTTTTACCCCTCCGCTATCCAACACGTTCCCTACTGTTGCACTCTTCAAAGTGGGAATAGTAATTTATTCCCCTCCGCTATCCAACATTACCATCTTCGTCCGTCTTCCTGGTCACAGTCACAAAGGAGCACCCTGTGTTCCAGACATTGCATTTACCCATAAATTAAAAAGGTCCTCACCCAATATGGCCGCCTGACAGGAAGTACCTGTCACCTTGCCTATAAGGGTGGGACCAACACAGGAAACATCCTGTTTTTTTCTCTGTGTTCCTGCAGAACACCCATCATCTGAACGAGGACGGTAATCATTTTCCGGTCTCGGTAATGTACCGGTTGGCGTTGGGGGTTTGGAAGTTGATGGCGGTGGTGTTGTGGCCTAGTGTTCATGGTCACAGTCCTTCCTCCACAGATTATGTGGCACTGTTCCTACCGTGGAGCTGTCGCTCTTTGGTGAGTCTTGTGTCTCTGGTAGCTCTGGCTCCCTCTGCACTTGGGTTCAATTCCTGCCACTGCTTTCCAGGTGCAGGACCTGCTGCCTAGCGGCCAGAACTACTTCCTCTGGAGCTGGGGATACAACGTTCGAGTCCCAGGGCCAGCTTTGCAATAGGGTTGCGTTGCCCTTGCATCATGCAGGGTGGCGCATGGGCAATGCAAGTCTTGAAATGTGGTTTACTATGCCATGGCATGTTAATTCTGGAGTGAAGCGTCGCAAGTCCCTGCTTTAAATGTGTACCCTTGGGGTCTGCGGCCGTCGCTGGTGGTTTATTTATTTATTTATTTTCTTCGCGGGGTTTCTCCCTGTTGCCTGTGAGAGGGTTCTGTGCTTGTGTTCCTTCGGTACGGTTGTGCTTCTCTGCTCTCCGCTGCCGGTGGTCCGCCATTTCGGCTATCCGGGGGTACTCTCTCGTCTCCCTTGAGTCCTTGGCTTCTTGCCTTCTGCGCAGTTTTTTCTCGGGCGACGGCCTGTCGTTGCTTTGCCTGTTCCCCCCTGGGGTCTTCCTTTGGTCCTTCGTGCCTTGCATTCTGGTCCGTTCCGTTAGGACCTGCCTGCCTGGGCCTTCGTCCTGACCGGTCCTTCTATCTCCTACATGTCCTCGGCTGCCCCTCTTCGGGGTGGGGATACGGCTCCGTTCCCTGGTTTACCTTGGGCTCTGGTGATCTGCCTTGACATACGACCTCCCTTCGCCCGGTGGATTTTTCTTGTCGCCCTTGGGGTTGCCCGGCGGGGCCGTTGTCCTACGTAGGCCTCTGTTCCCGTTGTGTTCGGTCCGCTTCTCTGCCCGGCTGGCTCCGTCGGTGGAGCATGTGCCTCTTACTCTCAGGGTTGGCATGTGACTCTTACTCTGAGGGTCATGGGTTCGTGCCCCGTGTTGGGCGAATTTGGCCTTCCTGATTCCGGGGGTCTCTCTTCCCCCAGATATTCGGGGTCGTTCCCCTCTGTGTGTGTCTTCCTCCTGGGCTTCTTTCTTGGGGCCTCCTTGTTGGTACTTTGTGCTTCGGCGTCTTGGGCCTCCCCACGTGCCTTCTTCTCCCGTTTCTTTGCGGTTGGAAGTGGATCTTCTGGGGATTCTGGCTCCGCCGTCCTTGCGGCTGTTCACTGGTTGTGCTTGTCTGCATTGTTTTTTCCTTGGCATCCTGGATGTCTGTTTCTTTGTTCGTCCGGCGCTTGGGTATACGCTCCTTTGTGACTGTGACGAGGAAGACGGACGAGGATGGTAATGACTCGGTTACTTACCGGTAATGTTCATTACGCCGAGTCATAGTCTTCCTCGTCACAGTCATGTTCCCTCCCGCCCGCCCTTGGTGGTGGGGGGGGGACGAACAATTTCTTGTCTTTTCTTTAGTTTCTACTTTTGTATTTCAGGTTGTTTCCTGTGTTGGTCCCACCCTTATAGGCCAGGTGACAGGTACTTCCTGTCAGGCGGCCATATTGGGTGAGGACCTTTTTAATTTATGGGTAAATGCTGTGTCTGGAACACGGGGTGCTCCTTTGTGACTGTGACGAGGAAGACTATGACTTGGAGTAATGAACATTACCGGTAAGTAACCGAGTCACTTTCCCTACTGTTGCTATCACTGGAGTGGGAATAGTAATTTTTACCCCTCCACTATCCAACACTTTCCCTACTGCTGCACTCACTGGAGTTGGAATAGTAAATTTAATTATTCCGTTATCCAACACTTTCCCTACTGTTGCACTTATTGTATTGGGAAATGTAAGTTTAATTTTTTTAATAGTTTAATTTTGTAATTCATTATAGAATGTTTTTATTTTAAATTATTGATATATATATATATATATATTATTTTTATATAATTTTAAAGTTTAAAAATTAAATAAAGATAATAGTTAATAAATTATTTTTAAGTAAATATATGTATATGTATACATTTTTATGTTTGTGTTTATATTTTTGTAAATTACGTTAATTTGTTATATTTAGTTAAAATGTATATTAAATTTATTTTGTTAAAATTAATATTAATATTTAATATATTTACTATATATTATTTTATTTTATATATAGTTTTAAATCGATATTTTTTACATCTATATTTTTTACCTCGATATTTTTGATTCAATATTTTTAAGGCCCATTACGATACCGGGCGTAAAAAAATCCGCCACCCATGAAAGCGGCAAAAATCCGCCCGCCTAAACCTTCTGAATACCGACCCAGCAATTATGATGCCTCGAACCGAAAACCGCCAGCGGCGGAAAAAACACACAAAATACCGCCCGCCCATTCCCGAGTCGGAGTCAAACCGCCCGCCACGGACGGAAAGACGCACGACAACACAAAACCGCCCGCCCTCACGGTCGAGACACCGCACGTGAAATTACAATCGCACCGACATGAGCGCGGAAAAACAACAAATACACCGCCCGCCAGCGTAAACAACACTGAAGAAAATGGACACGGCAGAAGCCATGGCGGCCACGTCCCTGCACAGAAACAGCCCCGGACTCAAACAAACACACACAACATGGCAAACAAGTCCACACAGCAACCCACGCACAAATACACAGACAAAGTACACATCCCGAAAACACACCACCCCTGGACAAACAAATAAACCACAAAGCCCAGAACACCGGCCACAACACACCTGAAAACAACAGACCATCAGGACACACCCAAACAGGTAAGTACAAAAGCAGCCCCTCCACAGACCACAACCCCTTGCAACATTGCAAAGCAGTAAGGAGAGGAGAGGACACAGTGACACAGCAAGGACAGCAGCACACCACAGATACGCACACATCACACCCACCACCACCACCACCACCACCAAACACCGGCACCACAAACCCCCTGCACATCACACATCACACACCGCACCAGCACCACAAACACCATGGCATCACACAGAATGCCCAAGTTCACTTCCACTGAGCTGACGGTCATGGTCGACGAGATCGTCAAGGTGCACACACAAATCTATGGCAACCAGGTCCAGCACACACCACTAGCCACCAGAAACAGAATGTGGAACAGAATTGTAGACCAGGTCAATGCAGTCGGGACCGTACCCAGAAACAGAGGAGAGATAAACAAACGGTGGAACGACATCAAAAGCCTGGTCAAGAAGAAGGAGAGCAAAAACCGAGAGCTGGCTGCCACGACTGGCGGAGGGAATCCCGCGCATTACAAGACCTTCAAAGCGTGGGAGGAGAAGGTGCGAGTCATCATCCATCCGGAGATCCTCACCGGATTACCAGGGGAGTGGAGGCTGGTAAGTACAAACAAACGTATACCAGCACACCGCTATGTACTCACATGCACTACCACCATGCCATAGCTCCGAGGGACAAACACCCCCATGTCCAGTACACAATACACAACACATTACTCACACATGCAACAGGCACCACCACACACACAGCCCAAACATATCAACTAACAAAACCATGGGGGCATGTGTACACCCAGCCAGCCACGTAACTACCAACAGGTCCCCTAGTACTCCAGAAGCGCCACAACGAGCACCCCCACACCCATGTGGCAGCCGTAGCTGCACCAACCGACAAGTAACAGGTAAGTAGCCGCAACACAGAGGCAGTGGGTGGGAGGGGGACAGCTGAAGTACAACACCCACCAGGCCCCTAGTCCTACAGCACAGCAAGGCGGAGCACCCCCACACCCATGTGGCAGCCGTAGCTGCACCAACCGACAAGTAACAGGTAAGTAGCAGCAACACAAAGCGCAGTGGGTGGGAGGGGGACATCTGAAGTACAACACACACCAGGCCCCTAGTCCCACAGCACAGCAAGGAGGAGCACAGCCCACACCCCACACCCACGTAGCAGCCACTGCAGTGCACACCGGCAGCCGACAGGTAGACATCCCGCCCCAGGACAAACGGTGTCAGTGGGTGTCCAGCCATCACCACGACCCATAACACCGCCCCCACCCCCACAGACCTGCAACATGGAGCACCCCCCGCCCATAACCATGTTGCATCCAGTCCAGTGCACGCTCAAAAACAACCTGCAGGTGGGAAACTGGACAGGGCGGGGTGACTGGAGGCATGAGGACTGAATTACGACTAACACATGGGACATGTCAAGTAGCAGAGGAACACGCAGCACTGCTCCCTGCCACAACCATGTGAACAATGTGCACACGGACATGAAGCACAGAGTCACACCCCACATGACCCATCACAGACACAGCAACACCCAAGGAGCCACGTCTGCATGCACAAGTCACACTGATTACAGAACCACACGGCAGGCACAGTGCAACCCATCACACACAACTGCAACACCATCGAAGTCCTGTCCATGTAGCCCCCACTGCCTGTCAAGCACACATCCCACAACTATGCCCATGTAAGACATACCACACTAGACGCAACAGCGTGGAACAACATAAATGCACACGAACACCACTGGACCCATCAAACACACAGACACACAATGCACATACAACATACCATCCATCTCATCCGTCAGCCCCAGTCACATGAAAGGTATGTCATCCGAACAGCTGGTCCACATACAGTAGTCACGCAAAGAAACATGCCCATGATAAATCATGTGCCAGTAGTGAATGAAGCGCACGTCACACTGTGAGCAACTACACACATAACATGGGCCACACACCCCCGAGCACTGCAGTGATGCACATGGCACAGGGCAGCACGCACACCAAGGAATTGGACCATCTGCAATACATCGTGTGGCACACAACCATCACTCACTCATAACAATGCGTCCAATTACATGGCCAGAAATCACAACAGACAGCAAATATGCAGGGTATGTCAGACATACACACACCTCAGACCATGCACTGTCATGTTGCCACAACACATGTCACGTTCTGCACCCATGGCACACAGTATGTACCCCCAAAGCATAGTTCATCTCAAATGCGTTTCAGACGGCTGACCCCCATTATGCCATCTGCATTTCTAAGCGTTCCATATGAACCCCCAAAGCATAGTTCATCTCAAATGCGTTTCAGGGGGCCGACCCCCATTTTGCCATCTGCGTTTCGAAGCGTTACATTTGAACCCCAAGAGCATAGTACAAACCAACCTCCACGATGGTTCTGGAGTCCGCATACACCAGAGCCACAAAAGCAGGAGCACAGCAACACACCCATCGGCATTGCCAATCCGTCCCATGCCACATGTCCACAGCACACAGTCCCATTGGCATGCCCACACAACAACAAATAGCACAGCCACACACACGGCTCCGGGAAACCTGTGCACGACTGTGCACGAACTGTGGATGTCAGACAACCTATACATACTTTGTCATGTGCAACACAATAACATATCTCATTCCCCCCACAGGTGACGAACTGCTGGATGCTGGAGATGGAGACAGCAGCCAGCACAGCCAGCCTGCAAGCCCCCAACAAGGACTCACGGATGTGGAGGATCTGTCCTCCTCTTCGGACACGGACCACCCAGCAGGCCCATCTGGTGTGGCAGGGCCCAACCGCACCCCAGGCACCCTCCTACCCACCAACCCATCATCCAGGGCTGATGACCACTCACAGCCCCCTGCTGCCACTGTCGTGGCGGCCACTACCACTGTTGTGGCGGCCACTCCCACTGCCGCAACCACCACCATCGCCGCAACAACCACCACCGCCGCGACCACCACCACGTCATCACTGGCCCCAGCCCCAGCGCAAGTGGTGGTCCGGCCGACTGGGTCCACCCTGGGAGCCACAGCGAGGACCGTGGTGAGCAATGTGGCTAGTGGGCAGGCCGGTGGCAGCAGTACTGGTGGGAGGAGCAGGGTCAGGCCAACGCCAGCCTCCCTGGGAGCCATGCCCTGCCTCAAATGGCCAGAGTCCTTGGGGCCTATGAAGAGGCCCAAGGACAATGGGCCAGGTCTGCTTCCGACACGCGGAAGGTCCTGGGGGTGTTGAGGTCCATGGACGCCCATATGGGCCAATTCGTGTCCCGTATGGACCAACTCGTGACCTCATGGGCCAGCTGGTGGTGGCGGTGAGGTCACAGGCAAGGCCAGCAACACCACCTCCGCCACCACCTGCTAGGGCGCAGGGTCGGGCAGCAGTGTCCAGTTCCCCTGCGTCCACAGCCAGTGAGCACACCTCACCCACCACCAGCAGGTCGCCACCACCCCCTCCCAAACGTGGAAGGGGCCGTCCGAAGTGGAAACAGATGTCCCGGGAGGACTTCGCACGCTCCAGACGCAAGTGAGGCAGCCAGCCATCCTTGACCACCCACTGCATTGACTTGGACTACGATCCCACCCCACACAGCCATCAGAATGGCATGTGTCTGTTGGACTAGGGACATAGAACTAGTGGGTACACCCTGAGCATCACGCAGCCATGGCCGACAGCTCATTGTCACTGCACGCAACACTCATGTCATCACCTTGCACACAATGACATGTCACAGTTGAAAATAAATGCACCTTTTACACAAACTGCTGTCTGTGCACTGTGTTTATTGAACGATGATCAACCGCCACCTTGAGCAGAAAAGCATCGGATGTGTGGCATGGCGATGGGACAGGAGGGGCTGTAGGGACCTAGGGGGGAAGACAGAACAGGAGCACATTCAATGAGTGTGTCACACACCCATCACACAGTACATGTCAACAACTACAAGCAATGTACACACATCGCACAGAGCAATAGGGCACAATGCCACAGCCACCGTCAGTGGCATACAAACCTGGACATGGACCATTGACACACAGCACACAGTGAACAAAAGGCCTCCGTGACACAGCACACAGACACCTGCACAACTACAGCCACATCAGCCGTCGTACATGGACACTCACCGTCAAGTGAAGTAGCGGGCGATGAGCTGCTGACGGACATTCACAGCTTCCTCCTCTCCGCTGTCTTCCTCACTCGAGCTGTCCTGGTCTGCAGGCTGGGGCCCTGGTTGATCTCCGTCATCCACAATTAGGGGGATCTGCTTTCGAATAGCCAGATTGTGCAGCATGCAGCAAGCCACCACTATCTGGCACACCTTCTGTGGGGAGTACGCCAGCGCACTCCCGGTGCGGTCCAGGCATCTGAACCTGGACTTGAGGAGGCCAAAGGTACGCTCGACCACACGTCTGGTCCTCCCATGTGCCTCATTGTAGCGGTCATCTGCTGGGGTCCGAGGATTTCGTAATGGACTGAGCAGCCAGGGCCCATTCGGGTAAGCCGAGTCACCTGGGCGTGAGGGACACAGAGAACCGTTGAAATTCAAACAGGACAGTAGACAGCATCCTTAAGCCAGCACGCTACACAACTCCACATACTCACCGACAATCCAGCCACGGTCCTGTTGCAGATTGGTCATCAGTCGTGGTAATATGCTGTTGCGCATGATGTGCGCGTCATGGGCCGAGCCTGGGAACTTTGCACACACGTGGGAAATGACCATGTCCGCAAGGCACACCACTTGCACATTCAGGGAGTGCGTGTGCTTCCGGTTGCGGAAGAGCTGCTCAGTGGCCTGTGGTGGGACAAGTCCAACATGGGTGCAATCTATGGCACCAACGACGTGTGGGATCCGTCCAAGGGCATAGAATGCACCCTTCACTGCCGCCAACTCACGTGCCCTGGGGAATCGGATGTACCTGTTCCTGTACAGCATCATGGCTGCCAGTACATCCCTCAGCACCATGCTCAACATGGGCTGGGACATCCCACCTCCACTGCCCACTGTGTGCTGGAATGACCCAGTGGCGAAAAATGCAGTGCAGCCATCACCTTAGCCGTGGGGGTGAATGCTGTCGGATACACCCTGCGAGGACGGAGGTGGGGATCCAACATGGCACATAGTCGATGCAGGATTGGTCGGTCCAGACGAAATTTCCGGATGACCTCAGAATCCTCCATGTCCGCCAACAATTGGTAAGGGCGGTAAATGTTTGGTCTCCGCCTAGGAAAGATGGAAGTGGACACATGTCAAAGCAACACGCCACATGGCATATTCACATACACATAACTGATATGACAGAGCATGAACATGAGTCACAGAACAGCTGTCATGCAGGGACAGCACAGCCACAATACACTTACACAGGTCTCCCACCAATAGCAATGGGCAGTGACACAAACCATTGCTATGTGCATGCACATGGGGATCCAGGCCTCAATGACCTGTGAGGCGTGCTGATGGGGACTGACTGCATATCCGGCAAGCGGCAACACCACGGCAACATGACTGGCTGCTGTGCATCACACTGCTTCCGAGGCTGGATGAGTATGGCACACACCAACGAAGATGTGGGCACAGGCTGAGCGGCCAAGACAAGTGGGACCTGTGGCACGAGGGGATATGAGACAGTCATTGGTGTCACCACTGCACCCTATGTGCAGCACTGTACGGATCACACCTCCAGAAGCATTGTCAGGTGTACACATTGACAGCCCCATGCCAACACGGCTGTGTGCTTGCAAATACACATCACATGTGACACGTAACCTTGCACGTGCCAAGTGGCAGATGTACATAGTGAGAGATGACATGCGTGTGCATATGCGTATACCATGCACCCATGCCAATGTGCAGATGATGACATGCTAACAGACATGTGGGGGCCGGCCACTGGCCGTCCCTGCCTATGCACACGGCATGTTGTGGCCCGTCCATTGTGCACCTGCACCCACACGCACATCATGGCCACACCTGCAGATGCAGTGCGCACATCATACTGTGTGGTGCACATGTCATCAGCGGACTGTCACCAACATGGGCCAGGCCATTACGGCCAACTCCGATGACCCTCGCGGTTGCACCCTGCGTGTTCCACTATGGAGGTAGGCGTCCCGGGCCAGCTGGGTGCAGGCCAACGTCTGCAATTGCCAATGCAGGTCTCAGTGCACTTGTTGCTCGTGTGAATGTCAGGCTGGGCCATGCTGCCCCTCTCAGTCCCAGCAAGCCTGGCCTGCACATTGACTGCACAATGCCAGTAGGTGACAGCACCGACTGCCTAGTGGGTTGCAGGTGTCTCCTGTTCAGGACCCTCCAGATGGGCGCTAACTCAGTACTGACTATTGGACACACCATGTCTCGTGATAGGGATGTGTGTGTGGGATGGTGGCACTGAATGTGACCTCCTTTGCATGGTGGGCCATGCACAGGGCGAGTACGTCGATGATTGCGCAGTGTTGGTCACAGTGGGTGCACCCACACAGATGTGTTGCCCTATGTTCATTTTCTATGTCCGCATGATAATGGACTGTAGATGTGGGCAGACTACACATTGGTCGATGTGCTGTCAATTTGAATGTGCCTTCACACCAGGCACAGCTGCCCCTGCACATGTGACCCCTGCTGCACTCGCTGCTGGGTCTGTGGAGCTGATGCACCATCTGTGCGTGGGGCGGACAGCTCTCCTCACTTCCGTCATTGCGCATGTCATCACTTGGCCGCAGGTGACATGGATCATGGAGGGCCCACATGTACGCGTGGGTGGCCTCAACAAGTGTGTCCAATGGTTGTCACCCCCAGTCAGTGCTTCGAATGTGAATGATGTTGTGCTGGTGCTAATTTCAATGTGGTGGGTGGGCGGGGCTAGGTGCGGGCTTACATGCAGGACATGGGAGGGTGATCGGATTAGCGACTAGTTGCAATACACACGGGGCACGTCTTTTCCTGTCAACATCAGGGTCATTCCTTGAACTCACTGACAGTAATACAGTCGTCTTTGTCCCTGTCCTCATGGCCTCCCCTCGCTCCCCCATTATGCATTTGCACCTGTGGGGCTAGCGCATGCAGATGCAGCCCCAGGCTCTCCCCGGAGAGGCCAAGGAGTGTATGTGTGGGTCCAGTTGAACGAGTGGTCTGTCTCACGGCATGATGTGTGGCGGGACGCCGTCCACCTGCGTGGTGCCCCGACTCGAGACCCGGGCAACATAGACAATGCATTGCAGTCTCCGCAGTCCGGATACACCACCTGCGACACACAGAGGCTGTAGCTGCCCTAGCGGCCCATGCCGCGTCCATCTGGGGCTGATGGACCCACACATTCACTCTTTTGCCTCACTGGGGCGGGCTCGGAGGTGCTTGCGCACGCGCTGGCTTCTCTGTTGCAACGGCATGTGACGTGTGTGGGGATGTAGGCAATGGGTGGGATGGTGCGAGCCACCTTCCGTGACGTCACTCCTGCTCGTGATGTGTGCGTCCCCCAATACTTCCATATGACTTGAGCCATGCTACACATTGAGGATGTTTTGCCTGCGTGATGTGTCCCGGAGAAGCGCGCCGAGTCCTCTCCCCCACCATGCTCCACTGCCATCCCGTGCCCTGGATTGCCTGTGCAGGTTGACAATGTTGGGGATACACCTGGTCGGCAGGGGCTGTGTGTGCCTTGTCAAGGGCCTGAAGGGCGCACAACAGGATCCAGCTTGTCCACAGAGGGTGGGCTGATGTGTACGCCTGATACCGCATTGTTCGTGTGCCCGGCTGCTGTGCACACACGTGTTCACATCCCCCCCCCGACGGGTGGCCTTTAACATTGCCTAGGGAAGCGGTAATGTGCAGTTCCGGACCCCTCCCGACACAGCGTTTTTCAACTTTGCATGTGCGCATCTACCCGTCACACCCACCCACCTGAGCGAAGCGTCACTCCCGCTTCACACGACACATGTGTGTCTTCCACAGTTGTGCTACTCATTTGCGTTGACATCGAATGACAGTGGACTACATAGTCATGTCACGACTGCCGTGTACATCACACACTCTCATCATCTCACATTCGTACTTGTGAAAGGAATCAGCAGAGACAGTTTCTTTCTTCAAACCATGTATTGTGACTTATGTCCTCTGTGATGCAGTATAGTGGACACTACTGGCAGCGGTATGCATGTGGAGGATATACTGAGCATGATTACACATAGCTAAGGGTGTAGGGGTACATGTGATTAGCTGTTGCATGTGGGATGTGGGCTTCAGAGTTACATCTGCTTGGCCGTTGCTGTGCTAATGTTCATTTGCAAGTAGCTGCGGTGCTGCGGACTTTGACACAGACGGTATACATTTAGCCTACCAGACCGCTTGGCATCATGGGCACAGTCCATCTCAGTTCCATGTGACAGGTGTGCTGCTGTTGTTACTCATGCACGCGTGCGTGTGAGTTGACATCAGGGCATGGGCTTACGTGCATGCAACGGCGTCCCACTTGTTGTTGCCATATGGTGGATACTGGACATGTCACAGTCACTGGGGTCGTGTTGTTGTTGTATGCACTTGTCGTCCATGCAAAGGTCCTGTTACGGGATTTCCGGGGAGGGGGAGAAGGGGTGCAGCTCTCACATACTCCAGCCGGGCGATTCCTGTCCACTGTGCGGTGCATATGTCCATGGGCGCAGGATCCATGTCATGGCATAGTTGTACGTGCAGTTCTGTCCATGTGGGTGCGATACACATATCCCATGCCTCTGCCTCCCCCGATACATGCAGAGTTCCTGGATGTGATGGGGAACGGAGTGCATGTCCCGGACACATCCGATGTCATGGCAGTGTCGTTGATGGTGTGGTATCAGTTGCAGGTCGTTTGGTATGGCTGTTGTGGTGGTTACTGGCCCGTCCGTGCGGAAGCTAAGCATGGGTACAGTGTCGGACATCATGGCTCAATTGGGGGATTGCGTCGGGGTCCTACGAATTGACAGGTTGACAGGTATGCGATGGCTTCCTGCAGGGCTTCCATTTCATTGGTGGTATACATGTTTGCCAGCCAATGTAGTGGATGGTGGCTGTCACGGTGTTGTTCGTAAGTTGTCCCTTGTAGGAGCATGATGGGGCATGCTGGGTGACATTCGATGTAACTGTGATCCATGATCCGTCGTGTGGAGGCACAGTGGTCCCATTGCAGTGTGGGTCCAATGTTCGCCACATACGCCATGCCCCCATAGGCTGAACAGACCCTGTCGTGTGCGTCCAGAGGGTGGAATAGTGGTAGCAGGTCCGCACTTGGACATGCCGGGTTGGAGAGGCACAACTCCACAGGATGGTGGAAGGGACACCTCCGACAGTAGAAGACGGGTATGACGCAGCTGAACAATGCGATGCGGTAAGTCAGTCGGTAACTTACGTTCAGCAGGGATAGGGGTTCACATCCCATTAGCTGTATCAGGTTGTGTTTGTACAGCTTGACCTGTTTGGCGTAGTTGGGTAGGTGTGTTGTAGGTGCCATTTTTCTGCGGGGCGATGTGGTGGCGTGCTCCGGCTGTGTGTGCAGTCTGCAGTGTGCAAGCTCCGAGGTTGCTGTGAGGTCTGTGATGGTCGTAGGGGGCAGGACTTGTGTTCTGTTAGCTTGTGCGGAGGACACGGGTCCTCATCCCACGTGCTTCTCTGAATGTTCAAGGTCAGTGGTGTGTGACTCCTTCCAGATAACTTGCATGGGAACGGCATGGGGGAGTTTTATATTTTTCTTTCCCGTTCGGTATGTTCTTAGGTGATATGCGCTATCTGCCCTGTGGTCGGTTTCCTCTGCATGCCTGTGTTGGTCTTTTTTTGGGACAATGGCTGTATTCTCCGGCTTGTTTAGTCGGGATGTGGTTTCGGAGTTGGAATGGAAGGTCATTCAGTGCTGTCTGCTCTCCCGTGTGTGGGCGGCAGGCTGTGTTTCCGCTATGCGTTGGGCCTTGTGTGTGGGTGTCATTCTTGGGTCCACCTGTTGTCGGTCTCCGGGCTCTTTGGTGTTCCGTTTTGTATGTCTGGTTCATGGGTGCAGGGTGGTATGGGTGTTTCTGTGTGGTACTGGCGTACCTCTTCCCGACGGGGCCCATGTTCTACTGGGTGGTGTTGCCGCCGCTGTGTGCTTCGCCATGTTTGTCACACAGGGGTGTGTCCTGATGTTGCGTGACTTCACTGACATGTGGGCGTCGGTTGTGTGACGTTGGGTGTTGTCCGTGAATTGGGCGTTGGGGACATGACTGTGGCAGGCCTGTCACGTGTCATGTGCGTTCTGGGTGTGGCTGGTGTGTGTGGTGCTTGGTTGTGTCCCTGTGTTGTTTGTGTGCGACGCATACATGGCGTTATGGTTGGGCGCTGAGTTGTGCGCATGTGTGGCTGCGTCATCGCCGCTGTGCTGCGGTGCCGTGACGGGGTCGTTAGTTCCTGGTCCCAGGTGGTGTGCCCATGATAGTTGCGAGATGTTGCACTTTGCCCTGTGTTACATTTGTGGGTGCAGAGGTGGATGTGTCTTGTCCACGCAGGGGTGTTGGGGGGGGTGCCATGTCCTCCTTTTCCGCACTTGCACTGTGTGCGCTGTTTGCGTGCCCTTGTTGTGTGTGTGCCTACCTGCGTCTCCGCGGTACGTTGCCTCCTTGGTGGTGCATCAGGTATAGCATGGGGAGGGCCTGCAGTGCTGGATTCATGCTCGGGGGGTCGCCTCTTCGGTGTCTGTGCTCGGCGTTCGGGTTTCCGCCTCACTTTCACGTGCGGTGTCTCTTAGCCGTGGGAGCTGTTTGTTTGCGGCATCGTAATTTGTACGCCGGGCGGTACGTGATTTCGTCTGGCGGTGTGTCTCCATTGGGCTGCGCCGCTACGTGAGCGGGCGCACTTTGATGGCGGACGGCGTCGCTGGCTTGCCGGCGGTGTTTGGCTGCCTTTTCACATCGTAATTTGGCGGGCGTGTGGGCTGCGGCATGCGGGCGGTAACTGGTGCTTTTTGCATCCGCCAGCACGGCGGTGGTGCTTCCGCCCGCCATCCTAATGGGCCCCTTTATACTTACCTGTTAAGGTATTGGAGTCGATATTTTTGAAGTCGATATTTAGAACATCGATGTTTGTTACATCGATATTCTATCAGTGAACCAGTGGCAACACTTCTCAGCAGGACTGCCATACTTGCAGTGGTGAAGTGCCACTAGTTCTCAACAGGGCTGCAATACTTTTAATTACAGAGTACTTGTCAGGATCTTCTGGTAGAAACTTGCTTTCCTCTCTGCTCGTTCGCAGCAATAAGAGACACCGAGCACGCCCATTTGCCCATCCAATCTCCAATTGTTGTGTAAATACTTGGGAAAGGTTGATTGGACTAAATGGAAGAGGGTCAGGAACAAACAATAACTTAAAATAAAAAAGGCAATATAATAAAGAAAACAAGTTATCATTCACCTATTGAAAGGAGAAAGTACAGTCACTTCTGTGCCCAACATTTGTTACTCTCTAGGCTAAGATTGCTCACTTTTAGACAAGTTAGGCGGTGCAAAATGAATGTGTTTTTAAGTGTTAATTTCGTTTTGGTTAAATATGAGTGGTTAGGTTTTTCTACACACAGTTTTACCAGGAGAGGGAGAAGTCACCTGAAAAATTACATGAGGCTTTGTCTGCAGCAACAGCCAAGCTGCATTCCTTGTGTGTTAAATCTTACAGGGAGGAGTATTCCCCATTCCATAGGGCTCTACTCAAAATTGTATGATATTATATCAATTTCACTTGGAAGTTATGGTAAAATTGTATACGCTTTTACCATCACCACAGTACTGTGCAGCTTGGAATCAGGACTGCACAATGCCCTACCTAAGAGTTCCGAATATGAGCTCTGGACCTGGCATTGCACAATGATAACATTTTTGCTTCTTTTCTTGCAAAGGTGACCACATTTTCTAAATTCGGTGCTCACAATTTTGCTTATTAATATTTGGCTGAATTGCAAGGAACTGATTACTTATTGCGAGACCTGCTCTGGGACCCAAACTTACTCAGTGACGCTTGCATTTCCTTGGTAAGTAACAGGTAAGAATGCAAATCAACTTCTTGCTTTCTGCATCTCTGAAGTAATCCTTCAGCGCCCCTTCACACTGACTAATTCTACTAACTAGAATTCTTTCTCAGTTCAAACTTGGATGGGAAATCCAGGGATACGTTTCGCAAAAGTTCAAATATTTTAACCATTCGAAACACTCTCTTATTGCGCATTTCTTCAACATACATGCAAACATTTTAGTACAAATATTCAAAAATGGCAGACGTCTCATCTTATTTGCACTTTACGTTCTAGAGGCCAGATGTACGACCATTCCGTTTAGTGGGACGCAAATTGCGATTTTTTGCTACTCGCAATTTGCAACTCGCAAACAGAATATACTAATGTTCCTCAGACACATTAGCGATTCCCAATGGGTCGCAAATGACCTGCCTCATCAATATTCAAGAGGCAGGTTGCAATTGGCGACCCATTGGGAAGGGCTATAACACAGGGGTGGTGCCCTGCTGGGATCAGCAGACCACCATGTCTGTGACTGATTTTTAAATAAAGCTGCTTTTTTTTTTTAAATGCAGCCCGTTTTCCTTAAAGGAAAAATGGAATGCATTTAAAAAAGAAAAATTATACGTTTCTATTTCATTTTTTTAAAAGTCTGTGGGACCACTGCCTGCTCTTAAAAAATATTTTTGCTGCATTATAATCATGGGTAGTTCGCACCCGCATATACTCCTTTATTGTGCTAACATTTGGTTGTGTACTGTCATAACGTGAAAAATGAAGTGTTAGGGGTATTCCAGAGTAAACGTGAAGAAATCAACGTTGCAATTACATGTGGCTAGATGAAAACCTTAATGTGTAGAACTGTACTTGTGGCTAACAAAAGTTTTCGCAATTCGCGTGCTTATGTAATGCATTGATTTAAATGTGCTCAGTAATAATGTTCACTTATGCGTGTGCTTTAGGAAATTACATGCCATTTCTTATGTTAGCTGATTTCTGCAGGCCTGAATTGTATTTTTCTCTGGAAGCTTAGATTCGCTAGTGAATTTCATGTGCATGTGAAATTTGATCTTTCTCACGTTTCTGTTGCAGGTGGAGAAATTCATCCTTGTTAGTTAGAATAATGTCTATGTTTTAGGAGTTCGGCTTAGGGAGGAGAAGATACATTGAACAGCGATGCTGTTAATGAGGGACAGTGTTTTTCTCATCGGAGAGAGCCTGGGAATCAAGGTCATCGGGCTAAGGACTGGGAGCATCGCTGCCACTTGGAAAGTTACCTACAAGGAGGTGCCTTGCTTGGATTGGGTTATGCCGAAATGAATTCTGGGACGTTACCTGAAGCTCTTGAATTGAAGTTAGGGACAGGGTCCGGGGACTTCTGCTTTGCCATGAAAGAGACAGCATCTTAGAACAAGCCCTGTAGCTTTATGCTACTTTACCCATTCAACGTGAATGGACTTCTTAGGAAGCCTTCACGGGCTGACACCTTTACGGAACTTGCCTGGGAAATGCTAAGTAGGGATGTCACGCTAGCAGCAGTGTAGGGATAGACTAATGCTTTTCACTTACGAACCTCCAATGAAGGGTAATTTGGAGGCAGGAGCCATTCTTTTCTGTATCCTGATTCTGGAACTGATTATTCTGTGAATGCTGCACGGCCTCAATTTCATTCGTAGATTTGGCTTTGTATTAGTTCCAATGTATTTTTATACCCTCGTCTTGAGGTGCTTGTATGACCAACTGTTTTTGGCTTTGTAATAAACTAATTCTTCAGAGTCATAGTTCATTGGAACAGTAATGAGTAATTTGTTAACGTTTTTCCTCCCCTCCACACTTCCATGCAGACAAAAAGAGACATTGGCCTAGGGTTCCAGAGTAAATCTAGAACGTGGAACCGGGCTCCTTCAGTGAGCAAAAAAACGATGGAGTTAACCCAAATCTGTGACTGTGGGTGAATGTTTGACAATGTTCAGCATTCCATTCATCATCTTTTTGTGTTTACTGCCGCTTATGACAATTTTTATCTGGTGGTGATGGACAGTGAAAACTGGCCATGTGTTCGTCCACTCTAACTTGGGAGGGTGGTCACATGGCCAATCCTCGGACGGCCCTTACTCTGTTGGTTCACCGGAGGTTTATGTCGGTGGTGACGACAGAGTAGTCTCCACCGTCAACATATTGAAGGTCTGCCCAACTCTAAATGAGCTGGGCAAACCTTCAGTTTGATGGCGAGGGTAGCCCGTCGGATGTGATGGAGTGCCCTCATCGCCAAACTCTAAATCTGGCTGAAGGTCCTTAGACCATCCTTGCAGGGTATCGTGTGGCTTCTCCTTCCAGCTGGGCATCCTTTCATCATTGTCACTTCCAGGTCTCAGATCTTCTTATCTGTTTCTCCTGTATGAAGGTGATTTTAAGTCGGGCGGAAAATTATAGGACCCCCGGGCAATTCTAGGATGCCACATCATCCCTCCATCCATGTCCCAGCACTCCTACACATCATTCTGGGACAAACTAATTTTGCGACTTCATGTTGTCTATGGAAAGAGTTTTCCTGAGAATCTCACCTCTGCCCCTTGATCACACAGCCGTGTCCCTTCCCAACAAAACCTCAAAGGTGAGCCTCTCCTGTGTGGCTCCAGAAGTCTGTCCCTCCTCCTTCGTTCCAGTGGTCCGGGACCATACCAGTGCAGCTGCAGTGTGATAAGCTAACTAACAGAGACAGATTTCATCCTCACTCCTTCCTTTCCCCAGGAACGGGGTAAGCTGCAAATTGCCTAATTGTGTGGGGGAGGCCTTTGATCCCTCTGCTTGTGGGCAGAGTAATTAAATTGGCCCAGTAAAGGGAAAATGGTACGAATCTGATTCTGAGCTGAGCAAAGGAAATATGACCAATCTTAAAGTGTCATAAGATTTGTTTTTGGATATTGGGAACCAATTCATAGTTGCGATGCATGTTTTACCCCAGTTTGGTACCTTCTTGGGCCCTGTAGGCTTAATTGAAGCAAAATAGTTGTTTAGTGTAGATTTCCCCTATAATCTCAATGCAGTGTCAGCACCACAGACCTTCAGTAAGGACTACAAACCTACACTATAACGGCCCACTCACATTATAAGGCCTAAAGGAGGTCATGACCAATCCCTAAAGAGTCCCTTTTGTTATAAGTAGCCTGTGTGCAGACACTGAGCTGTACAAGTAGGTAGTGTGACAAATGCTGCCCGCTCACGTGTGCAAAAGTTTTCAGGTGTAACCAGCCCATAGCTTCTAACCCTAGCTGTACAGCTGCAGCCTTATCTTAAAAAGTGGACACTGGCGGTTATCGCGCTCAGTTCAATAACCATGAATTTGCAGTGAGTGAGACTTGGGTAGTTAAATTCACTCACAGTAAAAGTCTAAAAAACAGTAAATCACATGCGAAAACTCCTGCGGGACTAAATGGGTGGAACCTTTTTGCTGCACTAACATGTCACACATAGATGGAGACCTCTGCCACCGTGGCAGAAATCTTCCTATGGAAAAGTCTGTGGAAAATTATTAAAGTTCATTATTCTTTAAAATAGTTATTATTAACATAAAAATACTAAAATAGAATGATGCAACACATTAAGTCATTAAATTAAATGTGTAGTAAATAATTAAATAACTAAAATATTTTATGTAAGATATAAATCATTTTTCTCAAGGAAAAATGGAAATGAAATCCCACCCAGAGTAACATTTTTATTTTCATTAAATATGTATTCATTTTTGCTAAACTTTATCCATTAAATTAAGTTGAATTAATTTTGTTTCTAGAAAAAGTTTAAAAGTTTAATTAAATTGCATTTTAAAGTAGGTTTGTTACTATATTGTAATTAAGGGAATATACTAAAATAATTGTTTACATTTTCTTATATAATTTGTAACATTAAACAAAATATATATTTTTAAAAAAGCCAAATTAATCTCATTTATTGTACATTATTGCCTATGGGGTGTTACTTTGACTCTCTGTCTCAATTATTTTCATTTTTATCTTTATTAATTTTATTGTAAAGAAAATCAAAGGTATAACAATTCAATATGCAAAATACTTAAGTTCAGCTAGATTTAAAAAAGAAAATTATAATCACCATCAATGGCTAAACTTTTGTATCGCTCCCCTGGTAAAGGCTATCCTTAGCTCCATTTCTAAAGCTGTGCTTAATTCTGTATCATCTATGTAGGTTCCTAGTAATATGGTGCGCTGGTTTGGTTGATTATTTTTTTCATGATTTTGCTCAGTTTATGAAAAAGGGCAATCCAAAATTTAACCAGAGTAACAAATATATCAGTACTATCCACATAATTCTGAGACCATCGTGAGCAAAGTCTGATCTGTTTGTACCATTCAGTTATTTTTCCTGGAGTTATATAGAATTCATAGAGTATGGAAACTCGCATTCATTATCGGATGAGTGTAATAATTTTACAAAACCTATCCAGTGTCAAGGTTATTTGGTAGGGCGTTACATTTTCAGATAGCCATATAGACCATCTTTCTGCCCTTTGTGATCTATCATCTGGTTTAGTTTTAAGGCATTCAATAGTATATAAATAAGAAAATTGCACAAATGTATGTTGGCATAGTGGGAGTGTGAGACTAGTCATTTCAATCAAAACTTACTAAAGAAATCATTGTTATGCAAGTTAAATTATGCTCTCAGATGTTGAAAGGGTTTCATTGAGTTGCCTTGAAGTAGATCTCATAATTTGCAAAAGCCGGCCTGAAGCAAGATGTAAAAATTCTTACTCCGAAAAAATCATGGTCGCTAATAATTTTATGTCAGGACCAGAGGCGAGGATTATGCTTTCCTTCTTTGCTTTAATTCACAAATCATCAAACACAGCAGCCATTAAAGCATCACTACTTTTCTCATGAACACCATGGAAACAAACACAAAGTTTATAAATCCTTCTTTAGTCTCTGCATCCAGGACCCAATATAGTCCTCTGTTGCGGATCATTCTCCCTCTTTCAGCAGCCAGGTAAGTTGTGTTTTATATTCTCCTCGATTATATGCTATTTATGTGCCTTTATCGAACTGTGTTTGGCTTGCCATAAGTGTTTTTCACAATGCGCTTGCGCACTTGGCTTCCAAATTCCCATTGTGGTAGTGGGAATGCTTGTGCACTCCTTACGCGACTTGCTTCCTGGTGAGTGGACCGCGGTGAGGTCCTGAAGCTCTTAGAGGGTGCTGGGGTCAAGTGCAACACTCTGGCTCAGTGGGGCGTCTTCCTCATATTGGGATTGCAGCGCGCAACGTCGGAGCGTGCTAGTGATTGAGCCTTGTCCCGCTGCCTAGGGTGACGCCCAGCCCTGGGTCTGTATTTTCCCCTGTGTGTGATTCCTGATGCCTCACTGGGGTCTGTATTGCAGTGTTTGATGCCCTCTGGGGTCGGTATTGTATTCAGGCCTCTCTAGGCCATCAGTGGGGACACGATCCTGGGCAGCTTGTTAACCTTCAGTATCCAAGGGTGTTTGTGTCCCCAGGGCTCTCGCCTTCCTAATTGTTTGCCTCTGGCTGCCCACATAGCCTGGGCTCCCTCCCAGCCTTACAATACATACATGCTTGTGTGTTCCTGATCAGGGTAACCCCAGCCCCCATACACCCAGACCGTAGGCCTCTAGTCTGTAAGTGTCTCCCTATTGATTTCAGTAGGGCACAGTGCTCCTTCTCATTGGATGGAACAGCCATGCAGTTTCCACTAGCCACATATGAGGAGGACGACTCATTGTCATTCCTCCAGTAGGACGAAGACTTCTACGAGGCTATAGATACCTTGATTTAGAGGGCAGTCACTGACCTCATGGGACCTAAGGAGCAACGCCTCTCCAACCAAATAGCTAGAGAGTGCACAAAAATTGCCCAGGGTAAGTCCCCTGCATGAAGCCCCACAAGGAGGGTCCCCACCCCCTAAGAGAAAGTGTGAAAAGGGGGTTGATAAGGAGGCATTTGAGCACCTAAAACATGCGTTCCTAGCCTATTCTGCAGAGCCTTATCCTGAACCCCCCCTGTCCAAGCACCCCTGACCATCAAGATGGTGACTCCCCTGATACGGACGAGGAGACAGGCTCCTCCACACCTTGATGCCCAGCTTCAGATCCCATGCCAGCAACCCAGGGTGTTTCGGATGATATTATCCACCACAGGTCCGCAGAGCAGGTACCAGCTGAGAAAGTGGCCAGCTACATGGTACAGCAGCCGTGCGAACACTTGGAAAAGGAGGCCCGCAATCGACAGAGTCTTCTGTTCCTACCCTTGAGGTGAAGGTAGCCCTTACCCTGGACATCGATGCTAAGATGGCAACATGCCTTGTAAAATTTATCAAAGACCCGAAGAAAGGCATAGATAGGTCGTGGCACTCATGCCAGAACAAACTGCTAGATGCCATAGGCCCTATGACTCAAATATTAGATATGGCCTAGGAGGCCAAGGCATTAGGTTCCCTCATCGCACCGGATGTCCTTTCCAACTGGGCCCAGCGTGCAATTGTGTTCATGGGGAATGAGAATTGTGCTCTGTCCACAGAGCGGCGCCGCTCCCATTTAATCAAGGAAGATCCCAAATTGGGGGATCTGGCCTCTTCGGAGTTGGGCGGTTGCACAAGGGGGGTTATTCAGAGTTCCCTTCATAAAGGAATTAGGAAGATTTGTAGTGACGTTTACATCGCTGGATAAAGTGCGGTCCAATATTAAGCACGTCTTCACACCCAGTGTTTTCTCAGGGGGCGCTCGACCGGCTGCTTCTCCTACCCTCCACCCCCCAGGGGACAAGGCTTCGGATGGGGCCAGCACCAGACAACCCACGCTTCACTAATTTCTATCTGACGTGGCCGTGAGGGATTCAGGGGACAGGCAAACGGCAGGGCCGGAACTGGTAAGTGTTTTTATGTCCGCTCACACAAGGGTGGGGGCCAGCTGGTGCTCTTTCTTCTGGCATGGGCGGTAATTACTTCAGACGATTGAGTCTTGCAGACAGTGCAGGGGTTCCAAGCCCTCCTTCAGAAGGGCGTGATCTGTCAATCGGAAGTGCATCCCTATGGTTTCTTCAGCAGCCTTTTTCTAGTTAACAAGTCTGACTGGGTTGGCACCCCGTGATCAATCTCCGTGACTTAAACGAGTGACTGGTGTACCACCATTTCAAAATGGAAGGCATTCATCTTCTCAGGGATTGTTGCTCCTGTTAGACTGGAATGTATGCCTGGACCTGAAGGATGCATACCTAGTGGTGCCAGTGTTCCCCCCTCATCGCCGGTTTCTGCAATTCATGTGGCGCTCTCAGACTTTTGAGTTTGTCACCCTTCCCTTCGGCCTGTCGTCAGCACTCTGGTGCTTCACGAAGGTCCTCAAGCCGGCAATAGAATTCCTCTTAGCTCAAGGAATTTGGCTCACCATCTACCCAGATGACATGCTCCGTCTGGCCCAATGCCCCAGGAAACTGGTAACACACCTTCAGACCGCGATAAAGTTTCTTCAAAGTCTAGGGTTTGTGATCAATGAGAAGAAGTCTCTTCTTGCCCCGGCTCAGAGAGCAACCTTCATAGACTTCGTCATCGATTCCACATTGGTGTCCCTCAGCCTGCAGTCTCGAAAGATGGCAAAGATCAGGCACGAACATGGTCAGATATTCATCAAGTCTCATCATCTCTCAGACAGATTGCCCGCTTGGTGGGACTCCAAGTGATTTTTCTAGGCCCTCTGCACTATTGGGCCCTGCAGTGCCTCAAAGCGCACCATCTGATGAAGGGCCTAACGTATACACAGTTGGTTCCACTGTCAGGCGAGACCAGAGAGGAGTTAGAATTGTGGCTCACCCATAAAGAGTAATGAAATGGGAGAGCAATCTTCGATTCCGCCCCCAATTTGGTGATAGAATCGGACACCAGCAGGTCAGGCTGGGGTGCAAGGTGTGTGGATTTCTCCACCGGAGAAAGCTCTTCACCACTTGGACAGAACTTACATATGAACTGTTTGGAGGTCCTGGCAGGGTCATGTCAAATCCTATGCACACGCTATCAAGTCATACGAAAGTTCGATTGGATATAGATGAAAGGATGAAGGCAAGTGATGTCTCTTGAGATATTCTCTTTGTCTTTATTCAATGAAAAACACAGGGTCCAGCCAACACGTGTTTCGTGTTAAGGGTGGTAACCCTCGACTTCTTCAGGGCTGGAAACAATACAAATGAACTCATACCATTATGAGTATAATCCATCAATGTATGGAGAATTGGTGAGCCACACCCATGTTTCAAGAGGTGTGACGAGTGTACACCCGGTGTGGGAATAATTGTGACAAAATTCCAGCAGGTGTGACAAAAATGCCACCGCGTGGGAACCATAGTCATACTTGAGACTCATAGACAATAGTTGTGACTTTGTGGGACATAATTTGCGGAAATTTTGATTTAAGAACAAGACACTTGTGTGTGGTGCAGTGATTCTGTGGTGAGAGCATGCGTGGATAATATGTGTCCGTGGTACAGACATAATGCGCGGAAATTCTGATTTTAAAATAAGACGCTTGTGTGTAGTACCATGATTCTGTGGTGAGAGCATGCGAGGATAGTATGTGTCCTTGGTGCATCTTGTGTGGAAGCAAACCAGGCAAACGTGCTGCTCTATGTGGAAAAACATAAGATAAGGGACTGCAGGGGCGATAGAAATGGTCAGTGTAGGCATACCTGTCAAATCCAAATAATGGTGTCTCAGACCTGGGGATCAAGTATACAAATCCTAATCAGCACACAAACGAGAGTAATGGTAGAGGATATTTGAGGGTATAAACATTAGTGTTAGATGAGCAGAAATCTCACCTAAAAACCGGTTGTAATTCCGACCCGGCCGATCATGAGGGGATCCAAAGTATCACTTCCAATTAAAATGTGTTGTAACTCTAAAAATATACATAACAGCTCCTGTTAATGATGTAGTAGTTGTTAACATAGTAATGGCACCATCAGCAAGCTAATCGACATCAGAAGTGTCAAAACACAAAGCCCCTTACCTTAAATTAAAGCCATCGACTTATATTATGCGAGCCAAAGTATGAGAGAAGCTATGGTATGACGAGTGGAATTAAATAGAGGCCGAAGTACGCCGTAAAAATTATCTGTAAAGGATATCATAAAAGCCTAATCAGTCTATATACATTACATAAGAGGAAAGCCAAAATTTAGTTTGTAAAGATACGGGGAAGAAACCTAACCAATAAATACCTTTAGCGAGTACGCTGGTTGAATTTCAAACACTCTCCCGGGAACGCGTTCTGAACCGGATAGAGTGAGAAACACGACCCGGAAGTGTTTAAATATTAGCCGTGAGTGAGAGCAACTAGAATGCAAACCTCGGAGAGTCATGAGAGCCGTGACTTGAGTAATGCCAAGTCACGTGTCAAGCTACTGTCTTCTTGTTGTGTCAATAAAGTACCGGCACTGGGAAATGGAAAAGCCTGTGTAAGTTTAGGCTGTGAGCTTAGCATGTGCTCACCGTGTCCATGTCAGAATCCACCACCGATGTGTCAATATATTCGACAGGTAAAAGGAAGTGAAAGGCAACTCTGTGTGGCAGATTAATACATGCAATGCACGTCGGTATACATGTGTATGACATTGACGAAGAGAAAGAACATAAATACCAATGTCTCACTCAGAGTTTACAGTGGAAGGTATACACCAAATTGAGTTATGAGGAAATATCGAAAACGAGTAAGTGATTACATAAATGTTGCCGGTGATAACATGCCGGTTTAGAAATTAAAAGCGAAAAGAAAGAAAAAGGGCATTTAGTCATTTAATGTGAAAAACAGGAAAATAAAAACCAATAGCTTTCTATTGATGCCATATTAACAAAAAGACACAAATTAAAGTAGTGAGGAAATAAGCATTCAGAATGGCTGACCTTGTGTACGGTCCATATGTTACATGTTGGGTAGTTACATGAGAGAAAAAGGGCAGGAAATATGCATTCGGAGTGGGCGGTCAAAAGTGCGGTCCATGTGTTGTATGTTGAGTAGTTACAAGAGAGAAAAGGGCATGCAATATACTGGTGTGTAATGCAAACAGGCATATGTTAACATCCAGTTTGATACTGATATATATAATCCATTAAAGGGTGTTATATGGTGGTCGGGAGCACAGAATGGTGAACCAGAACATCTTGCTTAGGTGAACATCATAAGCGTGAACCATGAGGAAATTGGTTCAATGTTTACATTATATAAAACATTCATTAGTCCCCTAGAAAATATTGCATTTCATGGTCGCTGTTGAGACCCTGCTCAACTGCTCTGAGACGCATAATCCATGTTCCTTCTGTGCGTCTTAGTCGTAGTTCCCTATTACCACCTCTGGGACTGGGTTCAATAGTGTCAATTGCATAAAAGGTAAAACGTTTGTGTGCACCTTGAAGGGAACATTCCGCTACGTGTAGTGCCATGGGGTACCTAGGGTCTTGCTGTTTGAGAGCTCTCGCATGCTCCCCAATTCTTTCCCTGAGGGTTCTGATGGTGCTGCCCACATATTGATGTTTGCACACACATTCCAATACGTAAACCACAAATTTGGTATTGCAATTGATGTTTGATCTGATGACAAAGCTTTTGTTGGGGCCAGTAAATTCTTTTAGATTATCCATGGCCCATCTGCACACGCCGCAGGAGCCACATTTGTGAAAGCCTAACGAGTGTTGTGTGAGCCAAGTAACGTCCTTCTGTGCTCTTGGAAAACTAGCGCTGAGTCTTGTTCTTAGAGTTCTACCCCTTCTGTATGTAATTTGCGGTCACCTCATAATGTGGTCATTGAGGGATGCATCAGCTGTCAATAGCCTCCAGTGTTTGTTTAGGCTCTTGATTAGAGCCCCATTGAGATCGTTGAAATCCGTGACGAGTCTAACCGGATGTTTGCAAGAGGTCTTGTGTTCCCTGTTTCTAAGTGTGTCACTCCTGCACGTTTTCCTGATTCTGGTCTCAGCTTTCGCTAGATTGGGTTGTGTGTATCCCCTATTCTTGAATCTCGATTTCATAGTTGCAAGGCATGACTCAAAATCATCATCATTGCTACAGTTCCTTCTGGCCCTAGTATATTCCCCAAAAGGGATGGCTTGGATCTGATGTGGTGGATGCGCACTTGTGGCATGCAGAATTGCGTTGCAAGCAGTGTCTTTGCGGAAAAGGCGACTGTGTAGCATGTTGTCTCTCACATATAGTTCTACATCTAAAAAAGTGACGTTGACCTCACTGATCAGATGAGTGAATTTAATGTCATAGGTGTTAAGATACGTGCAAAACTGTTCAAGTTTGTCATGTGTGCCAGACCAAATTAACAAACAGTCGTCGATATAGCGACCCCAGAAAATAATGGAGTTGTTGTATAGGTTGCCTTTACTGCCCCAGATCCATTCTTCCTCTAGGCCGCCCAAAAAGAGGTTCCCAAAGGATGGCGAGAATTTTGAGCCCATAGCGACACCCCTTCTCTGCCTGTACCATTGTTTTTCGAACAAAAAAACATTATTCTCCAGAATAAGTTCCATCATTCTCATGAGCATGTTGGTGTGCTGCCACTGGGTTGCTGCTCTTTTGTGTAGATGTCGTTGAATTGCCCTCAAGCCAAGATCCGGTTTAATACTCGTGTAAAGGGACACAACGTCTAGTGTAGCTAGGATCATGCCTTGCTCCCAGTTCAAGTCTGTGAGAATGCTTAAAATGTGCTTAGTATCCCTGATATAGGATGGGAGATTCTGAACAAGAGGTTCAAGAAACAGATCTACGTATTCAGCAAGTCGTTCTGTTGGTCCCCCTATCCCAGAGACGATTGGGAAAAGTGTAAAGACACGGAAAGGTCGGTCTGAACACTTTTAAGTACATTAGTTCGTCTTCGTCGATAAGACCAGCAGTATGCCATTCAGTGAGATGTTTGTTGGTTTTGAGTGTCAAAGGTCCTATGGGGTTCTGAGGCAAGCTCTCATAGCATGTTACTTCATTGAGTTGTGTCATAATCTCTCTGTTGTAGTCTAGTTTGTTCATCACAACCACGTTGCCCTCTTTGTCTGCCTCTCTGATTATAATCTCTTTGTCAGTGGCTAGTGTGTTTAGAGCTGTGCGTTCTCCTGAATGGAGATTGTCATGGTGTCTAGTTTTGTTATGGTTAATTCTGTCACTAAATTTGTCTATGTCATCTAGAACCAGTTTATAAAAAGTGTCAATTGAGTTTCTGCCCGGTAGAATGGGTGTCCATTTGGATTTGTCCTGGCAGGGTCATTCGCTGTTCGGTGTTGGACGAAAGAATTCAGTCTTTGGTCTTCCTGAAGATGGACAATGTCTCAGCAGTGCAATATATCAACCACATGGGGGGCACCAGGTCTCATGCCCTGGCAGAGATGGTGAAAGAATTCTGGAATTTCTGCCTACAGAATCAGGTCTCCGTCACAGTGGAATACCTACCTGGTAAGGCAAACCAGATAGTGGACTGCCATCTCCGGAACTCCAGCCTGTGTAAGCTGCACCCTCAGGTCTTTCACAGACTGGTCGACAAATGGGGCCCATTCTCTCTTTTCACATCTCACCTCAAGCACCAGTTGCCATGGTTCTTCAGCTGGAGGTCAGATCCTCAAGCGGAGGCAACAGATGCGTTCCTCAAAGATTGAAGTCAGAAGAAGGGCTATGCTTTTCCTCCTGTCTCAATGATTCCCTGAGCGTCGGTTCAGGTCCGCAGGCAGCAGGCTTAGGTGGTCATGATAACACCCATATGGAAGTCTCAAGTTGGTTTCCAGTTCTTCTGGAACTTTCCTGGGATTCTCCAATCCAACTCCCCCACTTTCTACACATTCTGATGAATCCGGATCTCGAACCGCATGGCAAATTACAGGCAGCGCTGGAAGCTCCCAGGGCTTTCGCAACATGCTAAGTTACTTCTCGCCAAAGCGTGCGTCAACAGTACTACTAATTACCACCGTTCATCCTGGACGAAATGGATACTTTGGTAACTGTGATGGGGCATGGATCTCGTGGACGCTGATGTTAATACAGGTGCATCATTTTCTGTCAAGCCTCACAGAGGAGGGGCTGGCGTATCGATAAATTAGCATTTTCCATTTGGAAATTTCAGCAGGATATGCCCCAGTGGACGGGACCCCAGTGGGCTAGCATCCTTTTGTTAGCAGGTTGCTTAGGGGGATTCGGCTTTCCCTTCCACCCAAGCCACAATATGCAGCACTTTGGGACGTTAACCTAGTCCTCAACCTTTTCTTGTCGTGGCAACCAAATCGGTTTCTGCGTTGTAAAGAACTCTTGGCCAGGTTTGCTATTTTACCCTTTCTTGCATCGTATAGGAGAGTGTCCGACTCAGGAGCTTTAGATCTAGCGGCCCGTGTGTTCTCCTCAGAAGGGCTGGGTTCCACAGTCAGTAGGCATACCAAGTTCAATAGGCGCACTATTTCTTATCCATCTTTTGCAAAATCTCCCAAGCTCTGTGTTATGTAATGTCTCAAAGCATATGTGCAAATGACTGAAGAGGTTCGACCTCCGGGAGAGAGACAATTTCTCATTGCATGAAGAAAACTGTGTAAGGTGGTATCTTCCCCGATTATAGCCTGTTGGGTGTGATGGGTGATGCAAGAAGTTGGCATAGATACCAAAATGTTTGGGACAGATTCGACAAGAGGAGCAATGGCTTCGAAAGCTTTTTGTCTGGGCACACGCCTGGAGGATCTCATTCGTGCACAGACTGGTCTTCGGACTCTACCTTTAAGAGATTCCATTTTAAGCCTGTGCTGGATGTGGCCCAATTGGTGCTGAGTAAGCTTTGAACTAGCATAATCCTCGCCTCCGGTCCTGACATAGAATGAAAATTTGCTAGCTTAGTGAAGGTAAGATTCAATTCTATTAAGGACATGAAGGTGAGGATTATCCCACCCTGCACTCAAAGAAACGTGATCCCACCCTGATTTCTGCAGAAGTACTTTGATTTTGCCTTTATAAATAGTTGTTGTGATGATGTTTAGTTAGCGCTATGGTTGTATCTACCTATTACAATGTTGGTGTTTGCCTCTCAAAGGAAGATGTTAGCATACACAGTGTTGGTGTTTTTACCTCAAATGAAGATGTTTTGCATTAGATTGATCACTGACGCAACATCTCTTTGCAGGAAATGATGGAGCGAAACAGGATGCATGAGAGGAACTTGTGGCACGATTCGTGTGAAGAAAGGGGGAAAATGAGCAGCGACAGAGGACTATGTTGGGACCTGGCTGCAGAGACTATAGAAGGACTTATAAACTTTGTGCTTGTTTCCCTGGTATTAATGGGAAAAGTAGTTTTGTGATGCTTTAATGGCTGCTGTGTTTCATGATTTGTGAATTAAAGCGAAGAAGGAAAGCATAATCCTCACCTCCATGTCCTTAATATAATTAACACTTACCATCACTAAGCTAGGCAAATTTTCATTATCCTTTGGCGGTGTTAAAGAATGAGGTTTAGGAATTCGAAAACAAATTGCGAATCTCATTCCAGATCTTCATTTTATGAAAGAGAGATTTAAGTTGAGTCTTTAAAAAGAATTTTGCATTGACAAAACAGCACTGAGCTTTTCTTAATATCATTAAAAAACACAAGTCAACCAACAACTTTGAGATGCATCCAGTGAGTATCAGGCTCATATTCTCTGGCTGGAGTA
Source organism: Calotriton arnoldi (assembly GCA_963921515.1). NCBI lineage: Eukaryota > Metazoa > Chordata > Amphibia > Caudata > Salamandridae > Calotriton > Calotriton arnoldi. The sequence goes on along the minus strand of CAWUFW010006683.1, from coordinate 465,868 downwards.
ATATAGTCTCCAATCAGGTAATCCCCATCCACCCCTAGTTATCAGAAATTTAAGAAACTTAAATGTTCTGCTTGGTGTTTTGCCTTGCCAAATAAATCATGAAATAGTAACATTGATTTCCTTAAAACAGGAAGTAGGGTAATTTAGGAAAATAAAAATAAATTTTGAAAGTATATATATTTTAGCAAAGTTTATCTGACTTATCAAAGAGATTTATAAAACATTTCACTTTCCCATTAACGATTAAGTCCATTGAAGTAAAGTGGTATAATTAAGATTAAAGTGGTTGTTAAGTTTGGAATTAAGTATAATCCCTAGGTATTGTGCAGATGATACGATCCAGATCCAGTAGCTCACCCAGACACAATAATTTGATTTTCAGTCTAGTTTGTTTGTAACCCGAAAGTAGACAAAATTCTACTTTTTTTCTATAGTTTCCAATGTAGAGTTAAGTATGAAAGAAAAGATAGCAATATAGTCTCCATATGCAGCTATGGAGATAGGTGAGTTTAGTGCAAGAGTAGGAAAAAATCATACTTACAATAATTAAAGATATGGGGGCATATTATCAAGAACGGCGTTAAAATTATCGCCGCTTTAGCGGCAGAAAACTGCCGCTAAAGCGGCGATAATGGGCTTGATAATATGCCCTTGAGAATTCCAATAGAAGCCCAAGACACCAGAACATGGGCTTCTATTGGAATTCTCGAGGGCATATTATCAATCCCATTATCGCCGCTTTAGCAGCAGTTTTCTGCCGCTAAAGCGGCGATAATTTTAACGCCGTTTCTTGATAATATGCCCCATGGTTCCATAAATAGTGCAAACAGTTCAGGGCATTATTGACAGCCGTGTTGAGTTCCGCGACAATTATAAATTGTAGAAGATTGTTTAACATTAATTTTTACATGGGTCTAAGGTGCTTACAGGCATATGCATCAAGGTAGGATTTTACGAGTCCTTAATTGCGATTATTAAGGAATCGCAATTAAGGACTCGCAAAAGCCTACGCATGTAGGAATCGCTATAAAAATAGCGATTCATACACATTCCTTATTTGTGACTTCGCAAATTGCGAGTCGCAAATAATGAATGGGAAATTGCAAGCGCAATTTGCGAGTACCAATACGTACTCGCAAATTGCGCATCTAATTTCAAGGGTGTCAAAAGGACACCCTGTTGCACCCCTGAAATTGATCTGTGCACATATGTTACGCACACACATGTCCCAAGGACATGTGTGTGTGTAACCATAACTTTGAAAAATGCACTTTAGTGCATTTTTCAAAGTTTTCGCTATTTACCATGTGGGCCCAAATAGCGAAATCACTATTTTTAAAGGCATCTTGCATTGCATTTAAGGAATCGCAATTTGCGATTCCTTAAATGCAATCGCAATTTAAAAAATCGCAAAAAATTGCGATTTCTCAAATTGCGAGTGGCAAGTTGTTTCATGCATCGCAAAAGCTAATTTTGCGATTGCAAACGGCCGATCTTTGCGAATCGCACCGTTTGCGATCGCAAAAAGCCTTGATGCATGTGCCTGTAAGTATAGAGTTTTGGCACAGCAAATAAACACACGGGCAATCTTCATGATCTGAAGTACACACCATAGGAAATCCCAGAATACCTTGTCTCAGCATCTAGAAATATAGTAAATAGTGGCTCGTCTTATCAATTAGTAATACATCACATTAGTGTGTGAGGTAGTGTCCTGGCCTGGTATAAAATCAAGTTCATTAGTAGAGGTCAACGCAGAGATAATGGTTTCAAGCCTGCTTGCTAGTAACTTAGGAAATATTTTAGGGTTATAGTTTAACAAAGATTTTTGGGTATTGGATTTACATTCATTTGGATCATTGTATTTTTTGTTTTAGAAACACTGAGGTAATTGCTCTGGACCATGACAGTTGAATCTGATTTGTTTAATCTAATTTTTTGAAGCATGCAAGTTAAATATGGTGGGATTTTATCAATTAGTATTTTTATCAATTTCCCTTCAGATACTGTAGAGACCCAGAGCTTTGCCAAAGGGTAAATGAGAAATAACCATTCTAATCTCTTCTTCTGTGAACCAGATGTAGATTTTTCATTGTTTCAACCACAGGCACGCCTAAATGATCAAGAAGCAAAGTAATAGATTAATCGTTGAAATCTGTGGTTCGATATAAATTACTTGAATGTTGCAAGAATTTGTGGTCTCCTGTGACAGATTTTACCATTATCATTTTTTACAGACTTGATCAAATTAGAGTTTTCTGGTAGTAATATATGATAGTGAGTAATTTTCCAGATTTCTTACAAGTTTCAAAAGCCTTAGACTGAGAAAGAAAGGTTTTCAGGTATACTTTAACCTTGAGAGCAGCGCTACCTTGGCCTTTAAGAGTGACACTTTCTAGATATGTAGAATGTACATCCCAGGAGAAATCTGCCACCTGTGTGAATGCCAACTGACAAGCTGATCGAGTTTTTTTCCAGAGCATATTTTCTTCCATTACTTCTGCTCTCTAATTTGCGTTCCTCACTGCATAAATGCTTTAAACAGTCTTACTCAGTGCTGTGTGGTGCTGAAATTAAATTATTTGAATACATTCTTTGATTTCAGTTTTTATACTTAATTTAGTCCTGCCTGTTCAGTAAAAAAGTAGGGAAAGAAAAATGTTCCTTATCTCTTGGCTCTAAATACCTCCATTATTTTCTATGGAGTGCGTTTTAGTACCTATGAGTTGGCATGTGTGGTGCTTGACTTAATTCCAGGTTGGGTTGGAGCACACAACCTACTGTTTTGTCACCTTTGGGGCTGTAGCCTTCAGAAGTGTAGATTTTAAATAGAAATGTGTTAGAAATGGGGGTCTCTAGTTGGCAGAGGTAGGTACCTTTGTCCAAATAGGTACCCTTGCTTTAGTCAGGGTAAGGGGGATACACTCCTAAAATAACCCCTGCTTACCCCCTTGGTAGCTTGGCACAAACAGACAGGCTTATCTCAGAGGCAGTGTGTAAAGCATTTGTGAACACATACAGTAACACAGTGAAAACACTACAAATGGACACCACACCAGTTTAGGAAAATAGTAAATCTTTATCTAAACCAACAAGACCAAATACAATAAAAATCCTCTTGAAAAATAGTACTTGTGCAAAATAACCTTTAAATTCCAGGAAAATCAATAAAACACAGTTCTTCCGACAATGTAGCTCCTCCTGGGGCTACCGCGATACTGAATACGACAGAGTCTAACAATTCCAGCCGACCGCGTCGATACGGGCCAGCTAAAGCGTCGACAGACTCGGGCACAGTACCTTTCTTGTTGCGACCAACGTGTTGGTGCGAGTCGGTCGGGGCAAACGTTGCGGTCGCGTTGTGAAGTGGAGCGTTGCGGCGGACGATGTCCTCACGATTCGGTGCAGGCAGCGGCTCGTCGACAAGTCTGTGAGACCAGGGCTTGCATTAAAGGGTGAGACGGTGCTCGCTGCGGTCCTGGCACGTCACGGTGCGGCGACGGAGCTGGTCGATGTTCCGGCCGGGCAGCTACGGAGTCGGTGACATCCTTGCAGCGTGTAGCGAAGCGTTGTGGAGTGCGGTGCCCACAGGACGCGGTGCATGCAGCGGCTCGTTGACGGAGTCGGTGAGACCAGGGTTGCATTGCGAAGCGAGGCGTTACTCTCGGCGGTGCTTTCAGGACACGGATTCCTGCGATGGACTCGATGACAGAGTCGGTTACCCTTTTCTTCTGCGGCGACGATCAGAGACAGTGCACACAGTCACGGTGAGGTCTTTGCTGTTTCTGAGACCTCTGGAACAGGGGGCAAGCTCAGTTCAAGCCCTAGAAGATCTTTTCTTCAAGCAGGGGACAAAGCAAGCAGCAAAGTCCTTTCTCCTTTCCTTGGCAGCAAGTAGCCACTGCAGACCAAACCCAGACAGCAAAACAGCACAGGGGCAGTATTCCTCCTCAGCTTCTCCGGCTCTTCTCCTTGGCAAAGGTTCCTCTTGATTTCCCAGAAGTGATCTAAAAGTCTTTTTATACACCAAAATCCTTTGTTCTCTTAAGGCAGAGAGTGTCTGTACCCAGCCAAAACCAGTTCTGCCCTCACTGGTGCAGCTTCCTGGCAGGAGGTGGAGACAGCATTGTTGAAGGCAGACCAGGCCCATTCAGGTGAAAGGAAATCTCCTCCCCCTACTCTAAATGCAGCCCAGGTCTATTCAGCCCAGCGCTGACTCATCAGATTTCTGGAGCCACTGCCCCTCTCCAGCCCCTGTCATCCAAAAGCCAGACATGCAATACACAAACCTAGCACAGGCACACTGGATGGTTAGGCAAGAAAATACCTACTTTCCAAAAGTGGTATTTTCAAACACAGAATGTAAAAATCACCCTCACTAAAAGAAGCACTTTAACATTCTGAGTTCAGGCATACTAAACTTTATTTTCCCACCTCGTTCCCAGGGCCAGTTATGTTTATAAGATGTTATAAACAAACTCCCCATCTGTCCTATGGGAACAGGTAGCCTTGCAATAGTGAAAAACGAAATGGGCAGTATTTCACTGCCAGGACATGCCACACACATCAGGGCATGTCCTACCTTTCACGTACAATGCACCCTGCCCACAGGGGTACCTTGGGCCTACCTTAGGGGTGACTAATAAGTAGAAAATGGAAGGTTTAGGGACTGGCAAGTGTGTGCACTTGCCAAGTCAACATGGCAGTCCCAGACTGCACACAGGCTCTGCAATGGCAGGCCAGAGTTGCATTTTACAGACTGCTTCTGTGGGTGGCACAATCAGTGCTGCAGCCCACTAGCAGCATTTGATTTACAGGCCCTGGGCACACACAGTGCACTATACTAGGGTCTGACAAGTAAATCAAATATGCCAATCATGGAATCACTAATCCATAACAACAATTTACAAAGGGAGCACTTGCACATTGGCACTGAACAGCAGTGGCAAAGTGCCCAAAGCATCTAGACCAGCAAAACGAAGTCCAACACCCAGCAAAAACACAGGAGGCAAAGGCAGAAAATGCAGGGGAGACCCACGCCAATGGTGCCAGGTCTAACAAAATGTGATTACTCGTTTCTGGGTTGTTGATTGTAATAGACTGTCCCTGCCAAAAGCCCTCCTGAAGTTTACCTAGCCCCCTCCCATTTTGCACTAGATATTCCCCATTTTCCACCCACTCTCCCTGTTACCTCCCACATATACTACTAAATAGGACCCCTCCTAATGAAAAAGAGAGAAGAAGTGGGGATTTCCATTCGTCTGTTTGTAAAATCCATTTTGTAGTAAGTGAGTAGTACTGCTGTGTACTGCATTATATAATGCAATATACAGTTTGTAAATTGGCCCTGTGACTCCATTTTAGCTTTCTGGAGCACTAACCATAAATTCAATGACAAAATAAAACACCTGAATTTGTTCATTTACTGTAGTTTTCTCCACAACTCCAATTACAACATTTAAGGGCCGATTACGATGCAGGTCAGAGTCGCATCCGACTGGCATCGTAGTGGAAGCAGGACCGCCCGACAAGGAGTCGGAGGTCCCGCTTCCCAGATTACGATCTGACTGCCATGTTGGCAGCTGGAACCTGTATTTTTTTCATTGCAGCTTGTTCGGCCGCTCGCAGCACAAGCCGCAATGGAAAAAATGCAGAGTTTAAACATACCTGCACCATGTGGCAGACACCATGCGGTGCCTGCCACATGTTGCAAGGATGTTTAGGGGGGCAGCACAGGTGCTGAAGGCCAGGGGGAAGAGGGCCCTGCTAGTCACCTTCCAACTGCCTTTTCATGGCCTGCGGACCGCTATGAAAGGGTTGGCTCTGCTGCCATTTGAGGATTACATTTCTGACTGCCGCCCCGACGGGCTCTGTGAACCCGTCGGAAGCGGAGTGGAATTTCCCCATGGGATTCCTCCTGACCGCCAATATCGTAATACGGCGGTCGGACGGAAACCTCTGATGTTGGGCTTTCCGCCCAACATCATAATAAAGACCATAGTCTTTTCCTCCTTTTTGCAGCAATATAAGCTAAGTATCTATTGTATACTTATTTTACATATTTTTGTATTATTTATTATTGTGTGTGTATATATATATATATATATTCACTGAAAAAACCATAGGTTTCAGGCACGTTATAGTTAGAAATTAGCATTTAAAAAACCTTAGAAATTCACTGAAAAACCATAGGTTTTAGGGACAGTTATAGTTAGTTGGACATTTCACTCGTACAAAACCAGTGAAATTCCCCCGTTATAGTTAGTTCAGCTAACTATAACTCGCGCCCCCGCAATGCACTGCTGATGACGTCCCATATTACATCACTCATGACATGGTCAGTGACATCACTGATGACATCTCAAATGACATCACTGATGACATCATCCAGTGACTGTGTGTTTCTGTAAAGTTTAAATATGTTTAATATATATAGGGAAAGGCGTATTGCGGAATGAGTGGGTGTATAAGTGTCTGAATGGATGATTTAGTAGGTGCGTGACTGACTCTATAAGTGAGTGATTAAACGTATCTTACTGAATGCATGGGTTAGTGACTAAACTGTGTGAATGTCTGTATCGGTCTGTCTGTTGCTGTGTAAGTGGCTGCATGGGTTTGTGAATAGCTACATGAGTGTCTATATGAGTTATTGATTGGTTGTCTGAGTATCTGTATGGGTGCCTGAGTGTTTGTGTGGGTGGGGTGTGTGTGACTCTGTGCATAGATGTGTGAGTGGGTGATTCACTGGGTGCATGGTTTCAAGAGTGCATCTGTGATGGACTGTATGGGTGGGTGAGTGTGTGTATGGGTGTGTTAGTGAGTGAATGTATATCTCCGTGGTACATGTGTGAGTAACTACATATGTGAAAGGCAGTATATATGTGTGTCGGAGTATATAAATGGCTATAAGTGAGAGTGTGTGATTGTGAGAGTGGCTGTATGGATGAGTGTGTACTTGTATCAGTGATTGTATAAGAGCGTAAGAATGTGCTAGTATTTGTATGAGTAAGTGAGCTGGTGTGTGTATAACTGTATAGGTGAGTAAATGGCAGTGTGATTAATTATTTGCATGACTGACTAGGTGTGTGAGTACCTCTATGGATGAGTGGCGGTGTGTGAGTGTCTATGTAGGTGTATGAGTGCATATGATAGTCCTGTACTGAGTGCCCGTAAGTATGAGTGACTGTACAGGTGAGTGAGTGGATGTGTGTGTAGACCTAAGAATCAGTGAGTGGGTATGTAGTTATTGGTGTTGGAGTGTCTACGGTTTTGAGAATGGCAGTCTGTAATTTAGAGTGGGTGTATCAAAGGTTATATTAGGGTGTGAGAAGATGCATCAAATTATCACATGGATGATGTCATCAGTGATGTCATCAGTGATGTCATTTGAGATGTCATCAGTGATGTCACTGACCATGTCATGAGTGATGTAATATGTGACGTCATCAGCAGTGCATTGCGGGGGCGCGAGTTATAGTTAGCTGAACTAACTATAACGGGGGAATTTCACTGGTTTTGTACGAGTGAAATGTCCAACTAACTATAACTGTCCCTAAAAACTATGTTTTTTTCAGTGAATTTCTAAGGTTTTTTAAATGCTAATTTCAAACTATAACGTGCCTGAAACCTATGGTTTTTTCAGTGAATTCAAAGGTTTTTTAAATGCTAATTTCTAACTATAACGTGTCTGAAACCTATGGTTTTTTCAGTGAATTTCAAAGGTTTTTTAAATGCTAATTTCTAACTATAACATGCCTGAAACCTATGGTTTTTTAAGTGAATTTCAAAGGTTTTTTAAATGCTAGTTTCTAACTATGCCGAAAGAGGTAGGACATGTGAAGAAAGAAGAAAAAACGCACAGAAAGAAGCAAAAGAAATGCAGAAAGAAGCAACAGAAGTCCACAAAGACGACGAAAAGAGCAGGAAGAAGCAAGACATGTGCAGAAAGAACCAACAGAGGAGCAGAAAGAGGCCTTGTTGCAAAATCATCCTGTGCCCACAACTTTTTCAGACGGGTACTGGTGGTAACTGACTCGGACTAACCAGGCCTAGAGCCGGTGCTATGCTAAAAGACACTTAGAATACAGTGAAAACACCTCCATACACTAGGAACACTATGCGTTGGGGTACCCCTGTCATTAGCATGACCTCCTCTGTAAGGCCCTAGTACATAATAGGGCAGGGGGATTAAAACTTCCTCTTAAAACGCGCCCCGGGGCGCGTTTGCACAGTGGTGAGGGGAGGGGGGTGCCTGAGGTGACATGTGTGCAAACAAGCCCTGTGGCCATTTTAAGTTGGGAGATTAAGTCCCCTTGAATCCTGAGGGTCCCTGGGGTCCAACTAGCCCACTAGGTACCTCCAGTAAGCGCCACACAGCTGCGTTGCACTGGAGGTACCTGGTGGGCTAGTTGGCCCCCAGGGTCCCTCAGGATTCAAGGGGAATTAATTCCCCAACTTAAAACGCGCCACAGGGCGTGTTTGCACACATGTCACCTGAGGCCCCGCCCCCTCCCTTCACCACTGTGCAAACGCACCCTGTGGAGCGTTTTAAGTTGGGGTATTAGGTCACCTTGAATCCTGAGGGTCCCTGGGGCCCAACTAGCCCACCAGGTACTTCCAGTAAGCACCACAGGCCTGCGTTGCAGAGAGGTGTCACTGTAAGTTCCCTTTGTGACACGGAGGTAAGCAACTTAGTAGATACTGCTGTTTACTATTGGTGTCCCAGTATCTAAGATACTATTTTTATATTGGGGAGAGGATGTGGCCTAACAGCTAGAGCGGTCGACCTCAGAGCTGGGGAACCGGGTTCGGGTCTCGGCAGTGACGCTCAACATCCTGGGACTCTGGGCAAATCACTTAGTCTCCCCATGCCTAATGAAAAGAAAGAGATGGATGGGTCCGTCTGTAACGCAACTGGTGCTCATGTAAAGTGCTCTGATAACTTCGGGTCTAGTTTGCGCTATATAATACTCCCCCCCCCAAAAAAAACTATTTAATTCCAGCTCAATTACCAAGTTATTGCTGCTTATTTTTAAATTTACCTTATCAAGTGTTTTATTACTTATGACCCAGTATAAAGGTGCTATATAAACTATTTGATAAATATCTTGCTGCCTAGTGATTTGGCTTTTTTGTCCAGTAAGGGCCGGATCACGAGTTTGGCAGATGGGATACTCCGTCACAAACGTGACGGATCTGCCATCCGCCATCCGCCATATTACAATTCAATTATATCCTATGGTTTGTGACGGAGTATCCCATCCGCCAAACTCGTAATCAGGGCATGAGTCTATTATTGAATTTGCCAAACACAGGATTCTATTGCACATTTACTAGGCCACACCTTTAGTATCGTAGTAGGCCAGACCTCTCGTGCAGGTTTATTAGATAGACGTTTTAGGCCACACCCCTTTAGAAGCCCTGTACTTTTTTTTATCTCGCATTAAGTTTCCGCAAGCCTCCACTTTAAAGCTTGATGCCATGCTCGTTCTGGTGCAAGTGAGCTTTTATGTCAATGCATGCAGAAATCTTTTAAAACATGCATAGCGGAAATATCACAAAACAATGTGCAGCGTGTAATGTATTACAAGTGTTTTAATCTATTTTCTACCTCAGAGTCGAAAGAAATTGTTTGTCAAACTTCCCAGGAGCAATAGTGTTACCATATTATCATGGAATTTCCTCAGAAGTTTTACCTCTCAATTCACAGGTTGGAATGGGGGAAATAATATATTTTTCGGGTATAAAACAATATACAAAAGGGAGTGCTTAGGAAGTCCAATGTTTTTACTGAAAGATGACTTAATCACATATTAATTCAGATTATTCAAACTTATGAATTCTTCTTGTAGATCCAATATAATGCAGGAGCCATGATATGATATTCCCAAAAAAGATTTTCTGTATTCTTCACAACATTAAACTACAGCCCAGCCAATGGGTTTTGTCCCGACAAGGGACTTCATCAGGGCTGTAAACAGACAATACATACATTTATGTACAGATATAAAATACATATTCATAAACCAAACCAGCATGTGCATATTCAAGTTACATTATAAAACATACAATGGCTCCCTACACCCAAACTTAATACAACAAAAATTCCATTAAAACATGTAGATATTGTTACATCAAGTGAAAAAAGTCAAAAACACCTACATCACACAAAATATAACAATATAATATCCCTTTCTTAGATTTATATCTATTGCGACACCAAAGAAAATATATAATATGTGTATTGTCTACTAAGTGTAGTATAAAGAAAAGACAATCCTCCATTTATAATTTCAAATATAGAGTCTAAACCCTCAGAATTGTTCGTATTAAGTCCCACTTACTTTAGAGATTTCTTAGTGTTTCCTTGTGGCAAGTGTAAGCCACACAGAAGAAGAGGGGGCTGTATACTGGTATCACCCAAGGTTCATAAAAAATATATAAAAAGATCCTATAACTAATTCTGAAACACTGTTTCAGGCTTACTTTAGTGGCGTAACAAAAGCCTCCGCAGCCCCCGCGCTCCGGGGACACCCTCCAGCACTGGCAGTTCCCTGGCCTGAGAGCTCCGGACTGGGTCCGGAGCTTGCGGGGTGGGGCTGCATGCACTTATAAGTTTCAAGTTTATTTTATTTGCATAGTCACTAAAAACCATTGCAACATGTTAAAAATAGCCAATAGAGCTGGTGTTGTACCCAGGTAAAACCAATATTACACATACTAAAAATACTGTACAGTGGTTAAAAATAGGAGGTATGGCGTTGGAGTGGATCAGTGATTCACGTAGTAAAGTGCAGTGCGGTCATTAAAATACATTACTAAAACCAGGAATACACGTGGTTGTAGTGTAGTTCCTATGTCTTACCAAAACGTTGGGCGCCATGTAGTGTAGTTCCTATTTCCCTAATAGGCTCTGCGCATTGGAATAATATACCCTATAGGTTTGACATAGGACTGAGGTCGGTATGTCCCTATCGAGTATATTAAACTTAATTACTTTTGTGCCAGCTAACTCAGAGGCCACTAGAAACTCCTTGTAAACAAGAAGGGAGTAGTTTCTGGCAAACGCATAAACATGACAACTTTGTTTCCCTTTTAGAATCGGAATACTTCTCAGAATCGTGGAAACAATAGATAACAGTTTCACTCAGCTAGTCGTGCATGCTTAGTTTCCTCAGAGTTACACAGAAAGAATTGACGGGCGTCTCAATAAAAAGGTTTTTGAACAGTCTTGTTTCTCGTGTAAGAGATATGAGCTGGTAGGATCACAAGACAGTATGCAAGATATATAATGTACAGCGTAAGCAGTAGAAATAAATAATACTGCCCTAGCATTATCTTTTAGCATATATTCACATACATAAATAACATGAGCTAAAAATGCGAGTACTCATAAGATGCTTCTCTAAGCTAGTTCTACCCCAATGTGCCTAACCTAGTCTAGGTGTAGGGCAAGGTAAGAAGTAGGTGAAGTATTCTCTAGTATGGTATACTAAGAGTATGTTAAGTCTAGTATGCCAAGAGTCCCTCTAGGTTCTAGTCAGCTCCATACCTTGAGAATGAGAGAGGTGAGAATCTCCTGCCGGATCTCAAACTCTAACACCCCGCGAAGGGAGTCAGAACACTGGAAGCTGGATTCTTCTGCAAGCAGGAATGACAGCGTCTTCTCAGTGCGTCAGGCCGGGATACGGGCTCCTCTGAAGTCAAGGTCTCCTCTAACTTGCTTGGGCAAGGGAAGGTATATTTATACCTGGTAGGTGCCTTGGAATGTTAGCATTGACGTGAAGTCGGACAGAGGAAGACGTCAGGAATGAACCCTTAAGGTATAGTGGTTCATGCATAATAAATGAGTTCTTGGAGAAATCAATAATCCTGTGCTAGGGGAACTCCCAAGAGCTTAAGGGTCTGGTTTCTAAGAACTCGTTGTGACGTTAGGGTGGACGGATGTCGGTGACCATGCCTGTATTTGGAGTGCACGGCTAATGCCTAAATAAGGACTGGGATTCTATGCCTATATAAGGGCAATGCGAATTGTGCCTATATAAGGACATGTTTCAGGAAAACCTATATACGGACACCTAAAGCGGAATACAACACCCACTCCACTTTCGAATGAACGATAATACTAAATGCTAAACATTAAACTTGAGTACCACATATTGCTAAAAACATTTCTAAAAGCATAGTAAAAGAAGTTTTTAAAAGAACTGTTGCTAAAACATGTAATGCAATAGATACTGTACATTTTAAAGCATTTTTTCATTCTAAGCATATATTGGAAATAAATGCAACATGAATGAATAAACAGAAATATATACATATGATGAAATGGTTGACAAGTTTTCAAAAATCAAAGCCATTGCATATCATGGCACTAAATGAAATTGTGGTAAATAAGGTGACATTGTGTCCCTGGAAGTATTCAAAGAAGTCCATTTTATAAGAATAGTTCTACTGTAAGCAGATTGTTTTGCCATGTATTTTCCCAAAAAAATAAAGAAAAAGAAAAAAGTTCAATTTTAGGAAGAGTTCCAAGTTTTGAAAATATGAAGGCCAAATTCATTGCGTCCCTGGTACACTGTGAGCCGAATCAAAGTCAGTGTATGGGTCTGGTGTAAACATGAAATCATCTATTTCTGTAGACAAAATATCATCTACCGAAGTTGGTGACATTTGGAACACCTCGTTCAGAAGGTTAATTGCACAGAGATGAGAAACATCACCTTCAGCAGAAGATGCCGCAGCAATGTTCGCGTCCGTTGTTACCTGTGTGCATGTTGATCCATCTCGTACCTCAGCAGCAGCAGGAAGCATCTGAGAGATCTCAATTAATGCCATCATCAGGATTGGTAGCCTCTGGGGACAACACAGAGCATGGGCCGTTACCGGGTCCAGCAGAGTATCGATATCCGTTGGCATGACTGATGGGAGTGTTAGACAGGTGTCTAGCACGCATTCTTCACCGCAAAGCAGGCAGCGTAGAACAGGTAAGATGCAATCTTGCCAGATTGGTCTGAATGACAGGAACCATGTTGTATTAAGTTCCCGTAGACGAGGCATGCCCAAAAGCTGCACTATGCGCTCACGGCACTTCCGTTCTAGGAGAGCTTTCTCCACATCGCTCGGAGTGATGTTGGTGGATAGGCTTGCCATAGCGTAACAGTAGGAATAGAAATAGGATTCCTGCAACAAGTGCTAGAATTAATGGCACACCACCAAACACCGAATGTGCGAAGTTTGGGATGATTCCGAGGACTGCTTGGAAGGGTGCTAACAGTCCTGAGCAGATGGTCTTAAATACATGTACAATACCGCTCGTATCAGACATGTTAAAGATACGTCCCATCATTTCTGCGAAATGTATAGGGCAGTTTGTACGAATTAAAGCCTGTATCTCAGCCGAAGTCCTTGCAATTTGTAAATCATAGATTTCTTTGGCCGAGGTCAGAGGCACGGTCTGTTGCAAAAGCATGGCTTTCATTCTGCTTAAAGTATCAAAACGTATAAAAGAAACATTCAATGAAGGCCATAGAGGCGACTCCCTGACTGTGTCTTTTGGGGGGAACAATACTTGCATACAGCAAGTAACCCTGGAGTTGACCGTTACCAGATATGGGACGCCTGGCAACATGCCACAGCAACTCTGATCATTCAACATGAGGTAACTCCCGTTAGAAAGTTGGCCAAACGTTGGATTAATCACAGTAGCCGGTGTACCCTGCTGCTGGCAGGACAAATTTGCCACAGAACCATTACAAGCCCTGTGTAAAGAAATGTCCTGACAAATGAGTGAACCGCTTAGTGCATCTTCACAGTGTGTACCGCTTAGAAACACTTCACGATCCCCACTCCAACATCTGTAGTCGTAAGGTAAATCCCAGGATGTCTTAATGTATTCTTTACCCAACCTTTCATATTTGCCTGCTTGCATTTGTTTGAGGCAATACTGAAACTGAAAAGTAGAGACAGGCAGAGTGATTTTGCCATGGATAAGCCATTCTGTAGCTGGTTTTTCTGCTACCGTAAATGGTAATTTTTCCAGTTTTTCAATGCTCAGCACTGTATACTTTGCTCCCCTTTGTGCCAGTTTGATCTGTTTATCAGTTAGATTGTATTCTGCAAACAGAGCCGACGTGTTGATAAAACGCCAAGGCACATAGCCCGCACGCAAAGATTGCAGCGTCCAGCTTAATAACATAATAGAACGTAACTGAGATTGACCTTGTTGTAACATGGCTAAATTTTGTTCCAGTATGTCAATAGCAGAGGATACAATGTTGTCCAATGAATAAATTCTGGATGACAAAGTTGTTAACCCATTGTCGACCACAGAGAGAGTTTTCTCTAAGTTAATACGATCAAGTTCACGTATTCGTTCTGCGGCCTCTGCCTGTGAAACCTTCCATACTTCATTATAAGCAGCATAAATGCCGGCATATATGAAACGTTTTTGACGCGGTTTTCTCGGTCCTAGCAAGAATTCCCTAAGGTCTGTGTCTTCTTTAAGTAAAGATAAGTGTTGTTTCACATCTTCAAGTGTAGATTTTTGTAGCCAGTCGAGGCACAATTTTCCTACACTGTATGTTGTTACTACCCCCGGATGTTGTCTTTGAACGTATCGTGGGTCTGGCCTATGGATAGTAAAGCCCTATCTTCTATTCAGGAATCTTTCTTGACAGATGTTTGTGTCTGTAGGCCCGAGTAACCAGTTTTTCCAACCAGGATCTGTTCTGTTGGTTTGTAGTATTGTGGCAACTGTAACCGCTCCCTGTGTAGAATTATTACTTGCAGGTGTTGGCACAGAAGGCGTTTTCATGTCTTTGATCTTGGCTAAACCAAGGCAAGACGTTTGTTGCACAGTGTCATTCAAAAACATTATTTGCTGAGGGATGATACATGCTCTAAACAAAGCTTCTATTCCCTGCACTTGCCAATCTTTAGAACCCCAGACAGATTTCGTGTCTATTGTGTCTTTCCACAAGTCAAATCCATGTCTAGACAATTGGGTAATAAATGCTGCAGAGTAAATCTGTTTTGTATTTGTTAACATAATTTTCTGTCCTGTTTTGTTTACATTTTTATAGTAAAATGTTTCTGGATCAGATGTATTGTACCCTGAAAAATATGGAAACTTTTTAGCAAACGTTTTTGAACTACCTTTTGGTGGTGTAGGACAATGTTCCCATTGGTTAAACATAAACACATTTCTAGGTGTTGCAGATTTATGCAAGAAATGATGACCATAGTCGTTGTAACAATATAGCTGTTCGTAGTCTGATGAGCCCTCCAAGTATTCATTGTTAGAGAACACAGCAGACCTTTCTAGATCAGACATCATATCATTTACAGTCTCAAAGTCCCAATCATCAGAATAGGTACTGGAGGAAATAAAATCACTTAGTGAAATTTTAAATAAATGAGGAATGTTCAAAAGTTCCGTAGGGCCGAAGATATCGAAATCTGTTTTGTCCCACACTATACCATCCTGTATAGGAACGGCTGTGATGTTCACTGCTGACAAGTCTCTTGCTTCACGATGGGAAGATTTGTGTGGTTTCAAAAGTAAGTTCAAATTTTTACTTTCTGTGTCCATATGGATGTATCTGCCATTTATAAGCACGCTGATAGTCATAACCAAAGCTAGCCAAAGCAGAAAGAAAAATATTCCAGAAATAATCCATAGTTCAATCCATGGTGAAACCAGATAAGTCTTTTTCAGAAAATGAAAAAGTCTTGTACTTGCTGTTTGAAAGTTTTTGATGCTGGCGTCGTTTCAGGCTCACTCGGATCCTCAGAAAACGTATCAAAGTTAATGAAATAGCCAGAAGCAGTTCTGTCAATTGTTGGAATTGCATCAGGATTTGTTGAAATCGCTGGAACCAGTTGATCACTTGTTACGTTGGTGTAGACAGGTGTATCTGGATGAACTGTTACTTGAGTTTCAAGAGGGATGAGTTCCATAGCATTGTTGCTTAGTCCTTCATCTGTTACTGCTGAATTCTCGATCGTTATGAGTCTTTCAGTCTGAATCTCTTGGATAGTAGCGAGAGGAGTGCGTCTGCTACTAGGTCGGAGTCCACGAGGCCTACTATTTAGTATTGACCACATACTGTGGTTTGATGAGGTCGATTGACACAAATCTTTTCTCCTTTTTTCCAGCAAGGGGCGGCAGAAGTACTGTTCTTGTTCCGTGTATGGCTAGGACAGGTACTGGTTGTCTGTAAGAAGGTCCAAATTCCTTCTTGTCCGCAATCTTCTCTCTGACTAGATCCACAACTTTTGGGATCCAGACAGGCCTTGCTGGGACTGCCGGTTTTTCCCCAGTGGTGGCTGGCTTCAGGAATACATTGCTTTGTTTCGATCTTAGTTCATTTAAATCTTGTAAAACAGCCAAACGATCTTTGATATCAAAGGGTTTATTTTCCACCACTGTGCCTTTACATTCGAGATCAGGAACCCACATTCTTGTCCCAAATAGGACCTCATATGGAGTGACCCCCCCTAGAGAACTTCTTGGCAAATTATTTAATGAGCGTTGGACCCCATAGAGATGTTTGACCCACCCATCACCCGAACCTAATACTCTAGCTGTTATAGACTGCTTTATGTCCCGGTTTTTCCTTTCCACAACAGAATTTCCCTCAGGATGAAACGGAGAGGAGTACCGCAATGCTACGCCCAAACTGGCCATGGCTTCTTTGTAAGCCCGAGAGCTAAACGCAGGGCCCTGGTCAGAATGTAGTGTGCCAATTGCGTATGTGCCGATAAAGACTCGCAAATCTTTTATAACAGTTCGAGCGTCAGCCGAGCACTGAGGCCATATCCATAGGAACCTTGACTTAGTATTTGTGGGATTGCATTTGTCCATAAGGACGCCTGCGCATAGATAGTCTAATGTTGTCTAACAATGGTGTCTGTACTGGGCAGGCTACTTCGTAGCATGGTGTCTGGTGGCGTTCTGCATCACGCTGTTTATTGCAGTCTATGCAGTCATCGATGAAGATGTGAATCTGTGTATTCATTCCAGGCCACCAGTACATCTCTTTTAATGTTAATATTGTTTTAGAGATCCCTTGATGTGACAGACCCTCCCCCAGATGTGCTTCATAAATCAAAGCTGTTCTTCGTTCCATGTTTGGAATTACCCTATCCCCCACTCCAAGGATTCGAGCAAAAGGAACGTTGTTTGCATCAATTACATAAGAGTACTTGAGTGGAAAGTTCTTTGGTAACGCTGCACCACTGCCTTTGCTTGAAGCATTGACAGCCAACAATATCTCACTGTCTATTCTCGTTTTTGAACGAGTGATCGCAGCTACGGAAGCCGTCTGAACAGCCCCCTTTGCGGCTTCGTCAGCCAATGAATTCCCTGCAACGTGAACGCCATCACGTTGATGACTCAGCGTGTGTATCATGTGAGCCTTTGGTAGTTCGTTTTTTAACTGAACTACTTGTTCCCAAAGCGTTTTATGCTTTATTGTGCCACCTTTTGCATCTTTGAACCCGTTTTCAAGCCAATTTTGTATATATTCCTTATACGACTGAACACAGTAGAAAGAATTGCACACTATTAGTGTGGGGAATTCGCGATCTGTACTTTCAAGTGCCAGTTTGAAAGCTTGTAGTTCAGCTCGCTGAGCTGTACAATCTCCTAGCTATTGAGTTTTAGTGACCATTGGTCTGAAGTTACCATCGCGCATGCGACCTTTAACGATTGCGCATGCTGCACTGTAAGCTTGCTTACTCCCTGTAGCGGGTTGTGCGGATCCGTCAGTGTAAATGATAAATACTGATCATACTGATCGAGAGGCAGAATTTCAGTGGGCAGAGGACATTCATGTTCATATTGCAGGAACGCTTGTGTTTTTAGATCAGGATCAAAAACATATTCAACATCTGTTGCAGCAAGAGAATTAACCCATTGTATCCATCTAGGATGTAAAGCTTTTGCATTTGGAATGCTCGCTTTTGTGACCGCCTCTAAGGCCGGTACTGGAGTTACGACAATAATGCGTTTCCCTTGGGGTAGAGCTCTTTCTTTTGCTACAGCGGTTTGAACTGCTGTCAGTATTTTTTCTGTTGAAGTGAAGCGCATTTCTGCTTGTGTATACAAATGTGATTTGTATGCTATTGGTACTTTTTCACCCTCATTAAATGTTAAGTAGGTGAATCCGCATTGACCCGAAATTATTCGGATCACTAAATTGCGTTGACTTACGTGTGTTTGTAAGTGATTTGTTGCTAACATGTTAGCTTGGAGTGAACGCAAGATTTCTGTGTGTTCTTGTGTCCAATGTTTGATTGAAAAATCAGGTTTGATTAATTCGTAGAGAGGTTTAACCCTTTCTGCATAATTTAGAATGTAAGTTCTTCCAAAATTTAGGAAACCCAAGATGGATTGTAAGTTTTTCAGCGTTTTTGGAGGTTGGAGCAGCGCGCACTTTTCTAGAAAGTTAGCTGCCAAGCTCTTGCCTTCACTTGAAAGCTCATATCCTAGGAAAAGGACATTGAGATGGGCAATTCTGGATTTTTTAAAGTTGAATTTATAGCCCTCAGAGGCGAAGCCCAATATAATGGTATTCACCCTGTTCAAGTGCCTATCTAGGTCATCGTCTGTCAGATAGATGTCATCGACATATGACAATGCCTCATTATCATAAATTTGTAGTAACTCTGTTACTCTCGCTGAGAATAACCCCGGGCTATTCTTGAACCCTTGTGGGAGTCTACAAAATTGACGCTGGGTCCCCATTATTGATAAAGCTGTTAAGTACCTGCTTTCAGGTGCTATATTTTGACAAAAGAAACCATTTGAAATGTCCAATGTGGTTTTATATTTTTTGCGCACAATGTTATTCATTAATGCTGTACTATGTGCATTTTGCAAATGTTTTAGAACAAGTGTTCAAGTGTCTGTAATCCAAAACTAGACGATATGTATGGTCTGGTTTGGATACAGGAAACAAAGGATTGTTCATTGAGGAGGTGCATGTTTCAATAACTCCTTGGTATTCAAGTTGATCTAAGATCTCCCTGACCTGTTTTTTAGTCTTGATTTATTGGGTACTGCCTTTGTGCAGTAGGTTCATTTTTAGATGTATTTTGTGGTGAGGTGAGTCCTCATCCCATCCTACATGATTTTTATATAATGCTGGGGCCTGGGCAACTGCCCATTTCCTGGCATAAGTATGTTTTTGGTGAATTGGAATATGGTTGGAGAAGGCTGGCATAATAATGTCCTCACCATGTGGGCACTCCCTGACAAATTGTGGTGGCCAGTCTTTTTCTGCTAGAAGTATATCATAATCCCTTGAAAGTTTTTCCCAAAAGAGTATTTTCACTTTTCTTGGTATGTCTCCCTCCATTCGGAGTGTTATTTCATATAACTTTTGTGGAGTACTAACCCTGGTGTCTACCGTCTCTACTGTGATGTACTCATTCAAGTCCACTATCTCCAGAAGTTACTTCAGGTTCTGGCGAGCTATTGTGACTTCTGCTGCACTGTCCAGCATTGTCTGAGCCCATTCTCCGTTCTTGAGTTGTGTTCTCAGTATTCTCGGCATGTCTGATCTTCAGACCTGCTACCTTCTTTTTTGAGAATTGAGGTTTTGTTTTATTTTTCTGAACGTGTTTGTCGTCTTTGAATTTCACGCGTTCTTTTCTATGTTCTGGCCGTCCTCTTCTTTCCGATGTCTGTGACGATATCTGAAAGGTACGAGAGGAACGTGTATCAGTATCTTGATACCTGTCAGGTTTTCTTAAATTATCCCTATTCCTGAGGTTATACCTCCTTTCAGAGGGCTCCTTTTGAGGAGACCTACCTCGGGATTGAGAACGTGTCTCTTTTGAATTTTGTTTATTAGTTTCCCACTTCTTTTTAGAAGATGTAGGAGTTTGTTTAATAGAGTCCTTCTCAGGACTTTCAGATAGTTTTGGCTTCAAAGGTTTTCCACCCAAACTATCTCTGCCTAATTCTGCATAAGATTGTTCTATTATTCTGGGTAGTTCATGTTGATGTTCTGTAACATCAAGTTCCCTTAAGCGTTGGCGGATCGCCACTGATGCTGCCTCTCCTTTAATATTAGATAATATTATTGTTGAGACCTGGTCGAAGTTTTTCAGTAGTTTCATACCTAAATTCAGAGCAGGCTCTGCCCCGTATTCGTTTTGAATTTGTTTCAGGACATCTGGTATTATTACTGCATTTGACGGAACACCATGTGTTTTAGTATAGATGGCAGCAAAGACTGCGCCCCAAGTGGTGCAATCTTCCAGTTGTGGTGTGATCCCCATTGGTAAACAGATTGTTAGAATTCTGTGTTTCTCATAAGGGCTAGTATTTGGAAATACTGCTTCGATTTGAGTAATTTTTTGAGCTATCCAGAATGGAATTTGCTCACGTTTTGTGGGCATTTTACCCATGACTGCTTATAAAGTCTGTGGAGTAATTTTTAGTGTGTTCCCCTGTTGAGGGGTTTGAGTTGGAATGGTCAATGGTGGTTGGACTGTGAAAGTCCGCATGACATATTGGACTAGTTGTCTGTAAATTTTTATTAACTCTGTAAGTTGAGTAAGTAATTCCTCGTCTGACATTATATTGAGGTCAGGATAAGGAGTGTAGCCGGCTAGAATCGGCCATGTTGCTCCTGGTCTACCTAGTGGACCGAGTCTGGTAATGTTTCTGTGATGTTTTAGGGCGCCTTTAAACCAGAGCTGATGCTCCTGGTATGTGAGTGGAATTTCAATATCCTCGAAAGGAATGTATTCCTCTGGTGGTTCATCTTCTTTGTAGAAGTGAAGCACTCTTGTGACTGGATTTGATTCTGGGAATACTATCCATGAATAGAATACCTCTGTCTGAAAGGATTTGTGTGCCTCTATCACGAAAACTGCTCTACCCCCTCTTGGTGGTAGGCCGTGTTTTATAAGTTTTAGAGTGATGGCTCTTCTTAAGTTTGGAGCGATGTCTATAACACCCTCCTCGGTTTCATTTAAACCTGTAAAGTTAAAAGCTGTTACGACTGGTTGAGCCGCAACTACACCGTTCCCGGTGTCATCTTCCCCGTGAATGGACATTTGTTTTTTGAAAAATGTAGTACAAGTTTCAAGGAAACAAAAGATAAGGTGCACAATATTTTGGAACACTGTATCCTTCAACGTTGATTAAACCAAAATAGCTAATATATAGGGTTTTTTGTCCTATTTAGCTTTGGCGGATATTTAACCCTACCCTCTCCAGACGTCTTATGGAGTATGTGAGTAGGGATCTCTGAGAGAAAAGCACGACTGAGTTACTCAGTATCTAGCGTTAAATTAGTGCCTTACCAAACCGTTGGGCGCCATGTAGTGTAGTTCCTATTTCCCTAATAGGCTCTGCGCATTGGAATAATATACCCTATAGGTTTGACATAGGACTGAGGTCGGTATGTCCCTATCGAGTTTATTAAACTTAATTACTTTTGTGCCAGCTAACTCAGAGGCCACTAGAAACTCCTTGTAAACAAGAAGGGAGTAGTTTCTGGCAACCGCATAAACATGACAACTTTGTTTCCCTTTTAGAATCGGAATACTTCTCAGAATCGTGGAAACAATAGATAACAGTTTCACTCAGCTAGTCGTGCATGCTTAGTTTCCTCAGAGTTACACAGAAAGAATAGACGGGCGTTTCAATAAAAGGTTTTATTGAACAGTCTTGTTTCTCGTGTAAGAGATATGAGCTGTTATGATCACAAGACAGTATGCAAGATATATAATGTACAGCGTAAGCAGTAGAAATAAATAATACTGCGCTAGCATTATCTTTTAGCATATATTCACATACATAAATAACATGAGCTAAAAATGCGAGTACTCATAAGATACTTCTCTAAGCTAGTTCTACCCCAATGTGCCTAACCTAGTCTAGGTGTAGGGCAAGGTAAGAAGTAGGTGAAGTATTCTCTAGTATGGTATACTAAGAGTATGTTAAGTCTAGTATGCCAAGAGTCCCTCTAGGTTCTAGTCAGCTCCATACCTTGAGAATGAGAGAGGTGGGAATCTCCTGCCGGATCTCAAACTCTAACACCCGGCGAAGGAGTCAGAACACTGGAAGCTGGATTCTTCTGCGAGCAGGAATGACAGCGTCTTCTCAGTGCGTCAGGCCGGGATACGGGCTCCTCTGAAGTCAAGGTCTCCTCTAACTTGCTTGGGCAAGGGAAGGTATATTTATACCTGGAAGGTGCCTTGGAATGTTAGCATTGACGTGAAGTCGGACAGAGGAAGACGTCAGGAATGAACCCTTAAGTATAGTGGTTCATGCATAATAAATGAGTTCTTGGAGAAATCAATAATCCTGTGCTAGGGGAACTCCCAAGAGCTTAAGGATCTGGTTTCTAAGAACTCGTTGTGACTCATTGTGACGTTAGGGTGGACGGATGTCGTTGACCATGCCTGTATTTGGAGTGCACGGCTAATGCCTAAATAAGGACTGGGATTCTATGCCTATATAAGGGCAATGCGAATTGTGCCTATATAAGGACATGTTTCAGGAAAACCTATATACGGACACCTAAAGCGGAATACAACATGGTAAGGTGTCGTGTAGTACGTACATGTTTTGCAGTGACAGTTAGGCATTTTCTGTTCGGCCAGCGTGAGAAATGTTACCGTTTTGCAGTTCAGTTGCATGCCAGCACCGCTTGCCTCCTGGTGCATATTCCTTCCTGCTTGAAGGGGGCCTTTAACAGCTGCCCTTCAAGCAGAAAGGAATCCGCACCAGGAGGCATGCACTTTGTAGGTAGCTCCCCCCCTCAAGTTTCGTTACTCCACTGGCTTACTTTGTCATCTAGCTAAGGTCAAGTTACATTTGAGAAAGGAAGAGTGCAAACCTACAAGTACCACCCTAAAACATGGCCTATTTAAATAGCACGAATAATTTCTCACATTAAAAAATACTTATTGATTTTCCCTGGATAAGTGTAAATCAAAGAAGCGAAAAACTTATAAAGAAAAGACAATCCTCCAATTATAATTTAATATATAGAGTCTAAACCCTTGTTGTTCGTATGAAGTGTCTTATCACATAAGACTGAGAACAATTTACACAAGTGTTACTATTTTTCATATCTATTCTGTTGTATTAATTCTATCAAACTCGGAAGGATGAAAGGCTGCACAGAATTGCCAGCCTCAGAGCGGTGACTTTTAGGTTGGAAACCATTTTCTGAAGCAGATGCTTTAATCCACTAAAGAATTGCAAGACACTGTGTTTGACACTCCTGCTGTCTAGGACAGCAGCTACAGGAGGTACATCACTCAGCTTTAAGGAGGTCCACTGGAATGATGACACATGGGAAGACCAACTAATGTGACAGGGTTGACTAAATTATGCATCAAGAAAAGGCAAATCATGCAGCCTAATGTGGAATCTTTTGTGTCAGGATTACCTCTCTAATTTAACATTTTTACATGATTACAGTGGCCCTGGCTTTAAGACTGTGTTACAGTAGAACAGGGATCCCATTTTCCTATGGCAAGTGATTTGTGATGTTAAATGCCTACTATGCCAAGGAAAATATGAATTGTATTGTTTGAATTGAAGCACAGGGTCAAGAAGCTTTCTGATTTCCACTGGTTAATTGGAACCTTTTTGAGGTGTGTGATTGAAAGAGTGTTGGATGCAGCATGTCCTATGTGGCAGACGTTGGTTGAGGTAAGTGAAGTTCACAGTTATGCCCCATAACATGACACATTTCTATAGATATACCAGGACTCCTATTTATTACATATGGGATATTGCAAGTCACTGAGACATTTTATGGTCCTATAAAGGAACAATCTCTCATGGAACTCCAAGGTGAAATGCATTATCCTTGTGTGGTATGTGTAGTGAGCCACCCGGACTGCACGCAACAGTTAAGCCGGGCGTGGCCAAACTGATAAATAAAAAAGGGAGCTAGCCGTTCATGCTGAGTGCCGGATAATACACCAGAGTCAGTGCCATTCTTGTTAACGCTTCGCATGCAGCCTTGCTGGCCTAGTCAGGTGCCTCTCCCCGCACCTATACCCCAGGCAGGCACGCAACGCCCAGAGGGCTAAAAGGGCTTCAGTCCCCCCCCCTCCCCCTTCCCTCTGTTGTGTGTCTCAGCCCGAGCTGCTGTGGGCTCTGCTGGGCAGTGTCTGGAGTCTTATCTACGGCATCCGAGTTTTTCACAGGTCTTTGAAAGACCATTTGCATATTTACATACCTTTGTAAACTGGTTAAAGAGCCTTCGTTTTTTTCTGGTTCCAGTACCCCCTGGGCCCCGACTCTGCCTACTCCTTACATTTGTATTTTACTTTTACTCCTAGTGTGAGAATGTATTTCAGTAGTGTGAGAATGCATTTCATGAAAAGGACTATAAAGTAGGGTTACCAAAAGAAAAATTCCAATCATTTGTTTAAAGAACCTTCAAAGGCCTTGCCTTAACACAAAATAGGGTTATAAATTAAATAGTATGCATTCATTTGTAATGTGACTTTTCTGTCTTTGTTCCCTTTAATAATCAGTCATGGATCAATCGGGCAGTCGTAGAGCACAATTAAAAGTGCTTTCTATTTATATTTGCTGTTCCAAGTATGCACAGATAAGTGCTGAAAATAGGCTTTAGGTGACTGCTTATTTTTGTACCGTCTGGGACATCAATATAATGAGCTGGCAACCCTAATCACATGACTGGAAGTTTGTTGCAGGATGAGCACAATATTTATTTCCTCCACCCTCGATCCCTGGACCCTGAATAATGCCTTAATAGCAATAGTTTAACTTATATCTGAAACCCTACGTCAGCCCTCAATAACATGCTGAGTTACTTCAAATATCTGGGAATTCTCCCTGCATTCAGACAACTCACTCTCGCCCTTCACTTTCACACTCACCCTGCACTCACAGTGATCACAATGTACTCACACTGATCACCGCGCACTCAAACCATTCACTCGCTCACCCTGCACTCACAGTGACCACACTGCACTTATGCCACTCGCCATGAACTCACACCGCTCTCCCTCCACATACCCTGCGGTCACATGAGCACACCGCTCACTCTGCACTCACAGTGATCACTCTGCACTCACAATGTACTTGCGCTGCTCACCCTGCAGTCACACGAGCACACTACTCACCCTGCACTCATGTGACACTTCACTCACCTGTCCCCTCACTGCTCACTCTGCAATCTCACTCAAACAAGCCCATCACTAACCATACATTCATTTGTCCCACTCTACACTTACATCCGCACCCAAATTCATATGGTCACCTCACTCACCCTGCAGTCACACCTCTCACCCTACTCTCACACTGTCCCATCGCTCACCGTGCACTCACATGGCCACTCCTGTCACCCACATAGCGCAGAGGTTTAATGTGCCTGCTACAAAGAACGTGTTCCATACAGATCACAGAACTGAGAGTGAGAAAACTACGGGTAGCCCTATAAAAAATGAAATGTTTGTCATTAAGGGGCTATAGAGAGATGAGGTGCATTGTTGGCGATTGGTAGTGAGGGAATTCATGGAGAAGGAGGAAATGGGGGCGCCAAAAAGACTGTTGCACCTTGCGCGACCAGTGTTAGGGCCAGCCCTGGCTGGGAGTCTTAGCCCCCCCAAAGTTCGGGTATAGATGCGCCCATGACCCCAAATGTACATTGGCGAGAAGGGCGGAAAGCAACGGAGACTGCTGTCATGTGCTACACCTCTAGTGACCATGCAGCAAGGCAGAGAAGGTTGGGTGCCGCCGGGCCACGCGTATCCAGCCTCTGCGGCCCCACAGGCTGTTTGCCAGCCATGCACCACAGCTCGAGCGGAGCCAGCAGACGTGGGTGCAGCACCATCTGGCGATACCGACTGGCACCCTGGATCGTGTGGACGGCACCGGAGTGCACTTGGAGAAACAGGCCCGGCGAAGCCTGGCCGGCTACGTGCGTTGCTGTATCTGATTGGAAGTGAGCCTCGAAAGGTTTCAGTAGAGGGTGACCGCTGTGGCAACGCAGTGTTGGCTGTGTGGATATGTGAAGGACTGGTAACGCGCTAGTGGGCACCTTTACTCACTGCATCATAAACAGAGCCAATGCACCTAAGCGCATGGGAGCATGAGGCGCCCTGGGGGACAAGGCCCGCAAGCAGGCCCGAAGCGCAACAAAAAACCGAGATGACCAAATAGACAGAAATTTGGCACTTGATAAGTCAATAGACATAGCAAAAACTAAAAGAAAAAAAACAATAAAAAATTGTGAGTGAAAGACAATAGGCGTGAGTGTAGAACTGGAAGTAAAACAAAACAAAAAAACAGAGCCACACGTGGGGCACATCATAAGCACGCTGTAAGTGGCTGCACAAAAGTAACACGGCATGTACTGACACAAAGAGACATTTCCAGGGACAAACAAGTTGCAGGACATACTGCCACCAAACCACTGCTGCCAACATGGTGAACGATGCACAGGCAGATGGGGGCGCAGGGAGGGCGCCCAGACCCAGCTTTCGGTGCTGCACCAGCACACACAGCAATTGGTGCCCTCGCACCTTTCAGTGAACTGATAGACCCCGCTACCGCTGCCTCCAGATGGAAAGTATGGGTAGGCAGGCTGGAAAACTACTTTAGAACCACAAGAGAAACCAATGAAGAGGTCAAGAGACCTTTGCTACTACATTTTGGGAGTTAATAAACACATACACTATTCCAGCACCTCCCTGCCACAGGGGCTGTCAACGAATACAATGCAGCGATAACTGACCTGAACGCTCATTTTGACCCCCAATTTAACTCTAATTTTGAACACTTCAAACTAGCCCAGGCAAAATTGAAGGAGAGTCAGTTGATGCTTTTTTGGTTCGCCTGCAATCCCTGGAAAGCACAATGTCAGATGATGACCAGCCCAAGGGAGTCAGGGCCCAATTGATTCAAAGGTGCAAGTCAGCAACTCTGAGACGATAGACACTATGGCAACCAGGTATAACACTAGAAGACATGCTGATTTTGGCTCGTACATATGACCTGTCCAGTGCATGGGTAGAAGAGATGGAGGTAGCGCTCAACAAAGGAGTTGGGAGTGGAGTGTCGCAGAACCATCCAACAATAAAAACAGAGGTGGTGGATGCAATTCGAAGCCTGACAGAAAGTCGCAGAGGAAGACCGAATGTGAGCACAGTGCCATCATGCAGGAACTGTAGCCTAGAAAATTACCCACTGGAAAGATGCCCGGTGGTAGGCCGCCCGTGCTCTGCATGCAACAAACCAAACCACTTGTCGAGAGTCTGCAGGGGCGGCAAGAGAGAGCACCAGGCCATAAGCCTCCTACAAGAGCACTCAGGCAGCTGTCTGTCAATGAAAGGCCCACCATGGCCAGCAAAGAAGACGAGTGGTGGCCCAAGGACGAAACAGCTGGGGAAGACAATGATGGTGAACATGTGTTACTCATCTCCTACACTTCCCCGAACAGCAAGTTCCAGAGGCCCCAACCTCGCTGCCATGTGACAATCCCCGGCATGACGGAACCAGCTCTGATCAAAACTAGGGTGTCTGTAAATGTGAATACTCATCTGCAGTACCTGAAGTTACACCCAGGCCTGCTCTTCAGTCATCACGTATCAGGATATATGCTTATGGAGGAAAAGAACCATTGGCCCTAGTGGACACGATGGAAGTGGGAGGCCACAACAGGGACCGTGAAGTGATGGCAGACTGCCATGTCACAAAAAAAGGTGAAGGTACACTGATTGAGTGCCTCACGTCTAAAGATCTGAGCCTGGTGTTTTTGCCAAGGAAATCCACCCTCTCCAAGTGGATTACATACTAGATCAGTTCCCAGAACTATTCACTGGGCTAGGTTGCTGAAAGGCGGCCCCCATCAAGCTGCATATAGACAAAACAATACAGGCGACTGCCCTAACACATCGACGTGTGCCATTGCACCTATGCCAACAGGTAGAGGCAGAATTGGAGAAGCTGGAGAGTATGGATGTGATTGAGAAGGTGTCGGGGCACACCCTGTGAGTGTCCCCACTTGTGATTACAGAAAAGCCCAAGCATTCGGGAGCCATCAGGCTGCGCATTGATATGAGGTTACTCAATAAGGCAATTCGCAGAGAGTGTCACATAACTCCAAAATGGACGATATCATTGCTGACCTCAATGGGACGAACTGATAAATAAAAGGGGAGCTAGCCGCTCGTGGCTTAATCCTGGAGTGCCATTCTTGTTAGTGCTCCACGCCCTGCCTTGCTCAATCAATCAATCAAGCATGTATAGCATGGCTTATCACCTGAGAGGGTATCCAGGCTCTGTGCTGCAGGTATCGGTCAAAGAGCCAGGTCTTGAGTCCCTTCCTGAAGTGGGTCAGCGAGGATGAGGTGCGGAGGTGAAGGGGGAGGGCGTTCCAGGATTTGGCGGTGAGGTGGGAGAAGGAGTGTCCTCCCGAGTGGCAGCAGCGGATGCGTGGTATCTGTGTGAGGGTGAGCTGTGTGGAGCAGAGGTTCCTGGGAGGTCGGTGGAAATGCATGCGGTGGTTCATGTAGGCGGGTCCTTGGTCGTGGAGAGCTTTGTAGGCATGGGCCAGAAGCTTGAAATGGCATCTCTTCTGGATAGGGAGCCAGTGGAGGTCCTTCAGGTGCTGTGTGATGTGAGTCCTCTTGGGTAGGTTAAGGATCAGTCTGGCAGCTGCCTTCTGGATCGTCTGGAGTCTTTTCGTGAGTTCTGTGGTGGTGCCTGCATAGAGTGCATTGCCATTGTTCAGCCAGCAGGTTATGAGGGCCTGCATCATCATGTTCCTGGTGCTGATGGGGAGCCACTTGAAGACTTTGCAGAGCATGCAGAGCATGTGGAAGCAGTCTGAGGAGGCGGCATTGACCTTACTTTTCATGGAGAGTTCGCTGTCCAGGATGATGCTAAGGTTGCGGGCATGATCTTTTATAGTGGGGGTGGGTTCGAGTTCCGATGGCCACCAGGAGTCATTCCAGAGGGCGGAGTGTCTGCTGAAGGTCAGCACTTTAGTCTTGTCCGTTTTGAGCTTCAGGCAGTTATTGTTCATCCAGGCTGAGACATTCTTCATAAAGTTGTGGAAGTTGGTCTTCAACAAGGCGGGGCCTGCTGACAGCAAGACGACGAGCTTGGTATCTTCGGCTTAGGAGATGATGTTGAAGTTATGGGATCTGACGATGTCTGCGAGTGGTGTCATGTAGATGTTAAAGAGGGTTGGATTGAGGGATGAGCCTTGGGGGATGCCGCAGAGGGTGTGCTTGGGTTGTAAGGTGAAGGGAGGGGACGGACTCTCTGGGTGCGCCATGTGAGAAAGAATGCCATCAATCTAAGTGCGTCATCTGTGCTTGCAAGCCGGTGTAGTCAATCAATGAGTGTGTGATGGGAGACAGTGTTGAAGGCTGCTGAGAGGTCGAGCAGGATCAGGGTGGCTGATGCTCCTCTGTCGAGTAGGTTGCGGATGTCGTCTGATGCGGCGATCAGGGCTGTCTCAGTGTTGTGGTTGGCTCTGAAACCTGACTGGAAAGGATCCAGCAGGTTGTTTCTCTCTGGCGCCCTTCTCCACACAGATTCCCCAAGTGCACAGTATGGTAGATTGTATTTTATTCCGTATAATACCTGGTCATACTATGCCTCATACCGCAACCCTATTTTAAATACTTGGTCTTTTTCTTCTTTTATGTAAGAGATTCTATAGTTGCAGACACACAGAATAAGTGTGAAAACTGCACTGCACCTAATACTTTGTTGATTGAAAAACCTATTTTAAGCAGTTTAGTTTAAGTCCTTTTAAAAAGCAGCTGAAGTTCAGAATATGTGATAACATGTAGACAGATTACCAATTTCTTGTAATGAAATAAAGCAGTGGAACAAATAAACCTTCTGCCACAAAGATCACTATATTACCTCATAACCTTTCAAGGTAAATTAGAAGAGTGCTACAAAGTTATCTGTTTCATTATTTAAAGTGCAGTTGTATTTCTGTGCAGTGACCTGGCTTTGGCACCATTTACTGGCTATAACAGACATTTTAGTCTTGCTTACTTAACTTATCAGTTTATTACATTGGAGAAGGAACATCATTTTCTTATTACACATGACTACTGATGTCACAACTAGACTGTAATAAAAACAAAATGGAGACAGATTTTTATACAAGGACTGCAGGCTACCATGTATTTTAGGACCATAATGCTAGGTGTGTTACGGATGAGACCTGCCACTCTTTTTGGCCGGCCTGACATTTCCACACACCTTTCATGTGTGAGTGCTTGGCTCAGAGTGCTGGCACATCCATGGCTCAGAGAACCCACAAGACAAAGACAGCACCACATGAGCCTGTGTGGAGCCTGGGGGAGCAAAGCATGACCAAGAGCCAGCATAGGCTTCAATGACTGACGCAGGCCCCGGGGGGAAGCAACATAAATAATATCCCATTATAGGATACGCAGCGCTACGCTGAGCGCCTTGTTATGCCCAGATACATTAACGGCTGTGGAGACGCGCTCATTTATTTTCCCATTCTGATGCTCCCGGTGCCTCTAAGCGATCTGAAGGCAATGCTTGTAAACGACAAGGAGGGAGCCGGGTGGGTGAGTACGACTTGTGTGTGTGTGGGCGGGGGGGGGGGCATAGCAGGTGAATGAGTGGGGAGTAACAGATTGAACATCTTGCCTACTGAGGAATATTGATACACTGTCTGAGCACCATTTAATGGAAGAAATGAAGGACCATTAAGTGGGTCTAAACTTGGATATCCCTGAGGTCACAGAGGGTTTGAAGAATCATGGACATGAGCTGGAATGGGAGGAAAGGGTGGACCGGTCAGTCCTTATGCACTGGCAAATGGTAAATGTATGTTCACAAGAGAAGATACCATATACATATGCTGATGACATGCAACTGATTTTTGGATTTTCCCACAAGAGCGCTGATGTATCCTCATTGACTCTCAGCCTTTCTTGGACTCGTTGTTAGATGACATCAAATGACATGAAACTGAACTCTCAAAAATGAACCTAATAATTACTCCAGCAAGTAATGTAACATCTGAATCACTATAAGCTAGAAGTTATGGGTCGATGTCCAACTCACTCCCAAATTATTCGTAATCTAGGCATCTGCATTGATGACAATTTATCTCTTGTGGCACAGACCTCCAACGATGGTAGCACTTGCTTTTCCAAATGAAGACCCTGTGTCACAATCTCCCCTATATCGACCAAACAGTACATGTCTGTTGGCAACGCCCGTGTCCAGTCCCAACTGGTCTATGATAATATGGCCTACCTCGCTACGCTGAAAGAGCATTGAACCACATCCAGGAAATTCAGATGCCGCTGCCAACACACTAATAATGCTCCAAAGTGGCAGAATATCATTGTAGTTCTATAAACATTCCAAATTCCACTAGATTTGAAATAGAGTAATTTTTAAGTGAATTTGCATTTTACATAGAGCTAAGTACCAGGGTATTCCTGAATTCATTGCCCCGCGTTCAGTTGGCGTAAATCTGTTAGGAATTTAGGGTCCTTCTAACAATATCTTTTAGAGATCCCCAGAATTAGAACAGCGAGTTCTGATAAACATACCTTCTTTGTTACGGGGAGCAAGACATGTAATTCTAGGCCCAAATGTCTACTTCAAGAACCCATTTGCAGCCATTTTAGAAAGCTGTGGAAGGCCTTTCTGTTCAGATGTGACAGGTTGTGTTAAGTCTCAGTTATTTGAGCACCACAAAACTTCTGTGTCCATGTGCTGTAGAAATAACTGTTAATACATCACAACATACCTGTAGACGTTGATTCACCAATAGCCTAGTGGTTACAAAAGTGAGATCATGCATCCTTTCACCGATGATGACATCACAATATTGACCACTTGTTAGATCCAGAGCCCATCAGCAGCATCCATTTTTCTGATGAAGGTTTGGGGTGCAGGAAATGAGTGGAATCAACGGGTCCTTAGGTCTTTCTTACTTTCTGATCATGCCTTCATGTTGTACTCACTGAGGGGTAGTTGTTCCTAAAGAAGAGAAAGACAACCTATTGTGGTTGGGAAAGAGTGTGGAAGTGATCTCTCAGTAAAGTTGGGTTTGAATGAAGATGGGAGAATTCCTCCTTTTAGACATAATGCCCTCACACACCCTTGCGAGTGTCATGTTTCATCATCGGGCATTGCTCCTCGTGGGGGTGGCGCTGCTGTCCTCCACGGGCCCCGCGAGAGGGCTCTTTATCGGAGATCTTTTAAGGAGACGCCTCAGTTGTGCATGTGGGTGTGTGGGCCTAGAGAGGTGAGTGGGTGGGTTAAAATTACCTACGCGGTGCCCAGAACCAAGTTTTATTCAGGGGTCCGGAAGATAAGGTTAAAAAGACAAGGGATGCGGAGCCCTCCTTAGAACAAATGTAGCGGAGGGATGAGTGTCTTCCTGCTGCTCTCAAATCCGTGAAAGTGAATAGAAAAGTGAAATTTGGTCAACATGTTTCGCGCTTCATGTTGGTCCCTAATGGATCCAGCAGTGCTTCGTCAGGACCGTGAGGTGAAAATAAGTGAAAGTAAAACTAGGAAGCAGGGAGGAGACACCCTATATTCCTACTGTACCTATAGTCAGGTGTCAATGCGTCTAGGCGCTAATTGGAACGTCTGAATCGAGTTCCATTACCCAACCTGGTGATGAAATAAAAGAAAGAGAGACACACAAACACAAACAAACATGTGAGTCACATGTTAATAGAGGCAATCACTTGTACTAGAATGAGGTGAAAATTGCCATTAAAATCCTTGGACATTGTCGTGGGCAAGCTGAGTGTAATATGCCCTTGTCAACATACTGCCATGTAACCGGTCCCAGGATGCTTGTTTCCGGTCCAGGGAGGACCTGGCTTGGCAGTTCGGGCTGGACTGTTCCCACAAGGAACAGGGTCAAGACTGATTTGCATATGGCTGGGTCCAAACTGGGGTGGTGTGGTGAGCAAAAGAATGATGGATTTAACCCAGATCCTTGTGACTGGGGGTGAATGTTTGCATTGTCCAGCATTCCGTCCATCAATTGTTTCTTTTGCATTTGTCGCCCTAAGTGGGAAGGGTATGCCCAGACGTGGGTCCCGTGCTCACTACACCGGTCCCGGAGCCGGCTCGTCATGTTATAGACGAGCCGGCTCCGCTCACACTACCGGCAATCAACGAGCGGGCGGGCAGGTAATTGGCTTCCCCAGAGGAGAGTGACTGTGAGTACCTTCCTGCTGTTTCTTGACACGATCTCAGGTAAAGAATGCTGTGACAAAATGGGCGCCAAGGTCATCACGAGCTCACCAGTTTGTAATGTTTTAATCCATCCACAGATATTCATCCTCATTACCGCAGTGATTGCCGGCGAGGTCAACCATTCTAAATAGAGGGGAATGCGGTTTCGTTGGCTTACGAGTGGTGTGTGTTTCTCAGACCGTGTGTTGTTTTTTACCACTGTCGCTGTGAGTCTGATACTTCCGACACACTTGTGACATTCAGGTTTACATATGATATGGCTAACGGACTGCCACGAGTACCATGGCAGCGATGCCTTGATTTTACTGACACAGTTTTGATATCACCCTCTTAACCATGAGGTCCACGATTAAGATATATATGCATGCATTATACCGGTCACCTCTGGCTATGCGCTGCCAGTTTATAGTGACGCTTCACCTGTGTTTATATTACTGCACAGGTTACAACAATGCGCAGCATTCTGTCACACATGAATACATGGCAGTATGTTGACAAGGGCATATTACACTCAGCTTGCCCCCGACAATGTCCAAGGATTTTAATGGCAATTTTCACCTCATTCTAGTAGAAGTGATTGCCTCTATTAACATGTGACTCACATGTTTGTTTGTGTTTGTGTGTCTCTCTTTCTTTTATTTCATCACCAGGTTGGGTAATGGAACTCGATTCAGACGTTCCAATTAGCGCCTAGACGCATTGACACCTGACTATAGGTACAGTAGGAATATAGGGTGTCTCCTCCCTGATTCCTAGTTTTACTTTCACTTATTTTCACCTCACGGTCCTGACGAAGCGCTGCTGGATCCATTAGGGACCAACATGAAGCGCGAAACATGTTGACCAAATTTCACTTTTCTATTCACTTTCACGGATTTGAGAGCAGCAGGAAGACACTCATCCCTCCGCTACATTTGTTCTAAGGAGGGGCTCCGCATCCCTTGTCTTTTTAACCTTATCTTCCGGACCCCTGAATAAAACTTGGTTCTGGGCACCGCGTAGGTAATTTTAACCCACCCACTCACCTCTCTAGGCCCACACACCCACATGCACAACTGTGGCGTCTCCTTAAAAGATCTCTGATAAAGAGCCCTCTCGCGGGGCCCGTTGAGGACAGCAGCGCCACCCCCACGAGGAGCAACGCCCGATGATGAAGCATGACACTCGCAAGGGTGTGTGAGGGCACTATGTCTAAAAGGAGGAATTCCCCCACCTTCATTCAAACCCAACTTTACTGAGAGATCACTTCCACACTCTTTCCCAACCACAATAGGTTGTCTTTCTCTTCTTTAGGAACAGTTACCCCTCAGTGAGTACAATGTTAGTCTTTGGGAGCATCGGTACTGGACCTCTCCTTTTCTAAGTTGCTCCCTGTCCCCCCCTCTTTATAGTGTGTCATGCCTTCATGTTCCCTGAAGTCTAACAGGGCAGTGTAGGGGTACCATAGCTGCCAGGATTCTCAGGTCCATATGTGATGTGCTGCTCCAGTCCAGGTTTTTTTCTTTGAATTCTGGGACTTGTAGTCCAGTTTTACAATGGAACAAACAGGACTACAAGTTCCAGAATTCAAATAAAAACCCTGAACTGGAGCAGCACATCACTCATGGACAGGGAGAAACTTGGCAGGTCTAGGGTACCATTCCAAAGGGCAAACTAGGAATAGCACCTGCTGCCCCGTCTACAGACAGGGGTTATACAGTCCACCTCTCACTTTGCCTCCAATTGTTTCTAAACATGTGCAACTTTCTTCTGCCACTGACTATCCTAAAATACAATTTTTCCGATATATTACAATGAAAAAAAGAAGACTTGACCAGTACTATGAGAAAAATGCCATATCGGTGCTTTCAAAAGTTGACTATTATGCTATATATTTACGGAGGACAAATGACGGGTTAGAACTTTCAGAAGTGTACATCTTTGGGAAAAGAAAAAAAGTAAAGTGAAACCCAGTTTTACAAGTGTTAACTGCATATTACTCCACACACACTGTCTCAATGTGAAGGCACTGAGTTCCCTGATGAGAGGGATCAGTCTCCTTGACAATTGACCCCATCACACTGCAAGATGTCCCATGAGGCTATTAGCACAGCACCATTACATAGAAATGGTGAATGGGTAAATTAAGAGGCAAGAACAAGCAAATTACGTGGCTTACTGTGGCACATTGTATTACAGTTTTTCTTCGTCATTTTATATTTTTCACACGTTAACACTGCCTGGGCAGAGGTATCACTTCATTACTATCTATTTAACACCGAAATACAGTAATCAGCGAATGAAATGGGGCCACTTAACCTTTGCAAAGGGCCTCCCGCTGCCCAGCAAAATGTGTGAAAGCGTATTAGTAATTTCAATTAAGTTTGAGCTAGAAGCATTTTTTTAAAATAATCTGCAGACTTTGCAGTAGCAAGTCCATATTCATTCCAAAAAAAACCCCTGCAGAATCGCATAATTCCAGTGGCCTCGTCTGTAGTGCATGTCTGCCATTAGCATGGCCTGACAGTGCTGTCAATATCTTGGGGGTGACTCAGCAAATGATTCTGGGGTTTTAATCGTAAAGCAGAATCCAAGTCGTCGTGTGGTGTTATGTTCTATGGTGTGTTTTGGTCCTTCTCTTAGTCGAGTGGCGGTGTTGTTATGTTCAATTCACTATGGGTGCATGATTTTGCAGTTGTGGGTTTCTGCTGAAGGGCTTTTATAAGTGACTAGCAAATAAGTACCTTGAGCTGGTGGCTGACATGATACCCTCTTAACCTTAGCAAGGTCTTGTTTGCCACCTAGGTGACACACCTGGCTCCGCTTACCTGTGTAAAATGCAACCAGTCATGAAATGTTCTGGCTCCACTCATAATTGGGGGATTTGATTTAAAGATGCTTTATCTTTCGAAACCCAAATGAATATGGTCGATAGAACTTCCTTCTTCGTGTTACGTTGACTGAGAAAGAGCATACCTTTTCTTTCATCTTCTTCTGGAAACTAGTGTCTACTCAAGGTGTCTTCAACGAGTAGCTCATGAGCTACTGGTAGCTCTCCAGTTACCTGTAAGTAGCTATCCTGTGTGTAGCTCAGGCTACTAATATAGAATCTTTTGCTTGGTTGAATTAATAATATGTATACCAAAAATGTTTTAATGTGTACACAGTACGAAAATAGGTATATTTTCAGAACACATAAGCTGATGTTTGAGGACAAATGGCTGAATTTTCAAAATATATTTAAAGGTACTATTTGAGTGATAAATCGTGTAGCGTTAGAAAGACTTAGTACTCATATTCTTACCTTGGTGCCAGGGGCACTGCTTCTATACCTGTTATGCATTACCCATGCGGAAGCGTTCCAAATTGAAGACAATTTATATTTTACTTCTGGCAACCTTGCTGATGCACTGATGTGATCACTGCTGACAATCTTGTCTTGGATGGGTGGTCACTACTACACCAATAATATTAGTAGCTCGGGATGATTTTCATTAAACATAAGTAGTTCTTAGTACTGAAAAGGTAGGAGACCCCTGGTCTATTAATTCGCTTGTGGATTGTCCAAAACCTGCTAGCACATCTCATTTTTGGCCTGGACTGGGATCCATCTTCCTAATCCTCAGGCAGCTGTTTTGCGTTCCCATTCATAATCAGTTTGCTTTTGAATCTCCAAGCCACTCAATTTGAATCCTACGTACTCACAGGTGATAGATGGGCACCTGAAAATATATCATTACCATGGGACGTTGTGTTTACCACGTGTGCAATTAGTCACCGTTCTGAGTTTTGAAGGCTGAAATATGGCGTTAGAGGTAAATAGCATGTGTTTTCCCCAGTCTGATATACACACGGTTCAGGGCAGTTTCCCTCAAACAAATTTTGACATGTTTTCCTTGCAAATAACGTGGGAACAAGCACCCACAGTGTGTGCGCGGTGAAAGGGCCACTGGAATTATGCAATTTTGCAGCTACTACCTTTTCCGCATAATTATGGATTTGAAACATTTACCACACAATTTATTATCTCCAAGGGTTCACTAGTCACTTCTGTTATTTAATGCTGTATTTTGGTGTTAAAATGGTACTAATGAGGTGACACCTTTGTCCAGACAGTGTTAGCATGGCTAAGAAAATTGCAAAATAATATTATCAGAAAAATGTGCTGTATGATGCTGCATACTTTGCCATTTCTTGCTGCAAAATCTTGTCAGCCCTGCCATATAATATAGTTCTCCACTGCCGCATAATTCCAGTGGCCCTGGTTATAACCCTTATACGGGTGCTAACAGGAGTTGCGCCAAGCGCAGATACGAGAACGAGGCCCTATATATCCTTTATCGTCAGATCTATGGATCTAACCCTGTGTTTATTCATACTGCTGTTTCTCCTGGAAGTACAGTGTACACCTTATCAACCCCAGAGGCAGCGATAACCGGTCCCTGCCGGCGCCGCCCTTCTATAATCCGGCAGCTGTCTCCGTGATGGACCGCGCCGCCGCGTCAGGCAGATAACATACAAGCGGGTCACCGGAAGCGCGTGTACTCCATCCGTCAGAGGCGGCAGCTACAAGAGTTTGGGCGCCGCCGCCGAGGTATGTTCCACGCACCCAACATGGCTCTCGCGAGGTTAAATGGATGGGTGAAATCCCGGAGATGACAGCTCCGCGCGCCGTGTGGCGGCGATAAATGAGACGCGCCTTCGAGAGACACGTCCCCGTCCTTCAAATGAGAATATGTTCCTCCTCCTGTATCACTTACATTCCTGTCTTCCCCCGGAGTCAATCAACCTCTCTCTCTCTCTCTCGCTCGCTCTCTCTTTCTCATGTAAATCTTCTTCTGGCTCTGGTGTGTGTGATATTGAACCGCTCTATTTCTCCAGCCTCTAAGCTCTGGCACTCTTTCCTTTTCATTCTTATATATTATATTGTTTTATAGCATTTGTACAGCGCTTACTACTCAATGTGGGGCGTCGAAGCCCTTGTCCACGTGAGTGGCATTCTACTCTTTGTGGGGCATTATGAAGTGCGTTGTCTTTGAGCTTATGTGGGAAGTGTTATATCATATGTCATGACTAGTGAGGTGTGGTTATCATGTTATGGGATGGAGTGCTTGGTGTCACGGGGGATGAGAAAGTGTGAGATAGGCCTCATTTTTCGTGGCCTGTGTTTTTCTGGCTGCTTGGATTATCTCTGCAGGTCCCTTTATTATGTTGGTCATTTTTCTTTATGTCTCAGTGTGATTTCCTACGCTGGCTGTGGCAGGAGGTTGTCCATCCCGAGATTTTATGGACCGGGGAGGTAATAGATGTGGAGAAAGAGTGAGGGGACTCCGAGATCAGTCTGGATAGAATGTGTTAAAGTCTTCCATTATATGAGTCCCATAATGGATTGCGCAAAAGGAGATTTACCAAGCTGCGTTGCCCAGTAATTATCCCTTTGTCTTTATAGACAACCACAGTACGGAAACCGCCCTCCTCGCCGCAACAGACGACATCCGCACCCTACTGGACAAAGGAGAAACAGTAGCCCTCATCCTCCTCGACCTATCAGCGGCGTTCGACACAGTCTCCTACCGCACCCTAATACGCAGACTCTACGACGCAGGAATCCAGGACAAGGCCCTCGACTGGATCCGCTCTTTCCTCTCCGGCAGGACGCAGCGGGTCAGACTCCCCCTTTCCTCTCGGACCCCACACCTACCACCTGCGGAGTCCCCCAGGGCTCCTCCCTCAGCCCGACGCTCTTTCAACGTCTACATGGCTCCACTCGCCCCCATCGTCAGAACCTACGGACTCAACATCGTGTCATACGCAGACGACACCCAGCTCATCCTCTCCCTATCCAACGAGCCCAACACCGCCAGACGCAACTTTCGAGAAGGCATGGAAGCCGTCGCCAAATGGATGAAAAATAGCTGCCTACAACTAAACACCAACAAAACAGAAGTACTCATCATGGGCCCAAACCCCGATGCCTGGAGCGACACCTGGTGGCCCCCGCCTCGGAAACCCGCCAACCCCCACGGACCACGCACGCAACCTGGGAATCATCCTGGACTCCGAGCTCAAAATGGACCGCCAGATCAACTCTGTCTCGTCTTCCTGCTTCCACACCCTCCGCCTCCTTCGTAAGACCTTCAAATGGATCCCCTCGAACACCGAAAGACCGTCACCACGCCCTGGTCACCAGCAGACTCGACTACGGCAACGCACTCTACGCCGGAATAAACAAAAACCTCACCCGCAAGCTACAGAACATCCAGAACGCCGCCGCAAGACTGGTCCTCAACCTGCCAAAACACTGCCACATCTCCCAGCACCTGCGCACACTCCACTGGCTCCCTGTCGAGGCGAGAATCACCTTCAAGATGCTCACCCACGCACACAAGGCCCTCCACGGCACCGGACCAGCATACCTGAACAGCCGACTAAAATTCCACGCACCCCAAAGGACCCTACGATCAGCCCAGCTCTCCTACGCCGTGGTCCCCAGCACCAGAAAGACCAGATCGGGAGGCCGCTCCTTCTCCTTCCTCGCGGCCAAAGCATGGAACGCCCTTCCGCTCCACCTCAGACAGACAACATCGCTCCCCATCTTCGCAAGAAACCTCAAAACCTGACTTTTCGACAGACCCCCTCCTTGATGGATGGAACCTGCACCCCCCCCCCCCCAGCGCCTTGAGACCCTTACGGGTGAGTAGTCGCGCTTTAACAAACCCCTGATTGATTGATTGATTGATATAGGGTGTTGGTGCTCAGAGTATGTGACTAATGCAGACTTGCAGGGAGGACTATGTTCGAGTTCCATTGGAGAGCTGTAGCCCACCCATGGTCTGGGTCTTGCGGTACAGGTGTGAGGAGGAGACCCTGTGATGAAGCATGTCACCTTAGGGTGAGTGAGCATTCTCGTCCTGAGAGAATCATTCTCCAACAGACAATTCGTTTTCTGAAAGATTCCCCCTATCTTTGTTCTCTCTTTACAGATACCAGGCGTACTTCACTGTTTTTCTAATTGTATTAGGGAGCAGTACGTCTTTGGTTGGGCTCCCATCTCCCTCTAGACCCCCCCCCCTCCCATGTGTACTAAGTTTTGTACAGTCTATGGGCTGAGGGTCTTTTTCCACTGAACAACTTCTCTTTATACTGTCGGCTTTCCGTAGGTTGTTTTTGAATTTGTGAGCTTCCCAGCTAGGACATTTTTACACACAGAGCTTACATCATGGCTGATAACGTGGTACAATCTATTTTGCAGACTCCCAGCATTCTTGATACTCAGATAACGCAAACACTTTCACAGAGGAATGTGCTAAACTCTCCAATCTTAAGAAACAGCACATTTGCGTGGTCATGTATGGAGCTATTCTGATTGAATATTTATGGAGCAACCTAGCTCCACAAGGATTGACTGTGGCGAATGCCCAAAACTCTTTTTAGACAATAAAACCTTTCAAAAGGAATGGTCGATGATTTCCTGGAGGTGCACCCGGGACTAGATAACCATCCTGATCACTCCAGCGATAGAGACGGCAGACCTGCTAATGGTACAGATTCAACTTCTAGAGAATCAAATTAAATGTATGTTACAAGTCACCCTCTTCAAGAAGAAACTAGAAGAGGTGAACAAAACCCTAAGTGAGACAAAAAAAATCTTTTGAGGTACAAGATCAACAAGTTAAAAAGGATATTGACCGATTCACTCAAGAGGTTTATCCATATACTGCTGACGATTATCAATCACAACCCCTGAAGAAGAACAACAGGAGAGATGCCAGAGGGTGGCAACGAGAGACCAATCAATGTACCTCTAATTCAGATGAGTTGAGCAGTACAGACGACTCTGAGTCTAGCGAGACGGATAGCTGTGGCAGAAACAGCACTAGACAACCAAGGGGACGCATTTTTTTCAGTTCCCCCTGCACAGGTGCCTTGGTGGCCCCTACAACCATGGGGTTTTTTGACACCACCTTTTCCAACACCGGCCTTTGGCAACCATGGATACTTGCCTTTTTTTGGGCATGGGAGACAAGGCAGAAGAAGAAACGTAGGAGTACCCGCCAACCAAACGGACACACTGAGGAACCAGGTGCATTGGGACGCCTCAATAGAACAACAACTAACACAGAGCATTACCGAGTAGCTGACACCATCCACGAGCAACACAACAGCCTCATCGTGAATCTAAGACAATGAACTTTGAGCAGACAAGAAGAGGACGTCCTGAATAAAGGTTTGGGCTTTGTCCCTACGCATCTAGGAGATGATTTTACAACATACAGAGAGCTAGCACTATTCTTTCTGAAAATACGTCTGTCTTTTTTCTTTAAGAAAATAAATTACACCATTCCAGACGAACATTCAGAATACCGGATTGAGGAACAAGTCCATCTTTTTGTAGCGCTACATCTTATTTCTCCAGAAGTATCCACATTTGAGAAAGTGGTGATGAAGGATTTTGAGTTACTGAAAGTCCAAGCAAAACACCCCTTCTTTAACTTGAAAGAAGAGATGGATTGTTTGAAGTCTTTGGGGTCAGACAAAAAGATCATCAAACCGGCAGACAAGGGGGGTGCCACGGTTATTCTAGACTCTACTACCCATCAAGAAGAATGTCTACGCCAATTGGGCAACTCTAAATGCTACAGGACCCTACAGAGAGAGATCCCACACCCAGGTATCCTACATCCAGAGTTCTGAAAACCATAAGAGCCTTAGTAGCTAGAGCTAAAGAAGCCGAATGGATCACCAAAAGTGAGGTCGAGTTCTTAATTAATGACCACCCAAGAACACCTTACTTCTATATATCACCAAAGATTCACAAACCAACACGACCACCCCCAAGAAGAACAATCGTGTCTGGAATCAGCTCACTCCTGGAGCTCCTTTCCCAATTTGTTGACTGGTGCCTGAGACCTATGGTGGCCGTAATGCCATCATCCCTACAGGATACGAAACATATACTTTCCTTTCTCATCAATGTACAGTTTGATCCTCAAATACATTATCTGGTGTCGTTTGACGAGAGTCATTGTACACAAATATTCTACAAGAAGATACTTTACAGACAGTCAGAGGACTGCTAGTACAAAGAGAATGAGATGACCTGACTCCCACATCCTATGTCATGGAGTGTGCGTCCATAGCAATGAAGGAGAATTTCTTAATGTTTCAAGACCAACTATACTGGTAGGTCACTGGGACTTCAATGGGCAGCTCCTTTGCCCCAAGCATTGCAAAACTTTATATGCACAGTTTTGAGACCACTCACATTTACTCAGACGAAAATCCCTTCCAGATGAACCTTAAACTATGGAAGAGATACATAGATGATTTCTTGGTCATCTGGGAGGGAGATCTTCCAACACTACAGTCTTTTTCTGAGTGGCTCAGTACCAGAAATAAAACTGAAATTTCCTGGTGAATATAGCAAAGATTCACTCCTGTTTCTAGATCTGCTCCTTTACCTTAAGGATGGCAGCATCTTTTCAGAACTCTACAAAAAACTGATTGCCCGAAACTCTCTGCTATCTTACGACAGCTTTAACCCACATGCACTTCACAACAACCTCCCGGTGGGTCAGTTTCTTAGAATCAGAAGGAACTGCATGGAGCTGCAGATGTACAAAAAACACATGACAGAATTGAGTGAGAACCTCTTACAAAAATATTACCTGCAAGAGCTGATCCGGAGAGCCTCCAAGAGAGCTAGAAACAATTAGAGCGAGGCCCTTCTTGAAATGACTCCCAAACGTACATCAGATAGTGTGGTATGTGTCAGTACATTCAGTCATTTGACTGACACCATAAAGAAGGCCATTAACAGCAATTGGCACATTCTAAACACAGGTGAAGGTACTCTTGCCAAATCTCTGTTTGCCCTTTGGTGCAGCAAAAACATTAGCGACTTGGTTGTCCACACAAGACCTTTACCATCTCTAAGAGAAAACCAGGACACGTTATGGTCCTTACCTCCAGTTAAAGGACATTTCTCATGTGGATCCTGTTCTGCCTGCCATCTGACACAAACTCTAAGCCAGGTGGTCTTAGGCCTGAAGACCCCTTAGGAGCTATGTAATCATACGAACTGTAACACCAGCAGAGTTATCTATCTCATCACGTGCCCTTGTGAAATTAAGTATGTGGGCATGACCACTCGCAAGGTCAAAACAAGAGTGGCGGAACATCGTAGTTCCATCAGAAGTAAGAAGTCCAACACCAAATTGACAAGACGCTATTTGGTTATTGGACATACAGAAGGAGACATTAAATGGCTGATTAGAGATAAGCCCCAGTACACAAGCAACGTGGGAGATTTAGAGACCCTGTTTTTCTGCAGGGAACAACATTGGATCTTCAGATTGAAGTGTCACATTAATGGTTCAAACGAAGAGCATTCCGTGGACCACCATTTGTGAGGCCTAGATCTAGTCATACAGATACATAGACATCTTGTAAACTGTAAGAAGGCACACTACTAAATTCCACACTGTTCTAGTTTGATACCCAGAGCATGGGCATATACTGTGGCGATTCCTACGCTGTCCGGCACACTTCTTATGGCCATTGTTTCATTACCCATAATCATTTTTTCAAAAGTTATTTTTTTTAAAGCAGATTATGTTTTCTTTTGACAGGCATATTCAGTATATAGCCAGAGACCCTATGTGAGCTCTCATGCAGCACCTCTTTGGCCTCACTCTTCCCTCCCATTGGCACCTTGTATTATACAATACACAAAATGAGCGTATTTCGACATGAATAATATTTTTAGGATGATTATTACGTACTCCATGACTGTTATGCGTCTGTAACACATTAGTGGATATCCCCAATGATCATATTTGACATAGCTTGCATTTGTACGACTGACATTTAATTTACGATACCTCATGTGGTCGGACTACAATTTCAAGTTAATCCAACACACCAGTTGAGATACAATCAAGTTATGCATCTTTATAGGAACAAGCCCAGCTTGGCTATCAAACTTCACCGAGTTTGCCGTAAAAAGGGGCCACGCGATTATATTCTCATGTATTTATGTTACTCCTACGTCGTTGACAGTACCTTCAGTGGTTGGACTACAATTCCAATAATATCT
Source organism: Calotriton arnoldi (assembly GCA_963921515.1). Taxonomy (NCBI): domain Eukaryota; kingdom Metazoa; phylum Chordata; class Amphibia; order Caudata; family Salamandridae; genus Calotriton; species Calotriton arnoldi. Next base: position 421,535 of record CAWUFW010006683.1, on the reverse strand, counting down.
GACACACCGGTTGTTTTTAGCCAATCAGGGAACACTTTTTTTATATAAACGCAGCCCGGCGTTACTTTTTCACTCTCGTCGAGCTTGCCACCAGAGGAGATCATGCAATGGACTTTAGGTATGTGGGCTGTTATGGGCTACTTTCATTATGTTGTGTTATTGTGCCGAGTCCTTGGGTGTGAAGCGGACTTAGGGGGAGCATACACAGAGGCGAGGTTGTCTTTTCTGGCAGCCTCGAACCATTACACGACTTCGCGATGTACTTTAACCTGCATTGTGGTCATTTTACCTCTTGATGTCCACATCTCCAGGCCGGGCTTGGGGCCGCTTTATGACCACTTCGAAGTATACTTAACATAGCTCACAGGATCTTGTATCAGCGTTATCCCGGCTCTTACCTTTTACTGTTTACTTTTTGCCCAATACCATTTAACTAGAGCCCAACATGGCGTGCCACTACAGGATACCACTGTCAAAACCTCTGAGTATGCGAATGCATGTAGGGACTCGCAAAGTATTTTGCTTGTGTGGCACACTCCTCCCTGACGAGGTTCCGGTCACGATGACCTCCTTTACGGTTGGTTTTCTAGTCTGACATTGGTTGTGTTTATTGTTAGGTTAAAATGTTCATTTTCCTTTTAAAGAGAGCCAACACATTCAATATTAACAATGAGGCCTAAAGAGACAGGGTGGAGACTATTGCCCAGTGGACGTGTTTTTTTATTACAGATTGACAGATCATTAAATTAATGATCGAATGCTTCAATTATTTATACGCACCACTCACTCTTGCAACACGTTGGATGTATGATTATCAATAGACTGCATATATGCAATAATACTGTCACAAGTGTATAAATAGAACTCATGGAGATCACATTCTTTTTTCCTCTTGAACATTATTCTGTTGGGTTGCTCCTTGAAAATTCTCTTTCATACAGCCTGCATGTAAGGCAGCCTTTTCAGGCTTGAGAGGGAGCAGGAAATTGTTGCTTTGAGTAAGAAATACCCCTTACTCATACACACTCTAGTGTGGATTGTGGTGTTGGTCACTAGATTCACTCTCCTCACCTAGGTTCACACGTGATGTCACTGAAGCAGATCATTACCCTGTTGCCATGGGTTTGAATGCTTTTTTAACCCATCTTATATTATGTTTTCTTATTTTAGTACGGAACTGGACCCCTTGATGGCAACACTGTAGGACTGTTTTTCTGTATCTTCTGGCTTACTTTGATGAGGCCTTTATTAAGTCTTTTCATAATTTGATTGCAGAGTAACATTAATAGTTTTGCGGCCCTGACAAATGTGACTGAACCCCTGCTGGGGTCTCTACAGGGCAGAAACAAGTTGATCTAACTTTATAGGGAGTATTCTTTCCAAACTCCTTCTCATTCTTTTCCTTTTAATCTTGTCCGCTGGAGGCACCAGAATAAAATTTAGTTTTCGCCTACCAGGAGACAGTTTTAACTTAATCATCCATCCCAATTTATGTTGAAACGAGTTAGCACTCTGAACCTTACCTAAACATCTCTGCTCAACAAACCTAAACACCTCTGCTCCTCTCCATTGGAGAGTTGTAGCCCACCCATGGCACCTTTCGGTACAGGTGTGAGGAGGAGACCCTATGATGAAGCATGTCACCTTAGGGTGAGTGAGGCTTCTCATCCAGAGAGAAGCATTCTCCAACAGACAATTTGTTTCCTGAAAGATCCCCCGTTCTTTGTTCTCTCTTTATAGATACCAGACGTACTTCAGTGTGTATCTAATTGTATTAGGGAGCAGTATGTCTTTGGTTGGGTTCCCATCTCCCTCTAGACCCCCTGTGTGTAGTAAGTCGAGTCCGCTAGTGAACAGCAATGTGTGACAGATCTCTTTGGTTTTTGCTGACCTGCCTGGTTAGTGTTGAGTGGTAAGTAAAATGGGCTGATATAGTGTGTAGCTATGCTCTCCAGTTGCCTGCAAGTTTCCAGTGGTCCTTTCATACATTTTTTGTCTGCCCTGCTGATGATGAGGGATCAGATATTAAATTGGCATATGATATCATGTGGTGATACAGACAATATGAGATTGAAACTGAAAGGATTATAGGAAAGACTAAAATTACTGTCCTCCATCTTGTAGTTAGAAGCAGGCATATTTGAAATTTGCATAATTTGCTTTTGTGTAATTTTGCAAAATTTCGTGAAATTACATAAAATGAGAATCCATAATTTTGTGCCGTATTTTAGCGCAAAATATCTCTTTGCATCAATTTTTGCAATGAGGATGCCTTTATAAAAAAACAAAAACGTTATTTATCATTTTGTATACATACAAGCAATTAAGCAGCCACGCAAATCCAACTGCAGCTTGGTGTAAGTAGCGAGAATGTCCGTAAGGAGTGTGATTTCTTGTCCTTCAAGGTGGAGTCCAAAGGTGAAAAAGTATAATAGGGGAGCCACTCCATCAGTCATAATGATTACAACATACCATGTCAGAAGTGTCCCAATCTATCCTGTCCGATCCTCACACCATCCATGTTTTAAAACTTTTATATCGAACACATACAGCGTCACGTACATCTCCTTAATGAGCAGCCACCACCCAACCCTTCGAACTAGTCAACCCCTGTCTCTCCCGTAAGGGTAAACACATTCTGATTGTTGTCTTCCTCATCGTCAACCGACATGTGGATCAAGTACGCTTGATATGGACCCCATATATCGCACGGTCTATTGCTTATCGGCATGAGAGCATTATAGGTGTATGACTGTGTGTTGCAATAGGACATATCAGTGTGCCATTCCGGCATCGTAGGCAAAGGCCCTTCATCCATCACCTAGCGATTCTCCACCCCGCCAGTAAGAGGCCCAAAGCCACCAGCCGTCGAGACCTCTTTGGCACATCACAATCATATCCCAGTAAAGCTACCAATGATGTCTCTGGCGTCGGTATCTTCACAATATCTTGTAACACTTCAAACACTGCAGTCCAAAAACGACAAACCCCAGAACAGAACCAAGCCAGGTGCGCAAAGCCAGCCCGCTCAACTCCACATCTTAAGCAGCGATCATCACCCCTTAGCCCATATCTGAGTAGTCCACCAGGGTGTAATATACTCGGTTAAGGTATTTAAAGTGTAGCAAGTGATGCCGCCCGTTCTGCGAAATGGTTTTAGATACCGAACAGCAATATGTCCACTGTTACTCAGTCATTTCTATGCCCAGGTCGTCCTGCCACTCCTACCGTGGCTTTGCGAGTATCGGGTCACCACTTATTCTCATGAGCTTATATAATGTCGATATCCCTCGGCAGGGCGGTTGAGTCTGCAATAGGTACGACAATAAGACCATCTCATGCCCTAATAGTGCGCGCAACGATTGGCGTGCCCAGTGATAGTGGTATTTTGTCTGGTGGAAATCTGGTCATCCGCTTTGTGTTCCGGTACACACCTGTTGACCTTAGCCGCTTCGCACTTCTTAAGTACTTGTTGCAGGCTTTTGGGGTTGGTGAAAATCCTAGGCTTCTCCTCAACCGTTACCCGCAGCCGTCCGGATAGAGCATAGCATAGTCCATGTTGAGCTCTCAAAGTTTCCGTTTCACCGGTACAAACTGTCTCCTTGCTTCTTGCACCTGTGGGGTGAAGTCTGGGAAGAGGGAAAGTTCAGATCCCTCGTAGCAGAGTGTTTGGAGCTCCATGGCGTGCCGCAAAGCTGCATCCCTGTCTCAGTAGTTAAGCAGCAGTGCTATTATTGGGCGAGACGGCGCACCCGGCACTGGTCACTGGGGCAGTGAGCGATGCGCACGTTCCACTATGAATATGGCTGAGAAGGTGTTGCGGCCCAGCATAGTTATAAGTAACTTCTCCACGAAGGTTTCCATGTTCCCCATAGCAGTGGACTCAGCCAGACCCACTTTACGAAGATAGTTCCTTCTCGAGCAAGCCTCCAGATCCTCCGCTTTGCTCTGCAGAGTCACCAGGAGTTTCTCCGATTGCTTGTGAGCCCCCGTAGATTCAGCCTGCAGATCCTCAGACACTCTTCTTTCAATCATATCGAGCCTCTCAGCATGTTTGTCAATTTGTTCAGACATTTTATCCATGCGATAGAAAAGAGAGTCAATCTTGCCATCAATAGTAGCTAGGCTCTGCTGCATTGTTACCAGGATTTGCTGCAGGTCTCCACCCAAATCCGGCCACGGGGCACCAGCGTCCTGTTCAGGTGATGCCATATCTTGCTCACACACACCTGTGGATTTGTGCTGTTCAAAATGCAGCTTGGGCTGGCTCTTATCAGGCTTTCCCATTGCAGCAGTCGAATGCGCCCACACACTTAATTCGGATAGCGTCCTACAATTGTGTCTGTACAGTCCAGTATTGATTAGAGTCCGTAGCACCGTCTTCTCCGGGTGCAGGTCTCACTCTTCCACGATCTGAAATCCGCAACAATAGGCCAGGCCCTAGGTCCGTCCACCAGCACCCAATCCAAGTTCCATGAAGCAGACAAAGTACCTGTTATGGTGCTTCAGGGCTGTCGGTCTGATCCCCCTCCAGACCGGTGGACCCCCATCAAAAGGATGCAGCACCTCCGTGTATTGCAGCGAAAGGGGGTCCTCCTGCGTATGTCGCACCCTCCACCGCAGACATCCAGGGCCCGACACCACCTCCACACTCACCGGCTCTAGCAGGTCAGAGAGGGTCGGCCCAACAATCCCTCCGGGCCATCTGCCAAATATTTTATGGATGGTGGCCCTGCGAGGCCACCCAGCGCTGGTCGTCACTACTCTATACGCTCCTCTGGCAGCACCGCAGAGGATGACGTGCCCCACGGCAGCACCTCATCCCAGCCGACAGTCCCTCACGGGACTGGAAGGAAGCACAGGCCGCAAGCACGGCCGTAACTCTCCAGGCCCCACCGCCAACAGCCAGCCAGGACAGAGGCAGGCCGCCCACTTCACCTGCTCCTCTGCTACCACCATAGGACCTGGGAGGCCGCCAAGCCGCCAAGGGTCCTCACCACGCACTCAGCAGGACAGAGTCTCATTGTCGCCGGCACATCCAGGCCCCACGACCTGCGACACTGGAACCACCATACAGGTAGGCCGCATGGGCCGCCTGGCTCGTCAGCTTTCATAGGGACATCCAGGGGGGGTTATCGGCAGCTTCAAAAGTCTATTTGAGTAGCCCTAGGTGTACTCGTTCCAGTGCCACCCACAGTTGTTATATTCCTCTGGCGATGTCGGCAGATTTTAAAGGATAGTGATGACGGCTTCGGGAGCTCGCCTATGCATCGGCCATCTTGAGGCCAGGCAAGCTCCGCCCCCTCCCCTCCCATGAGGATGCATTTAAGCAAAGCATCACAAGCAGCTTCTCATGTTCTGTTGTTGGCAAGCATTTGTGGTAAATTTGTACTCCAAATGGTAAATTTCACAGTAAATGTTTACAGTGAATGATGGATAATTACACAAAATGGCGTAATAGCATAATTTGGGGAATTTCATGTAATAAGCATAATTAAAAATTCCTCTCAACATTACGCAAACTACACTGGCGTAATCTAAATTTCACCCGGGACTACTTAGAGGCAGAAGGTAGGGCACGGCAGAGATTGTGTCAGTATGCCTGTGATGTGTGGTGAGGAAGGGGCTGTGGTTAGAATCCTCCAACTTTTGAGGGTCTTCAGGTGCAGAGTGGCAGCAGGTACTTCTAGTATTGAGTGGAGAGGAATAATCACAGCCTCTAGAATTAAACAGCAGAGAAGGATCAAATTATGCATCAGGGTTGATTAAATTATGCAGCAAGAAAAAGCTAATTTTGCGGCAACACATTTTGTGAGAGAATTACTTCTGGATTTTGTCCTTGTTATACTTGTTAACATTGTCTGGGGAAAGATCCCACCTCATTACTATCAGTCACACACCCATACCCAGCAATACGCTACAGAAAGGAGACCAGTTAGCCTTTAGGAAGGGATCTCTAATGCCTTGGAAACAGAACAACACATGTTGAAGCATGTTTAATACCTTTTCATCCGTTTTGAGCTAGAAACAAAACATGTTTTTGTTAAATTCTGCAGAATATGCAGCAAATGGTGGAATATGTGGCAAATCTATTATTATGTGAAAAATGCACCAGCTGCAAAATCAAATAATTCCACTGGCCCTAGGAATAATTTATAGCTGGGATGGCATAGGTATTATACCCATCCATATGTTGAGATGATTGCAAGAATATGTTGGGCGAAGGTCCCCAGGTGACTCTGTTTATCTTAGCCTAGGGTACTGTTTTGGACTGTTCTATAGCCTCTAGACCCTATTTATACTGATAGGAGGGATTATCGACTGGGGTTCTATTCCAGGGTCTGCAGTTAATGTAATAATTTTGGAAATAAGCCATGTTTTTACCTTTCTTCTGCATTATTGAAATTAGATGTTCAATAATTGTTTTATTGAAAAAGACATTCTCTATAAGCCATCCATCAAAGTAGTATTTTCCTCCACTGATTACCGCCCTGAGGCCTGTGAGATGCCACTGTCTGTGGTGAACAGAATTGTGATCTATTGCTCGTCACAGAAGGATTTACCTAACTCCTTCTCCCATCTCTGCTGGAATCTGACATTTCCTGAAGTTGCCCCTTCTATCAATAATGTACATATCCTATAGATGAGGTGAGTCATATATTTTACTTAGCATTGGTTCTGATTGTGTTAGGGATCACATGGGTGCTACTATCCCACTACTATCCTTGTCAAGCCAAATAACTAACTAACATGTTCACTACTCAACTTAATTTCATATTTCACTATACTAATTCACTGCTAATCCTTTATGGGCTCCGGAGTAGCGTGCTACGCGCAGAAAAAGCGCTTGGACGCCTCTTCAGGGATAGTAAGCGCTATATAAATGCAAACCTTTTTTCTCTATCCGTCCACTATGCGTCTCAATCCAAATAACTGACTAATATATCCACCACTCAAATTACTTTCTCTTTTTCACTATACTAATTCACTATTAATCCTTTATGGGTTCTGGAGTAGCGTGCTACTCATAGAAAATGCGCTTTGACGCCTCGTCAGGGGAAGAAAGCGCTATATAAATGCAAACCTTTTTCCCTCTTCTATCCCTCCACTATCCTTCACAATCCAAATAACTAACTAACATATTCACCACTCAAATTACTTTCATATTTCACTGTACAAATTCACCGCTAATCCTTTATAGGTTCCCGAGTAGCGTGCTACTCGCCGAAAAAGCACTTCAACACCTCATCAGGGGTAACAAGCGCTATATAAATGCAAACCTTTTCCCTCTTCTATCTGTCCACTATCCTTCTCAATCCAAATAACTGACTAACATATCCACCACTCAAATTACTTTCATATTTTCACTATACTAATTCACTTCTAATCCTTTATGGGTTCAAGAGTAGCGTGCTACTCGCCGGAAAAGCACTTCAACACCTTATCAAGGGTAGCAAGCGCTATATAAATGCAAACCTTTTTCCCTCTTCTATGCCTCCACCTCCCTTCTCAATCCAAATAACTAACATATCCACCACTCAAATTACTTTCATTTTTCACTGTGCTAATTCACCGCTAATCCTTTATGGGTTCCGGAGTAAGGTGTTACTCGCAGAAAAAGCGCTTCAATGCCTCGTCAGGGGAAGAAAGCGCTATATAAACGCAAACCTTTTTCCCTCTTCTATCCCTCCACTATCCTTCTCAATCCAAATAACTAACATATCCATCACTCAAATTACTTTCATATTTCACTGTACAAATTCACCGCTAATCCTTTATGGGTTCCGGAGTAGCGTGCTACTCGCCGAAAAAGCACTTCAACACCTCATCAGGGGTAACAAGCGCTAGATAAATGCAAGCCTTTTTCCTCTTCTATCCGTCCACTATCCTTCTCAATCCAAATAACTGACTAACATATCCACCACTCAAATTACTTTCATATTTTCACTATACTAATTCATCACTAATCCTTTATGGGTTCCGGAGTAGCGTGCTACACGCAGAAAAAGCGCTTTGACGCCTCGTCAGGGGTAGTAAGCGCTATATAAATGCAATTACAATACAATAATTAAATTATGGGGGATGACATCAACTGGACTATTCACAAAGATAACTACACTTGTGAATAGTTCACACCTGTAATTTACTCTTATACATTTGAGCAACTTTACTGCTTTTGACTATTCCCAAAATCCTAGTGCAAAGTTTCTCAAAAGTGTAGACATACACGTCTCCCCCTCTGAAAAAAGGAGTTGCTGCAAATTAATAACTGTGCGGTACTACTAGCAAAAAAGAAACAGTAGTGAGTCCAGTACCACACAAGCCAACCGTTGATACTGCAACAATCTCCCATAGAAAGGTTGCTTGTGTTCCAGTACAGGGAGGACCTGGCCTGGCAGTTTGGGTTGAACTGTTCCCATGAATAGCACGGTCAAGACTGTTTTGTATATGGCTGGGTCTGAACTGAGATGGAATGGTGGGTGAAAAACGATGGATTGCGCTGCGGCCCATGCAATTGCCAGCGGCTGAGATTAATTTGAGCATTCCATTCATCACCTTATTGGTTTTGCATTTGCCGCCCTAAGTGCTCTGTATATGCCCAGACGTGGGTCCCAGGCTCACTGTGCCATTGGAACCAAACTATACCTGGCTGAAGAGCCCTAACTAGGGCGAAACCGGTTCTAGGTTGCTTGTGTCCCTGTTCAGGGAGGACTTGGCCTGGCAGATCGAGCTGGACTTATTGTTTTTGCATTTGCTGCCCTAATTGACTTATGTATGAGAGCTTTACTTTTGTACCACATAAAGTGGTACATGGGTGACGCAGGGCTCTCATTTCGATTTATGAAGCCACGCAAAGCCACCCTGCGTGGCTTTGCGTGGCTTCATAAATCATGAGTAAGGCAACGCAGCGCAATTCGCTGCATCACCATACTCTGTGCCCGGGATGTGTTCCATGAGCATTGCAGTGGGTCTTCCCACGAAACACCCATGGAATTTGACGTTACTCCAGATTTACAAAATCATGTAAACCTGGGGAAGCGCCAAACTCATATGCCTCTCAACGTGAGGAGTTGTAGGAGGCTGGCTTAGAATATGGTGCACACTTATTTAAGTGAAGCACCTTGCTCTAATCAAGACAACCCTTATGTTGATTTTAGTGGTCTTAGACAACCTTAGAAAGCTCTCTAAGTGGTAGCTGTGGAGCGCAGCCTTCAGGCTTAGTCCAGTCAGGAGTGTTAAGCAGCTTGTTTTACCAGATCTAATCATGTAGTGTAGGTTAAACGAAAAAGAATAACAGAGTGTAGTTATAAAAATATGTGTATTTATTACACAGCACTCACTAACACATGGGTATATCTCCTACCCGGAGATATCAACACAAATGCACAATAATACTTCAATCGCAAGATGTAAGTAAACACAATACACAGTGGTCTCCAGGGGGAGACCAAACCATATACTAAGAAAGTGGAATGCGAACTGCAACGAAGTCGGGACTTGGACCAGGAGACTCAGAAGAGCTGGGGACACAAGGAACCACCCAAAGTAAGTACCCAGGGACCAAATGGAGGCTGTGTGCCGAGTGGAAACAGAGCCACATACTCTAAAGAAGTCAATGGGAAAGTTGCAGTTGCAGTTTTAGAGAATAAGGACCCTTCCCAGTGGACCTTGAAGAAACCCAGTGGAAGACAGAAGGTTGGAGAGTCACCCCACCCGTGGATGCTCCAGGAACCAGGATACCTACATCAGTGAAGCCGGGTGCATAGGTGCGAAGTGACGTCGGAAACCGCAGTAGACCACAATGGAGGACTTCAGAAAAGATGCCGCTGGTGAAGACTGTGCGAGAGTCCGGTGGAATCCCTGGGGGGATTCTTGAAGAGAAGAACCTGCAAGCAGAGGGGACAGAGTCTATGCCACTCGGAGGTAACCAGGAGGCACGGAAGAGCAATGCCCACTGATGACGGAAGATGCAGGAGTGAGGACGGTGACCTTGTCGCTGCAGCTGTGAGGACCAGGCGATGCTGAGGAAGACCAGGAGCTGTCCCACATCGGAAGTCGGGAACCAGGGGGTCAGTGTCCGGCGGGAGCACCAACAAGCCTTGACAGCAGCAACAGACGTGGTAAACGATGAAGGAGCAACGTTGGGACCAGCATGGTCCAAGGGACTCACCAAGTGCAGGTGAGTCAGAGCATCCCCAGAGCAAGCAGGGGAGCCCACTGAAGCAAGACAAGACCCTTGAGAGAACCCACATGCCAAGGGTACAGGAGTCGCAAGAGGAACTCAAGCAGCTCTTCAAAGATGAAGGCCCATGGTGCAGAGGATGTGATGAGGACGAAGATCTTGGCAGGAAGAGATGGTGGAGGCTGGAGCTTCTTGTAGCCCAAAGATCTCTAGAGTGCCGAGCCAACGAGCCTTGGCAACAGCAAGTTGATGCGGTGCACAGAGGTTCAGTCCCAACAGTTCTGACGGGGGATACTGGCCTCAAACTTGCTGAGAGGACAGGTCAGGCCTCGAGGGAGTCACAGAACCACCACCTGTGTTGCTGAGCTTTTTGAAGTCAGTGGGACATCAGGAGCAGCACTCCGGTCAGCTTTGTTGCGGTGCCTGCAGAAATCAGGGGAGTGACTCATTCACTCCAAGGGAGATTACTTCGGGTGTCCTTGATGCCCACAGGTCTGTCAAGATCCTGGAAGAATCACAGACACAGACGATGAAGAAGACTTGCAAAGCAGCGAGACCAGAGCAGCAGGAGTGTTCCTTGATGCAGTCTCGGTTCCAGGTGAAGTCCAGCGAAGTCCAAGTGTCCAGACAGTCGAAGAAATGAAATGAAATTAAATGAAAAATGTTTTTGTATAGCGCATGGCTACCCGGAAGCATCCCAGCGCTGCGGAAGAGACTAGAAGGCAGATGTAATTACGGGAATAGCCAAGTCTTCAGATGTTTACGGAATACCAAATGGTTGGTTTCCTTGCGGATCGTGAGAGGGAGGGAGTTCCAAAGTTTGGAGGCGTTATAGGAAAAAAGGCGGCCACCTGTTCGTGCCTTCTTTATTTTTGGGGTGTCGGCCAGGGAGAGATCATCAGAGCGTAATTTTCTATTGGCTTTATACGGTTTGATCAGGTTTTTTATAATAGGAGGCCCCTTGCCCTGGAGGATTTTGTGCGTAATGCAAAGGGCTTTAAAATGAATTCTTTCCTGTATCGGGAGCCAGTGTAATGATCTTAACGCAGGCTTGGTCGAACACCGATTTGTTGTGCCTGTGAGAAGTCTTGCTGCCGAATTCTGAACCACCTGTAGCTTAGTGATGACTGATTTAGGAGCCCCCAAATAGAGGGCATTGCTGTAGTCCAATCTAGATAGGATGAGAGCCTGGATCAAAAGCTTTCTAGAGGGGCAGGGTAGGAGAGGCAGTATTTTCCGCGTGGTTCGGAGCAGACCATAACAAACAGCGGCGGTTTTCCTTGCTTGGGTTCTAAAAGTGATGTAGTTTCAGGCTTGAGTCTTGTCCCATGACGAATCTGAGGACCCACCCATAGGTAAGCCATTTTATACCCTAAGAAAGGGGTTAGGACGACTCAAGGGTCCCTACCAGATGAGGGGCTGGACACAGGGGAGGATACTCCCATGTCCTTTATCCAGTTTCATGCCAGAGCGGGAGCCTAGGGCTCCCTCAACTGGCTCAAACCGGAGTATAAAGCGATACCAAAGGAGACGATGGACGGAGCGTTAGAGCAAATCAAACACTCAACCCCAGTCAACTGATCTGGGTTTAATCCATCATCATTCTTTAGCTCACTCCACCACTCCCAGTTCAGACATGGCCATATGCAAATCAGTCTGACCCTGTGCCTCATGGGAACAGTCCAGCCCGAACTGCCAAGCCATGTCTTCCCTGGACCGGAAACAAGCATCCTGGGACCGGCTTCGGGTTCAAAACCCTCATCAGCCAGGCTATCTTGAATCCAGTGGCAAAGTGAGCAAGGGACCCACGTCTGGGCATACCCTGCCAACTTAGGGCGAACAAAGCGATACCAAAGGGGATGATGGACGGAGCGTTAGAGCAAATCAAACACTCACCCCCAGTCAACTGATCTGGGTTTAATCCATCATCATTCTTTAGCTCACTCCACCACCCCAGTTCAGACATGGCCATATGCAAATCAGTCTGACCCTGTGCCTCATGGGAACAGTCCAGCCCGAACTGCCAAGCCATGTCTTCCCTGGACCGGAAACAGGCATCCTGGGACCGGTTTCGGGTTCAAAACCCTCATCAGCCAGGCTATCTTGAATCCAGTGGCAAAGTGAGCAAGGGACCCACGCCTGGGCATACCCTGCCAACTTAGGGCGAACAAAGCGATACCAAAGGGGATGATGGACGGAGCGTTAGAGCAAATCAAACACTCACCCCCAGTCAACTGATCTGGGTTTAATCCATCATCATTCTTTAGCTCACTCCATCACCCCAGTTCAGACATGGCCATATGCAAATCAGTCTGACCCTGTGCCTCATGGGAACAGTCCAGCCCGAACTGCCAAGCAATGTCTTCCCTGGACCGGAAACAAGCATCCTGGGACCGGTTTCGGGTTCAAAACCCTCATCAGCCAGGCTATCTTGAATCCAGTGGCAAAGTGAGCAAGGGACCCACGTCTGGGCATACCCTGCAAACTTAGGGCTGAACAAAGCGATACCAAAGGGGACGATGGACGGAGCGTTAGAGCAAATCAAACACTCACCCCCAGTCAACTGATCTGGGTTTAATCCATCATCATTCTTTAGCTCACTCCACCACCCCAGTTCAGACATGGCCATATGCAAATCAGTCTGACCCTGTGCCTCATGGGAACAGTCCAGCCCGAACTGCCAAGCCATGTCTTCCCTGGACTGGAAACAAGCATCCTGGGACCGGTTTCGGGTTCAAAACCCTCATCAGCCAGGTTATCTTGAATCCAGTGGCAAAGTGAGCAAGGGACCCACGTCTGGGCATACCCTGCCAACTTAGGGCGAACAAAGCGATACCAAAGGGGACGATGTACGGAGCGTTAGAGCAAATCAAACACTCACCCCCAGTCAACTGATCTGGGTTTAATCCATCATCATTCTTTAGCTCACTCCACCACCCCAGTTCAGACATGGCCATATGCAAATCAGTCTGACCCTGTGCCTCATGGGAACAGTCCAGCCCGAACTGCCAAGCCATGTCTTCCCTGGACCGGAAACAAGCATCCTGGGACCGGTTCCGGTTTCAAAACCCTCATCAGCCAGGCCATCTTGAATCCAGTGGCAAAGTGAGCAAGGGACCCACGTCTGCGCATACCCTGCCAACTTAGGGCGAACAAAGCGATACCAAAGGGGACGATGGACGGAGCGTTAGAGCAAATCAAACACTCACCCCCAGTCAACTGATCTGGGTTTAATCCATCATCATTCTTTAGCTCACTCCACCACCCCAGTTCAGACATGGCCATATGCAAATCAGTCTGACCCTGTGCCTCATGGGAACAGTCCAGCCCGAACTGCCAAGCCATGTCTTCCCTGGACCGGAAACAAGCATCCTGGGACTGGTTTCGGGTTCAAAACCCTCATCAGCCAGGCTATCTTGAATCCAGTTGCAAAGTGAGCAAGGGACCCACGTCTGGGCATACCCTGCCAACTTAGGGCGAACAAAGCGATACCAAAGGGGACGATGGACGGAGCGTTAGAGCAAATCAAACACTCACCCCCAGTCAACTGATCTGGGTTTAATCCATCATCATTCTTTAGCTCACTCCACCACCCCAGTTCAGACATGGCCGTATGCAAATCAGTCTGACTCTGTGCCTCATGGGGCAGTCCAGCCCGAACTGCCAAGCCATGTCTTCCCTGGACTGGAAACAAGCATCCTGGGACCGGTTTCGGTTTCAAAACCCTCATCAGCCAGGCTATCTTGAATCCAGTGGCAAAGTGAGCAAGGGACCCACGTCTGGGCATACCCTGCCAACTTAGGGCGAACAAAGCATACCAAAGGGGACGATGGACGGAGCGTTAGAGCAAATCAAACACTCACCCCCAGTCAACTGATCTGGGTTTAATCCATCATCATTCTTTAGCTCACTCCACCACCCCAGTTCAGATATGGCCATATGCAAATCAGTCTGACCCTGTGCCTCACCGGAGTATGCAAGGACGGCACCAAATGTGCCCTTCAAAGTAGTCTGGTGACGCTGGCAAGCGCCCCAACCCCAGCCCAATACACTAAGTTCATCTGGGAGGTGGTCACACCTCTCTGTGACAGGAAACCTATTGTTCAACCTTCCCCTGCTCGAGCTCAGCAGCAGGAGGGCGAATCGTGTCTGTGGTTGGCAGCAGCACTAGCTTGCTAACAGAAAGGCTGTTACTGGGAGTACTGGTGGCTTCCCAGAGGAGCCCCCAGAGCATGAAATCATACTCCAACACCAGTAACCGTGTTGGGGTATGATTCGAACATGTTTGATACCAAACATGCCCAGGTTTGGCACAGCCACTATATAGTTAGCCATCGCCTAATGACGGATGGCCACTATATGTATCAAAATGGCTGACCGCACTTACAAAGCCTGGAGAATGAACTCTGGGGTTCGTAGAGGTGTCCTGCTCATGCAGAGGCACCCTCACACTTATAACCTCACACCCTACCTTCAGGATTGAAAGGCCTGCCTTAGGGGTGACTTATAGGGTTTAAGTGTAGTGACCTCAGATATAAAGAAACGTATATCTGTCGTAAGTAGTGCTAGCACCAGCTTACACAGGCTGCAATGGCAGGCCTGTAGTCACAGTTTGGGTGGTCTCTCATGGATGGCACAATACATGCTGCAGCTCATGGGAGACCCCTGGTGTACCTATGCCCTGGTTACCTTGGTACCATATACTAGAGACTTACAGAGTTACACCAGTAGCCAATTGTGGAGGTACAGAAGTATTTACCATGACAAATTTAGGGAGGAAGCACAGTGACTGGGATCCTGATTAGCAGGATCCCAGACAAACTTGTCAAAAAAACATACGGAAACCAGCAAAAAGTGGGGGTAACCACGCTAGAAGGATCCTATTTTCCTACAGGCCTAACGAGGAGAAATATGTTTATTTCTTCAAATGTTTTCCTCTTTCTATGTGTGCTGCATTCTGCATGGCACCAGAGCAGGGAGAAAGGACAGGAATGCACTGTATTGCTGAAATACAGAGCATTTCTGCCCTTTCACTGTGGCGTAGAGCAGGGCAGCAAGATGCCTTGCTGGGTTGCCCTATGCCAAAATCCCATATATGTGTATGCCCAGATGTGGGTCCTGGTCTCACTGTGCCACTGGAACCAAGCTATGCCTGTCTGAAGAGCCCTAACTAGGACGAAACTGGTCCTAGATTGCTTGTGTTCCAGTGCAGGGAGGACCTGGCCTGGCAGTTGAGGCTGGACTGTTCCTTTGAGGATCATGGTAAAGAATGATTTGCATATGTCTGGGTCCAAACTGAGGTGGCATGGTGGGTGACAAATGATGGATTGGGATGTGGCCTGAGGGATTGCCAGTGGCTAAGATTAATTTGAGCATTCCATCTATCACCTTGTTGTTTTTGCATGTACTGCCCTAAGTGCTCCGGCTATGCCCAGACATGGTTTCCCGGGCTCACTGTGCCATTGGAACCAAGTTATACTTGGCTGAAGAGCCCTAACTATGGAGAAACCACTCCTAGGTTGCTTGTGTTCTGACTCAGGGAGGACTTGGCCTGGAAGTTTGGGCTGGTCTGTTCCCATGAGGATCACGGTCAAGACTTATTACATATGGCTGGTCCAAACTAAGGTGGCATGGTGGGCGAAAAATGATGGATTGGGACGCGGCCCAATAATTGCCAGTGGCTGAGTTAATTCGAGCGTTCCATCCACCCCCACCTTATTGTTTTTGCATTTGCCGCCCTAAGTGCGCCATATATGCCCAGACGTGGGTGCCAGGCTAACTATGCCACTGGAACCAAGCTATACCTGGCTGAAGAGTCCCAACTAGGGCTAAACCGGTCCTAGGTTGCTTGTGCCCCGGTTCAGGAAAGACTTGGCCTGGTAGTTCAGGCTGGACTGTTCCCATAAGGAGCAAGGTCAAAAATGATTTGCTTATGGCTGGGTCCAAACAGAAGTGGCATAATGGGTGAAAAATGATAGATTCGGATGCGGGGTGAGCAATTGCCAGCGGCTGAGAGTAATATGAGCATTCCTTCAATCACCTTATTGCTTTTGAATTTGCTGCCCTAATTGGCTTCTGTATGAGAGCCCTGCGTCACTTTTGCACCACTTAAGGTGGTACATGTGTGACACAGGGCTCTCAATTCAATTTATGAAGCCACGCAAAGCCAGCCTGCGTGGCATTGAGTGGCCTCATAAATCATAAGTAAGGCAGTGCCCCGCAAATCTCTACGTCACCATACTCTGCGCCTGGGAGGCATTCCATGGGCGCTGGGGTGGGTTTTCCCAAGCACCACCCATGGAATTTGACGCTGCCCTAGATTTACAAAATCATGTAAACCTGGGTAAGCGCCATACCCATACGCCTCCCGATGTGAGGCTTAACAAGGAGAAATATGTTTATTTCTCCTCATTTTTTCCTCTTTTTAAGTATTCTGCATCACACATAGAAATGAAAACGCCTTTATGGTTGTTTTTGTGCAGGAAGGTGAACCTTCCTGCATTAACAATACTGCATGCAATGGAGGCACCCTTGCACCATGGTGCAAAAGTGCCTCCGTTAAATCTAGGCTGCTGAAACAGCACCAGAGCAGGGAGAAAGGAACAGAATGCACCGTATTGCTTAAATACGGAGCATTTCTGCCCTTTCAATGTGGCGTATGGCAGCACAGCAAGGTGCCTTGCTGCGCTGCCCGATGCCAAAATCCCATATATGACTCCCTAAGTGCGCAATGTATGCCCAGACGTGGGTCCTGGGCTCACTGTGCCAATGGAACCAAGCTATGCCTGTCCGAAGAGCCCTAACTAGGGCGGAACCTGTCCTAGGTTGCTTGTGTTCCAGTGTAGGCTGGACTGGTCCTTTGAGGAGCATGGTCAAGAATTAATTGCATTTTCTAAGTCCAAACTGAGGTGGCATGGTGGGCGAAAAATGATAGATTGGGATGCAGCCCTGAGGGACTGCCAGTGGCTGAGATTAATTTGAACATTCCATCCATCACCTTGTTGTTTTCGCATGTACCTCCCTAAGTGCGCCGGGTATGCCCATACGTGGTTTCCCGGGCTCACTATGCTACTGGAATCAAGCTATACTTGGCTGAAGAGCCCTAACTAGGGCGAAACCAGTCCTAGGTTGCTTGTGTTCTGGTTCAAGGAGGACTTGGCCTGGCAGCTCGGGCTGGACTGTTCCCACGAGGAACAGGGTTGAGATTGATTATATGGCTGGGTCCAAACTGAGGTGGCATGGTGGGTGAAAAACGATGGACTGGGATGTGGCCCGAGCGATTGCTAGTGACTGAGATTAATTCAAGCATTCCATCAATCACCTTGACGTTTTTGCATGTGCCGCCCAAAGTGCACCTGGTATGCCCAGATGTTGGTCACAGGCTCACTATGCCACTGGAACCAAGCTATACCAGGCTGTAGAGCCCTAACTAGGGCAAAACCCATCCCAAGTTGCTTGTGTTCCAGTTCAATGAGGACCTGCTCTGGCCATTCGGGCTGGACTGTTGCCATGAGGATTAGGGTCAACACTGATTTGCATATGGCTGGGTCCAAACTGAGGTGGCATGGAGGGCGAAAATCAATGGATTGGGATGCAGGCCAGAGCGATTGCCACTGGCTGAGATTAATTTGAACATTCCATCCATCGCCATGTTGTTTTTACATTTGCCACCCATGCTAAGACACTAGTAACTGGTACAGCGTCAGATATTGTCAACATCCCATGGGGTGTGTCCTCCATATCTGGTACTAGCCTCTGGTCATACAAGAAGATGTCTACCCTGTCATACAATCTATGTGTGGTGGTAAATTGACTGCACATAATCCACCTCTGTGAGGTGCGGCGACCTCCATATATTGATCAGGCCAATCTGCAAAGGCCATTCAAGGCCCTCGGCTGAGAGCGAAGACGTGCCATCCTGGTTCAGCCTCGAGCATTCACATGCCTTATCTGAATGATATTCCAATCCTCTCTTAGTATCAAAGGTCCAGTAGCTTTAGTCAGAGTATTTTGAATGATGTGCCGCATACAACGCCTCTTGTCCCTGATTTGGTGATTGAAGCCATAGTGATTGCCATCCCTTCTAGAAGCCCATTTCAGAGGATCCAAAGGTCCTCTTTGTCTGAAATAGAATCCTGGAAATTGAGTGGCCATTAAGAGTCACACCCTGTTCACCTTTGTTTATTCCCAGTAGAAATATTGAGTATGTCAGAATCTAGATTGCATCCTCCAAGTGTTCCCAAGAATCAACTGGGTTTCCTGGGGAAAGCAAAGGCCAGTTTTGGCCTCTCTATGGGCCCATATTGCCATAATATACTTGCCAGGTTTATTAGGACCACTCATGTTAGACGTAACACATTTAAGGCTCTTTACCTTGCCATACCTTCCTGTCTAATGTTATGTGGGTTATCTGTCACATATAGAGCACCCTTCTAATGTGTAATTGTTCCGT
This sequence comes from Calotriton arnoldi, assembly GCA_963921515.1. NCBI lineage: Eukaryota > Metazoa > Chordata > Amphibia > Caudata > Salamandridae > Calotriton > Calotriton arnoldi. Next base: position 402,900 of record CAWUFW010006683.1, on the reverse strand, counting down.
ATCTCAGTTTTCCAGTATTGCTGTAGTACGACATTCTGAAATTGGAGGTTTTGTTTTAGAAATTCAAGGTCTTCCCCACTTCTTCCAGAGTTGTGATCCTTTCTCTCATCTCATTTAGGACTTTTTTGGCCTTCCTTCTGCAGTGTATTAATTTTCTCTTATGCTCTTGAACAGGTCAGCCATAAAGTGCTTGGTGACCTGTGTATCATACACCTGGCTATCTGACAGGGTTGCACCCACCCTGGGTTATTTCGTCTGTATAGAAGCCTTGGTATAGTGTGGCTCCTGGAAATTGGGTTTCTGAAAAGTTCCTTCACTGTTTGATCCTTTTTACCCCATGCAGTTCCATGACTGGGGAGGAAACACCATCCCTCAGGCCCTTGCCAGCACAAAGAGGAAAGCAGCACAAAGGGTGAAGCATTCCTGCTGAGTCCGCTACATCAATCTAAAACAGGGGAGCTAGTTTGAGGAACTCAGTGGTGCCACTGAATCTGTCAAAGCCTCTCCACTGGCACAACTGTTTATCTGTTATGGGCATTCTGAGTAGGGCAAGCCAAAGTGCCAGGAGTCCTGGGTCTCAATACACAGGTCTCACCCTCCAGTACCTGACCTTCAGTACCAGGTTGCCCCAAGGTGAGTCTATCTTCAGTCAAGCAAGAGCCTGCCTTTATTATTGTAATTGATGTTAGGACCACAGTCCCCCAGGCTGCCTCCCTGGGACCCCTCTGACAAGTTAAGGTTGCGCAGAGGCTGCCATTGAGAGGTGTTCAGTGCAGTCAGGCTTCCACACAGTGAGTCTATGAGCAGCCAAGCATGAGCCTGTAATTGCAGCTGTATTTGATGCTAGGTCTACAGGCCATCAGGTGGTATAGAGTAAGACCCTCATTGTCTAATCGGGAACCTCAAAGCTCCATGATTTCCCTCATTCATCTGATCTCTTCTATGCCCAAGTGGCAAGGGCAGAGATCAAGTGCTCTGCCAATGTTGCATTGTTACTCCACATTGGGGGCCCCAGACCAAGCTTGCCGTGCTTAAATTCACTGCCAGATGGGGACCATCAACCAGCCATAAAATGTCTCACCTTTAGCTGGCCACAATCGAATCCGGGCTGTGATTCCTGCACTTGCTGTCTGGGAACCAGGCTGCCATCATGCCCCCGCTCTCAGTGGCCAAGTCCCATCCGAGTAAAGTAGCCTTTTACCTTGTTGTGGTGATCCAACACCTCCTGTCGATGAACAGGCCCTGCTGCTTCAGTCCAAGTAGGCCCACAGGGCCTGCATTCCACACTTTTTCTTGCAGGTTGTCACCAACTTTCTCACTGGGTGGCCTCACTCACTCCACTACTTTGGGTCTCAAGACTTCAGACCCCACAGTGCCCTCGACTGGGATGTTGCCATCCAACTGGGCTGCAACCTCTTGCACCACCTAGGCATCAGGCAACATGGCTGCTTTTAGGAGCACTGTTCTCCAGCAACACTGTTGGTCATACCATGCCAGCTCACCTCCTACTCCAGTTCTAAGCAATCAGGTTTGAAGCGTGGATCTAATATCGTCACTCTCAAGGGGCTGCCATCTTTGCTCACAGTCCACCACATTTCATCACTCTACAGCAGTCTTCTCTCCCTCACAGTTAACTGAAATACAGGAATCAGCGGATCCACGATGGCCACAGGAGGATTTCCTGCTCCCCCAGTTGGATAGTGAATACTGGGGTGGGTTTTGCTGTTAGCCAGAGTAGAAGACGAACACACCACACTCATAGTCTATCTTGGGCACAATCCTTCTTCTAAATCTGTAAATGCTCCTGGACACTTCAAATTTTGGCTGGCAAGAAGTTCCAGTGCTTGGTGGCTTGTACTGAAAAAGCATTTCCTCTTATGGATTTCCAATTTTAAGGCGGTGTGACGATCCGTGGTGAAAACATTGTTACACATTGTCCTATTTTGTTTGTATTGCTGTAATTTAATTTGACGTTATAGTGAGCATTTTCTCTGAGAGGCTCTGTGGATAATGAAAGCGTCTTGGACTTGATCGTCTAGCTACAGGTATCTTGTGAAGTTTCTGCAGGGCTGGCCTCATGTATTCTCTAGGGTGACGGCAGAGGAGCAGTCTTTCCAGCTGTTTTGAATTAGCTGTATTTATTGTATGATGAACCACTGGGCCCCTTGGTTTCAGCTATTTACATTGTCAAGCTTGGAGATCACAAGTGCATGGACAACTTGTAATTTTGTTGGTATCCAAGGTATGGGAAGATGCATCACAATGTTTTAATTGTGTAGAAGGTGCTACTTATGACTTTGTTGACATGTGGTGTCAGGTATAGATCTGAGTCCATACTTATCACTATATTTTTCACTTCCCTTGAAAACGTTGGATAGGAGACAAGTTCTGTGGGTTATATGTTTGTAGATTGGTGTTTGTGCCGTTGACCCCAGGTCATCAATCCTGCACTCTGTGGTGTGTTATGTTTTAGGTGGCAACCCATCATCCAAGTATCTACAGCAAAGAGACAGTCATGCAATATTGAAATGGGCAATCTTCTGGGCCATTCGTTTTTTGAATGATTTACATATCATCTGCAGAGTTAAAACAGGCAAGATTGAACGATCTAATACGATCCAGTAAGGGGGTAGGTAAATTTTGAATAGGAGAGGAAGCTATTAGACTGCTGAGGGGAGCCACAATGCTAGATGTGAGGGGCTGATATGAACAGTGGTAACAATATCAACCTCCATCTGTCGTTGAGGTATTGGGCAATCCATTTTGAGCATTTTTTCATATTCAGAGACTATGGAGTCTGTGTCATAGCATCTGGTGGTGGACAGTGTCAAATACTGACAGCAGATCCTGGACTGTTATGGAAGACACTCCATACTTGCCCACTGTGAGTTTTGGGTTGTCCCATACATATTTTAAGGCTGGCTCTATGGCACATTGTAGATTGGAGATTAAGTCATTTTCCACAGTAAAATTGGAGGGTTTAGTAAAGAAATACTTATTCTAATAGTTTAACTAGGAATGAGCCATTAGATAATGGCCTGCAGTTTGCTGGGTTGGATTGGCCGATGATCGTCTTCTGGAGAAGTAGTCTTATGTAAGAGGTTTTACACTCAGTTGGGAAAGGTTCATTTTCAGTAGGTTCAGTACGCTTCTACATGCTTCTTGTGGGCCATACATTTTTGGAATGATTTACATACCATCTGCATAGCTGTAACAAGTAAGACTGAACAATCTAATAAGGTCCAGTAAGGGGATTAGGTAAATGGTGAACAAGGAGGAGAGATAATGTACTCCTGTCAGGCGCCACATTGTTGGGTGTGAGGAGCCAATAGGAAAGATGGCAAAAATACCAAGCTCTGTCTATCTTTGTGGTATCAGGCAATCCATTTCGCATACTCACAGATTATGAAGGTTGTGTCAGAGTCTGGTAGACAGTGCCAGATGCTGCCAATTGATTCAAAACCAGTAAGGCAACCACCCTGTTCTTGTCCACTCTGAGTTTTAGGTTGTCCGATATGGATTTGAGGGCTGACTCTATGCCTCTGCCTGGTTGTTGATTGGAAATGAAGTCATGTTTCTCAGTAAAACTGGAGAGTTTAGTGAAAACTACTTATTCTAATAATTTATCTAGAAATGGGCCAGTAGATATTGGTCTGTTTGCTGGGTCAAGGATCTTCTTCTTGAGGAGTGGTATGTAAGAGGTTTAAAATTCGAGCCGGAAAAGTCCATGTTCCAGGAACTTGTTCAGTACGCTTCTAGCTACTTTTTCTGCATGGGTTGCAGACAGGATATTTTTGAAGACTTTTTCGGGAACCTAGGTCTGAATGTGATCCTGGTGGTCTGCTTGTGTTGATAATGTCATAGAATTCCTTTTTAGAGAAGGTGTTGAAGGTGGTGCGAGACAGATAACTGTTGTTGTTCATCTTTGTGGTTGTTCTGTCAATGTAGGAGGAGAGTTAGCTGTTTATCCTGAAGGTAGTTTTGTATCTTTTGAATTTCTGAAAACAGTTACCAGGACAATTTTTGTTCTTGTGGAGCTCTTTTGATGGGCAGTCAGCATCAATTATGCGTTTGGAGTAGTAATGTACTTTCAAGGTTCCGATGGCTGCTATGTAGCTTCTGTTATAATGGCTCAAAATGTTTTTTGTCTTTTTGATCCTTTTTTTTCTCCACTTGTGTTGTAGGCCATTGAGTTGCATTTTCATTCTTCTGATGAACCCATTTAGTGTTTTTCTAGAGGGTAACCTTGATTGTGGTTTTAAGTGGTTTCTGATTGTGCAATGTAGTGGAGATTCATTGTGGAAGATGGGCACATCCTGAGGTCACATATTCATTGTTTTTTTTTTTAAGTTTGGAGTTAAATGTTTGGAGGTTCATCTTTTTCCGTTACACGAGGGGTTGTTGTTTATGTCTGTTGCTTTCTTTAAGGTGTTATTAAAGATTGGTATGTTAATCCTGAAAGTAACGACATGGTGGTCACTCCAGAGACTAGTGTGTGGTCAGTCACCAAGGTGTGTGTTTCAAGGGTGTGAATATGATATGGAGTGAGCTGCAGCAGATATGAGTTTTTGGAGTATAAAACACCTAGAGATGGGAAAAGATGGATTGAGTTGTTGTAAAATGCTTTTTGTCAAACCACGTGTTTGGTTCTCCTAGTATGTATAAGAAGGGGTGTTTTAGTAGAACCTTGGCCACTGCATCTAGTAAAGCAACCTTATACTTTCTGTTGTGGAGGTGGTTATGTATTAAGAGGAAGGAACAAGCAAGATTTGGAATTGGGTGAAATCTTGCCAACAAGGATTCACAGTCGCTCATGGTAAAGTCTTTGATGAAGGATATTTTTAAAGATTTCTTATGGATGACTGCTAAGCCTCTTCCAATTTAGCCACCAACACGATTTTGTTGATAACGCCATATTCAGGTGGAATGGCATCATGGAATACGGGTGTGGAGTCAGCACTGAGCCACATTTCTGCAACAAAAATGAGATCCAGTGCTACTTCTAAAAGTTGATCAAATATGTTGAAACAGTTCTTGGTTATGGATGTTGCTTTGGAGAGCAGGCACTTAAGCTGTTGGGCGTTTTCCATCTTTTTGTGGTCATGCTTATAGGAGGTTAGGATTGGTGTAGGAGAAGGAAGGACTTGCATGGGGGATAGCATTCAATGGGGTAGCTCTGGCTTGCCTCCTCTGTCCGCGAGACACCCAATATGGCCGCCATACTTTCCATACGTAAGTGCCGCGACACACGCTATTCCCCTACGCCACCCGGAACTACTCGCAATACACCCAATATGGCCGCCATGCAATGCAAACACAAGCGCCGCGACACGTGCTATTCCCCCACGTCACTCCGCACTTTGGAGTTGACGTGCGGGCAGTTGGATGTGGTTAAAGGCAGAAGCAGCGTTCCTCCCTCCCACCGGCGATTGAGCAGCAGAAGGCAGGCAACAAACTTGTTTTGTGGGAAGTCAATGTGAGTATTTTCATCCTGCTATCGACACCAAATAGGTGTTTCTGTCCCCCACTTAAGAAACCCGCGTCAATATACTGATTGCGATTATACTATATTATTTCCAGGTCTACTTCTCTATATCACGCTCCACGCCGATGAGGCTTTCCCTAATGACTTTTTGGGTAGGGGGATCTATGTTTATGTATCGTTGTGTTGTCTGTCTATTATGTTAGTATCACATATCCACCACTGTTGATACTTGTTTTTGCTCTGTCGAGCATACCTTTGTAATAAGCCCCACCACTTATCACGGCTTACGTACTATACCCGGGTAGACACTCCTTAACACCGTGTGTGTGGGCGTGTCTCTGTCACTCACTGCCTGTCACAGCCGGTTCCGGGCATATGTACTGTGTGTACACCAGCATGCGTCTTTTAAATTAAAAACCACTCTCACGCTGAGATGGACAACTCAGCTTTCTACCAACTAATCCTTAAATACGGATGCAGTGTATGATTACAAACACGCATGATCTATATTACTATCGAATGAGATCATTTTCATGGACAAGTGCTGCTTTCTCTTTCTCCTCTCTTAGGTTGGATTTTGCAACTAAGGTGGTCGTATCCGTTCGGGTGCAGTCACCCTGACCAAACCTAAATCTAGGTATCTCTACAGGGTGTACTGAGTGTCGCCGTCTCAGACCCCTGTATTTTACTTCTAACACTTTGCATGGTCCTGAAGAAACGCCACTGGATCCACTAGGGACCACTAGAGGCGTGAAACATGTCGACCTGATACCATCAGTTTCTATCACCACTGGCACTAAGATACGCAGAAGGAAAATACTCCCAATTCCGACTACCTTGTCAAGAGTATTCCTCTTGGCTCCAGTTTTTAACCATATCACACAGACCCCAGAATAAAGTTTTTTCAGGGTACCAGTGTGATACTTTTAACTCACTTGCACCACCCCCGTACACCCGCACTCACCACTGCGGCGTTCCTCGAAAAGATCTCTGACAAAGAGCCCTCTCGCGGGGCCCATGGGGGACAGCAGCGCCACCCCCACGAGAAGCAACGCCCGATGATGAAGCATGACACCCACTTGGGTGTGTGAGGGCACTTCTTCAACAAGGAGGAATTTCCCCCCTCTAGAATATCCAACCTACACTCCTTGATAGAGTTCCTCTCACCTGTCCTTCGAGCGACCTGACTGGTCAGCTTTTTCCCTAGGAACAGCTACCCTCTAGTGATTGAAACGTAGACTCTAGGGAGCTCAGGTACTGGACCTTTGTTTCCATTCGCTCCCAGTCCCCCCTTCTTTTGTATGTTTGTGCCAGAGGAAGACCTGGAGGGCAGGCTGATGGGTTGTTTACCTGGGGTTTCTCTGATTTGTTTTATGAGTTCCTATTTCCAAGATGTTGCTCATGTATGGTAGGAAAGTGATTGGCCACTAGTATCAAGGGTCTTGTTATCTGCAGATGGTTGTATTTAGAGGAATAAAGGGATTGTGATATGTTTTAGCAGGGCAGAAACCACTCCTTTAAAAAGAAGTGCTAATAATCTATGTGATATTCCCTAAAATTAGTTTTAAGAATTGTTTGATGCATGAAGCTGGGTATGCTTTCATAAGAAACCTGCATGATTTTGCCCTGATACTAAGTTTCAGCACCTTTTCAATTTCACACAATCTAACAGCAGTGACAGTGAAAATGGTAGGGTGAGCAAGTAGTGAGCAGGTGTTGGTTGTTGGCAATGGAGGCACACCTACTGCTTATTTTGGACTGGGATAAATCCAGAACGTTTTCAGAGTGATGTTTTGAAACACAGGGGAAGTTCTTCATGGCCTCATGTGACAGGCCTTTTTTCTTCTCTTGATAGTCTTTTGTTAGCCCCTTCAATGTCTCTTACAGAGCACTTTGTCTTCTATTGATAATGGTTTGTGCAATTTACGCTGTTGGTAGCAGCTAACTGATTTCAATTCCATTAATTTTATACCCTTTTTTGGTTTTCTTATTTTGACTGAGGTCATCTTCTATAGACCATTAGATGTGTTACAGTGCAAGTCATTGAGTATGGCTTCAGGATGGCCAGGGTGCAAATTCTTGTTTTTGACATTATTTTATACCATCTAAAACAGTTCTGAGCTGATGTTTCTGTAGAGCATGGTTTGGCTGGGAAGTAGTTGTTACTGCCGTGCTTCAGTCTGTATTGCAGGGTAGAGAGGTGGATTAAGAAGAAGAAATGGTCGGACCTGATTTGTGGTTGTACTCCTATGTTAGTGGTTTTAAAATTGTGTGCGAACACTAGGTTCAATATGTTCATGGTTGTATGTTTTGTGCTTCTCACTGTCTGGTTGAAACAACAATGGTTCCGTCGGATTTACTCAAAAAGAAATTTGATTCCCTTAAATGGGGAAACAAAATGTAATGACCCCCAAGCAACATATACAAAGGAAAATCTTTTTAACAAGTAGTACTTGAATTAATTTTATAGCAAGACCAGAGGCTCCTATTATGCTTCTCTAATCTTGCATTTATTAATATAGCAGCAGTCAAGAACATAGTAAGACTACAAATTCCATCAGGTTTGAAAAGAATAAGCCAATGGGAAGGAAACAGTAGTACTAAACATGACCATTCAGGGCCCAGGAACCCCTATAATACCTAACTTGACAGCAAACAGTCCCCTTTTCTTGCTGCTCGCAGTCAAGATAAGTATTATTATGATCACTCTTTCACATTTCTCATTATTCTTTTATTGTACGTGTTTTGAGTTTGTATTTAGCAATAACTCTTACTATTTGCGCTGTTTACAACATTATTGCCTGTTTCCTTATTTGGCTGCCTCGAGCATTTTTATTCCACCTCTCCGTTCTTTCGTTAGTCGCGCGTGGCATTAGCTTGTGGCGCAGTACGACGAGCAGTTTTTCCTCAGCTGACCACTCGTTTGCCTTTTATGAGCTCTTCTCTCTCCAAATTTCTTCTGACTCCAGTGGTTGCAGAGCATCTCAACTCTGGTCGGTTTTTCTGAAGCCAGAGTTGTCAGTCAAGACATGCCTCAGAGGCGCAGCTTTCTCTCCCGCCCCTCCCTCGCCTCAGCATTAAGTTCTACAGCTTGTCTCCTCCCTTTGGGTGGAAACCATTCTCCCTTCTCTTACTTAAGTTTTATTAACCTCTTAGTGGCCATAATTGTTTTACTATAATTTCAAGCATTTGCTTTATTTTAATATTTTTCCTGTCATGGAAGAGGGTAATTCTTTCAATTTTGATGATAATGATGAGGATTTCTTCAATGGTTTTATTCAATGCTCTGTGGAAGAAGCTGTGGAAGATTGCCTTATCAATGGACAAAATTAGAAAAAAATCTGAAAATACTGTCATCAACCTCATGTCTAAAACTATGTTGGCCCAATCTGTGGGGGAAAGCAGAAAGTGCAATGCCATGGCGAAACAAGCATTGGCTAAGACAGATCAACAGTCGTTTTAAAACCAAATATTGCGCTATTGACTGAAGAAGTTTCCTCACATGGGATTGAGGACAACGCTCCTTCAAGGCCTCCTACTAAAGTAGGGAATACCTCTGTTTCTACTGAATACAAACAAATCTAAAAATATTGAAAATAATAATTTCAAAATTGTAATTTCTGATTTGCATGACACTGATGATGATATAGTTCACCCTGACTCGGATGAAGAGAATGGGTTGGATGATACAGACTTCTGGTCGGGCCCTCAAGAAAAGAAGAGAAATGTAGTTCCCACCTCTAAAGAACCCTATAATTCTAAAACTGTGTTTGATACGGATGGTCATCCTATGTTTGACCCTAAACTAAACTATCATCCAAACTCAATGGAATGGCTTCTGTCTGATTACGTAGGGGAGTATATTTCTTCTAGACTCTTTACCCTTAGAGAAACTCACCAGGACCAAACTAAAGTCCGAATGTCCCAGACTTTCATTACCTTCTCAGATTACTTCTACTCTTACAATAGATCCCAACATGCTTACTTTTTTCTCACAAATTGACCAAGATCCACGGAAGGGAGTGGATAAGACCTGGTCACCGTGTCAAGATAAAATGTTAGACATTGTAGGTCCTCTTTCCTGTATTATGGATCTAGCCGAGACTCCCAGATTGGATAATACCTCTATTGATGCCGAAGAACTTTCCATGTGGACCCAAAGAGCCTTTCGTCTTTTGGGGAATGCCATCTCGGCTAGTACCCATGAAAGGAGAAAAGGTTTACTTTTAGAACTTGACACCAAACTGGCAAATTTGGAAACTATGGATCCTGGCATCAAAGCAGAAGGTCTGTTAATTGAAGAATCCTTCATCAAGGAAATAAGTAAATATGTTACTATGTTTGCCTCTTTGGATAAAGCCCAACAGTCCCACAAAAAAGAATTTTCTCATCGTGTTTTTGCCAGGGCCGGTAAAGGTAGAAGTTGCTTTACCGACCAAAACTTCAGAAATCAAGGATTCAGAGGCTCCTACAACTCCAACTACCAGGAGTACAGACCTCCATTCTACCCAAAAAGAGCAAGAAGTTACCGTGATCGAAGTAAAAAACACAAACAGGAATGAAAACACATCAAGTAAGTCTTCCTTCTGGCCTGCATATTGTAGGGGGTCATTTAAGATTTTTCTTAAACAAATGGCATTCAATCACTTCCGATCCTTGGGTGTTAAACACAGTTCAGAGTTATTCTATAGAGCTCTATGCAGTTCATTCATAAACTTCTTTCCCTCCTCCAAAGTTTTCTTCTGAAATGTCTGCTTTAATATCCCAAGAAATTATTTTCCTTTTACACAAACAAGCAATCCAACAATTTTATCCCCATCCTCCACGCTTTTTAAGTTAGCTTTTTCTGGTTCAGAAGAAGAACAAAAAGATGTGACCTGTCATAAATCTCAGAGACTTCAACCAGTTTGTGGTGTATCGACATTTCAAAATGGAGACTATTGTATATCTCAGAGATGCTTTATTACAAAACGATTGGATGGTACGTTTGGATTTGCAAGACACATTTCTTACCATCCCCATTAATCACAAACTCAGGAAATATCTTCAATTCCAATGGCAGGGAAAACCCTATCAGTTTTCTTCTCTCCCTTTAGGTCTTTCTTTCGCATCATGGTGCTCCACAAAACCTATGGAACTGGTCGTGGCACATCTTAGATCTCAAGGTAACAGACTAATTATATATCTGGATGATATTCTTTTAATGTGTCAAAATCTTCAGACCCTTCAGTCTCAAATTCATGTTGCCTGTTCTCTCCTCCCAGATCTAGAGTTTCTTATAAACAAAGAAAAATCCATCTGCAACCAGGGTTGGACTGGGAATCGAAACCAGCCCTGGCAAAGAGCTCAGCCAGCCCTGGGGGGTCCCCTGGGGGGGCGGGGGGGGATTCTAGAGGAAAGCTTTGTGCCGCTTTTGTTGCTGAGGGCCGACGCTGCAAAAATGGCCCCTGGTAACAAAAACGGCCCCCAGGGGTCTAAAACCAGCCCCCACCCTGGCGGCCCACCTGGGAAATGCCCCGTACCCGCTACGGCCAGTCTGGCCCTGGATGCAACCCTTCACTTGCCCTAATCCAAGCTGAAAGCTATCAAATCCGAAATTGCTCAAACTTTACATATTTATACCATCTCTCAGGTCTCTTGCTAGGATTGCTGGCCTGCTTTCCTCATCAATACAGGCCATCTTTCCGGGACCTCTTCATTATTGAGCTCTCCAAAGTTTAAAAATTTGTCATCTTTGCAAAGGGCTTGCTTATTCTGACATCATACACCTAGATCAGAAGTCTCGGTTGGTCCTTCAGTGGTGGATAGATGCCTGGAACGGCAGGACTATTTTCGCTTTGGCTCCAGATCTTGTGTTAGAATCAGATGCAAGTCTGACAGGTTGGGGCACACAGTGTGGTCAGATCTCGACTGGGGGTACGTAGTCGCGACAAGAGTCAAGATTGAGTGTAAATTGTTTAGAGATGCTTGTAGGCTCCACTGCAATAAACAATTTGACAAAAAAACAAAGTTCAGTGCTCCATTCTTCATTGGATGGACAATCTCTGAGCGGTAAGATATATCAGTCATCTCGGCAGTACAAAATCCAAACCCCTGGCGAAACTAGCAAAAAGCTTTTGGGAATTCTGCCTTCTTCACAAGGTATCTGTTCATGCAGAATATCTGCCAGGCAATCTCAACACAATAGCTGAAGATATATATTCTCGTTACCACCAAGATTTCAGGAATTGGAGACATAATCCCTCTATTTTCAAAACACTTTTTGGCAATTAGGGCCTTTCCAAATAGATCTTTTTGCGTACCCCTCAACTCTTATCTTCCTCAGTTTTTCAGTTGGCATCCGGATCCACTAGCCTTAGCAACGGATGCCTTTTTACAAGACTGGTCTCAAGCAACCAACTATACTTTCCCTCCTTTTCTCATGATCAACAGAGCACTAGCTCAGGCCAGATGGCAGAACACACTTTTGGTATTTGTAGTCCCATTCTGGCAATCAAAGGTATGGTATTACCCCCCTTCTGGAACTTGCAGTCAACTACCCCATGCTCTTACTATCCTTTCCCTATCTGCTAATAGACCCACAGGGCCTTCATTACAACCTAATTCTGGACAACACTCATACCCTCTCCGTTTGGAAGGTAGCGGGTCTTCCCAACCTTATCCAGGCATTTCAGCAGAAGCTTCAGACTATATCACTAAATCCGGGGCCCCAAGCACTACCAAAACTTACAAATCGGCCTGGTCTATTTGGTCATGCTGGTGTGTGGGAAAATCTATTAATCCCTTTTCACCAGATGTCACCCTTATAGCAAATTTTCTAGCTTCTCAAGCTAGTGGAGGGAAAACTTACTGCAGTGATTCCGGAGGCGATATGGCAGTTCCAAGTGAGATACGGGAAGCAAGCCCTTGGAGAAACATGTTCAAGGATGTAGAGAGCAGTTCCAGTCCCTCTCACTTCCAGGCACGAGGCAGCAGTCAGCAGGCCAACACAGCAAAGCAGTTTAGCAAAGTGGCAGTCCCTCCTACAGCAGAGCAATCAGCAAAAAGCTTCTTCTTGGCAGAATGTCCTCAGTTTCAGCAGTTTTCCAAGTTGGTAGGGTCAGAAGCCCCAGTACTTATATCCCATTTGACCTCTCAAGTAGGGAGACTTCAAAGAGATCCTTTGAAGTGCACAAGCCCCTGCCTTTCCTGCCCTGGGTCTAGACTCAGTCCAGGAGGGTATGCAATCCTTTGTGTGGGGACAGGACCCAGCCCTTTCAGGTGCAGAGTGTCAGCTCCTCCTTCCCATCCTACCTAGGGAGGACAATTAACATGCAGATGACTAGGCAGTTGCACCTACCCTTCCTTTGTGTGTGGCTGTCTAGACGGAATGCAGGAAGCCAGCTGTCACCCACCCCAGACGTGTTTTCCAGAGACAGGCAGAAAAGCACCAAATGGTTTGAGTATGAAAATGTAAACTTTCTAAAAGTGTGTACCCTATAAGCCCACCTGGACAGGGGTAAGTATTATATCTATGTACAGAGTGCCGCAGGCATTATTCAGTAGGAAGGAATCACACCATCAAAAAGTAATCCCCTCACTTAATGTAGTTATTACTAAAATATAGAGAATGTTTCTCAATTATAAAAACAAACAAGAAAGGTCTGACAAAGGTTTCTTTTACTGATATATATTCTCTCACCAGACCTCAGTAATCATCAGTGTACTTATTATATACAAAGTGCAAACAACGCAGTGCTCAAGTGAATGTGACAGTACAAAAAAGCGAGCACAAGACACTGTACAATCCAGGCTCATCCTATAATTTCCAAAAGAAAATATGTTAGCAATTATTGCACGCTTATAATCATCCTAGAGTAGAGTAGTGAGCCAGGGATAAGATGTTGACTTTTTGACCCAAGTTGATTTGAAGGGTCTAGTCAGGACGAAGTCATTTGACTTAGGACCTGCGAGAAACAGAGACAGAAACCCACCAGCCACAAGTCAGTCACTCAATCTATTTTAATTGTACGGGTTGTAAGCCTCTACGAAAATGACTACTCACTGCTGAGTATAAGTAACATCTCATGAAATCACTCAATTAGTAATTGATAGCACCATCACATGATAGGTAAAGGCAGGGGCACAGTGGGTCCACCCTGTTTCCAATAACAATAGGTATCCCTCGATAAATTGGATATCCTATTGAGAAAAATGGAGAGTGAGGGGAATAAGGGAGGCGGGGGAGAATTATTTGCAATATTCACCCCAGTCATGGAGCTGCATAGTCTTAATCAAGTGATATAGGCAGCATGCGCATGGCATTGCATTCGTAAAAGATCTGATAGCGAGTCATTCATGAGGCAGCACCTGTGCTCAAGTTACTGAACATCAAGGTTGGAATTGCGAAATAATCGGAAAACGCTGTCAATTCCAAAGTGACCCCGTGAAGAGTACGGGTCACAAGTAACATCATGCATCATAACACCTTGTCCAAGATGACAAATACTCCAGATATTCTATAGTGGAGGCAAGACTATAAAATATAGCTTTATGTAACCCGCATCATGCCATGCTGGGTGCTCAAGCAACTCAAAACGAGTCAGCAGTAATTCAATACCTGTAGTGTAGAATAGGAAGGAACAAGACCGTCCTACATGTGAGCTGGAACACTCACACCCGCCGTCAAAGTCAAGTGACATTAGAACACTATGGGCACTCCCCACAGTGGTGGGACACCACAAGTGTGGAGGGTGTATTGTATGTGAATTTACCACCAACACGAAGGTGCTACAAGGACATAACAGAAGTTTTACCCTCAATGCATTCTCAAATTGTAGCACTAAGAATGTTATATATGTCATCAGATCCCCTTGCAGGAAAATGTATGTGGGTCAAACCACCCGCCTGGTCAAACAACGGATTGCTCAACATCGGAGTAGTATCAGATGTGAAGTAGATGGAGCACCTTTGGTTCGTCACTTTGAGAAAATGAAACACTCGGAAAATGCCATTTACTAGCAAGTTGCTGAAGTGATTACACTGGACAGTTATGGTGGCAACATCAAAAATATGTTAGACAGAAAAGAATGTAAATGGATGGACTTACTCAACAGCAACCATATTGGTTTGAACGGTGTTAATCACGTGAGACATCTTGCTTTGCTTACTTGAGTTTTTGTATTTTCTGCTTCTGACATAGTGACCTCTCGTGAGGATGTCTATTACCATGTAAATGAGGTGCTAACGCACCTGTAACCCTAATAAAATTACCATGTTAACCTGGTTGGATACATAATGATTGAAACTGTTTATTGATTTATCTTTCTCACAATAATTGTAACTGTTGGTTGATTTACCATTCCGGATGTTAACCTAACTGGGTTAAAAGTGAGCAATGCATTAAGTGATTCCATCTGTTTATCATTCACATACTGAACTGGGATACTATTGAGCAATAGATCTGTTTAATAATTCCTTTACCTGACTAGGTGTACGCCGCAAGTAACTACCATCTATCTGATGGAGCGTTGGCTTTGATTTATACCCTACCCTGCTGTAGAAACAGTATGAGTTTATAATGAATTAGGCACATTTAGTTGTTCCGACTAAATGTAGTCGAGCACTGACAGTGTACCGCCTGATGTGGAATACTAGGAATGCAGGTGTTAGAGTTAAGAATGTTTGGTTTTTCATGCGCATCACGTAATTCACGATCACGGCATGATGCATGGCCCTGGCGTTATCCATATACTAGATCCACATCCAAGATGGCGGTATCGGTACGCGGTATAGTTATCACAGATGATGTACTTTAGATAAGATAACTCGCTGGAGTCGTCTTCACTATGCTAGAGAGACAGCTTTTTGAGTTACTTGGGCACTCAGCAGGACGTGATGCGGCTTACATACAGCAATATTTTATAGTATTGCCTCCACTATAGAATACACGGAGTATTTGTCACCTTGGACAAGGTGTTACGATACATGGTGTGTTACTTGAGACCCACCGTGACGCATACTCTTCAGCGGGTCACTTTGTAATTGACAGCATTTTTTCATTTATTTAGCAATTCCGACCATGATGTTCAGTAACTTGAGCACCGGCGTGTGAATGCTTAACGTGTGCTGCCTCATGAATGACTCAGATCTTTTACGACTGCAATGCAGGAGCATGCTGCCTATATCACTTGATTAAGACTATGCAGCTTCATGACTGGGGTGAATATTACAAATAATTCTCACCCTGCCTTCCTTATCCCCCCCCCCCCGTTTTTCTCAATAGGATATCCAATTTATCGAGGGATACCTATTGTTATTGGAAACAGTGTCAACTCACTGGGCCCCTGCCTTTATCTATCATGTGATGATGCTATGGATTGCTAATTGAGTGATTTCATATGATGTTACACATACTGAGCGGTGAGTAGTCATTTTCGTGGAGGCTTACGACCAGTACGATTAAACTACATTGGGTGACTGACTTGTGGCTGCTAAGTTCCTGTCTCAGTTTCTCGCAGGTCCTAAGCCAATTGACTGAGTCCTGAAGAGACCATTCCAATCAACGTGGGTTGAAACGCCGACATCTTATCCCTGGCTCACTGCTCATAATATAATGATTATAAACGTACAATAATTGCTAACATATTTTCTTTTGGAAATTATCGGATGTGCCTGGATTGTACAGTGTCTTGTGTTCGCTTTTATGCACTGTCACATTCACTTGAGCACTGCGTCGTTTGCACTTTGTATAAAATAAGTACACCGATGATTACTGAGATCTGTTGAGAGAATATATATCAGCAAAAGAAACCTTTGTCAGACCTTTCTTGTTTGTGTTACAATTGAGAAATCTTCTCTATATTTTAGTAATAACTACATTAAGTGAAGGGATCACTTACTGATGGTGTGATTCCTACCTACTGAATGATGCCCATGGCGCTTTGTACATGTATATAACAACTTTCTAAAAGTGGCATTTTCAGAACTACAATTTAAAAACCATCCTCACCATAAGTTGTATTTTAAAATTGTGATTCCAAAAACACTAATTTGTTTTTCCTATCTTTTCCCAATTGGAAACTGTTAGAAAGGGGGTTTCTGGTTGGCTGGGTATGCACCTACGCTGGGCAGAATCCACCGCTTTAGTCAGGGTAAGGAAGTTACACACCCAAGATAACCCCTGCTCACCCCCTTGGTAGCTTGGCAAAGCAGTCAGGCTTATCCCAGAGGCAATGTGTAAAGCGTTTGAGCAACACACACACATACACACCCGTGACACAATAAATACACCACCAAAGAGACTTCACACAATGTTGTATAAAAATCTCATATATTGTACATAACACATAGACCAAAATCACATAACTCATAAATCACTTTGCCAACTAGGCAACTTCTCATCACATCACAGTTAGTGCAATAAAGTAAAGACTTATATGTTGCACATGTCATAAAAACATCATTACTGTGCCTAATATGCAGATCCTCAAATGATACTTGTTATCCTATCAAGCAAGGCATAAAACAACATAAATCACAACATCAGGGCATAAAACGAGGCAGGTAGTTTCAAAGGTAACGCATAACATCACTTGCAGGACATAAATCACAAGAATGCCATCCTAAGCACATCAGTTACACCAAGGGACCTTGGGTCCAGGAACGCCTGCCCTCCTATTAGCATGTATGCGGTAATCCTGGTGAGCCTAGTCGAAAGTGCGCTTTTCTCAAGAGAGTGGGGCGCAGGCGCATTCGTACACCTATCACATGCGTAACGGTAATTAAGGCAAGGTCCTGACTGCAACCAGTTTCCATAACATCATCCGGGGGCCTCCGTTGAAGTTTCACCCCATATGATCACAATCAGGGCAAAAGCAGCCCCAACGTGGCAACTGTCGGCCCCTAAGGTATGGGCTAACGCGGGGAGTAGGCACACTGCTGAGTTTGGCAGGGAGACCTTGCTTGGTCACCCGCAGGTCAACCAATAAAAGGCAATGGCCCACAGACACGTGTCTCTCTACAGGGGCAAACAGTTCCTGCTCTCTGCGAGAGCTGCGGTGTCGACTTCATGGGACTGACCTCGGCGGTCTATAAGTATCAGTGGCACTTGCCAATGGCGTTATCCGGTGCAACTACCGGCGGGTAGTCCACGTTGGCATGCAGCATCATCTCTGCTGACGCGCTTGCCTTGTCCAACACTTGGGTTGCTCCAGCAACCTTAGGGCTGGGCTAGTGGCATCTAACAAGGGCTTCCCTCAAGGCCACGTCGCGCCAACGGAATTTCTTGGCTCTGTGTCGCCGATGCACATACTGCTGAGCAGTAGGAGCCCAGATGGGAGCACTCTCTCTCCTCCCAACCGTCCATGCTCAGGTTCACGTTTGTCAGCCACGCGTTAGCATAACAAAAAGCCCCAAAGCAAGGGATAGAAAAGGAGTCCTGAGATGTCCCATGAGACAGGGAGGGCCACTTCAACCCTCCCTGGAGAGCACTGGGGCACAATGGCAGGGAAACAGCAGGCAGGTCAGCACAACAAGCAGATGGTCCAAATGGCGGTTCCTCCTGGCAGCACAATAGTCCCCGCCAGGTGCAGCATGTAGAGCCAGCAGCGTTTGGTTACAAGTCCCACGCAGTGTCTAATATCATGGGGTCAGAGCCCCTGTACTTATAATGTCTTTGATGTGGAGGTAACTTCAATACAAACTTTAGAAGTGCTCAACACCACAATTTAATCCCCAGCCCGGTCTCCAGACACACTAAAGGGGATGGAGACTGCATTGTGAAAGGTAGGCACAGCCCTATTCAGGTGTAGGTGACAACTACTCACACCACTCTAGCCCAGGAAGACTCATCAGGATATGCAGGCACACCTCAGCTCCCTTTGTCACTGTCTAGAGTGAATGCACAAAAAAGGCTCCTGTCAGTCTAAACCAGGCGTTGATTGGAGTCAGGCTGCAAAGCACAAAGAGTCATAAGCACACAGAAATGCCCACTTCTAAGAGTGGCATTTCTAAAATAGGTATAAAAAATCTGCTTCCACCAATTGGTAGGATTTATCACCAATATTCCAAACATGCCAGCGCTACTCCTTCCAACTTAGAAATTACCACTGAAACATGTATCAGGGAATTCCCAATGCAAACCTATGAGAGGAGCAGCCTCACAGCAGTGAGAAACCAAATAGGCTGTTTGTCACTATCCGGATACATGACACACAACAAAGGCACATGTCCTACCTTTTACCTACACAGCACCCTGCTCATAGGGCTACCTAGGGCCTACCTTAGGGATGACCTATATGTAGTAAATGGGGAGTTCCAGACTTGGCAAGTAACTTTAACTGCCAAATCACTGTGGCAGTAAACTGCACATGCAGGCCCTGCAGTGGCAGAGGCCTGAGACATGTTTGAAAGGCTACATCTGTGGGTAGAGCAAGCAGCACTGCAGCCCTACTAGTAGCATTTAATTTACAGGCCCTTGATATATAGAATACCACTATACAAGGGACTTACAGGTAAATTAAAAATGCCAAACAGGTGTAGACCAATCTTACCAAGTTTACAGGAGAGAGCACATGCACTTTAGCACTGATCAAAAAATGGGCCAGGTCCAACAGAAACTAAACAAAAGTACATGTTCCACATTTACATACACAGCACCCTGCCAATGTGCTGTCCAGGGCCTACCATAGGGGTGACCTATATGTAGTAAAAAATAAGGTTTGGGCCTGGCAAGTAGGTTAACTTGCCAGGCTGACATGGCAGTTTACAACTGCATGCACAAGATCTGCAGTGGCAGGCCCGAGACATGTTTAGAGTGCTACTTATTTGGGTGGCACAATCAGTGCTGTAGGCCTACTAGTAGCTCTTAATTTACAGGCCATGGGTACAGATAGTGCACTTTATTAGAGACGTATAAGTAAACTAAATTTACCAGTTGTGTATACACCAATGTTACCACGTTTTAGATGAAGAACACATGCACTTTAGCACTGGTTAGCACTGATAAAGTGCTCAGAGTCCTAAAAGCAGCAAAATCGAAGTCAGCAAAACAGTACCAAACAGGAGGTTAGAAGGCAAAAAGTTAGGGGAAACCACGCCAAGGATGCCAGGTTTAACAGTCGTCTATTGAAGGGAGGAAGATTTTGCAACCTTCCAATTCCAAAATACAGTCAATTATGGGATGAGAGTGTGGTTTTACAAATGTTCATTTCTTGGCCTGACAATGTTTCTCACTCTATTAAAGTGCTCTCTGACAAGTTAATGTTATTGTGTTTAATTTCAATCAAACACTTGTCTGATGTAAAGTATTGGATATTTCCTCTTGTCATTTCAATCCCACAGGTTCTCTTTTACCATAAGAAAAAGTACAAAAACAAATGTAACTACTATTTTTTATACTGATTTTCCTAACCAACCCAAAGTCCGCGTGGGAAATTGTCTAGAAACTTATGAACAAAAGAATCCATCTCAGAATGTCCTTGATCCAGCGCCAATACCACTAATTGATCAGGGATCGATACCTCACAATTCACTACAATGGCCCATACACATTCACCCAATATCCCTGATGCGCTGGGGTCAATTTGTTTCGTTCATTTCTTATTTCTTGTATAATACTTTTATTTGATTAACTATACTGACATCAACTCTTCCTCTATTTGGTCGATGGACCAATTAGTTGAGTAGTTGATGGTAATGATAAGACACTAACTCTCCAAACATTTTTTCTAATTAACCACAGACTCTCAATAAGGTTAATAAGTGAGTTTATCATCAGAATTCAGAGTAAATGCTCATTTGCACCAGGTCACAATTACAAACATCGAATCTCACAACCAGAGAAATAATGCAATATTACATAGACTCATTCCAACAACGACATTTTGCAATGAAGGAGTGGATAGAGTGAGAGACAAAAGAGTTCAGCAAAAATGATTATGCCAAACAATATAATACCTAACGGAGGGATAGATGAAGAGACAAACAGGTTCATCTAAGAATAATACATTTCAGTATATTGTTGACGGAGTGGACAGGTGGAGAGACATAAGAGTTTCAGAGATAAATACATTCAAGCTGAGAAACGACATAGGCTAGATACAAATCTATCGCTCTGTAGGTAAAACTACCCCAGGACCCAGAAGATGTTGGGGTTTTTCCAAAAAGGTAATCAAGATAACGCAAGAAATCTCAGTCAGGAAATAGGACCGGATAAAACAGCTAGGCCTCTCTGCAAACACGACGAACCGCGACGCAGCCCCCTCTTCTCTCCTGTCAGTCTAAGCTCTCTTACCACACCCCTAAAGGCACCCCAGATATACCCTACGTGAGGTCTGACCATCCCACTAATGTTGCTTTTCTATGTTCAATTTGTTCAGTGATTGGTGGATTTTGAGGGGTGGCATGATCACGCCACTATGACTTTGCGTTTATTCAACAACTTTATTGTGTAAAGGGTTCCCATGGTCCAAATTTTAATTTATTCATTCATTTCTCATATATCGATACATTTAGTACATTCTTCTTTATTCAGTTCATATTTCCGCAGAGCACATCCCCGGTCCCATGCTTGGGTACAGAAGTTGGCAGACAACTGATGCTCTGGCCTTCACTCCTTCATGTCATTTGCGATGCTTAGCACAACTTGCCGGTCTCATGTCAGAGCAGACTCGCTCTGAGGAAACTTCCCCCTCCCTTTCACGTCACTTTTAAAAATGGAGGTTTCATTCAGCATGCTGAAGTAAATGAAAACGAGCAAATATTAATTATATGATAATGAAACCCTCACTGTTCCCCACCCACCTTGCACTACTTCCCCATTAAGGTTACCTAGCATAAGCTTAGTGCAAAAGCTGCATTAATAATTAACTTCTCAAAGCGGAATGCAACGTGCAAAACACTGATGTACATGCGGCCTACTCGTGCAACTTGTTTGTTTATTTTTGAAAGCACAAGATTATTACAAACTAGTCATTTACGTGTTATTTCAGGCATGCGCAAAGCGATTCCCCTTTGTTTATGTGGGTGCATGTTAGATTTTATCACGTCTATTTACTGTTAGTACGTATTATGGGGGTACTTGGTCCGAGCAGGTTTCATTTTTGCGAAACCCTGCTCCATCATTCTCAGATACTCAACTTCTTAGTTCCTTTAGAAAATATCACAAACCAGTTTCCTCCTCGACTCTCGCCCGTTGGGTCAGTTGGGTTATGTCCCTTGCTTGGATAGATACCTCAATTTTTTTTACTCACTCCTCCTGGGGAACCATGGCATCTAAAACCTTTTGGGTGGGTGTAGGAAAGTGGGTTTCTGTTGTAGTAACCCCCCCACTTTTTGCCAGACTACTGATGCACTTTTGACTTGATGTGCCCTGGGTCCCTACCAATCAGGTTCCCAGGGCCTGTGTTTTTCCCCAAAACTAACCCAATTGGCATCTCTGGCCACAGGTCAGCCCCTGGTAAATGGTACCCCAGGTACCCAGGGCACTGTGACCAGGGAAGACCTCTAAGGGCTGCAGCACTTATTGTGCCACCCTTAGAGGCCCTGTACCTTTACACACACACACACACTGCCTTTGCAGGCTGCGCGTTTTGGTGCAGAACAAATGAAAAGTTGACATGGCACACATTCCTGTGTGCCATGCCTACAACCCACTGCCCTGGCATAGATCAGTCACCCCTCTAGCTGGGTGCACTATACCAGAGGTGAGGGTACAGGTGCATGAGCCATGTACCCCTACAGTGTCTAAGTCCATTCTTAGACATTGTAAGTGCAGTGCTGCCATTAAGAGTATATGGTGCTGGGAGTTTGTCATTACGAACTTCACAGCACCATAATGGCTACACTGAAAACTGAGAAGTTTGGTATCAAACTTCTCAGCACATTAAACCCACACTGATGCCAGGGTGGGATTTAATGAAAAATACACACAGAGGGCATCTTAGAGATGCCCCCTGAAAACTAACCTACCACTAGTGTCCAGGCTGAGTGGCTGCTTTCAGCTGCCACCACCAGACATGTTTCTGGATCCCTGGGTCGAGAGCCTGCTGCTCTCTGGGGCCTGAAACAATGCACATCCTGGGACGAGGTGCCAAGCCTCCTCCCCCAGGATGGGCAGGGTTCACGAAGGGGAAGCTTCAAAGGCTTGCCGCCTTTGTGAGCTTCCCCAGGCACTTGCTGCTTTCAGCAACTGGTCCCCACTGGTTCTGACCCCCACTTTGGGTGGGAGAACCGGTGGGAAAAACAAGTGAGGAAGAGAGGTGTGCCAAACTCTGCCAACTCCACCCCTCAGGTGGGGGAGGCGAGGTGAAGCACAACTCTCTGTCCCCGCCATCTTGCAGATGGGGGGACTCAGCCAACCAGGGAAAGGCTTATGTCCCCCTCCCCCTGGAGGGTGGCATAATAGGGGGTGTACCCACCCCAGGGAAGGGACCCATTGGTCCCTGCCTTTTACCTACCTGTAACGCCCCTAAATCTAGTATTTAGGGGCACCCCTGAACCTTACTTCCTCAGACAAGAAGAAACTACAAGAAGAAGAAGAAGGACCGAACAGACGTGCAGCAGCTAACCAGAGGAAGACGCCCACTGACTTGGCCCCAGCCCTACCGGCCTGTCTCCACCTCGAACCTGCGAAATCTCGGTGTGTCCTGCAGCCAGCAACCTCGAAAACCCCTGAGGACCTGCCTGCCTTCAACCACAAAGACTTTGTCTCCCGTGAACACCGGATTTGTTCATCTGCAACCTCTGGCTCCGGCCGGACACCGCAAATCCGCCCCACTCTGCACCCGCCGTCCATGGCCCGAGCTCGAGTGGGAAAACACCACGAGGTGGTCACCCCGGCCATCCTGACCCGAGATCCGGCGACCCCTGACCTGCCTCAAGCCTCCAGCCGACACCTGCAGCCTAAAACCAGAAGGTCCCCCCAACCGCGACCAGGAGCTGGTAAGAAGATCCGACCCCAAAAGGCACCCCTGCACCCAACACCCCACGGCCTTGGGTGCCCAAACCGACGGTGCCTAACCAACCCCTAACTTCCCAACTTACCTCTCGAAGTGGTGGTCGCACCCAGAAGACCTTTGTCCCCAAGCCTGCAGTGCTTTTGCAAACCGGAGGTTCCCCATTGAAACCAACTGGGCGTCCAACGTTGAAACAGCACCCTGCACCCGGCCGCCCTAGTGCCGCTGAGGGTGCACCTTTGGTGCTACTTTGTTTCCCCATTTTCCCTGAGCTAAAGTCCAGGAGCTTTGCTCCCACACCCAAGTGGCCTGCTCGTCAGCAGCCACCAACCGGAGGCCCCCTATCCCCCATTGGATAACATTGGGCCTCAGCACTCTGCGCCCGGCCGCCCTAGTGCTGCTGAGGGTGTAACTAGAGTGCATCCTTGACCCTGGGGGACCCCTGAGTCTACCCCCAGAACCTCAACTCCCACTACCAAATACTTACCTCAAAACTGATAACACTATTTTCCTCCGTAGGATAACATTGACTGTTATTCTGTGAAAAGTTTCCAAGTGTGGATTTTGAAAACCTAAAGAAATTCTTTAAAATTGTACTATTTAACCAAAACGATTTTACTTACCTGTTTACAGGAAATGTCCCAAAGTAGTATCCAGGCATACTACTCTGAGTAAGAAAAGTAATCTAAAAAGTAACTTACCTGGTATTTCACTGAAAAGCCCTTTCAAGTCTATGTACTGTATTTACAAAGTATTGCATTTCTCTGCAACCATACTGTAAGTCAAAACAAAGTGCATATACAATTACAATTCAAACTGTTTACAAACTGCTTTACTACTGTAAAGTATGTATTGCTTACCAGTGCCAGGCTTGCTTGGTTCTAGAAAATAAAATAACTAAAAGAATATTTTTATACAAAAGCAATTGGTCTGAAGTTCAGTCTTTGAGTGTGTGAATTCATTTGCTGACTGAGTGTGTACAACAAATGCTTAACACTGTCCTCTGATACTGCCTTACTGCTCGACCACACTACCACAAATAGAGAGTGAGGTCTAGCTAACTTTACCTCTGCCTAACTTTGGGGTTCCAATGGACTCTGTGCACACTATACCTCACTTTGGTATAGTATATACAGAGCCAGCTTCCTACGTGGGTTCCCATTTGGAGGATATTCTGGGATCGGCTGATTGGTCTAATGATAACACTTTTTGCACTTTCTATTGCAAACCTGTTCATACTGCATCTTCTGTTGTAATTAATATGCTTTGAACAAGCATAATAGGAGCCTCCCGTCTTGCCATAAAATGAAGATTTTATGGCAAGATAGAAGACTAGCATTATGCATTAACCTTCTTCGGAACAGCAACCTTAAAAACTTCCAAAACCGAACTTTAAAACATCATAATATAATTTAGAACTCTCAGTTCCATAAATACTCCATGACTGTCATCTTCTTCCTCTTTTGTTTGCTGCTTCTGAGCAGATAAGTATATAGAGATTGGTTAAGAATGTTTGTGAATTTAATGTTGAAGTTTATATTAAGGTTTAATTTACCCAATTTATGGGCATTAATATGGAAGAATGTTTCTAGATTCAGAGTTTAAGGTATAAGAGAGTTTTTTTCGGTTTGTCTATTTAAATAAATTGTGTAATACTAGGGTACATTTTAAGAGGGGACGATTAACTGTTTTCCCTAAGTTCATTAATTAAATAAGGAGGGTAGGAGGCAAAGTATCTTATGAAGCATCGATTTTAAACTTACTTTAATGACATTTACATCGTCAGTTTGCCTTGTGCTGAGCTGAGATTCGATTCAATCATGGGGAGTGATTATTATAGTAGGCAGCGCAAGGGAATACAGTGAATTGCTGCACGCTTGAACACCAGAACGCATTTGGGGCGGGTGCTGTGTCACACGCTCTGTAATGGTGGATACAGCTTAACGTATGATGTGTTTAACGCTCAGCCTTGTTGACGGCGCTTAGGCCGTTTTCTATAGGAAATTGGTATTTTTTAAACATTACGGCTTGTTTCTAGAGAAAATAGCCTTGCAAGGCATTTCTATGACCACATAACCCTCAAAACGAGAATTTGTTGTTGAGAAACAGCTGACACAAAGATCATATACAATGAGGAGAGTTGATTATATAACAGCATTTGGAAGACAATAAATTTAAGAAACTAAATTTGAATAGAACATATAGCTCAAGAGGATAGTTAGAGCAGGAAGGTGAGGAAATAGTTAGGATTTATTCCCATCAAAAAGAGGAAAATATAAACTCATTATGGGTGACAAGCTAAATGAACACTCCAGTCAGGAGGCGTTTCAAAGGAAAATGGTAAATAAAGAGGTACAGGCGGCTGTGCAGGAGACAGACAGGTATTGGGCAAAAGAGATAGGCGTAATATAGAGGAGGAGGATTATTTCTCCATATCAGATGACAAGGACCTGAATAGGGTTCCTGGTGGGATGTGCTTCAGAAAGAAGAGACATATTGTGAGAAGCTGGCCTGGTATATGATGTCCACAAATGTAACCTCGCACCAGTCCAGACAACCCTTATGGTGATTTAGGAGGTCTTAACAAACCTTAGAAAGCTCTCGAAGTGGTAGCTGTGGAGAGAAGCCTTCAGGCTTAGTCCAGAAGGAGTGTAAAGCAGCTCGTTTTACCAGAATGCAATCTTATAGTATAGATTAAGCGAAAAAGAACCACACCAAGTATTTATAAAAATATGTATTTATTATATAATACTCTCTAACACATTTAGATATCTCCTACCCAGAGATAATAACAATGCACACAATACTTTGTAAAGAAACACAGTAATTAGCACAGAATACACAGTGGGCCCCAGGGGGACCAAACCGTATTCTAAGAAAGTGGTATAAGAACCACGATTTGGGTCAAGACAATGTCGAGAGGACGTAGAAGTGCTGGGGACCCAAGGAACCACCCAAGGTGAGTGGTTAGGAACCCTACAGAGAGCGTGTGCAGTGTGGGAACACGACCGCATTCTCCGTACAACTCTACATGTAAGTCAGATCTTTTCAGTTAGATCTTTAAAGATTAAGGACCCTTCCCAGTGGATCCTGAAGAAACCCCGTGGAAAAGGTTGGAGAGCCACCCCACCTGTGGATACCCTAGTACCCATGTTACCACCACCAGGGAAGCCGGGTGCGTATGTGTGAAGTGGTGTCGGAAACCGCTGAAACCAATGGAGGACTTCAGGAAAGTGCCGCTGCTGAAGAAGGAGAAAGTGTCCGGTGGAATCCGAAGGTGGATTCTAGATGAGAGGTACCTGCAAGCTGAGGGGACAGGGTCTATGTCACTCAGGAGTGACCAGGAGACTTGGAAGACGAATGCCCTCCGATGTTGGGTGTTGCAGGATGGGTGACAATGACCTTGACTCTGCAGCTGTGAGGACCAGGCAACACTGAGGAGGACCAGGAGCCATGCACGAGCTGTCCCACGAAGGATGTCGAGTGCTGATGGGTCGGTGTCCGGCGGGAGCACCAACAAGCCTTGGCAAATGCAACTAATGCAGGAAGTGAAGAAGGAGCAACGTCGGGACCAGCAAGGTCCTGGGGACTCACCACAAGCAGGGGAGTCAGGGCAGGCCCCGAGCAATCAGGAGAGCCCAAAAGAAACAAGTGTGACCCTCAAATGGACTCACAGGCCGGAGGCACTGGAGTCGCGAGAGGACCTCAAGCAGCTCACCAAAAGATGCAGGCCACAATGCACACAATGCGGTGTGGCTGAAGATTCTGGTCACTGGAGGTGCTCGAGGTTGGAGCTACGTGGAACCCGAAGATCTTCTCAAAAGGAAGCCAACAAGCCTTTGCAACTGCAAGTTGACGCGGTGCACAGGGGTTCGGTTATTGCAACCCCCACGAGGGATACTGGCCTCAAACTTGGTGAGAGGGCACAGCAGGCCTCGGGAGCTGTGGAGAACCACCACCTGTGTTGCAGACCCTATGGAGTCCGGAGGAGCTCAGGATCAGCAGACCGGCCGACTTAGTTGCGGTGCCTGCGAATGCAAGGGAGTGACTCCTTCACTCCAAGGGAGATTCCTTCAGGTGTCTTTGATGCCCACAGGCCTTGGAAGGTTCCTGTATGGTGCACAGGCACAGACGATGCAGCAGACTGACAGGGAGACAAAGTCGGGCCCAAACGATGTCCAGAGTGCCCAGACTGTATAAAAAGTGGTGTCTGATCTGAATCTAGGGACCTACACCCAGGTAAGCCCAGGTAAGCCTAGGGAAAGGGTTGGGATGATTCAGGGAACCCTCCCAGGGGAGGGTCTGGACAGGGGGGAGGTTACTCCCATGTCCTTTGTCCAGTTTCACGCCAGAGAAGGAGCCAACGGCTCCCAGGACTGGTTTGAACTGGACTATGCACGGGGACACCAAATGTGCCCCTTATGCAGAGTGGCAAGTGCACCCACCCTACCACAATACACTAAATCCTGTCTGGGAGCCAGTCACACCTCCCTGTGACAGAATGCCTATTTTTCTGCCTTCCCCTCCTCGAGCTTGGCTCAGCAGCAGAAGGGCAGAATCGTGTCTCTGGTCGGGAGCAACCATTTTGTGCTGTACGGGTCAAGAAGGCTGGTACCGGGAACACTGAGAGCCTAACGGAGGGCTCTTCCAGTGCTTGGAATCATACCTCCCACACCGTTTATGGTGTGGGGGTATGATTCCAACATGTTTGATACTAAACATGATAGGTTTCATTGCAGCCAGTTTCGTGATAGTCATCACGTAATTACGCGGTGCCCCTCTATATAGTATATGGCTGCTTCACTGACAACCCAGGAGAATGGACTCCGGAGGCTGAAGGGGTGTCCTGCTCATGGAGGGGCACCCTCTCACTTAGAATCAAGCACCCTGCCTTCAGGATTGTAAAGGCCTGCTGTAGGGGTGACTTATAGGTTTTAAGTGCAGTGACCCTAGATATAGGAAACCTATATCTTTAGTAAATGATGCAAGCACCAGCTTACACAGGCTGCAAAGGCAGGCCTGTAATTCCATTTTGAATGGTCTCCCATGGGTGGCATAATGCCTGCTTCAGCCCATGGGGGACCTCTAGGGTACCTATGCCCTGGGTACATGGGTACCATATACTAGGGACTTATAGGGGTACCCCAGTATCCAATCTGGGATGTACCTAAGTACTGAACATAACAATTTAGGGAGAAAGCAGATAGACTGGGGTCCTGATTAGCAGGATCCCAATCAGACTAGTCAAATACAGCTTAGCACCAGGCAAAAAGTGGGGGTAATCTTAGAAGCAGATCCTACTTTCCTACACAACCCCTCATCCTCAAACGTAAGGAGACGAGACTAACCTTGCCCAGTTGAGTCTTCATTTTCTAAGTGGAAATATCTGGAGAACACATCTGCATTGGCATGGTTACTCCCAGGTCTATGTTCTACTGTATAGTCCATCCCCTGTAGGGAAATGGACCACCTCAAAAGTTTGGGGTTTACACCCTTCATCTGTTTAAGCCATAAGAGGGGCTTATGGTCTGTCCGAATAATGAAGTGAGTGCCAAACATGTATGGCCTCAACTTCTTTAGGGCCCAGACCACAGCAAAGGCCTCCCTCTCTATAGTTGACCAACGTTTCTCTCTCGGGGTCAACCTTTTGCTGATAAAAGCTACTGGTTGATCTTGGCCCTCTGCATTAAGTTGTGACAACACAGCCCCTACCCCCAACTCAGATGTTTCTGTTTGGACAATGAATGTTTTAGAGTAGTCAGGAATTTGCAGAATGGTAGCAGTGCACATGGCCTGCTTAAGGTCATCAAATGCCTTCTGACAGCTAACTGTCCACTGAACTTTCTTGGGCATTTTCTTTGATGTAAGATCATTCAAGGGAGTCACTATGGACCCATATCCTTTTACAAATCTTCTGTAGTACCCAGTCAGGCCCAAGAAAGCTCTGACCTGAGTCTGGGTAGTTGGAGCAACCCATTCCATGATGGTCTGGATTTTGCCCTGCAATGGTTGAACCTGGCCTCCACCCACAAGGTGGCCCAGGTATACAACCTGACTCTGCCCTATCTGGCACTTAGTAGCCTTGATAGTGAGGCCTGCTTTCTGCAGAGCCAGCAAAACATTCTTCAGGTGGACCAGGTGATCCTCCCAGGTGGAGCTAAAGACAGCTATATCATCTAGATATGCTGCACTATAGGCTTCCAGACCTGTGAGAACTTTATTCACCAACCTTTGGAATGTGGCAGGTGCATTCTTCAACCCAAAGGGCATTACAATAAATTGATAATGCCCACTAGGGGTTGAAAATGCTTTTTTTGGTTTGGCATCCTCAGCGAGTCTGATTTGCCAATAGCCAGCAGTGAGGTCAAATGTACTTAAGAACTTGGCTGAGGCCAAAGTGTCAATAAGCTCATCTGCCCTAGGAATTGGGTGAGCATCAGTCCTAGTGACTGCATTGAGTCCCCTGTAGTCTACACAAAACCTCACCTCTCTTTTTCCACCCTTGGTGGGAGGTTTAGGTACTAGGATTACTGGGCTAGCCCAAGGGCTAACTGAGGGCACAGCAGCAGCAGCTTTCGAACAGTGGCTTCGCAGATCAATTGATCAGGTCCTACCTGAAAAAATCTACCACTAATCAAAGATCAAGATGTTCTGAACCATGGTACACTAAACATCTTAAACTGCAGAAACAAAACTGTTGCCGACTTGAAAGGAAATGGAGATCTCGTTATGATACGAGTGACAAAATGGCCTACAAACAATCTTTGCTAGACTATAAAAGTTAATGCATGAAGAGAAGACACGCTATTACACCACAGCTAAAAATTCATCTAAAGAACTATTTGCCACAGTAAAAAAATTGGCCAAACCCCCTGAAGTTGCCAATACTACAGTAAGTTAGACTTTCTGTAACACCCTGGCCACTTTCTTTCAGGAGAAAGTTAGATCAGTCTCCAGTGGTTTTTCTATGCTCCAAAATCCCACCTCTTCTCAAAGTTTGCCACCCACCTCTAATAGGGAAGAGGAAGCACTTTTAACCACCTCAAATCCTATCAATTCTCCGGAATTACTCTCCTTTCCACTCTTGACCTCAGAGCAGGTCATTAGTCTACTCCTATCTACTAAATCAGGATCCCCTTTAGACCCATGCCCTCCAAAAAGATTTCATCTGCTACCGGAAGTAATGGGCACACACTTATCCACTATTTTTAACCAAATGTTTTTATCAGGCATATTCCCCACCAACTGGAAACTAGCCTCAGTCCTCCCCCTTTTAAAGAAAGCGAACCTGGATGGAGCGGACCCTAACAACTACCGTCCTATCTCCAGACTCCCCCTGCCCGCCAAAATGGTCGAGAAGGCCATGAATGTAACATTATCGGATCACATTGAGAAGCATGCCTTTCTGGATGCCTCCCAGTATGGCTTTAGAAAGCACCATAGTACGGAACTGGCATTGATCTTAGCATCAGAACAGATCAGGCAGACAGTAGATGCAGGGGGTAATGCAGCACTAGTGTTGCCTGACTTCTATGCTGCATTCGATACAGGAAGCCATACAAAACTACTGGAATGCCTGGAGAGGCTAGGAATAAAGGTAAAGCTCTCACCTTACTCAGGTCATTTCTGTCTGACAGAGAACAGTTCGTAGCCCTTTCTGAATTTAAGTCACCCAATTTTACATTACCATGTGGGTACCTTAGGGCTCATCGTTGAGCCTGACCCTTTTAAACATTTACGTTGCACCTCTGGCACAGCTTATTAGGTCCTTGGGCTTTTCAGCAATTTCCTATGCTGATGATACCCAAATTGTGGTATCCGTGACAAGCACACCTTCGGACACAGCATCACAGTTCCTTACGTGCCTTCGTCAAGTTAGTGACTGGATGGCCACCAACTGCCTGAAATTGAACTCCAACAAGACGGAAGTCCTACTCTTTGGCAGCAACACTATGTTTTGGTCGCCACCTTTTTGGCCGTCGGAACTGGGCTCTTTACCAGTCCCTACAACCAAAGTAAAAAACCTGGGTGTCATCTTTGACTCAAAACTTACATTGGAAAGTCACGTAAATCAGGTTACCTCTGTATCTTTTTATACTTTGAAACTACTTAGAAAAATCCTTCCATTTATTCCTATCAATCTACGCAAGTTGGTGATTACCGCACTGGTGTTGTCCAGAGCCGATTATTGTAATGGTCTTTTCATCAACCTCAGAACCAAATGTTTGAATTAGCTACAGATTGTGCAGAATGCCGCTGCTCGCTTTCTGCTAGATATTCCTAAAGACAAATCTGTTTCGGCTGTACTGAAAGAATTATATTGGCTACCAATAAAGAGACGTATCGAGTTCAAGGCTTTTTGTATAGCTCTTAAAGCTATCCATGGTACAGGCCCAGCCTTTTTTAAGCAGCACCTCCGTCAGTACATACCCATGCGCCACTTACGCTCAGCTGAGTCCTTTAATTTGGTGATCCCTAGGTTCAGGAAAAGTGCCTGGGGTGGGAGAAGCTTTCTGGTCGGTACGGCCAGACTCTGGAACTCTCTCCCCCAGAGGTTAAAAAACGAAACTCACCTGCTGGCGTTTAGGAAAGCGCTAAAAACATGGCTGTTCAATCTCTGACTTTGTAATTAAACCCTCCGGCATTTTCCACTAGATGAGCTAGCGCCTTGACACCCTCGGGTAATTGTACTGTGCTTTATAAATCTTTTTTTCATTTCATTCAATCACTCCCAACTCCAGCATCTTTTGGACCTCTGTCCTGATGCAATCTCTTACATGGTCAGGCTGCCTGTAGATTTTATTCTTAACAGGTAGATTCTCACCTGTGTC
The DNA here is from genome assembly GCA_963921515.1 of Calotriton arnoldi. Taxonomy (NCBI): domain Eukaryota; kingdom Metazoa; phylum Chordata; class Amphibia; order Caudata; family Salamandridae; genus Calotriton; species Calotriton arnoldi. Next base: position 370,648 of record CAWUFW010006683.1, on the reverse strand, counting down.
CACTTCATGGGTACACCAGGTGGTTTGACTGGGTGTCAGAGAAAACATATGCCTGTATTGATTAAGGACCTTCCTGCAATCAATCTGCTGTTGATCAGTGAGACTGCCTGCCAAGGCCACTCCATCAACTGATCCATCATCAGGGTTCTGAGAGAGGAGATCAGGGAGAGGGTCACTGTCTTCCTCCTGTCCCTCATCAGTTGCCATGAGCAAGCCCATGTCAGCCCTGTCAACAAAAGGTTTTAGCCTGTTTACATGAAGTACCCTATGGGGACTACTGGGAGTGCCAAGGTCTACTAGATAGGTGACCTCACCCTTTTGTTCAAGTATGGTGTGGGGTCCCCTCCATTTGTCCTAGAGAGCTGCTGGGGTCACAGGCTCCAACACCCACACCTTCTGGCCTGGTTGGTAAACAGTCAGGACAGCCTTTTGGTCATGCCAAGCTTTTTGAAATTCTTGGCTGGCTGGCCTCCAGGTTTTTGCTTGCCTTCTTCATGTACTCAGCCATGTGGGAGCGCAGACCAAATACATAGTCTATTATGTCCTGTTTGGGAGGTTTGAGAGGTAACTCCCATCCCTCCTTCACCAGACACAAGGGACGCCTAACTGGATGCCCAAACAGAAGTTCAAAAGGGCTGTAGCCAACCCCCTTCTGAGGGACCTCTCAGTAGGCAAAAAGAAGGCAGGGTAGAAGGACATCCCATTTTCACCTGAGCTTTTCTAGGAGGCCCATGACCATACCCTTTAGGGTCTTGTTGAATCTTTCAACTAACCCACTGCATTGAGGATGGTAGAGTGTGGTGAATTTGTAATTCACTCTACACTCTTTACACATTGCAGTTATATAACTTGACATGAAGTTTGTACCTCTGTCAGTTAAGACCTCCTTAGGGAAGCCCACTCTGGAAAAAATTCCTAAGAGGGCCCTTGCCACCACAGGAGCTGTAGTGGTCCTAAGGAGAATAGCTTCTGGGTATCTAGTGGCATGGTCCACCACCACTAGAATATAACTGTGCCCAGATGCTGTTGGAGGGTTCATGGGACCAATATTTTCAATCCCAACCCGCTCAAAAGGAACCCCAACTACTGGAAGTGGAATTAAGGGGGCCTTTGTGATGCCACCTGACTTGCCACTGGCTTGGCAGGTGGCACAGGAGCGACAAAACTCCTTAGTGTCCTCAGACATATGGGGCCAGTGAAAGTGAGGGACAAGCCTGTCCCAAGTCTTGCTTTGCCCTAAGTGTCCTGCCAGGGGAATGTCATGTGCAAGGGTGAGCAGGAAGCCTTTGAACTTCCGGGGTATAACCAACCTCCTGGTGGCACCAGGCTTGGGGTCTCTACCCTTTGAGTACAGAAGTCATTCATCCCAGTAGATCCTATACGACCCACTGGCATTCCCAGCAGCAGCTTCCTGTCTGAGAGGTTCAAGAGAGGGGCAGGTCTGCTGCTCCAAACTCAAATCTGTTATGGAAGGGCCCCTTTCCCTCAAGAACTCCACTTGATCATGTTCCAGTTCATCTGGGGCAGTTCCTTCACAGATGCTCAGATTATCTCCCTCAAGAGACTGATCCTGTCTGAGTCTGGGGGGAAGGCACAGCCTTACCCTTCCTGCTCCTTCTCTTGGAAGGCACCTGGTCCATTGTTCCAGGATCCAGGGCCTGTTCAGTGGAAAGCTGTTTGGCATTTTACTTGGTCACAGCAAACACACTTGCAGAGATGCCCAACATTTCTGCATGAGTCCTGAACTATACCTCAGCCCAACAAGCAATCTACAGGTAGGTCTGAAGATACCAAAACCTTTTTAGGTCCAGTTACCCCTCCCCAGCTTAGCACCAAGCAAAAAGTGGGGGTAACCATAGAAGCAGATCCTACTTTCCTACACATATGTACGGTTCATTCAGTGACAGAGAGGTCCTAAGGGGCTCACAGAGATAAGGTGTCTGAAGCGGCACACAGAGGAGTCAGTTTCACACTCAGAAAAGAATGAATCTCAAAGAGGATGTGTTGAGAAGGATCGAATGAAGAACTAGATGAATATATTCTAGACTTAGAATATAAAGATGGATTGAATGAGGAGAGTGAAAAAAGTATTAAGAATAAGAGTAAGGATATGATAACAGTGGTTGATCCATTTGGGGAAAAATTCTTCGATCCAAAGGATATCAGACATCCCAGACGCAAAGATTAATGGTCTATGGACCATGTTTCAGAGTACATTAGGGCAAGATTACATAAACCCTTGGAAACAGAAGAAAGAAATATTATGCGGACAGAGTGTTCCAGGCCCATAATAGATGGCAAAGTGACTTTATCACCAAACTTAGACCACAAGTTAATCACTTGCATGTTCAAAATGGGAACAAATCCTAGAAAGGGACTGGAAAAATCATTAAAATTATGCCAGGATATGGTTCTGGACATTTTAGGTCCGTTAGCAAAGATATTTGATGCTGTAGAGGAAGCCTTTTTAAAAAGTATCGATTTGGATCTAACTCTATTGAGAGGATGGTGTCAGCGTGCGGTTTGGTTTTTAGGCAGCGCAAACTCAGGCTTTTTAGCTGAGAGGTGCAAGACACTGCTTATGCGTATTAATCACAAACTGAGTGAGTTGGCTAAGAAGGAGACAAGTGAGAAAGCAAAAGGGCTGTTACTCTGAGATGGGATGGTGAAGTCCCTTACCAAAGATATTAAAACTTGCACGAGTTTAGACAAGGCGCAGTACTCAATGCACGGGGAATTTGCAAACAATCGTTTTTATGGTAGGGCCGGTAGGAGAGGCTGCCCTTTTGGCCGAATAAATTTCAAAGCTTATTATCAAAATTCAACATATCAAGGATATGGTTCACCCAGGGGAAACCCGCTCCCTGTTCTACTCCCAGTGGGGCAGAGGACGCGGTCGTAGTAACAGAGGAAGGGGTCAAAATCCCAGTCAAGGACATGGTTAATATGAGGACTGTTGCTGGTTTTATCCCAACAAGTGTGGGAGGAAGTTTGAGATATTTCAAGGAGCAATTGGAGTCAATAACAAACGATTTATGGGTGTTACAAACAGTACTAGGTTATCAAATAGAGTTCGATTCAGAACCTTACCAATTGCAGGAACCAAACGAGTCGTTGTTCAGAGGGATCTGGAGTATATTTTTCAAGAGGAGGTGTTGCAAATGTTGGAAAAGAATGCTATAATAAAAGTAGGAGAGGAGAAAAAGAAATTTATAACAACTGTATTCCTGGTGGAGAAGAAGGACAAGGGTTGGAGGTATGTAAGGAATTTGAATCATTATGTTACGTATCGACATTTCAAAATGGAAGGAATTCATTTGCTAAGGGATATATTTCAGGATTTGGATTCAATAGTAAAAATTGGATTGCAAAGATGCATATTTCACGATTCCAATAGCAAGGGAGAGTCAAGGATTTTACAGTTCAGATGGAAGGGACAGTTGTACCAGTTCTAAAGTCTCCCGTTCGGACGGTTGGCAGCACCTTGGTGTTTCACAAAGGTGCTAAGACCAGTTGTAAGTTTAGTAAGAGAAAGGTTAATAAGAATGAATATCTATTTGGGGGATATATTGATAATGAATCAAAATTCAAAGGAACTAAAAGAAGAGTTGGATATGGTAAAACAGTTGCTACAGAATCTAGGTTTTGTGATAATTCAGGCAGTGTTTCTAGGGCCATTACATTACAAGGTCCTTCAGAGTTTGAATACTATTGCTATGGCGAAGGGTTTGGGGTACATAGATGGTGTATCCATGAGCAAGGATGCGAGAGAGGAATTAGTATGGTGGAAGGAAAATTTGGAAGCCTGGAATGGACGAATATATGTGGGACAAAGCCAGATTTTGTTTTAGAGACTGATGTGAGCAATCTAGGTTGGGGAGCTTCTTGCATAGTTCAAGAGACAGATGGAGATTGGACACTGGTAGAGAAGAAAGAACATATAAATGAGTTGGAATTGCAAGCAGGTTATTTTGCACTACAGAGTTTCAAGATAACATTAGGGGAAAGATCAGTACAGTTAAAGATGAAAAATGTAGCTGTGGTAGTGAAGGAGCCGGGTTCCACGTTCAAGATTTACTCTGGAACCCTAGGCCGATGTCTCTTTTTGTCTGCATGAAAGTGTGGAGGGGAGGAAAATCGTTAGCCAATCAATCATTACTGTTCCAATGAACTATGACTCCCGATCCAAAGTTTAGTAAGTTTATTTCAAAGCCAAGAACAATTGGACATAAAAGCACCTCAAGACGAGGATGTAGAAACACATTGGAAGTAATGCAAAACCAAACCTACGGGTGAAGTTGAGACGGTGCAGCATGCACAGAATAACCAGTTCCAGAATCAGGATACAGAAGAGAAAGGCTCCAACATCCAAATTCCCCTTCATTGGGGGTTCAGAGGTGAAAAGCATTAGTCTAACCCTACACTACCACTAATGTGACATCCCTACTTAGCATTTCCCAGGCAAGATCCATAAAGGTGTCAGCACGTGGGGACTTCCAAAGAAGTTCACTCACATTGAAATGGGTCAAGTAGCCTAAAGCTAGAGAGCTCGTTCTAAAATGCTCTGTCTCTCAGGGCAAGGCTGAAGTCCCCTGACTCTGTCCCTAACTTCAATACATGAGCTTGCAGGTAGCATCCCAAGTTGCAACGCGACATCACACCATCCAAGGAAGCCACCTCCTTGTAGGTAACTTTCGACACAGCAGCGATGTTCCCAGGCCTAGGCTCGATGACATTGTTTCTCAGGCTCTCTCCGATGAGAAAGTACACTGTCCTTCATTATCAGCATTGCCGTTCAATGTATCTTCTCCTCCTTAAGTCTAACTCCTAAAACAAAGACATTATTCTAACCAACAAGGATGAACTCCACCTGAAACAGAAACGTGAGAAAGAACAAATTCCACATGCACATGAAATTCTCTAGTGAGTCTAATGTGAAAGCTTCAAGGGAGGAATACAATTCAGGCCTACAGAAATCAGCCAACATAAGAACTGGCACATAATTTCATAAAGCACACGTATAAATGAACGATATTACTGAGCACGTTCAAATCAACACATTACATAGGCACATTCATTGTGAGGATATTCGTTAGCGACATGTATGAACCCTACACATTAAGGTTTTCATCTAGCCACATATAATTGCAACATTAATTTCTTCACGTTTACTCTGAAATACACCTAGCACTTCACTTTTCACATTATTACAGTACACAATCAAATGACCCAATGTTAGCACAATAAAAGATTATGTGCGGCGCGAACTATCCATGATTATAATGCACCCCTAATATTGAAAGAGCAACATCGCGCTCTAACAGTCGCATACATAAACAAGTTGGGAGGAAGCAGATCGAATAGAGTGTCGGATTTAGCAAAATAAATGTGGGATCTTTGCTTGGAGCACAAAATAGATTTGAAAGCAGAATATTTTCCAGGCAAGCAGAATGTGATAATGGATAGAAATTAACGAAATGTGTTAGATTACAGCGATTGGAAATTGAGAGAGGATATTTTTCACAGGATTCTGAGGTTGATGGGACTTTTAGAGGTAGATATTTTTGCTTCCAGGCATTTGCCAAGTTATATCAGTTGAAGCCACATATAATTGCAACATTAATTTCTTCACGTTTACGCTGAAATACACCTAGAACTTCATTTTTCACGTAATAACAGTACACAATCTAATGACCCAATGTCAGCACAATAAAGGATTATGTGCGGGCACAAACTACCCATGATTTTAATGCACCCCTAATATTGAAAGAGCAAAATCGTGCTCTAACAGTCCCCACCCCCTCTGATGACTAGTGTCATCATACTCAGTCAGTCAGTCAGTCAGTCAGAAATACTTTATTCGACAGCCAAGAGTCATAAAAGCATACAATATTATTGAAAGAAAATACACATTCCAGCCAAATACATAGCAATAAAATAGTCCCACATATCAATCACAATATTCACATCTAAAAACATTTATAAAAAGGAGCCAATATCATATAAAGTGCACTGTGCTTAAGCAATAGACCAGATCCTTAATTAATATCACGTTTAAGAATAATAATCAGGAAGGGGAAAACACAATTGAGCCATCAGACAGCACAAAATTTCTATTACGGGAGTAATCTGTTCCTATGTCTAATGGCCCCAATTAAAAAACTTGCGACCCCGTGGCAAACCATGGGTGATGCCAGCATTTGTAAATAGAGCAGAGCTGGCCTCACTTGGACAAACTGGCATTCTCTAAGTAAAGGGAGGATATGCTGCCTACGCAGAGACTCATAGTAGGTGCAAAAAAACATTAGGTGCAAGGTAACCTGTTCCGAGAAATTATCACAGGGACAGGGTTTTAACAATTCAGATTTTGAATATCCTCTCGGGAATGCCAGCAGCCAGGGGACCATATTTAAATGAAATCTTGTTAAAACAAAACGATGGTATGGTTTATTAACATAAGATAAATATGGTTGCAGTTGCGGGCCTAGGCTCAGTATGACATACCTTCTCACCGAGGGCTTGCCTAGCTCAGCCTCCTCCCTAAGGCATTTCCGCCTGTCCACAAACTGCCGTTTAAAATTTATGATCGCAGTCTTGCCCAAAGGCTTTGGGGTCAGAAACAAATCTGGGCACCCTAGACATTTTGTTTCTTCCTTTATATATTTAAGCCAAGGGATAAGCTGGGCTCTCTCTAGTGCCATACAATCCGAGATTATAAGTTGATTTAAATTCGGAGGGGGTTGAGTCCAGATTCTAAGCCATCGTAGCAGGGGGGAAACTGCGATCTGGTCTGCAATATATCCCATCCCCAGTTCTTCATGCAGGCAATAAACAGGAGTGGCTACAGGGACACCAAGGAGTTTGCGCATAAAATTATTCTCTGCCACTTGTATTTCCTTTACATCTTTATAGCCCCAGATATCGCATCCATACATGGCCATAGGAATACATTTTGCAGTATAAACTTTCAAGAGTGCGGGCAGGGGTTTTGACCCTAATCTTTTTGCAAAATCCATAGTGGCCCCCGTTGCTCTTGCCAAGATATTCTTTTAAGTGTTCGTTGTGCTCCCCATGTACCTTGGTCATCAAAGAGTACCCTAAGTATGGAAAAGTAGATACTTTGGTTAATTCATCCCCATTACAGTAAAATTTAACCTTGGCTGCCTTTCGCGAACCGATCGTCATTGCATGAGATTTCTTAAAATTCGTTACCAAATCTAGTGAATTCATAAAATCTATAAAACAATTTAAAAGTTGTTGCAGGCCCCTTGCAGTTCTAGACAATAAAACCGCATCATCGGCATACAACAATGCGGGAATCAATTTGGCACCAGCCCATGGCGTATCCTTACAGCATGATGTTAAAATGTCCCCCAGTTTGTTGATATATAGGGTGAATAGCAGGGGGGCCAAAATGCACCCCTGCCGGACCCCCCTTCCTACTGGCCAAGAATCTGTCAAGCTGCCATCTTCATTAAACCGTACCGCAGCCGTGGTGTTAACATGTGCAGTATGCAGGAAGGAAATCAATTCAGCCTCTAGCCCTAAAACACGAAGGACCGACCACAGCTTAGACCTATTGACAAGGTCAAAAGCTGAGGTTAGGTCCATAAAGGCCAGATGCAGGACACCTCCCTTAGCGATGGTATACTTCCCGATCACCAAGTGGAGATTCAGGCATTGGTCTATTGTCCCCTTTCCCTGTCTGAATCCATATTGGAGATCGGAAATAACATTAAAATGATCAAGCCAGACTGTGAGGCGATCCAGGACTACCTTGCCCATAATTTTAGACGCAGAATCTAAAAGCGAAATTGGCCTATAACAAGCCGGATCGTCACGGAGGCCCTTTTAAAAATGGGGACAATAACTGCCTTTGCCCATGACGGAGGGAAACCATAAGCGCAGGCAGCATTAAAAACATGTGTTAGGATCCTGGCCCAGACTTTGGGGTCTGCCTTATAAAGGTCTGCCGGTATCCCGTCAGGGCCAGGGGCCTTTCCCCCGATGTCAATAAAATAGCTTTATAAACTTCTTCTATATTAAGATGAAGGGGGCACTGTTTAATCCGGAAGCTGCGTGCCCCACTGTTTCTGCTAAATTGGAGCTACTATAAATATTGCTAAAATGCTGGACCCACTTCTCCGCGGGTATTATACAATCCTTACTTAAATTTGGCGTATCTGAAAAAAGAGGACTGTTGACTATAGACCAAAATCGTGAGCTGTCCGACAGGACACTAGCTTGGCCAAGCTCCTCCCAGGCGTGCTCTCTTAGTTGTTTTTTCTCTCGCACACTGCCAATTTATACACCTTCCTGCAGCTCCTAGTTAGTATCGGGTCCCTCGGTTTTTGCTTTACAGCCTTCATTAACTCCTTATGGGCAGCTGAACATGTGTCATCAAACCACCTTTTTAGTTTTAAGGATTTCACCTTGGTTTTGGTCACTAAGTTCGAAGCTGCCGTTTTAACAATAATATCAAAGGCGTCTAAAGTGGCTCTATCTTGTAATGCAGGGTCCATGCATACTTTAAGCTCTGGGGCACAAGTAGTATACAAGTTCTCCAAAAAACTATCTGGAGTAATCTTTTCCCACCTCAGCCTTCGTGCTTGATCTTTGGTAGTATTGTTTACATTAGTGATATGGTTCGCAGCCCCCCCTATTATACCAGATGAGAGGAGGAGAACCAATATTAAAGGGTTATGATCACTAAAACAATTACAAATAACATTAAAAGTCTGTACAGCCGAAGTTATTAAAGCAGATAAAAAGATATGGTCAATTATGCTAACACTACCATTACCTACATAAGTGGGAACCAAGGCGGATTTGTCAGATTGTTGTAAGCAGTTCAGGTTAAACACAGAGAGCAGTCCTTCTATAAGCGTTCCTGACAATGTATGCTCAAAGTGGTTTGACCCTTGTAAGTCATCTACCTCCTTCAATATCAAAGGACAATTAAAACAACATTTCCGTGTATTAAAATCCCCCATAATTAGCGTATCATAATACGTTTGGCTGTCTTCTCCATAATTTTTTTTATAATTCTTCCAGGGCCATGAGATGCTCAGTCTCATGGGTCCTAGAAAAGAATTATAAAAATTTACCACTAACAGAGTGGTAAGATTCTTTCCTGACAGTTCCACTGCTAGCACATAGGATGATGAAGAATCGATCAATTTAGCCCTGTAGCAGAGTTTAAGACTAAACATCAAAAGGAGACCTCCTTTGGCTCTACCCATATTAGACGGTATTGCATGTTTGCAAAAAGAGGTAAAGCCATCAAGATAAAAACAATCGTTGGATTCCCAAGTCTCTTGGAGGGCAATTATATGATGCTTAGCAAGGAAGTATACCCACGAAGTATCCCCCCTCTTTGATCTCAGCCCAGCTATATTCCAGGACAATACCTTCATAGAGGCATTGTTAGGGCTACCTGGAATAATAATAGAATTGGTAGAATTATCCAGCAAACATTGAGGAGTGGGGGCAACTGTTAATGGTTCTATATATGCTACTGGCTGTGTGGTCTTAACCTGGGGCATTCCCACTGCCATAGTCAGTCAATCATTTTCATCAAGTCCTTGCAGATTCGCTAGTGGTAAGAACCGATTTGATGATGATAATGTAGTATTAAAATTGCTTTCTTGGGGGCATGTGAGTAGCTTAAAAGGCTTCTGCCAGCCAGGCATCTGCCGATCGCTATTTACTGGAAAATATTTGGGAGGATAAAAAGTTTGTAGTGGGACTATTTTAATTGTAGTTTTAGCATCATATTTATGTTGGCAATCTAATAGAGCTTTAGCTTGCAGATGGTGCTTAAAATTAACAATTATACAATCCCCCTCCCTATTTTTCCTAGTCCCATGGCCGATCCAACCAACCCTTCTTGCCATGATGATATCTGGAGTAATATTTGAGCTATTTATCACATTATTTTTACACCAGTGGATGGTCTTATGTATCAGATCTAATGAGGTTTCCTTTGTACCAGATGAAAGAGGAGGGACCCTCACAAGTACAGCTACCAAAGGCGCTGATTGTGGTGGAAGATCAATTATACATTTATTTATCAATGTTACCCGTTTATTATGGGCTAACGTGAGTGTGGATGGAAGATCCTCGTTCACACTTTCCCGGGTTTCCTGCCAAGCTACCCGCGGTTCAATACCACCCCCCAATAGCACACAATCAGTAGTTTGGGAGCTAAGATGAGACACACCCAAGGTGGATCGAGTGCCAGTCACCCTATCTATTTGTATGCTACCGTTCTGGTGTCTACGTTCCGGGCCATTGGCAACTTCAATAACGCCCTCCTCCCGCCGGCTGCAATATCACCCCCTGCAGAGCAATTGTTATGCATAGAGACAAAGGAATCAAGTTTTAACTTAATGCCTTCTATCTTAGCAATTACAGGTGCTAATAAGGCTTTAGTCATAGACTCAAGTCTCAGAAAAAGGCTATCCAACAGCAGATCCGAATTTGGCTTAGCCAATACCGCTGCCAGTGGTAATGTTGATTTGGTCCGTGGGGGCTTTCTCAAGGCTTTACTTCCCGCAATTCGTTTTCTCTTCGTTGGTGGTCCGTCCAAATCATCACCTACAATTACAGTGGCCACAGGAGTGCCAATAGATGGGTCCTGACCACCCATTTGGCCTTCCAACAATGTACTCAATGGTGCGGGGGAACCTATTTCTTCTGATAGGACCCTGTTTTCCTCCTGATTCAAACCGCACCCAACGTTGCCCAGTGCGATTTTCTCAGTTTCCAGAGAAAGTCTTTTCTCAGTGAGGGCTATCTCCTTTGTTATGGCATCTGCTGCCCTGGTTAAAAAGGAATCTATCGTCCCAGCTGAGCCTGCAGCAATTGACCCTGAAGCTCCCCCCACGGTCAATTTCCTTTTGCCCATTTCCGCTTGGCCAAGGAGCACTTACCGGTGAAAGAACAAGCCCTCCTCGCTCCAAAATGAGTAACAGCAAAATGGCAACAAAACGCAAAATAAAGTGAAGTAGTGCGGACAGGTACCTTGTCGTTTTTCGGACCTCTACGCCATATCCCGGTGGGACACAGACCAAACCACGAGGATTTAGAGCCCTGGCCCAGCCCAGTCTCTCCCGGCCGCGGACGGGCGCAGACGGGCCCGCCCTTGGCCCGGGCTTTGCCCGGGCACGCCCGCGCGCGTCCCGCGCTGCGGGAGCCGCGAGGTGATTTAAATAGCGCCTCCGGGCGCGAAGATCAGCTGGAGCGCCTCCTGGCGTGAAGCAGACTGGGGACTGAAGTCCCTACAACCCCCGATGCAGAGATGCTGGAAGCGACTTCGCGCGCTGCGGGAGCCGCGAGGTGATTTAAATAGCGCCTCCGGGCGCGAAGATCAGCTGGAGCGCCTCCTGGCGCGAAGCAGACTGGGGACTGAAGTCCCTACAACCCCCGATGCAGAGATGCTGGAAGCGACTTCGCGCGCTGCGGGAGCCGCAAGGTGATTTAAATAGCGCCTCCGGGCGCGAAGATCAGCTGGAGCGCCTCCTGGCGCGAAGCAGACTGGGGACTGAAGTCCCTACAACCCCCGATGCAGAGATGCTGGAAGCGACTTCGCGCGCTGCGGGAGCCGCGAGGTGATTTAAATAGCGCCTCCGGGCGCGAAGATCAGCTGGAGCGCCTCCTGGCGCGAAGCAGACTGGGGACTGAAGTCCCTACAACCCCCGATGCAGAGATGCTGGAAGCGACCGCGCGCTGCGGGAGCCGCGAGGTGATTTAAATAGCGCCTCCGGGCGCGAAGATCAGCTGGAGCGCCTCCTGGCGCGAAGCAGACTGGGGACTGAAGTCCCTACAACCCCCGATGCAGAGATGCTGGAAGCGACTTCCCGCGCTGCGGGAGCCGCAAGGTGATTTAAATAGCACCTCCGGGCGCGAAGATCAGCTGGAGCGCCTCCTGGCGCGAAGCAGACTGGGGACTGAAGTCCCTACAACCCCCGATGCAGAGATGCTGGAAGCGACTCGCGCGCTGCGGGAGCCGCGAGGTGATTTAAATAGCGCCTCCGGGCGCGAAGATCAGCTGGAGCGCCTCCTGGCGCGAAGCAGACTGGGGACTGAAGTCCCTACAACCCCCGATGCAGAGATGCTGGAAGCGACTTCCCGCGCTGCGGGAGCCGCGAGGTGATTTAAATAGCGCCTCCGGGCGCGAAGATCAGCTGGAGCGCCTCTTGGCGCGAAGCAGACTGGCGACTGAAGTCCCTACAACCCCCGATGCTGTAGAAAGAACCAACCTAAACAGAAGTTGTAGCCACCCTTCCCTGTCGAAACTTCTCTAGGTTCTTGAGATTTTCATAGTGACTGTCCTGCATTATCTCCAGTCTCCTCGCCCGCTGTCTAAGAGAATTCTTAACTTGTCTTGACCAATGCCACTTGTAAGCTTTCACTGTTCCTATCAACATGATGATACAAACCACAACTATTACTATTGGCTTCAAGATATAACCAAGAATTCCTTTCCCAAGATTTGCAAACCAACTCCCAACCTTTCCAAATCCTTTACCAGCCTTGCTCCAAACTCCCTCAGTTGCCAAATCATGTACCTCATGATGTATCTCAGTGATGTTCAGATCCTTGCTATGGTCTGGGATATAAGTACAGCACTGTTAAACCCTCAGCATTTTACAGACTCTGCCCTCCTTTACTAATAACACATCTAAAACAAGACGGTTTTGCATCACCATAGCTCTTATCAAGACCGTCTCTCCATCTACGAGTAGTAATAACTGAGTGGTATTGACTGGCAACTTATCCACTATAGTTGACAACCTTCAAATCTTAACATCATTTAAAATCTCTACCAAACTTGGTATCATTGATCCAAATACATCTCCTACAATCTCTCCTGCACTGGTACCACGTCTCTCTCCATGTGGTGGTTTCCCTTCCAAACTCTTCAAATCCTTCACATGGTATATCTTAGGAAATACAAGAGCCACATAACATGTGCCATACCAATTCAGTGGCAACCGGATGTCAGGCACGCCCGTTCGCAGACTGCAGTCGGTGGGCGGGGCAGACCCGGACACACATAAAAAGGGCGGTCTGTGAATAGAACACGCTTCGCGTTCCATCACAGTTGCCGCCTAGCCTCCCCACACTCCAGTTCACTCCTTACCTGTTGTTTTTACCCTGAAGCCGTCGGGTTCCTGAGATGTCTAACGATGATGGAAGGAGTCTTCTCTTCCTGGATCGTTGATTCCTCTTCCAGGTTGTTCTCTCTCTGGCGTTCCCTCGCCGGCTGCTCCCTCTTCAGCTGCGCTGGTCCCATGCAGTTGGTGTCCTGTTTGGTCCCAGTCAAGCTGCAATTCGAGGAAGAAAAAGAGAACAATTTAAAGAATCATAGTCTTCTAAATTCACAATAGGATCGTGATATTTATTGTTGTGGCCATAATACTTATCTGATCATTTGGATTCCACGCAGAATGGTTTTTGTTTCCTCATTGGTTGTTTCAGCATTTTTCTTGAGTTGGAAATAACAGAGAAAATAGTATAGGTTATTCCCAGAGTCTTTTGGATTAGCCTATTTTCTAATCTGACCCAGCACTTTTTTGTGTAGCGTTTTTTCTTCTTATTTTATCCGGTCTAGGGAAATATGTTTTGGGGTTTTTCCCTAGTATTACAGGATATACATATATATGATTTTTGGGTCTAGTGGATTTTACAGTGGCATTCGTTAAGGTTGGTATCATACACTCTCTTTGTAATTATGTATCTGGTTCCACAGCCCTAACTTTAATGCATAGTATTTTCTATCTTTATAGACACAAACGGACTCAGTTGGTTTCTGTATATTTATACCTTCTGTTGCATTGGAGGAGGGATGTTCATCAGGTACACTGTTTCAAAACGTGTGTCCAGTTATTGTTAACTGTTACCCCCATATCTATATGAAGAATATTCATTGTATGATTATTTCACTTAGGGAGAGCATGCAATCAACCTCCTAAGGACAGTGTGTCAGAAGTGCCAATCGTTATCGACTCCTTTTCCCTTTCCTTGTTTTGCTTTCCCCTCTTTCCCGCATTCACCTCATTGGCTTTGACCTTGTTGGGCTGATCAGGGAAGTTGGGATCCAGCATCGGTTCTTCCACCTCTCTTCTGCGGAAACATCCGGTGAGTTCCACAGAACGCGAAGCCCACATTTATCTTTCCGCCTGGGCGAGATGGAAGACCGCCAGATTACTTTAGCTGATATGGTCCACATGATAGGAAACCTGCATAAGGAAACACAGGCCCTGAGTCTTAGAGTGGATGCCTTACAGCACGCCACCCAAACGACGCCCTCACCAGACACAGTATCAGGCGCCCATAGTAATTTCTTCTTGCCTCAGCCGTCCTCCTTGAGTAATGTTTCACCAGTATATCATATAACAACCCCTTCTTCTACACCATTAATTCCACCAGAACGGTTTCTGGGAGATTCCGCTAAGTTTGCTACCTTCATCAACCAATGCCAGTTGCATTTTATGTGCAAGGCGTCTTGTTTCCCCACAGAGCAATCCAAGGTAGCATTGGTTTTTATCTTATCTGGGGGTAACAGCTGCTACATGGTCTATCCCTCTAGTAGCTCGCAATGACCCCTTGTTGTACGGCTACGTCGCCTTTAAAGAGGAGGTGATCTGACTGTTTGATAGACACTCATTCATGCAAACAGTGGACACAGAACTGTTGAACCTAAAACAGGGGTCGAAAGATCTTATGACATATGTCTCCAGTTTTAACAGGTTAATAGCTGAGGCGGGATGGCCTGAGGCCAAATGTAGTGCTCTATTTTACAAAGGGTTAAAAGATGAGCTAAAAGACGTCTTGGCCCAAGTAGTGGATGCCCCTGACTTTTGCGACGCACTAATAGATCTTGTAGTCAAATTAGATCACAGACTACATGGACGAAAAGAGAAAAAGGAAGCTCTGAGACCACGTTTCTTACGTTTAAAGAAAGGAAGCCAGACACTGACAAAAACATCGACGACCCTGAGCCTATGCAGATAGGTAGTATCAAAGGACACCTGAGTGAGGAAGAAAGGCAAAGACGTAGAAACAAAAAAACTATGTTTGTATTGTGGGAAAGCAGGACATTTTCTACAAGACTGTCCTGTTAAACCAAGAAAACGTCCCGAGTCGGGAAACTAGCAAACCCGAGAACTGTGGAGACAGGTTGCTCGGGTAGGTCAGGGTTAATAGTCTCCCAACTACTGATTCAGAATCATGCCCTTTCCCCTCTGCGCCATTTCTTTATAAAAACATAACTGACCTGGGGAAATAAATTCGTAGAAGTCCAAATCATGTTAGACTCTGGGACAACAGGGTATTTTATAGACTCGACATGGGTTGAACAAATCGCCATTCCAGTCTAAAACAAAAAGGTAACAGAGATAGTAAAAACTAATAATGGGAGTACCATAAAATCAATCAGGACCTGTCACACATATTACTGCAGAATTAGGACTTTGTATCCATGAGTGCCACCATGAAACAGTATAGTTTGACTTGATTTCTTCTCCTCAGTTCCAGGCGATTTTAGGACTTCCTTGAATGAGGAATCATAATCCAGATATAAATTGGAGAGATCAGCATCTGGTTTTTTCTTCTGATTTCTGTATGTTACACTGCATGAAAAACGTTACACCTTCACAACACATAGCCACGACCACAGATTCCAATTTACCTGAATTGCCCGCCTGCTATCATCCTTTCAAAGAGGTGTTTGATAAAGAAAAGGCATCTGTCTTACCGCCTCATTGGGCGTACGACTGTCGCATTGATCTGATTCCGGGAGCTAAGATTCCTTGCAGTCGAATATATGCTTTGACCGAGAAGGAAAATATTTACTTAAGAGAATACTTGGATGATATGTTGAAAAAGGAGTTTATTCGGCCTTCTACATCTGCTGCTTCTTCTCCCCTTTTTTTTATATACCCAAACGAGAAGGAGGTCTTCGGTGTTGCGTAGACTATAGATCCCTAAACAATGTGACAATAAAGAACAGATACCCATTGCCTCTTATACAGACTTACTTGATCAGGTAAAAGACGCTACCGTCTTTACGAAACTGGACTTGAGAGGGGCATATCACTTAGTGAGGGTAAGATGGAGATGAATGGAAAACAGCTTTTCGTACCAAATTTGGACTCTATGAGTATTTGGTCATGCCCTTTGGACTTTGTAATGCCCCTGCTGCTTTCCAATTTTTCATTGAAGAAGCTTTAAGAGAGGTTTTGGATGTGAGAGCCATTGCATATATTGACATTTTGATTTATTCTTCAACCATCAAGGAACACATAGGACCTGTGAAAACTGTGTTAGAACGACTGAGGGATAATAATCTCTATGTGAAATTGGACAAATGTAAATTCATGTTACTGAAGTAACCTTTTTGGGTTTTGTGTTATCCCCAAAAGGGGTGACAATGGATCCCCAAATGGTTGCAGCTATTACGAAATGGCCTTCTCCTAGTACTGTAAAGGGAGTGCAGAGTTTCTTAGGATTCGCCAATTTTTACAGACATTTCATCAACGGCTTTGCGTCTTTGGAGTCCCCCATCACGAAACTCTTGAAAAAAAGGGGTACCTTTCCTTTGGACGCCAGCCGCTGAAGAAACCTTTTCTCTTTTGAAAACAGCTTTTGTTACTGCCCCAATCTTGAAACACTATGATTCCTCTCAACCTTTTATAGTTGAAGCAGATGCATCACAGGTGGCCATTGGAGGTGTTTTATCTCAGAGAGACAAACCAGACAACTTCACCCTGTTGCCTTTTATTCACACAAACTTACATCTACTGAACAGAACTATTCTGTAGGAGACAGGGAGTTATTGGCCATTAAACAAGCCTTTGAAGAATGGCAGCAGTATCTGCTAGGGGCTTTGCATACTGTTACCGTCATCACTGATCACTGAAACCTACACATTACATAGGCACATTCATTCGTTTTATTTATTTATTTGTTTACTTACCTCTGTTCGGCCGTATGCCGTAGTTTACTACCCCCCACCCTGCTCCTCCCCCGCCCCACCACCCTGCAGCACTCCCTCCACGAGCCGGTACTGCCAGCCCTCCCGATTTTGAGCCTAATCTCGGCCCCCAGATTGATTGTAAACATCCGATTTTGAGAATCTGCTGCTGACAGACAATTAGTTGTCAGCCTGGTATCCTAATGCTGCCCTGGGTCTGTATAGGTTTAAATGTGGGCCATGGAGTGGCTCATGGGCAGGGACTGAGGAAAGGTATTCAGTGCAGCCAAGGTGCTGCCTGTGCCTCCGTTTGATGAGACCGTAGTGACAGGCAGTGGTCCGATACATCGAAGTGTGCTGCGTGTAACCCGCGCATCCAGCCTACAAACTGCCTGCAGCACTTTAATGCACCATGACAATCAAACACGTGTGTCTCTCTAAGCCTCAGGGCTCTCTGTCCTGTTGCCACAGTTAAGGGAAAACAAAGTATTGATCCGATGGGGTAAGGCGGTGCCAGACCACCACAGTGGGGGTCCCTCTCTAGCATAATCTGATATCTCTGAGCCTGTTTCGTCACTGGGAACTAACCAAAGAAGCCCCTAATTTGCTCTGCGCGGAAGTCGAACCAAAAAGAAGCAGTGCACTGTGTCTGCCTTATTACAGAGAAATGTGCACTTCAAAGCTCCGAGATTTTCAGATCCCATAAAACAGGATTTTGACATTCATTTAGTTAAGAATTGTTCTTTTTCTTCTGGTACTTGTAAATCGCGATTTTATACACCGGACTACGAGTACCAGAATGCAAAGGTAAAATATGGACAGCCCAATATACCATTACTGTTCCAAAAGGCGAAAAATTCAAGGCAAGACCCAGCGTTTTCCGGCACCTGCACAGGAAAAAAATCATTCTAGGTGTGTGCACGTATTTCATATAGGAAGTGTTGCAAACAAACTGGCATTGACTGTTCAATAAGTACAGAATGTTGACTAAAGAAATAGCGCTGCGATGCCAGATGCTCATCATCCTTTCATTCCATTTGAAGCTGCAAAACACCGCACTCCAGAAGAGTAAACATTGTGTGATGATAAATGAACTCCGGAATTAGGCTGCTGGGAAAAAGAGATAAGAGCAGAGATAGGCCAGAGAAAGAAGGCAGAGTGAAAGTTAGGGTAGCGAAACTGCCCAATAGATTGACTTGTCATAAATGTACAATGTTAATTTTAAATACCCACTTTCAGTAAGGCAGCATACTACACTCTACTTACTGGTGTGTGAAGAATCTATTAGTGTTAAGCACCATTTATTTATATGTAACTGAATACTTGTGAAATACCTAAATGGTGTTCACTGTTAACTAATAAACAAATAATTCTGAAATTATCAATAAGGCTTATTTTTTGTAACAAAAATGAAACCAAAACAGAGAAAGTAATAAGCAAGCCCTCCTCAAACCATCAGGGCCAGTTTAATTTTGTGAGTGCCTATGAAGTAAACAGATAGTCATCTTCAAAGCATCCTCAAATCATTAAGAACCATCTCATCTTGAGAAGTCATCAACTGCTCATCCTCTCATCATCAGGAACAATCACATCTCGTGGAGTCATCAGATACTCATTTTCAAGTCATCCTGAAATCAACAGGCTCACTTTTCTAAGTTCTGCTGATGACTTCAAGAGCTTGATGATGTCTGATGATGTGAAAATTGTTGAGTGCATGCGGGCATTCCTTGTGCTTGTGCGCTCTCACTGTGAGCTGCGTGTTGGGCACGGGCGGGACACGGTTGTGTCACGCTCGTGCCCATTTCATAAATGGCTTACAGGGTTGCTTAGTTTTTTTTTGTTGCAGATTTATATAGCGCAAACTCGACCTGAAGGTATTGGAGCGCTTTACATGAGCACCAGTTACGTTACGCAAGGACACATTCATTTTTTTGGTAGGCACGGGGAGATTAAGTGATTTGCCCAGAATCACAGGATGTGGAGTCGACCCCGAGGCTCGAACCTTGGTTTCCCAGCTCCAAAGTCGGCATTCTAGCCGTGAGAACACATCCTCCCCCCTTAGTAGTCTCGTGAGGGAGAAGGTGTAATGATTTGAATGTCAGCGGGGGGTATATGGTTAAGATTGATTGTAACGGCATTCATGTACTACTCTCCCTCGGACCAGACGCTCATCTGGAATACAAATAAACACGGACCTTCACGCAACTACTTGAGTCTGTCTACTTCTTACTTAGAATTAATAGCTGATGCTTTTCTTACACTGGCGACGAGCGGGCACGGAGCTGCTTTAAAGTCTTTTTTTTTCTCCCCCATTTAATGATATAATTGGATGCCATGTGTCTGCATCGGTCTGCGGTGATTCCAAGGGGATTGGAGTTTTGTTTGGCTACTTTGTTCTGACCAGCAGTGGAAGTGAAGTCTTTCCTCGCCCAGTTGCGGCGGATTCTTTGAGGATACTCATTTTTTGGGGGGATTTGTTTCCTTCAGAAGTGTTTGGATTTGCAGTGGGTCTTGAGATCCTTTCCCTCCCCACCTAAGCACACTGTGAATCGTGTCTAAACGCACCGTGCTTTGGTGTATTTGACCTTACCTCATAAAGTTTTTTTCGTTTGGAACGTTGTTGCAGCTACTGGCGTTATGTGTTGATGACACGCCTCATTGCTCGATCGCACGCCTCTCACGCGCACCTTCGTCATCTTCGTTCCTGGCGTTACGTGTTGACGACACACTTGAGTGCTGGATCGCGCACCTTGCATGCCGCAACGCAGGCACATAAGGTCATTGAGAGACCAACGCGACGCCTTTTTCCTGGAAAGTGTTGCTATTTTCACAAGCCTCGCTATGCAGTGACATCCTCAGAAACACGAACGCAACGCAGCTGAGGACCTTTAACACAGGTTTTAATTCTCTTGTATGAAACATTGAGTTCTCCCTTGTTTTTTTCTTTTCTCTTCTACCAGTTTGAAGAATCCAACTGCATACACATGCTTCTGTGATATGCACACAATGTACTTTCCACATTAAGTGACTACGGTGACCACTTTTATTATTTTGAATAACTTGTCATCGCTTTCCTCATTTACTTGGTGTAATACTACTTTTAGTAGGGATTATGTCTGGCATTGTACCACCTCCTTCTTTTCTTGCCACACCAGGTGAACCATTAATGGATTGGGAAATATGGGAACCTGTCTTTTTAGCCTATGTTGAAGTATTAGAGGGAGAGGAATGTGAACCAGAGAGAAAATTGGCACTTTTAAAACTTTGTTTAGGTGGAATTGGTCTTAGGGAATTTAAAAATCTACTTGCTTTAGTTAATCCGGGTAATAAAAATTCATACCAGTATGCATCTATGCAACTCAGTCTAAGGTATGGGAAAAAGAAAAATGTTGTCATGGAAAGATTCATATTCTACTCAAGGAAACAACAACCTGACGAATCCATTGAGGATTTTGTTTCGGCTCTTAGGTCTCTGGCAGTAACCTGTTTATGAGCAAGTGCTTAGAGACCAGATTCTAATGAGGACAAATAACAAAAAAGTACAAGAAAGATTGTGGACTACTTCTGATATGTCCTTAAATGCTGCAAATGGCATAGCCAAATCCATTGAGCATTCTGAGACGTTTGTTAAAGAGATAAGGGGTAACGAAAAAAGTGAAATATTTAGCATTTCTAAGGACGTTGACAAATAAAAGAAAACTTCCATGAAAAAGATTGAGAACTTTCAAAAACCTGAAGGGAGATATAAAGGGACAAAGGTGGAGAGCAAAAATATTTTTTTATTGTGTTATAAGTGTGGTGGTAGTGGGCATTTAGGTAATTCCAAAGTATGTGTTGCTAGTGACAAAATAGGTTCAAAGTGCGGCAAGAAGGGACATTTCAGCAGAGTATGCAGATCAATGGCCAGGAGGGTAAACATGACTCAATGTCATGATGATTGTGATAGTGTGTATGATAGCCAAGAACACGACATCAACACTGTCATCAACATCTGTGAAAATGAGGGAGTCAGCAAAATTCCCTCCTGTATGATTTCTATTGATGGGGTAGGATTGCAAATTTTGGTAGATTCCTGTGCATGGTACACAATAATAGCGCAAGACATTGTAAACGATAAATGGCCTAACAAGATATTGATTGCTCCTGATGTAGCACCCCGGGGTTACACTGGGCATAAAATTGATTTAGTTGGCTATTTTTAGGCCAACTTGGTGTTTTCAGGACTCCACACGTTTGCAAAGTGTATGTGGCAAAATCATGGCAATCACTTTTGGGATGGCCATACCAAGAGCAAATGGGAATCTAACTTGATCCTAGAGCTAATTCCCCTGTTTATGTGATAGGACTTTCAAAGGCTCTTGAGGATGACAACTCTAAGTTCATCTCTGACTTAAAGACTCAATTTCCAAGGGTTTTCAGAAATAAATTAGGAGAGTACCAAGGGTTTAAACATAGCATCAAACTTTGTGACAATGCTGTACCTGTTCATCACAGAGTGAGAAATGTAGCCCTATCCTACAGATCCACGCTCAAGGACATGCTGAGAGATTTGTGTAGTAAAAGTATCATTGAACCTATTGAATTATCACCATGGGTTTCTCCGGTGGTGATTTCAATTAAATCTTCAGGGGAACTTAGACTATGTGTGGACTTACACAGCCTAAACAATTTCATTTGGGAGGACGCCCATCCCCTACCTAATTTACATGAGATGGTGTCTACATTAGCTGGTGCACAAGTATTCTCTTGCATTGATTTGGCCAGCGCTTACCACCAGGTAGTTCTGGATGAAGAGTCCAAAAATCTCACTGCATTCATAAGTCCTGAAGGCTTGTTTAGGTATTGTCGCATGCTCATGCCATTCGGCCTTGCCAGTGCTGCCTCAGTTTTCCATAGATTGATGAAAGAAACACTTGAGGGGTTAACAGGTGCAATAGCATTCCAAGATGACATACTTGTATACGGTAAGAAAGCTGAAGAGCATGATCAAAATTTAAAACTAGTACTCACTACTCACTGCATTATCAAGTAAGGGTCTTACTCTTCGCTCTGACAAGTGTAGATTTACAGCAACTGAGGTAGAATATTTGGGAGACACTATCAGTGGTGTCGGTATTAAACCCAAACGTAACCATATGGAGAACATCACTAACGCTGCTACTCCCACTTCCAAAGAACATGTAGTAGCTTTCCTTGGCCTGACAGAATTTTATGCCAAGTTCATTCCAAATTATGCATCCAAGGTAGATCCATTTAGGTGCTTCCTGAAAAAGAATACAAAATTTGAATGGACAGAGGAAATGTCTGCAGCGTTCAATGCTTTGAAGGGCTTCGTTGTGAATGCACCATGTTTAAAAACTTTTGTGAGTGGAAAATATGTATTGTCATGGTTGATGCTAGCAATAGTGGGTAGGGTGGAGTACTAATTCAAAGAGAAGAGACAATGGAAAGGAATGGATTGTGGCTTATGCGTTCAGAGCTCTGAGGGATGCCAAGAAGCATTACTCTGTTATAGAGAGGGAACATTTAGCCTGCGTCTGGGGGGGCTGAACATTTCAGAACATTTCCATGGGGCACCAAATTCACTATCAAGACTGACCATAAACCCCTGATATATATGATGGCACCAGGTGGCGGACACACTATGTCTGCGAGATTAGCCAGATTAGCGTCTAGGTTGCAGAGTTTTCAATACCAATTGGATTATGTGCAGGGCAGAGTCAATGTTCATGCGGATTGTATGTCTAGGTTTTCTCCTCCTATCTCTGATCTGGGGGAAGTTGAGAAAGAGGATTGTGAAGTAGCTTTTAACCTCCGTGATGTTCATTTGAGGTATGGTGAACAAGCCATTGTGCAGGAGGATGTGTGGTCACATGAAATAGAAAAAGATGGGGAGTTAAGAAAGGTGATGCAATACATTTTACAAGGGTGGCCTGAAGAAAGTAAATTCTCAGGTGATATGATGAGTTATTTCAAGGTGAAGGAAGAGTTAGCAGTTAAGAATGACATTTTTGTAAGGGGTGACAGGTTTGTTCCCCCCTACAAATTGAGGGAAATCGTTGTGGAAATATCTCACGAAGGACATTTGGGCATTTTAAGTACAAAGAGGCATGTCAGAGAATCGTTTTGGTGGCCAGGGATCGACACGTGTGTAGAACACCTCGTGAGAACTTGTGCAAAATGCGCTTCCAGTGACAAGTCAACTGTAGCTTTGCGCCCTGAGCCCCATCCTGTGGAGTTTCCTGCCGTTCCTTGGCAGATTTAGGCGTGGATGTCATTGGACCATTATCTGTTTCACATAGGCAAGAGGCATTAGGCATTGTATTAATTGACTATTATTCCAAGTGGCTTGAGGTCAAGATGGTAAAAGATGTCACTTCAGAGAAAGTAATAGAGTTTTTGGATGATGTTTTTTGCAGGGAAGGTATTCCCCAAGAGGTTGTTACCGACAATGGACCCCAATTTACCAGTAAGGAGATGGAATGTTTCTTTGAGAAATGTGGGATTACGCATAGGAGAATTGCAGTGTTCCACCCAGAGGCAAATGGTCAAGTTGAAAGGTTCAACCGCGTAGTAAAAGAGGCTATTCAACTGTCCATGAAAGGTGGTTTGAACTGAAGGAACGCTTTACTATCCATGTTGTTAGCGTATAGGACCTCACCCAATTCAGTGACTTTAGTTAGTCCATTTGAATTGTTGAGATGACGTAAACCCAGCACTAGGTTAGGCCTCTGGTGGCTGAAGAAGAAACAGAGTAAGAGTAGTGATTTCACTGATGTGGATTATGAGGAGGTCCGGCACAGAGTTGAGGAGTTTAAGGAAAAGATGAGACAAGATATGAGAAGGAGGCAAGGGACCGTAAGCAAACAAGCAGTTGAGATTGGGGCCATGGTACGCCTGGAAAAAAAAAGTGGTCTCAGCAAGGGAAGCCCAATTTGGTCAACACCGACAAAGGTCATTGACATTTACAGAAACGCAATTAGGGTAAATGGTGGAAGTGTATGGGAATCTAAACAGAATTTCTCTGTTCAAAGGGGGGAATGTTAGTTTGGAAGATCCTGGAAGCAATGTATTTCTGGATATTAAAGAACAGGATAGTGCTGGCAGTCTGGACACATGTTCTGCAAGTAACACTGTTGTTGTTCCCAAATGTGTGAGGTCTCGCCGTTTTCCTGTGAGATTCCAGGATTATGTTATGAGTTAAGAATATGCTTTAATCATTATTATTTTATTTGTTATTTTTTTTTTCTTTTCAAGGGGAGAAGGTGTGTTGAGTGCACGCTGGCATTCTTTGTGCTTGTGCGCTCTCACTGTGAGCTGCGTGGTGGACACGGGCGGGACACCGTTGTGTCACGCTCGTGCCCATTTCATAAATGGCTTACGGGGTTGCTTGGTAGTTTTGTGAGGGAGAAGGTGTAACGATTTTAATGTTGGCAGGGGGGTATATGGTTAAGATTGATTGTAACAGCATTCATGTACTCCTCTCCCTCGGACTGGACGGTCATGTGGAATACGGATAAACACGGACCTTCATGCCACTACTTGAGTCCGTCTACTTCTTACTAAGGATTAACAGCTGATGCTTTCCTTTCAAAAATGATTTCCAAAGTAGTTGGATGATCATCCGATGACTCTGGGATGCCTTCTAAAGTAATCCTGTTTGACCTGGGTTGATGTGCCCGCTTAAGGTACAATATGACACGCTTAATTGAACTGAAATGGTGCTGTGGCAGATGTAGTGTATGGAAAGGTCATTGGTTCTCGACTGCGAAGCACACGTTAATAGAATGCAGACATATGGCCGAGGACTCTAGAGTTGGACTCTGAGATCACTGCACTGGTTAGACACACCATAAGGTCTCTTTCAGAACACACTGAATTTACTAGAAACAAAATGGAGGCTAATTGTTTTGCTTCCACCTGACGTTGTCGATAGAATATCAACTCCACGGTATTGCACCTTGAAGAGCGCATTGTGCCTGTGCTCACTGTGATGAAAGCCTTCCTGACTGATTATGATGACACTTCCTGCCAGGATCCTTCAAACAGGAAAAGGTCCCGGTTCAATCTGCGATGCAATGCGGAAATCCTCTTCTGCTGTGCTGGCGCTGCCACCAGAGTCCTTTTGGAGTTTATTGCTACAGATGTGCTGGGGAGTTTCTTGTTAATGCTGAAGGAGTTTTGCTGAATCTACTGGTTAGGTGCAGCCCTTTAAGTGCTCAGCCCACAGCTTTGATACTTCTTCCCTCTGGAGCGTCGCCATCTGTCTAATTTTGTTCAGTGCAAACGTGTTTTCAAAACCAAACTGCTTGGCTAATCTCCTAATTGCCTGCCCTTATCTCTTGTTTTAGATTAGTAGAGCCAAGATACCTATGGATGCACGTGCACAGTATGAATAAATAAATACAAATATTATGCAACTCGAGATAGCTTTGATATTTTAGTTCCCGGGAAGCTATGAACCATCTGGATCCAACACAGATCGGGCAACTTGCTCAACATTCTGTGATTCTGGGCAAATCACTTAATCTCCCATTGCCTAACAAAATGAATGTGTCCGTCTGTAACACAACTGGTGCTCATGTAAAGCGCTCTGATACCTTTGGGTCTAGGTTGCGCTATATAAAACTAGAAAAGAAAAGAAAAGAAAAGATCTTTCTCGATCACGGGCCATGATTTGTGTTGTTCAAATGGTGTTGTAGGTAAACCTGCATTTGGATTTTTATATTTCATTACTAGGAGAACTCATTTCAAATGAGTCTATTTGAGGTATGGGTCTGCTTGGGACTGTTGGATGTTTCATCGGCTTTCACGTATCACCTGCCTGTTACCATTTGCCAGACTGTTGTACTGCACTTATTGTATGGCACTTATTTTATTTCCATATCGCAATGTATTGCCTTTCTTCCTTTGCTTTGGAATGTTATAGGTCATGCTGTCACTGATGACACTTGGAATTCCATGTGTCATCAATGACCAGTTGAAGAGCTCCTGCCTGCCGGGCGGACGCGCTGACCTCCGTTAGAAGGAAACTAAAGAGTACGTTTACACTTCGAGACGCCTCCTGGATTTTACTCAACAATCTTGGCGATGAATGGACGACCCTACGTGTGCAAGCACCTTACTACCCCTGCTAGCCCGGAACTTCTTCATCCGGCTTTTCTTCAAGGGGCAACCGTGTGCTTTTAAAACTGTAAGAACTGTCTCTTAAGTACAGTCTCTTTTCAGAGGTCAGCCCTCCCAGCGCGCATTCTAAGGGGTAAAACCTAAATTGACATCCCCTTGTCAACCTAAGTAACATCCCAAGTTACCTGCGTAACGACTCTCCTTGGAATGCGCAATTGCCGGTGGCCACTGCTCAAGCCTTGCTCACGCGCTCACAAGCACCTTCTCGCGCTACTCCTCTCTACATATCCACAAGCGCACCACTGACGTCATCCCGCATTGTGCAAGACACCATATTGGATCGTGCCTTCTTGCAGCAGGAGCACACGTCATTACGCCAAGTAAGGAAGTCATCTTGGAACGGATAATTCCAGCACCCGATCGTTGTCGTCTATGCTTCCTCTGCATTGTGCCTTCTGTTGCCTTCCCGTCACGAGTCGGTGCAGGCACACCCTCTGCTTACTCGCCTGCACTACTTGCTGCATCAGTTTTCTTCAGTGACAGGCACACCTTCATTGTTTCAAGCCTGTTACGTGTGGTGACAGGCACACCCTTTGCCTACCAGCTAACAGAGGTTGTCGCATGTTTTTACTTTGCTGACAGGCACACCACCAGCCTGTTATTCTACAGTGACAGGCACACCATTTGACAAGGTACTGGCAAGTTTTTATCTTACTGTCACGGGGCCTCTGACTTTCCACTGAATAGCGACCTCGACAACATCGAGGAAGACCCGTTACCTGCTTATCCCATGCTCTTTCTTCTGTTGCACCTGGAACGTTCGTTTACAGTTCCTCCCTCGCCAGGGAAATATTATCGCGGATCCTTTAAGGAAGGAAGCTTCCTGGACTTCACCCCCTCCCATACGGACTACGTCAGTTCCGCCTTGCCACCAACCACAACCGAGGACCAAGAGACGGCAAGTTTAAATGCCGGAAACACTGCAGGACTGGGTGTGGTTACGTCAGGACTCGAGAGAACGCCGACCGGACCGACAAAGGAAAATCACCTCGCTGAAGAACCTGGCGACGGGCATCGAGAGGAAGTCTCCGCTACGAGAGATGTCACAAACCGGAGCTCCGACCCGACCCCGGGAGAGAGGACAGTGGTACCCGCAGCAGCCCTGAGGAGCGAAGAGCCCAGGCAAAGGAAGCACGTACAAGCCAGCCACGTTCCCGGGGGAGCGTGGCTTGTAGAGGTACGAAACCGCTTAAAGGGTTTAGGCGGGAGGGGGTATCTAACGCCACATAAGTAACCTTAGGGGAGAGGCAAGAGAGATGGATCACTCCCTCTGATAAACCCCCTGACACTGGTGAAGGGTTATATTGAATAAGGTGCAAGCAACCCGTCACTACCCTCCCTAACATTGCCTTAGGCCAACGAAAAGGCCACTCATTCCGGTTTCTCTTTTTCCTGAGGCACTCCTGAGAAAAGAAGATTCCAGGTGGAGACCTTGCAGCCCCGACCAGAGCGAAGGAGCAAGACAGGCGATCTTTGTGCATATGCATATTGAAACCCGGATACTCAACACTATGAAATAAAAATAGTGAAAAGAAAGAAAATATCTGAGAAACCTCGTTATTTCATCATAATTCCCTACAAGTGGTGGAGAATGCAGGCAATCATCCATTAGGTGATAATAATGGAAGCCTTGATACAACAACTAATAAAGGGACAGGAAAAACTGGAATGGGCCTTAGAGAGACAGATGACATCGGCACAGGCCTACAGAGACATGTTTAAGGAACCAATGGCCCAACAATTCGAGTGTATTCACAAAGTCGCAGAGGATCAAGTCCAACTAACTACCCCTTTCCAAAGCCCACAACCTGCTACCGGGGTCCCGAATATCGCCCTTCAAACCGACTTTCAAACTGGGGTGGCAAAAGTTTTTTAAATATCACAGCCAGATTGTGGAATCATCTGCCGTACAGACTTAAAAATTCGCCTGACCTGATCTCTCTCAGGAAGGGTTTGAAGACTTGGCTTTTTAGGGCATAAATTCAGCTATATTTTAGACTTTAGCACTTCTTTATCTCACTGCTGGCAGGATGTTGGATGACAAGCGCCTAGACGCCTTAGGGTATTAGCTGCGCTATACAAATAAATAAAAAAATAAAAAAATATGTAACCGGGGAAGACCCGGACGCCTTTCTCCTGAACTTTGAGAGAGCCGCCAGGGCGTGTGGATGGCCCATAGCCAAGTGGTCGTTCTTCCTAGCTCCTCTCTTAACCGGGGAAGCCCAGGCTGCCTATCAGGTCGCAAATGAAGGAGGAAATACCCCTTATGCAGAAATCAAGGCACTGATATTAGATCACTTAGGTATGGATACCGAAGCCTACCGAGTCAAGTTTAGAAAAGAGAGGGGGACACCCAGGGACAATCCCAAGACTTGGTTTTTCAAGTTGAAAGCAGCCGCAGACAAGTGGTTAAGAACACACGAAAACACAAAGGAAGAAATAATGGCCCTCATCTACCTCGAACAGTATTTGGAGGCCCTACCCTTCCCTACACAACGGTGGCTATGGCAGCACACCCACCTAACCATGGAAGAAGCGGTGGGCATGGCCACTACCTTTTCCCGAGCCCAGCCCTGGACTTTTCCGTGGGAAATGAAGAAACCACATTGTTGTAGGGATTATGCACAAACACAGAGCTATGCACAGGATAATAGGACCTCGGAGTATAGTGGTGAGCCAACCATAAACCTTAGTACCCACAATCCCAATCCGACTAGCTTTAGCGTCTCATGAGCAGCGATCCTACCAATGATTAGACAACCCAGAACACAGTATCTCTCTCTCAGGACTCGCGGGAGCAAGAACACCCTTTCATAACTCATTCATACCTGTCCACAACGTGCGTAATAAGAGACACTGTATAGTTTAAAATATTTATTTCAACTACCCTGCTCTAAGATACAGTACACGTGCCAGTACTATCAGCATAATGCATAAGGATAATATAATCAGCATAGTTACAATTCCATAGAATACAAACGGGGAAAGCATTTCATAAAGCAGAGGATATAGGGCTAAATGACCATACCACCCTCCCCGTGCTAGTAGCTAGTTTATTATAAAAACAGAAGACCTCTGGGCATTGTCAGGCGAACCCCCATACCTCAATATCTAGATGCAAGGTTTACATCATCAGACACGCACAGCTCTTCTCTCTGGAAAGGTTTTTCTCCAAGTGCCTCTAACCGTGAAATCACAATATTAAAAGCACACGAATTTCTCCAGTGCAGCTGTACTTAGTGTTATGTCTAAGTGCGAGGGACTGGCCAGATCAGCAAGAACAAGGGACGTTGTTTTTCGACCTTGTACATGTTGTGCAGACGTAACCCAAAGGGAACAGGAGAAAAGGTGAAAGACAGAAATGCAGACAGTTCTAAAATAGCCGGGCAGAAGCAGAGGCTGGAAAAACAAAGGCACAAAGTAACGTGCGCAAAAAAGCATCATGGCAGCCAGGCCTAAGCCAACGTAGCAAGGCAGACCAGGATGCCACAAACCACATGACACCCTCCCCTGGGCAGTCCATCGGCTAAGACATAGGACGAAGACAGAGTTCAAATAGATGGAGCAGAACAGAAACGTCCGTTTTGGAATAGTCCCCATGAAGGACAATGAATGGGAGAGGAAAAAAATTGTAGAATAAAAAAAATCCAGCGAGGCAGGTCGCGGAAAGCGAAGGCCCCCTTAATCCAACAGAGTGTAAGTGCAGAAAAACGCCACACCTTCCAAGAGGACATCGTTGGAATTGTCGGAAAAAAGCGACGCCATCCAGTCCAATAAATCAAAACTGCAGTCATGTTCCTCGCAAGATGGAGCAGCGAACAGCATTGCGGGACAACTTGCGTGATACTCAATATAACTTTGTTGTAGGAGATTCTGAGCAGCCGCCCAGATATCCCATTGTGCCAAAATCCCAAGTGCAGCCGCACGCGCCATGTAGCCTGCACCGGAACAGTCCCGTTCATGGGCCTCTAAGGGACCCACCAGCAGGACAAAATCCGGTCGAGACAGAGACGTATTGGAGAGGCAATAATCCAAGGACCACGAGAAAGGACATCTGATGCAAGACATCACAGGTTGCACGCAAGTGAAATACGCAAAGCGAAAAGAAAGTCTATAGGACACACTGAGCGTAGCCAATGGGAGGATGCCGAAGCCAGCGAGGATGCGCTCACGGAGCATCTGGAGTCGACCTGGGTCGAGAAGGGCCCAAGGAGGTGCAGCCATTGCGTAGTAAACAGACCAAAAGCAGTATACCAGCCGCTAAGGCGAGGATCAACGGAAAGCCGCCAAAGACGCTGGAAAAAATGGAATGAATAAAAGCCGGTATTACACCAAAGATAGTCTGAAAGTAGGTTACAAGGCCAGAGCCCAAAACCTTAAAAAAATGCACCAGACCTTCGGTGCGCGATGCATTAAAAACACGGTGAATCAGTTCACCGAAATGTTGTGGAAGGTTAGTGTTCAAAAGGGCCTGTATTTCACTGTGGGTACTAGCCACCTGGAGGATGAATGTCTCCCGGGCGGATGTGAGCATAACCTCCTGGTTCAATAATAGTGCCTTTATTCGGCTCAATTTATTGAAATCCGCCTTCAAAGTAGGAATGGAAGGCCAAATGGAACTATCTATGATGTCGTGCGGGGGAGGAAAAAGCAAATTTTTGCAGCAGACAACCCTGTGTGAAACTGTAACAATATAGGGTATGCCGGCCAGCATGCCACAGCAGTCCTGATTATTCAGAAGCAGATAGCTACCATTTGCAAGCACAGTGAAAGTAGGAGAAATAGCAGGAGCAGGAATGCCCTTTAAAACACAAGCAAGATTCGGAGCCGAAACGTTACAAGCTCCGTGCAATTTAATGTTTTTGCAAATAAGGGAATGACCCACAGTAGAATCGCATGACTCCCCTGTGAGAAAAACTTCCTTTCCGTCCCTCAGGCATTTATACATGAAAGGCAGGGACCAAAGTTCATGCAGGAAGGCACTGCCCAAGGGCTGGAAACGGCCCACAGGATAATGTTTCATGCACGAACTAAATTCAAATAAAGAAAAAGGCAAGGCGATAACCCCATGAACTAGCCACACGGCAGAATCCAATTCCGCCACAGAGAATGGTAAGGGCTCTATTTTCTCGATATGTAACAGAGTGTATGCTGCATCTTTCATGGACATGAACTGCTGTTTGTCAGTTAAATTAAAAGGCAGGAATAAGGCAGAGGTGTTCAAAAAGTGCCAAGGAACTTTACCCATTTTAAGCGTTTGCAAAGTCCATGCAAACTGCATTACTGAACGCAATTGATTCTGACCATGATATAACACAGAAACATCATCTTGTACAATATCAACAACAGAGGACACAATATTCTCTAACATGTAAATGCGGGAAGACAGGGTATTAATACTATTATCAACAACAGCAAGCACCTTTTCCAAATTTGCCTGATCTATTTCCCTTAGACGGGAAGCAGCTTCAATTTGCGAAAGCTTCCAGAGTTCATTATAGGTCTCATAAATGAATCTCTTAGGTCGAGGGCCACGAGGCCCCAGAACAAAATCGGACAGATCAATGTTGCCTGATAGCAGGGACAAATGCTGTTTTACAGAATCTAAAGAAGAGTGCTGCAACCACTGTTTACATAATTTACCAACAGAATATGTTGTAACAGTACGAGAGTCAGAAAACCTCGGGTCTGGCCTATCCTGTTTGTACCCAGGAGCTGAGTCATGAAAACGCAGTTGGCAGGCGTCTGCTGCCGTCGGCCAAGCCA
Organism: Calotriton arnoldi; assembly: GCA_963921515.1. Taxonomy (NCBI): domain Eukaryota; kingdom Metazoa; phylum Chordata; class Amphibia; order Caudata; family Salamandridae; genus Calotriton; species Calotriton arnoldi. The sequence continues at coordinate 338,715 of CAWUFW010006683.1, read as the reverse complement.
ACCAGGGTGACTGAACAAACGTGGAGACATTAAACGAATTGTTCTGAAACAAAGCTTGCACCGATGTAAGGGACATATTGAAATGCAAGCTTGTGTTGGGAGCGGATGACAATACAGGAATGGAAAGTGCATTCAATTGTTTGGAAGTAGCCAAACCACAACACGTAGTTTGATAGATGGTATTATTTAAAAATAAAATTTGGGCCGGGATAAGGCAAGCACGGTGCAAGGCTTCCATGCCTTGCACCTGCCATGGTTTGGAGCCCCAAATAGATTTCAAGTCAATGGTGTCCTTCCAGTACTCATAACCACCCACAGCTAAGGCGCTCAAAAAGGAACCCGAATATAGCAATTTGGTGTGGGTCAACATGATTTTCTGTGTGGATGAAGTGTTTAATTTAAAATAATAGGACCCAGGGTTCGATCTATCAAAGTCTGTAAAGTAAGTAAATTTATTTCTAAGAATCTGGTAGCTACCTGGCAAAGGGGTTGGACAATGCTCCCATTGGGTGTAGTTAAAAGGACCCCGCAGTGCACTTGGTTTATGGACAAAGTGGTTGCCCCAATGCTGGTAACAATACAAATCGGCATAACTTGCAGAATTCATGTACAAATCTTCAGCATTAAAAGCAGCATAATATTTCAAATCAGTAAATAATGATTCAACTGCATGCACATCCCAATCGTCAGAATGAATATTACTTTTAACGACATCACCCATTGAAACACGGAGGACATTTGGTACATTAATAATCTCGGTAGGTCCATGAATTTGGAAATTTACCGCATCCCATACGATGCCATCAGCGACTGGAAAAGCTGAAATGTTCACAAATGTGTGGTCACGCTTCATGATGTGAGATGAAGAATGTGGGGCCAAAGTTCCAGCGACACAGTTCACTGCAGAGCGTTCTGGTAAATAGTGACCACTGATGAGTAGAAAAAACACTGTGACAAAGCCAATGGACATGAACAGAAAAATCAGGAATAGTACCAACCAGATGTATGTCCAGGGGGGAATCAAAAAATTGTCTCTGAACCAGGATGCAAAAATACTGAATTTGGACGGGACAAGTGATGACGTGGAATCCGAGTCAAAGGAATAACGTGTTGGGCTCAGTGGCGTTGTTGGTAGGTGAGCCACCGACTCATTGGCGGGGTAGGTATACTCAGTCTCCTCGTTGCAGGGGGAGTCCGGGTCGTCGAGTAAGCAATCAGGCAAATCTACCATCTCGATAGCAACATCAGTGACCGTTCGGGCTGGAGGGCCACAAACATTTGTCCGGGAAATGACTGGACAAGAGACCACTGGTGTAACACTATTCAGGATCGGCCAGATGTTGTAGCTTGACATTTTCCACTGAGATGTATCTGTTCTCTTTGCGACCAGGAAGCGTTGGTAAGATGACTGTACGAGTTCCCTTCAAGCCAAGGACTGGAACTGGTGCACGATAAGAGGGGCCAAATTCTTTTTTGTTCTCCACCTTCTCTCGAACCAGATCTCCAATCTTCGGAAGCCAGCTGGCAACCGGAATCTGCAGCGCAGCGTCTGTGGCTGAAGGTAAATGTTCGATTGCAAGTTTGTCTCGGGCTTCTTGTAAGTCCTGTAACATAGTAGAATGGTTATCTACATCAAAGATGGCGGAGTGCGCCGCCATGTCTAGACCATCAAGGTCGGGCACAAACATTCGTATGCCAAAGAGCATTTCGTATGGGGTCCGCCCACCCAGAGGTCTTCTAGGGAGATTATTAAGTGGACGTTGTACGGTATACAAGTGGGCCAGCCAGTTCCTGCCAGTACCTAAGACTCTAGCTGTCAAGGATTGCTTTAAGTCACGGTTCAATCGTTCAACAATCGAATTGCCCTCAGGCCGATATGGAGACGAAAATTTCACCCGCACCCCCAGTGAACCCATTGCGCCCTTGTAAGCCTTAGAGGCGAACGCCGGACCTTGGTCAGAATGGAAGGTGCCACAGGCGAAAATTCCCACAAAGACACGCAAATCCTTTATGACATTTCGAGCGTCAGCACTCCGTTGTGGCCAAACCCAGATGAAACGTGTGCACAAATCCACTGCAACTAAGATGTATTTATATGCAGTGTCAGAAGAAAATGGACCGCAGTGATCCAGGTAAACACACCCAAAAGGTCTTTTAGAAATGCAGAGCGGGGTCTGTGGTGGCCGTGTAACCGTGGAAGGCTTAATCTGCTGACAAACATCACAAGAAAACACATAAGTACGGGTTTGTTTGTATAAACCACGCCACCAGTAACGCTGCTGCAAGATAGAAACCGTCGCAGACACGCCAGCATGAGCCGAAGCCATGCCTTCGTGTGCGGCCGTTATCAAGGAAAGTCTGCGGTCCGCGTTGGGAATCAGCCGATCACCAACGTCTGGAATTCTTACGTAAGGAGCCTGTTCGGGACCTAATTGATAAGAGTATTTGGAAGGGAAACCCCGTGGGTAATTAGCACCTTCCTTCGTCGCAGCAATAGCTGCCAAAATATCAGTATCTATTTTAGACATGGATCTTGTAACTGCTGCGACTGAGCACGTGGCTACTGCTGATTTGGCAGCTTCGTCCGCCAAACCGTTACCGACAGCGTGTGCGCCCACACGCTGGTGGCCAAGAGTGTGAATCACCTGTGTGAGTGGCAGACGTTGTTTCAAATCTGCCACTCGAACCCAAAGCATTTTATGCTTAATTGTGCTAACTTTGGCGTCTCTGTAGTCGTTTTGCGACCAAAAGAATAGATTGTCATTGTAAGACTGAACACAGTAGTAAGAATCGCATACAATTAGAGTGGTCACATCCGGATTAGCGAACTCAAGTGCGAGCACCAATGCGCGCAGCTCGGCCAATTGTGCAGTACTGTCTCCTAGTGCCTGAGTGTGCACTACAGTTGATTTGAACTTACCGTTCACCATGGTACCTGCAACAATAGCACATGTTGCTGAATAAGCATGGTTGGAACCCGTGGCCGGTTGTGCCGAACCATCGGTATAGATAATACATTCGTATTCCTCAAGCGGTAGCAAGGACAGAGGAGGAGGATGAACGAATTCATACTGTAAAAACTCCTGAGTCTGAAGAGAAGAATCAAAGATAAAAGTGACATCCGGAGACGTCAAAGATGTTGCCCATTGTATCCAACGGGGGTGCAAAGCTTTAGAGTTCGGAACACTTGCTTTCGTCACTGCCTCCAGGGCAGGATATGGTGTTACCACCAGAATGCGTTTTCCCTGTGCCAGTGCGCGTTCCTTTAGAATCGCCATTTGCACTGCAGTCAAAACTTTCTCCACAGATGAAAAGCGCATTTCTGCGGAAGTGTAAAGATGTGACTTGTATGTGATCGGTACTGTGTCACCTTCGTTAAAGGTTAAGTACGTGAAACCCACTGCCCCTGGAATGATTCTAATCACCAGGTTTGTGTGGTTGTCATGCGTCAACAAGAATTTAGATTCAAGTAGGTCTGTCTGCAAAGACTGCAGTATGGAGGAATGCTCCGGAAGCCAGCATGACTTCGAAAAGTTAGGTTGTATCAAGGCATACAGTGGCTTGATACGCTGGGCATATTCGGGAATGTAAGTACGCCCGAAGTTTAGAAAACCCAGTAAAGACTGAAGTTTCTTCAGAGTGGTTGGAGGGCACAAAAGTGCACATTTCTCCAAGAAATGTGGGGCTAAGCCCTTACCTTCATTGTTGAGCTCATAGCCCAAAAACAAAACGGTAAATTCAGCAATGTGAGATTTGGCAAAGTTAAACTTGTAACCTAAAACCGCAAATTCTAGAATAATGCGATCCACTTGGGAAAGATGCGGGTATAATTTGTCGTCTGTCAGATAGAGATCATCGACGTACGAACATGCATCTGGGTCTATGCCGTCTAACAAAGAGACAACACGGGCAGCGAATACGCCAGGACTGTTCTTGTAGCCCATAGGTAAACGCCGGAATTTGAAATGTTTACCACCGGAGGTAAAAGCGCTCCATTGGCTACTCTCCGGGGCCAAGTTGTGCGTGTAGAATCCATTGGATAGGTCAAGTGTAGTTTTATATTTTTTACGAACAAGACTGTCTACAAGCGCAGAACTGTGTGTGTTTTGCACCGCAAAGGTCCGACAATGAGAGTTCAAATGTCGGTAATCCAAAACTAAGCGGTACGATCCATCGGGTTTAGAAACCGCGAAAAGGGGATTATTCATCGGTGACACGCATGTTTCAATCACTCCTTGATATTCTAACTGTGTCAGAATTTCGGAAACGGGACCTTTAGCTTCCTGTTTAATGGGATATTGGGGTTGTGGCTGTGGCAGCGACCGCAAAGGAATATCATGGGGGGGAGAGTCTTCATCCCAGCCCACGTGGTTGCGGTATAACGCTGGAGGCAGGGACACAGCCGATTCAGCTGCAAGAGCCTCCGCTTTGTCCTTGGGGACATGACGAGAAAAGCTCAGAAGGATTACCTCCTCCCCTCTACGTGCAGCAAGTACGAATGGGGGCGGCCAATCCGCCTCTGCCAACAGAATGTCATAAGAAGAGGTCAGATTCTCCCAAAAAATCCCTTTAATAACACGCTGTATGTCACCTTCAATTTGAATGACAATATTATATAGTCTGTCAGGGGGTGCCACTCTGGTGTCTGCTGTCTCGACAGTAATGAATGTTTCAGTTGCTGTCGCATCCACATGAGGACGTAGCGCCTCCCGCACTATGGTAACTTCCGCGGCGCTGTCTAGGAGCGTCACTGCCCACGTCCAATTCAGGAGTCTCGTTCTCACCATCTGTGGCATACCTCGCTGTTACAGCTGCAACTTTCTTCTTCTGAAACTGTGGGCGAGAACGTTGAAATTCTTCTGATTTCCCTCGGACTTGTTGTCGAGGTTGGTCTCGTCCCTGTGGAGCCTCTCGACCCCTGCCTCTATCCTGGCGATCTCCTCCACCAGCCTGGGAGGTTGTTGGTGCCTGTGAAGAACGAGGAGAACGTGAATCAGGGACTTGAAATCTCTCTGGAGATTTAATTCTCGCCCTATCGCGCAAATCATAAGTGCGTTCAGAAGAGACGGAAACAGGGGATGCGCCTCGCGACCCCGGCTTCTTCTGTTGCTTACCCTGTTTTTTCAACCTCCAGCTCTTTTTAGTAAAGAACGGTTTCTCATCTTTCTCAGATTGAGATTTTGGTTGTTGTTGCGATTGTGTTTGCGGTTTAGCAAAAGGCTTAACTCCCAGGCTATTGCTGCCAATTGTTTTGTAAGCCTGTGCAATAATTTTCGGTAATTTGCGCGGCTTGTCCGGTTCTGGGATCAAAGCCAAAGCATTAGCTACTTGAAAGTTAACTGCATCGCCCTTGACATTCGCAAGGATCAAATCAGCTACTACTCCCACCAGTCTCATCCCTAATTCCACAGCCGCTTCAGGGCCATGCTCATCCTGCACTCGTTTAATTACAGAGGGGAGAACCGTCATGGAAGGAGTGCCGAAACACTTCGCATATACTGCTGCGAATACCTTACCCCAGTTGTTGCATTCTGCCAACTCGGGGATCAAGTCTTTTGGCAAACTAATCGTCAGAATCCTGTGTTTTTCCACAGGAGAGGTATTTGGAAAAACTGCCTCCAGCTGGTCAAATTTTTCTGCAAGCCAATAAGGAAAATCATCCTTATTTTGTGGGCGCTTGCCCATCACCGAATTAACCATGATGGGACTTATGGTTACACCTCCTGCTCCAGCTGGATGTGCTGCAACTCCAGGCGGGGCTCCCTGGATGTTGCCTGTAACAAACTGTACTAAAGCTCTATGCACACGTATCAAAGACGAATGCAAATTACGCAGTTCAGCGACTGCAAGCGTCATATAACGCGGATGTGGGGTATACCCGGCCAAAACAGGTCAAGTGGCCCCTTCAATCGATAAGGGGCCTAAACGAACCGAGGTAACCGGTTGGGGGAGGGCGCCATCAAACCAAACACGGTGTTGCCATGCCGTGAGCGGTACTTAAAGATTCCTATACGGTCTATAGAGATTAGGAACAGCAGTGGCTGTATATTCATGGAACAAATTATCAGTCCCATCCACCGCCGGAAAGGTGACCCAAGAGTAAAACACCTCAAAGTGGTAAGCAGGATCCGCTTGTACCACAAAGATCAGATCGACACCCGCGTCAGGCACTCCATACACTGTCAAGTGAGCCCGGAGCGCTGCGCGGCTATGTGCCGCAATTTGGACAGCCATTTAAGGCTAACAATATTCGACAACCTAATATGAGGCAGCACAATATAGGGTTTTATTTAAAAACCTTTTAACAACTTCAACCTTGAAAGAACCTATAAAAACGTCAATATAGGAGGTATCGCCCTCACACACGCTTCCGGAAGAGTCTGCGAAGGGGGTTGTGGACAAGCACAAGTACTACTCAAGCATCTCGCAGATAAGCAGCCCACTCGTTGGTTGCGCCATGTTGTAGGGATTCTGCACATACACAGAGCTATGCACAGGATAATAGGACCTCGGAGTATAGTGGTGAGCCAACCATAAACCTTAGTACCCACAATCCCAATCCGACTAGCTTTAGCGTCTCATGAGCAGCGATGCTACCAATGATTAGACAACCCAGAACACGGTATCTCTCTCTCAGGACTCGCAGGAGCAAGAACACCCTTTCATAACTCACTCATACCTGTCCACAACGTGCGTAATAAGAGAGACTGTATAGTTTAAAATATTTATTTCAACTACCGTGCTCTAAGATACAGTACACGTGCCAGTACTATCAGCATAATGCATAAGGATAATATAATCAGCATAGTTACAATTCCATAGAATACAAACGGGGAAAGCATTTCATAAAGCAGTGGATATAGGGCTAAATGTCCATACCACCCTCCCCGTGCTAGTAGCTAGTTTATTATAAAAACAGAAGACCTCTGGGCATTGTCAGGTGAACCCCCATACCTCAATATCTAGATGCAAGGTTTACATCATCAGACACGCACAGCTCTTCTCTCTGGAAAGGTTTTTCTCCAAGTGCCTCTAACCGTGAAATCACAATATTAAAAGCACACAAATTTCTCCAGTGCAGCTGTACTTAGTGTTATGTCTAAGTGCGAGGGACTGGCCAGATCAGCAAGAACAAGGGACGTTGTTTTTCGACCTTGTACATGTTGTGCAGACGTAACCCAAAGGGAACATTAGAAAAGGTGAAAGACAGAAATGCAGACAGTTCTAAAATAGCCGGGCAGAAGCAGAGGCTGGAAAAACAAAGGCACAAAGTAACGTGCGCAAAAAAGCATCATGGCAGCCAGGCCTAAGCCAACGTAGCAAGGCAGACCAGGATGCCACAAACCACATGACAGCATAGAGCAGGTCCCACGACAAAAACTGAAAAGACGACGATTAAACCTATGCCAGAACCTTTGAAGATACACCAGCATAAGGCTGAGATTGTTCCATCCCGTGGGCTCCAGTGCTTTGAATGCGATAACTGGGGGCATATCGCTCGGTTTTGTCCTCAAAGGAGGGATCAGAAGAGCCCATGGACATCAGTTACCTCCCAAAGTCCATCCTCTTCTCCGAAGAACTCGGGACAACCTTCTACGTAAGTCTCTGGGTAAACAAGAAACGGGTAGTAGCTCTACTAGATTCGGCTTGTTGTCAATCCGTCATATATTCTCACCTAGTAGAGAAGTCCCAGCTGATCCCTGGCGCGGAAGTGCCAATATGCTGTGTACATGGGGATATAAAGGTCTACCCTTTAGCAGAAGTCCCCATTAAACTTCCCAACGGCTATACCTCTCTGCTTAAAGTAGGCGTGATGAATAATTTACCAGAAGAGGTCATCATAGGAACCGACAACCCCAATTTCACTGCACTGTGCAGAGACCAGCTAGGGGGTGTAGTTCCTTCTTAAAACCTACTGAATCAAAACCCATGGTCATCCAACTGTAGCTTCAGATTTGCCCAATGCAACGACCCTACCCTCCAGTTTGCATGGGAACAGGCTAAGAAAAACAGTCCTGTCCAAACCTATCTCTGCTTTCAGATACAGAAAGATCTTCTGTACTGTGTAGGAAAAAGAGGTGACTCTCCTCAGCTGCTTGTTCCAAAAAGCTTTCAGTACCCGGTCCTTTTCTTCGCCCACTCTCACCTCCTCGCAGGTCACAGCGGAGCAGAGAAAACCAGACAGAATATCCTGAAACATTTCTTCTGGCCAGGTATCTTTGCTCACATAGTTAGGTACTGCCAAGAATGCGAGGTGTGTCTGAAGAAAAACCTGTATAAACCCCCTGCTGTTCCTTTACAACCCCTCCCTATTATAGAGAACCCGTTTGAGAGAGTAGGTATGGACTTATAGGTCCCCTCCCTAGGTCAAAAAAAGGGAATCAGTATGCCCTAGTCGTTGTGGACTACGCAAGCAGGTACCCCGATGCCTTCCCACTAAGATTCCCTAACACGCCCAACATAGCAGAGAAATGAGTAGAATTTTTTTCCAGAGTGGGTTTTCCCAAAGAAATTTTAACTGACCAGGGCACTCCCTCTGTATCACGCCTTATGCTACAGGTTTGCAAAACGTTAAACATATCGCACATAAAAACCTCTGTCTATCACCCACAAACTGATGGCCTGTGCGAAAGGTACAATGGGACACTAAAACTAACGCTTAAAAAATGTTGGCCAGTGAAGGAAAAGAGTGGGACCTACTCCTGCCCCTTGCGCTCTTTGTCATTCGAGGACAGGTACAGAGTAGCCTGGGGTGCTCCTCGATTGAGTTGCTGTATGGTCGCCAGCCTAGGACAGTTCTCAAAATGACAAGGGACGCATGGGAGCAGTAAAGACCGGAGGAAACACAAGAACTCCTCGATTATACTAGGGTCTGAGGTCCAGGCTGGGGAAACTAAGGGACCTAGCATATTCCAACTTGGAGAAAGCCCAAGAAAAACAAAAGACCTTTTACGACAAAGGGAAAAAGTGGAGACATCTCCAAGTCGGTGACTGGGTCTTGGTACTCCTTCCCCCTTATTTAGCAAAAGGGAAAACAGAATGGAAGGGCCTGTATAAAATAGTGGAGAAAATCGGGTGAACCACTTATTTAGTACAAATGAATTCCAGAAGAACACAAAAATACCACATTAATATACTTAAGAAATGGATATGACCCCTGCCAAAAACCACAAACCTACTCCAACCCACTCAGCCCACTAAATCTTCTACCCTAGAGCAATTGGTCATTAATGAGACCTTAACTGCCAAAGAGACATCCCAATTGCAGGAGGTTTTACGTCCTTTTTCTAACATCTTTTCGGACCTCCCAGGTAGAACATCTCTGGTGGAGCACACAATAACTACCAACCCAGGCGAAGTAATTAAACAACGGCCCTACCGAATACCAGCTGCTCGAAGGAACGCCATTGACAAGGAAATAGACAACATGCTGTCAATGGGCGTCAGACGCCCTTCCGAAAGCAACTGGTCTTCTCCAATAGTCTTGGTCCCAAAACTGGACAGCTCGATACGGTTCTGTATTGACTTTAGATCCGTCAACGCCATCTCCAAGTTTGATTTGTATTCGCTTTCCCGAATCGATGAACTGATCGAAAAACTAGGGGAGGCCCAGTATATATCCACCATAGACCTTACCAATGGTTACTGGCAGGTACCCCTGCACAAGAATGATCAAGAGAAAACTGCTTTTGCTACACCCAATGGCCTGTATGAGTTTACAGTACTCCCATTTGGGCTACACGGGGCTCCTGCTACATTCCAGAGGCTCATGAATACAGTTCTTCATGACCATCAGAGGTATACCTCTGCATACCAGATGACAGTGTAATATTCAGCCCCTCTTGGGAAGAGCACCTCGTACATTGCAGACATGTTCTCCAAGCCCTCGAGAGAGCCGGTCTTCACGTTAATGCCAAGAAATCTAGGATGGCTTATCAAAAAGTGAGATACTTGGGATATATCCTGGGGAAAGGGGTTATAGAACCCCAAGAAGAGACGGTCAAAGCCATTATGAACACTCCTTTTACTACCACTAAACGGGAGGTCAGAGCATTTCTAGGACTGCTGGGCTACTATCGTAGATTCATACTAGGATATTCAGACATAGCAACCCCCCTCACCGATCTCCTAAAAAAAGAGGTGAAAAACAAAGAACTGGCAAAACCCCCTCCTGAAGCCAGAAAGGCGTTTTTAGAGCTGAAAAAGGCAATAACCTCCAGCCCCATATTGGTGTCCCCGAACTTTAGCAAGCCTTTCATCCTGCAAACTGACGCATCTGACCTGGGACTAGGAGCCGTTCTTTCCCAGCTCTCTTACGAGGGTGTCGAGTTCCCCATCTTGTTTATTAGCAGGGAACGTAAATACCCCACTATAGGGAAGGAGTGTCTTGGCCTCAAATGGACCATGGAGAAGCTGCGCTATTATTTGGAAGGCTCCTCCTTTATGCTATACACCGACCATGCCCCTTTGCTATGGATGAGTCGTAACAAAAGAAACAACCCTCGGGTGCTCCATTGGTTTCTCTCCCTCCAGCCTTTTCGTTTTGAGGTCCGACATCGGAAAGGCACCGCGAATGGGAATGCCGACTCTCTGTCCCGTGTTCCTTATTTCCCCAATCTGGAAAAGTCTGGTGGAGGTGTGTGTCACGGAGCCTCTGACTTTCCACTGAATAGCGACCTCGAGGACTTCGAGGAAGACCCGTTACCTGCTCATGCCATGCGCTTTCTTCTGTTGCAGTCGGAAAGTTCGTTCACAGTTCCTCCCTCGCCAGTGAAATATTATCGCGGATCCTTTAAGGAAGGAAGCTTCCTGGACTTCACCCCCTCCCATATGGATTACGTCAGTTCCGCCTTGCCACCAACCACAACCGAGGACCAAGAGACGGCAAGTTTAAATGCCAGAAACACTGCAGGTCTAGGTGTGGTTACGTCAGGACTCGAGAGAACCCCGACCGGACCGACGAAGGAAAATCACCTCGCTGAAGAACCCGGCGGCGGGCGTTGAGAGGAAGACCCCGCTACGAGAGACGTCACGAACCGGAGCTCCGACCCGACCCCGGGAGAGAGGACAGCGGTACCCGCAGCAGCCCTGAGGAACGAAGAGCCCAGGCAAAGGAAGCACGTACAAGCCCGCCACGTTCCAGGAGGAGCATGGCTTGTAGAGGTATGAAACCGCTTAAGGGGTTTAGGCAGGAGGCGGGTATCCTACGCTACAGAAGTAACCTTAGGGGAGAGGCAAGAGAGACGGATCACTCCCTCTGATAAACCCCCTGACACTGGTGAAGGGTTATATTGAATAAGGTGCAAGCAACCCGTAACTACCCTCCCTAACATTCCCTTAGGCCAACAAAAAGGCCACTCATTCCGGTTTCTCTTTTTCCTGAGTCACTCCTGAGAAAAGAAGATTCCAGGTGGAGACCTTGCAGCCCCGACCAGAGCGAAGGAGCAAGACAGGCGATCCTTGTGCATTTGCATATTGAAACCCGGATACTCTACACTATGAAATAAAATTAGTGAAAAGAAAGAAAGAATCTGAGAAACCTCGTTATTTCATCATAATTCCCTACACTAACGTTTGTGGGGGTTGTTGTTTTTCCTCTAATTTTATAATGTGTGTGTCGCAAACATACTTCTGAACACCTCCACAATCCTTTCTTGCCACTACCGGAGATCCTCCTATTAAAGGGCTGGAATGGAGGGAGTATTTCCTAAACTATCTAGATGTGCTGGAAGATGGGGAGGAGGAGCTATCCCAAGTCAGAAAGAAAAAGCTCTTATTGCATTCTCTTGGCCCCCAAGGCCTGAAGGTGTACAATTCAATTGAAAAAAAGGTTCGCTCTTATGAAGACTCTGATATATTTCTTCATGCGTTAGAGGATTTAGATGCCTATTATTCCACTTCAGTATGCATTGCCATTGACCATCACAAGTTCTTCGGTAGGAAACAAGGAAAACAAGAGACAATCAAAGGATTTGTTTCTGACTTAAAGAAACTCTCCATAACATGCAGATTTGGATCCTTACACGACGAATTTATTCATGACCAGATCATTATGTATGTGTACAATGAGCATGTTCAAGAATGCTTGTGGGTACATGGGGAAGCTCCTGTTAGCAGACGTTGTTGCCTTAGTTAAGAAAACAGAGATCACTAATAAGTGTGCTAAGGCAGCCTCTGGGGCACCTAAAGATGAGGAGAAGGTTACTGTAAGTAAAGTAGGTGGTAAGGCCAAGAGTAAATCTGTTAATCAAAAAATATGTATTGGTAAGGAGTTCAACAACAAAGACTTGAAATGCTACAGATGTGGGAGTAAGAACCACCTTGCTTACAGTAAGAAGTGTCCTGCTATGAATCAAAAGAGTGCTGATTGTGGGTTAATTGGCCATTATGCTAATGTTTGTAGGCGCAGCAAAGGAGGTAAGAAGAATGTAATGTTGGTTACTGAGAATGATAATGATTCGGATTCGGACTCATCCCATGGGGAAGATCCATCCAAGGGAGTTGACTGTGTTCTGGGGGTTACCGACAATGTCACTCTCTTGAATCTACAGTGTAAGTCTAAACCTGTCTGTTCCATACGTCTTGGTGGGGCTGAGATGCTCATCGTAGCCGATTCAGGGACTCCCTATACCATCATCGACAAAGACCAGTGGGAAGAGAATTTTGTGGAAGTTCTTGGTCCATCTTTATTACCTCCAGATGTGGCCCCAGAGAGTTTTACGGGGGAGAAAATATCATTGTTGGGGTACAGGGAACTTAAGTTCGAATTCAAGGGGAGATCATCCATAGGAAAGTTGTATATCGCTCTTGAGGGACAGTCAGTTTTGGGGTGGATAGATCAAAGGAATCTGAACATTATCTTGAACCCTAACAGCCCCGAACAAGTAATGGTGCTAGATCATAGTAATCTTATCATCTGAAATTTAAGGAGGAATTTCCTGTGGTATTCTCTTGCAAGATTGGTAGCCTGAAGGGTTATGTTCTCAAAATTGCTCTTAAAAAATTGCTAAATCTAAGGCCCATAAATCTAGGGACATACCATGGCTTCTTAGGGAGGAGGTTTGCAAGGAACTAAAGCATCTACTGGAGAGTGGCATCATTGAGGAGGTTGAAGCTTCAGAGCGGGTCGGACCCTTAGGCGTGGCACGCAAGGCCAACGGAAAAATCTGCTTATGTATTGACCTGAGAACTCTCAATGAGAATATTGTTGTTGAGAAGTTTCCCCTGCCCAAAATTAATGAGTTGATGTCAATCACTAAGAATATGAAGTGGTTCTTGGTGATAGACCTGACGTCGGCTTACCATCAGGTGGTGTTACATAATGATAGCAAAAGCTTGACCACCTTTATGACACCTCAGGGTTGTTATTGTTTTTTACGAATGCCCTTTGGGCTGGCATTGGCTGCAGCCGTTTTTCAAAAACTGCTGTTTAGGCTGTTCATGGGTGTGCCTGTGTAGTCTTTTTCCAAGACGATATCCTTAGCATGGGTGAAACCAAAAATGTTCATGATGGGAAAGTACGCACTGTCTTTGAGAAGTTGCAGGACAATGGGTTGACAGCTGAATTATCTAAATGCAAGTTTGGTGTTCAATCGTTGGACTACCTAGGTCATGAAATCTCAGCTGAGGGGATAAAACCTAGAGTGAATTTGTTGAGTGCCATAAGGGATGCTCCCTCGCCCCTGAACAAGGATGAGCGAAGGTCCTTCTTAGGTCTTACTGAGTTTTATAGCCAATTTATTCAGAATTTTCTCTGAGAAAACGTATAATTTATGTCAGTTATAGAAAAACAAATCCCCATTTATATGGTCTGAATGTCTTCAAAATGATTTTGTAAGTTTGAAAAACGATCTGTGTAATGCAAAAAGCCTGGTGGGGTTTGATCCCGCTCAACCTTGTATCATCACCACAGACGGAAGTGATGGAGCAGGGTAAACAAAATAATGTTGTACCCCTTGGAAATTAATGAACTCTTAATAATTTAATAATACTAACTGTTTGAAAATGCATGTACTAACCAACAAATGCACCCTTTTTAGTAAACACTATATATAGGTAACATGCAGATTTGTGCAAAATCTAATCTATTTACAAATGTGAAGTTAATTAACATTAGTATTGTGATTTGCGTACTAATTAGAGTAAAATTGCATGATTTATGTTACGTAGTAGATTTGTATTGTGGCAAAGAATGCAGATGGTAAGTAAAATGGCTTTAAATGTCCCTTCTGCTAGGTAACACCTAACACAGGTCTTTAGAATGGCGGGTGGTAAACAGAAAGGCTTATTTTCTCTGTTCTAATTGTGGTTGTGTTTGTTCTTATGATAGTTCGTTTGGGCCTGTTAGGCCATGCTTCAAAAATGGCTGCTGGAGAGGATGAGATCACGTGAAAAGGCAAAGATGGCCTCTGCGCAGAAGCAATAAAGAAATCAAGTCACGTGGATGCGGCCTGTGCCCGGAGTGAGAGATGTCAAGGTCAAACTGACCTACAATAAAGAGTGTGCCAAAAAGATTCAGCATGTATTCGTGGGAATGGATGAGAAAGAACTGAGCAACAATGGACGAATTAAATTGTGACCATCAAGATCGCTACAAAATGAATGGACAAGTTGGACTGCTTTTGACCCCGGAGTCATGAGACTCATTGTATGTTTTACTGTCCCTAAACCAGTTTGAACAAGGAGGGCGATGAGGTGACCATCACCACCCCTCAAATGGACCAATTGGCGTGATTCTTGCACCTAAAGATTGCAACTTTTTGTGTAGTAAGCTAGAAAATAGGGTATAAGAGGGTCTACTCTTGTGTGGGGTGGGCTGCTGCTGTGGTCACTGCTATTGATGCTGCTGCTGCTGTTGGTGTTTTCCTGCCATACCGCCTCTTTATTTTTCATTTTTCCACCTCGATACTGCGAAAAGACTCTGTCATTTTTGGACTTTGAACTTAACTGGGGAAGGAACGAGATCGTTGCGGGAATTCTGCCCGGGAGGTACGTCCGAGGAGGTTAGCGGGACAGTCAGTCAGTTTGGGAGTTCTATTCTGTGATCTGCGGTTTATCTTCTTTTTGGTGAACCATTCCTGTCCGCATCCTAAGAATATGGGTAATGCATAATTTTCCATTCTTCATTAAACTTTTCTTAAATGTTTATTGATATATTAAATGTGATTAATAAATAAAGAATTTCACCTATTCAATTGAGAATTTAGATAAAATTATATTCTAACTTAAAATTAGTCTGTGGTTCTTTAGTTCATTTATGAGTTATAATGTTAAAAGGTTTTAATTATGATTGAGCTGGTCTTAATCACCATCAACTTATTCTACTAGTTGGTCCATCGACCAAAGAGCGGAGTACCTTGATGTTTGGAACAGACAGGATCAAAGGTTAATGCATATAATGTTTGAGTTATTATTCTGTCAAATTTAACAAGATATCTCATTCGTCCAGCAGCACATTCTCCTTGGCGTGAAATCCAGTGATTGAATGAATGTATGTTATGCGGTGTCATGGGCCCCACCGACATAAGGTTTAATGGACAATAGGTTGCATAAATGTTTTACCTGGATTAGTGTCCTAAGGAGAAATTTATATTAGCCGCGCTGGATCAGATTTCTTGGTAGCAGAGTTATGGTTTCTATAGATTAGTTTGGTGATTATTGATTATTGATTTATTGATTTTTTCATGTCTAACACTTTATGTCGAATTGTATTATGTTATGTGTAAGTCGGAATTTTGAAGCTTCCGGGAAGTAGGAAGTGGACACGTGTGGCAAAAGAAGTCACACGGAATTGTGCATTGTCTGATTTTCAAATTGGTGATAACACAGGATTGTGTTATGTTAGGGACATTTCATGTATGAAAAAAGCATTTGAGTGAAATAGCAACAGGTTTTCTTGTGAAACTCTGCCCTTAATTCTCAGGAGCAGTGTAGTCTCCACATGTGTTTTATCCCCAGAGAAACGGGTTCACCCCTTGCTTGAGAGAAGGGTAAGGTAGAGAGAAGTGCTACACTTATCGAACGAAACAGTATTCTTGCAAGATAGAGCAAACTATTTCTTTTGTTTAGTGAAACAGACAATGGTAATGTGTTTTACGTCGTAACTAATACATTTTGTTGAAAAGAGAAGGTAAGAAAACTGCTGATAATTTTTGTAAAGGAGGGGTCAGTAAAGACAGGAGTAGAACTGACGTCAACAGAGACCGCGCTGGTATTGGCCAGTCGTGGGGGAGTGAAGAGTTTCTTGATTGGTGCGTTAGTGTGAAGACGCGCTGGGATTGGTTAGTGTGAGAGTGACGTAAAGCTTTCGGATTGGTGCGTTGGTGTGAGACGCGCTGGGATAGGTCCAAATAGCCGAGCAGTAGAAAGGACAGAGTGGTGAAGAATTTTCGTGTGTTTGTTTTGAGAAAAAGAACAGAGCAACATGGCTTATTATGAGTATGGTAGAGAGAAACCGTCATGGTTTGCGAAGATTAAAAACTTTTTCAAGAAAGACAAGAAGGTTGTGACTAGGGAAGGAGAAGTACTTCCTCCGCCGAAAACGCCAGCCTCTCATATGATGTTGAAATATGGCTATCATACTTGTATTTGGTTGGAAAATTGGGCAAAATATACCCAAAGCGATGGAGTATTGGCATTTCCAGAAAATGGTTCGTTTAGCACAGCTGTACTTCGACATTTGAGAGAAAAGATGATGAAACTTGAACCGAGACCTAGACCAACACAGTTCGAAGCGTTAGGTGAATGGGAAGATGAGATGTATGAAAGAGAAAGACACAGAGGTGCAAAGAATTATAGTTTAGTCCATGGAAGAGTATGGGGATTGAATCATGAAGACAGGATGAGACGATGGAGGTATGCTAATATGACGGATGGTTTGTTTCCTGTCAGAACAGTTGAAGAGGTTACAGGGAGAAAGTGTACGGAGAAAAAGAAGCATGCAGTAACAGAGAGATATGGGTATGGAGCTAGCGACACAGAGGATGAGTTGCTGGAGGACATTTTAAATAAAAGACCCCTCCATATCAACAGAATTCTGCGGTGGTGACTCCAAATGCACCACCAATGGAAACTGTAAGAAATCAGAGCCCTGAACGAAATTATGAAATAAATAGGTCCTTTGATAAATTAGAAACTCCACAGAATGTGAAGCACGATAATGGTAATACAGCTGAATTAGCCAGAACCACAAGAGAATTGACTGAAAAGATAAGAGAACTAACAAAGAATATGGAAGCTGTGACTGTGCCAGTGACGATAGGGCCAGTAATTCCGGTATTTGAAAATCAAAGAATAGATGAGCATTCCCTAACAATTCCATTGAACTCTAGTATGCAAAGAGTGAGAGAAGGGATAATTCCAGAAAATAGAGAGACAAGAGATTCTGTTGGTTCATGTAGGTCGAGTCCACCAACAAATTTGACAATTAATGAGAGTCAGATAAATAGGATTCCTATGGGAACCGAGTCAGCAACTGAGACCCCAGAGAGAAGTGCAAATTGGGCAGATATAAATAATACCCCTGTGGGTCTGACTGCAGAAGAATTAAATGAGTGGATGAGGAACTTACAGAAGAAAGATGCTGAACCACAACCTTTGGATGTGATCAGATTAAAAATAGATATGGAAGAGTTGATTCTAGGGACTATTGGTACAGATCAATTGACGTCCTATCAAGATGATGAGCTGATGTTCATGTGTAAAAGTGTTACTTGGAGAGCTAGGAACTTGCATGAAAAATTGGAAGAAACAGCGAATGAACTAGGAGTAGAGTTTTGAAAAATCAGAGGATTGCAGAAACCGTACAGGGTAGACTTTAGTGAAAAGGATATAGGAAATCTGAACACTTCAGGACGATTAACACAGATAAAGGAACTGATTGTGTTATTGAGAAAATGGGGAGATGTGGACAGGTGGAGAAGCAGGTGGATAAGAAGAAAAGAGGGAACGACCGATAAAGCTTCATTGGCTTTTCCGGTGAAGGAGAAAGAACCGATAGTAATGGAATATCCAATGAGGGAAACTCCAGGAGGAAGCTATGTACATGTCCCATGGTCCAGACAAGATATATTGTCATTTACAAATGACTTTCCAAGATTGAGAGAGAAACCCGTAGAATGGTATAGACAGGTAGAAAGGTTTGTAAAGGTTTCAAAGGTGTTGTGGGAAGATTTGGATGGATTGTTTGAAATTGTAGTACCAGCAGATTTATGGACAGAATGTAAGATTACAATTGACTGGCCGAAGGAAGAATATCCCAGAGATGCAAAAACTGGAGCCCCAGGTTCAGAAGTAATGAGAAAATATGAACAAGCCATCAAATTTTTGAAAAATAAAATCCCACCAAAAGAGACAGACTGGGTAAAGATTGATAGAACAACTCAGGAGAGTAAGGAATCTGTACATGCCTACTATGAGAGACTGCTTTTGGTCTTTAAACAGTATAGTGGTTATGAGAATTTGAGTGAAAGGGACATGAGTCATTTTTTTGTGTGTATAGATTTGTATATGGCTTGAAACCTGAAATAAGTGAAATGATTAAGCAGCATATGTTGTGTTGGCAGAATAGCACTGTAGATGAAGTATTAAGATATGCAAAATATTGTAGTGACGATATTGAGTGTAGACAGCGTAAACTAAAAGAGAAGGCGATGTGGGCACAAGTAAAGGTTGCAGAAAAACAAGAAGCTCAGATGAATAATCAGTCTAGTGATGCAGGACAAACTAAATTTAAACCGAATATAGGTAAAGGAAAAGGTCAAATGAGTATCGAAGAGGCCAAAAAGAAATGGCCCTGTCACAATTGCGGAAAATTAGGATATTGGAGAAACGAGTGTAAATTTCCTCCAAAGGCTAATACAGAAAATCAACCATTAAATCCACAGGTGCAGAATGAGGTGAGTTACCAGCAGCTGCAACAGCCGCAGGTAGTTACTCAACAGTGTCAGGTGCCGCAACCACCTCTTCCAAAGAGTGTAAATCCTCAGAGATACAGTACAGAGGCAGGATTCTATGGAGGAGAGCAGGTAACAAAATTGCCGTGCGCAGCTGCAGTGTCGCAGTATTGGTTACGGCAGGATGGAAATGAATCAGATGAAAGCTTATGACGGTGCCTAGGAGAGGAAGAAGAGTGCGTGCTTGGCACAACTCTAGAAGTAGAACAGCCAGGTCCATTTGTGGATGGAAAGGTGAATGGTGTAAATGTTACATTCTTTGTGGACACTGGAGCTACCCGTTCTACTGTTAGATCAGTGGAAATTCCAAACCTTCCTTTCTCAGGAGAATATATCCAAGTTGTAGGTGTTTCAAACAGGCAGATTAAAACCCCTCTTACCAAACCAGTAGAGGTGAAAGTTGGACCATTCAAAGAGATGCATCGTTTTGTGGTCTGTGATTGCAGTCCTGTAAATTTGTTAGGACGCGACCTACTTTGTAAAATGAATTGCACCATCTACTGTACCCCAGATGGTATTGCTTTCCAGACACCAGATGAGGATGTCCTGTATAAAATAACAATGGCAGAACTAGAACCAGGAGTGAATGACATGTTTCCTGTGTTTGATGCAGAGAAAATCCCTATTGAATTGAAAGGAATAGTCAGGTCTGATGTATGGGATTTCACAGGCGAAGATATTGGACTAATGAGAGGAGTTGATCCTGTAAAAATTACTGTAAGGGAAGGAACAAATTGCCCAAATACTCCACAGTACAAATTAACGCCAGAAATTATTGAAGGAATAACACCTGTAGTTAATAAGATGATTGAACAAGGAATTTTGAGAGAAATAATGAGTAGCCCATGAAATTCTCCTATAATGGGATTGAAAAAGCCAAATGGAACATATAGGATAGTGCAAGACTTGAGAAAGGTAAATAAGATTGTTATTCCTTGTTGCCCAATTGTGCCAAACCCCGCTGTAATACTGTATCAGATTCCACATGATGCAGAATGGTACACAGTTATTGATTTGTGCCATGCATTCTTTTCTATTCCATTGCACCCTGACAGCCAGCCATTATTTGCGTTCCGGTTCAGAGAGCGTATTCTGGCATGGTGCCGAATTCCTCAATCAATCAATCAATCATGTCACTTATAAAGCGCACTACATACCCGCGAGGGTCTCAAGGCGCTGGGGGAAGAGGGGGGTGGTGCTGCTACTGATCGAAGAGCCAGGTCTTGAGGAGTCTTCTGAAGGCCAGTAGGTCTTGGGTCTGTCGGAGGTTGGTGGGGAGGGTGTTCCAGGTCTTGGCGGCGAGGTGGGAGAAGGATCTGCCGCCGGCGGTCGTTTTCCGGATGCGGGGGACTGTGGCGAGGGCGAGGCTGGTCGAGCGGAGCTGGCGGGTGGGGGTGTAGAAGCTGAGTCGTCTGTTGAGGTAGGCTGGTCCGGAGTTGTGGAGTGCTTTGTGTGCGTGGGTGAGGAGCTTGAAGGTTATCCTCTTGTTGGACAGGGAGCCAGTGCAGGTCTCTCAGGTGGGGTGTGATGTGGCTGCGTCGGGGGATGTCGAGGATAAGACGTGCAGAGGCGTTCTGGATGCGTTGCAGCCGTCTCAGGAGCTTAGCCGTCGTTCCTGCGTAGAGGGCGTTTCCGTAGTCCAGCCTGCTGGTGACAAGGGCCTGGGTGACTGTTTTTCTTGTTTCGGTGGGGATCCACTTGAAGATCCTGCGGAGCATTCGGAGGATGTTGAAGCAGGATGAGGAAACGGCGTTGACCTGCTTAGTCATGGAGAGGGTGGGGTCGAGGATGACCCCTAGGTTGCGTACGTGGTCGGTGGGTGGCGGGGCTGTTCCCAGTGATGTTGGCCACCAGGAGTCGTCCCAGGCTGAAGGGTTGGAACCAAGGATGAGGACCTCCGTCTTGTCCGAGTTCAGCTTCAGGCGGCTGGTCCTCATCCATTCGGCGACGGCCTTCATTCCTTCGTGGAGGTGGGCTTTGGCGGTGTGAGGGTCTTTGGTGAGGGAGAGGATCAGCTGGGTGTCGTCGGCGTAGGAGATGATGTTGAGGGTTGTGCTGTCGGGCGACGTGGGTGAGGGGTGCCATGTAGATGTTGAACAGCGTTGGGCTGAGGGAGGAGCCTTGGGGTACGCCGCAGATGATCTTGGTGGCCTTGGATCGGAAGGGGCGAGGCGGACGCTTTGTGTTCTGCCGGAAAGGAAGGATGTGGTCCAGTCCAGGGCCTTCTCTTGGATCCCGGCGTCGTGAAGGCGTGTTCGTAGTGTGTGGTGGCAGACCGTGTCGAAGGCGGCTGATAGGTCCAGGAGGATGAGGGCTGCTGTTTCTCCGTTGTCTAGCAGGGTCCTGATGTCATCGGTGGCGGCGATGAGGGCGGTTTCGGTGCTGTGGTTGCTGCGGAAGCCGGACTGGGAAGGGTCCAGGATGTTGTTCTCCTCGAGGTAGCGGGTCAGTATACTGAAAGCCCCTCAATCTTTAATCAGATCCTAAAGAAATCATTGGAAGATTTAAAAATGCCTGAAAAATCTGTGATGGTCCAGTATATTGATGACCTATTGGTGGCATCAAAGACCAAAGAAGCATGTGTTACGGACACAATTGCTTTATTAAATCATTTGGCAGAAGGAGGACACAAGGTGTCTCCGTCAAAACTGCAATTTTGTCAACAGGAGGTACAGTATCTAGGTCATAAGATTGAGAAAGGGATGCGAAAGGTGACGACAGAAAGAATAAGGATTATCCAAGGAATGAGAGCCCCAATGACACAGAGAGAGGTGAGAATGTTTCTTGGAATGGTTGGTTATTGTCGACAGTGGATAAGTGGATTTTCATTAATTGCAAAACCTTTACAGCGATTGACAAAGAGGGATGTCAAAGATCCGATTGAGTTGGATGAGGAGGAAATGAAGGCTTTCAAGGAACTGAAAACAAGTTTGTGTGAGGCACCAGCATTGGGAATGCCTGATTATGAAAAAGAATTTGAGCTGTATTGTAGTGAGAGAGATGGATGTGCACTTTCAGTGTTAGTACAAAGGCATGGAAAAACGAAAAGACCAATCGCTTATTTTTCAGCTGTCCTAGACCCGGTAGCAAAGGCGTTGCCTGGATGTCTGAAAGCAGTAGCTACTACTTGTGTGAGTCTGGAACAGAGCGAAGGCATTGTGATGGGGTATCCTCTGAGAGTATATGTCCCACACTCCGTTGAAATCCTTCTGACCCGAACAAAAACCCAATTCATGACACATAGTCGGCTGACTAGGTATGAAAAAGTGATTTTGGGTGCAGACAATGTAACCATTGTAAGATGCACGAGTGTGAATCCCTCAACTTCATTGCCAGATGAAGTAAATGTAGAAGTCAAAGATGATGTTGATCATAAGTGTTTGGATGTGCTTGAATTTTGCACAAAGCCTCGCCCAGATATTAGAGATGAACCCTTAAAAGAATCAGATTATGTGATGTTTGTGGACGGATCATGCCTGAGAACAAGTGAAGGAGTTTTAAGTGCTGCGTATGCTGTGTGTACGGTGGCAACCATAATGGAAGCATCCTGTTTGAGAGGAATACGTTCAGCTGAACTGGTTGCTCTGATTCGAGCATGCAAACTGGGAAAGAACTTCCGAATTACGGTGATCACGGATAGCCAGTATGGCTTCGGAGTGGTCCACGATTTTGGACAGATCTGGTGCCAGAGGGGTTTCCTGACTTCTGCAGGAACTCCTATTAGGAATGGTGAGTTTGTGAAGAAATTGCTTGAGGAGATACAGCTACCTAAACAGATTGCGGTGGTAAAATGCACTGCACACAAAAATGGAACCGATTATATTATAGTGGGAAACAAATTCGCAGATGAAATAGCTCAATATTGTGCCAGAAACATGGTCTCACTGAATAGGAGAAGGGAAAAAGAGAATGTTTCATGTCCCTTGCTGTTTACTAACACAGTTGAAACCTGGGAGGAGGTAAAACAATTGCAGGAAGAAGCAGATGAAGAGGAAAAAGATGGTTGGATAAAAGCAGGCTGCAGACAAAGAGAGGAAGATGAAGTCTGGGTTTATAGAGATGAAAGACCAGTTATGCCTGATAGCATGATCTCTAATATGGCACAGATGTACCATGGGCAGGCACACATTGGTAGGGATGCCATGATCAGACTTTTCAGACAGACCTGGTACAACCCAAAATTTAGGGCTATAGCTGAAAGCCTTTGTCAAAGATGTCTTACATGCTAACAAATAAATCCTGGAAGGAAGACTGTAGTGAGTTTGGGAACAATAGGACGTGAAGGAGGTCCTTTTACCAGAATGCAACTAGATTTTATTGAAATGCCCCCAAGCAATAGATTGAGATATGTCCTTGTGGTCGTTTGTTTGTTTTCTTGTTGGGTGGAAGCCTATCCGACAAGAAGGAATGATGGAGTGACTGTGGCTAAGCTCCTACTGAGAGAATTCATTCCTAGATATGGCTTTCCAGTAACGATCGAAACAGATAGAGGAACACATTTCCAGAATGAAATAATACAACTGATATGTGAAGCACTTGACATTCAACAAAAACTGCACTGTGCCTACAGACCAGAGGCTTATGGAGTGGTAGAGCAAGTAAATGGAACAATAAAGAATAGGTTAGGGAAAATGTGTCAAGCCACAGGACTCAAATGGCCCGATGCCCTGCCATTGGTGCTGATGAGCATCAGAAGCATACCTGACAGAAAAACAGGTCTGAGTCCTCATGAAATAATCATGGGACGAGAAATGAGACAAGCACATGTACCTGTCAACAAACTGCTGACTGTAACTGATGATCTCGTTTTGGACTATTGCAAAGGATTGGCTGATGTGGTGCATTCTGTGTTTCATCAGGTTGGACCGGATGCGACCACTCTTGAAAGAAAACCAGCTCATGATTTGAGTCCAGGAAACTGGGTCCGCATTAAAGTCCACAGAAGAAGAAACTGCTTGGTTCCTCGCTGGGATAAGCCACGTCAAGTGATCCTGGTGACAACAACTGCTGTAAAGTGTGCAGGTGTGAGAAATTGGGTTCATGCCAGTCATACCATCAGAGTTCCAGATCCTGAAGCTCGACCTGTGAGTCGACATCTGGAAATATCAGATACCAGCTCAGCATCTGAAGCAGAAGCTGAAACAAACAGAGTTCCAGATCTTGAAGCTCGACCTGTAAGTCGACATCTGGAAGAATCAGATACCAGTTTGACAACTGAAGAAGAAACTGAAACGATCAGAGTTCCAGATCTTGAAGCTCGACCTGTAAGTCGACATCTGGAAATATCGGATACCAGTTTAGCATCTGAAACAGACCAACCTGAATCTGGTGAAAGGCAAAAGGAAAAATCAGGAAACAGAAGAACTGATATTATAACCGGAGAAACCGAACCAAGAGACAGCGACAGTGAACAGCCAAGTACAAGTTTTGGGAAAATTCCTCCAGAGATCGTTGAGGTAACTGAAGAGAACTTAGATTCAGATAGAGAGATAGGGGAAAGTGCGGAAGAAAAACGAGTAGTAGTAGGGTCAGAACTACAAACAGAAGAAACACAGGGAAATTTAGATTCAGACAGAAAGTTTGGGAAAAGTGTGGAAGACAAACGAGGAGGGTTAGAATCAAATTTTCAAACAGAAGAGTCACAAGAAGATTCGGATTCAGACAAAGAAACTGAGATCATAAAGTTCAAAGTTAGAGGAAGTGAAGTGAGGTCTGAGACAGAATCTGAAGAAAGTGAAGAAGAAAGAAAGCAAAGAATAGGACCAAGAAAGAGAACTTGGAGAACAGAGCGAGAAGAAAAAGAAAACGAACTGAAAAGGCCAAGAAAAGGAGACAATTGGCCCAACAAAATTAAAAGACTGAGATATAAAATAATAAATTTGAACAAAGATAATGCGGAACAAGTAAATGAAATAACAAGTCAGAAAGGACAAAGAAAACCAAATGAAAGACAGTTACAGAGACCAAAAAGAGTGAAGAGACCTAACTTGAAATATAAGTCACCTGAATGGCTATACATAGCATTGACCGACATTAAAGAAGTGGATAGCAGTCACGAAATCCCAGACGAAGACTGTGAACAAATGGGTGAGAGTGAATTGCACCAAACCTGAAAGACAAAGAAAGAAAACCGGACTGGACACCTAAACTGAAAAAGACAAGAAAAAGTTCTGAAAAGAACTGAAGAGAGCACCAAAAGAGACTAATTAAAGGGTAGAGTGGCTGAAAAGTCATTCTGAGGTGTGGAAACACATTTTCTCTACATATATATATTATCTACTGGCGGTCGCCAGTAGATAGTTATAGTTACAACCTATTATCCATAGGAAATCCGCGACATTCTATTTGAAATAACTCTCTTGCCGGTTGACGTATCTTCGCAAAATTTTCAAACGTTGTGGCCCGCTCCGGTCCGCTCCTACCCTGAAAGTCTCGGGGGGATTCGTCAAGCGGGGGCCGAGAAAAAAGGGGGTCCCAAAACGCGTTTTCCCCATGCATTTTTCCATAGGAAACTTTAGACACGGCTACAGCCCGAACTGCTGAACGGAATTACACCAAATTTGGCAAAGAGGTAGTTCTTGGTTCAGAAAGAACCCTTTTTGTTAAATGGTGTAAATCCGTTCAGTAGTTGCTGAGAAAATGAAAAGTAAAAAGATAGTGATATCTAGGGCCGCGGATCCTCCCGAGCACGAGCTTTATGTTAATTGGCTGTCAACACTCCAAACCAGGAAGTGTTGGCAGCCATTTTGTCCCTCGGTAGAACCGAGGGACAGAAACAAGTGCGCAAAGCGCACAAAGGGGCAGGGTAGAAACACCCTGACCCCTAGGTCTGCTCAGGGGGTCCCACAAGGACCCCCTGGGCAAAAAAAGAATTTTAAAAAAAAATCGGCAGGATGCGCTCAGGGAGCGCGAACCCTGCCGAAACAAAAAAAAAATCGAAGCGCGGGAGACCGAGGGACAGAAACAAGTGCGCAAAGCGCACAAAGGGGGCAGGGTAGAAACACCCTGACCCCCTAGGTCTGCTCAGGGGTCCCACAAGGACCCCCTGGGCAAAAAAAGAATTTTTTTTTTTTTTAAATCGGGCAGGATGCGCTCAGGGAGCGCGAACCCTGCCGAAAAGAAAAATCGAAGCGCGGTCTCCCGCGCTTCGATGGTACTGGCCCCGGGTGGGCCAAGTCCCGGGGGCATGCTGGGGGGTTAATTTTATGTGTGGGGGCCTCTAAGGGCCCCCAAGCCCCGGGACCACCACCCCCCGGGGCCTTATGTATAATGGTGCTCTGAGCCCTCCCGCAGCCCCGGGGACCACCACCTCCCGGGGCTTCTTTTTTAAATTAAAACCTGTGTGGGGGGCTCCAGCCCCCCACACGCCCCGGGACCACCACCTCCCCGGGGCACTATGAAAAATTAAAATGGGGGTCCGTTTGGACCCCCAAGCCCCGGGGACCACCACCTCCCGGGGCTTTCAAAATGTAGGGAGGGGGGCCGCGCGGCCCCCCTCCTGGAGCCCTTGATGGCCCTGGGGACCGCCACCCCCCAGGGCCGGCTCCTGCAGTTTGCAATGACAGGACGGGAGCCTCGCGGCTCCCGTCCTGTCATTGCAAACTGCTTTGGATATTGGAAGAGAGAGCAGGGAAACCTGCTCTCTCTTCCAATATCCAAAGCCGATTAGCTTTTCCACATGGGGAGCAGCATGTTAGCTGCTCCCCATGTGTAAAAGCAATGCCGGCTCCCGTAGGACACGGGGAGCTGGCGGGACTGTGGGGGGTTTGGGGACCCCCCCACAGTCCCCAACGAGAGTCCAGGCCCCGGGGGATGGGGTCCCCGGGGCCATAAGTGGCCCGGGAGGGGGCCACGCAGCCCCCTCCCCAAAGTAAAAAATTTTAAAAAAATTTAAAAAAGTGCAAGGCCGGCCCCGGGGATGGGGTCCCCGGGGCCTTAAATGGCCTGAGGAGGGGGCCACGCAGCCCCCCTCCAAATAAAAAAAGAGGCCATGCCCCGGGGGATGGGGTCCCCGGGGCCAATACAGGCCCAGGGAAGGGGGCCACGCGGCCACCTTCCCGTTTTTTTTTAATTTTAATTAAAAAAGGGGTAAGGCCCTGGGGGATGGGGTCCCCAGGGCCTAAAAATAGGAAAAAGGAAGGGGGCCACACAGCCCCCCTTCAGGGAAAGAAAAAACAAAAAAAAACAAAAACGATGTGGCCCGTAGGCCCCGCCCCTTCCTTCACCACTCTGCAAACGCGCCCCTGGCGCGTTTGCAGAGGGGAACGAATTCCCCTTGAATACTGGGGTCCCTGGGGGCCAACTAGCCCACCAGGAACCTCCAGTATGCGCCAGGGGCTGCCTTGCAGAGAGGTGTACAGAGGCCACGCCCCTTTTACACCTCTCTGCAACGCAGCTCTTTGGCGCTTTTTGGAGGTATATGGTGGGCTAGATGCACCCCAGGGACCCTCAGGATTCAAGGGGAGTTAATCCCCGACTTAAAACGCGCCACGGGCGCGTTTGCACAGTGGTGAAGGGAGGGGCGGGGCTTCAGGTGACATGTGTGCAAACAGGCCCCGTGGCGCGTTTTAAGATGGGGAATTAAATCCTCTTCAATCCTGAGGGTCCTGGGGCCAACTAGCCCAACAGGTACGTCCAGAAAGCGCCACAGAGCTGCGTTGCAGAGAGGTGTAAAAGGGGTGTGGCCTCTGTACATGTCTCTGCAACGCAGCCCCTGGCGCATACTGGAGGTTCCTGGTGGGCTAGTTGGCCCGTAGGGACCCTCATGATTCAAGGGGACTTAATCCCCCAACTTAAAACGCGCCACGGGGCGCGTTTGCACAGATGTCTCCTCAGGCCCCGCCCCTCCCTTCACCATTGTGCAAATATTCCTCTAAAATCAGCCGAAATACGAATTCTGATTTACTCACCTGTTATCAGGAGAGACCTCAGTGCTGCATCTTTCAGCCCAGTACTGGTCCTGAAAAGTAATTTTAACCGTACTTACCGGTAACTTGAATTTCCTTCATAGGCTAACATTGACTGGTTTCACTTGGAAATT
The DNA here is from genome assembly GCA_963921515.1 of Calotriton arnoldi. Classification (NCBI taxonomy): domain Eukaryota; kingdom Metazoa; phylum Chordata; class Amphibia; order Caudata; family Salamandridae; genus Calotriton; species Calotriton arnoldi. The sequence goes on along the minus strand of CAWUFW010006683.1, from coordinate 310,722 downwards.
CTTCTAAGTGTGGAGTTTTGGAACTTTAAAATATTCCTCTAAAATCAGCCGAAATACGAATTCCGATTTACTCACCTGTTATCAGGAGAGACCTCAGTGCTGCATCTTTCAGCCCAGTACTGATCCTCAAAAGTAATTTTAACCGTACTTACCAGTAACTTGAATTTCCTTCCATAGGATATCATTGCCTGCTTTTTGCTGAAAAAGTTTCTAAGTGTTGATTTTTGAAACATACAAATATTCCTCTAAAATCAGCCAAAATCCGAATTCTGATTTACTCACCTGTTATCAGGAGAGACCTCAGTGCTGCATCTTTCAGCCCAGTACTGATCCTCAAAAGTAATTTTAACCGTACTTACCAGTAACTTGAATTTCCTTCCATAGGATATCATTGCCTGCTTTTTGCTGAAAAAGTTTCTAAGTGTTGATTTTTGAAACATACAAATATTCCTCTAAAATCAGCCGAAATCCGAATTCTGATTTACTCACCTGTTATCAGGAGAGACCTCAGTGCTGCATCTTTCAGCCCAGTACTGGTCCTGAAAAGTAATTTTAACCGTACTTACCAGTAACTTGAATTTCCTTCATAGGCTAACATTGACTGGTTTCACTTGGAAATTCTTCTAAGTGTGGAGTTTTGGAACTTTAAAATATTCCTCTAAAATCAGCCGAAATACGAATTCCGATTTACTCACCTGTTATCAGGAGAGACCTCAGTGCTGCATCTTTCAGCCCAGTACTGATCCTCAAAAGTAATTTTAACCGTACTTACCGGTAACTTGAATTTCCTTCATAGGCTAACATTGACTGGTTTCACTTGGAAATTCTTCTAAGTGTGGAGTTTTGGAACTTTAAAATATTCCTCTAAAATCAGCCGAAATACGAATTCCGATTTACTCACCTGTTATCAGGAGAGACCTCAGTGCTGCATCTTTCAGCCCAGTACTGATCCTCAAAAGTAATTTTAACCGTACTTACCAGTAACTTGAATTTCCTTCCATAGGATATCATTGCCTGCTTTTTGCTGAAAAAGTTTCTAAGTGTTGATTTTTGAAACATACAAATATTCCTCTAAAATCAGCCGAAATCCGAATTCTGATTTACTCACCTGTTATCAGGAGAGACCTCAGTGATGCATCTTTCAGCCCAGTACTGGTCCTGAAAAGTAATTTTAACCGTACTTACCAGTAACTTGAATTTCCTTCCATAGGCTAACATTGACTGGTTTCACTTGGAAATTCTTCTAAGTGTGGAGTTTTGGAACTTTAAAATATTCCTCTAAAATCAGCCGAAATCCGAATTCCGATTTACTCACCTGTTATCAGGAGAGACCTCAGTGCTGCATCTTTCAGCCCAGTACTGGTCCTGAAAAGTAATTTTAACCGTACTTACCAGTAACTTGAATTTCCTTCCATAGGATATCATTGTCTGGTTTTCAGCAGAAAAGTTTCAAAGTGTTGATTTTCACAAACTACAAATATTCCTAAAAATCGCCTGTATGACTTAAACGCATTCTTTCAACTGTTTACAGGAGATGCACCAGTGCTGGATCCAGGATCCAACACTGAGTAAGAAAAAGTAACGATAACAGTTTTTAACTTCTAAGTGAATTTCCTTCCATAGGATAACATTGGTGATTCTATGAGAAAAGTTTCTAAGTGTGAACTTTTAAAGTACAATAATATTCCTTAAAAATCACGACTGTAACCAAAACGCTTTTACTCAACTGTTTACAGGAGATGTCCCAGGACTGAATCTAGGATCCAGTAATGTGGTTAGAAAAGTAATCCATAAAGTAACTAATTGCATTTAACTAGAAATTCACATTGAGCTGAATGTTGCATTGTGTTTGAAAATGTGTTGCCCATTGCAACAACTGTAACTACTGTACTTAAAAGTCTATTGCCTATGTGCAAAGTAATTAAACTAAAGTAATTCATTCTGAGAAAGTATTTTTTGTAATGTAATGTATAATGTAATTACAATATAATTTAAAAAATAAAATATGTAAAAAAAAATTGTTTCTAAAAAATTTGGAAATCAGTATGAAAAAAATTTATATAACAATTAATACATTTAAAAATTGTCATTTACAAAACCTTTGAAATTCACTGAAAAAACTGTAGGTTTCAGACATGTTATAGTTACAAATTAGCATTTAAAAAACCTTTGAAATTCACTGAAAAAACCATAGGTTTCAGGGACGTTATAGTTACAAATTAGCATTTAAAAAACCTTTGAAATTCACTGAAAAAACCATAGGTTTTAGGGACAGTTATAGTTAGTTGGACATTGCACTCGTACAAAACCCGTGAAATTCCCCCGTTATAGTTAGTCCAGCTAACTATAACTCGCGCCCCGCAATGCACTGCTGATGACGTCACATATTACATCACTCATGACATGGTCAGTGACATCACTGATGACATCACTGATGACATCTCAAATGACATCACTGATGACATCATCCACGTGATAATCTGATGCACCTCCTCACACCCTAATATAACCTTTGATACACCCACTCTAAATTACAGACTGCCATTCGCAAAACCATAGACACTCCAACACCAATAACTACATACCCACTCACTGATTCTTAGGTCTACGCACACATCCACTCACTCACCCGTACAGTCACTCATACTTACGGTCACTCAGTACAGGACTATCATATGCACTCATACTCCTATATAGACACTCAAACACCGCCACTCATCCATAGAGGTACTCACACACCTAGTCAGTCATGCAAATAATTAAACACACTACCATTTACTCGCCTATACAGTTATACACACACCAGCTCACTTACTCATACAAATAGTAGCACAATCTTACGCTCTTATACAATCACTGATACAAGCACACACTCATCCATACAGCCACTATCACAATCACTCACTCTCGCTTATAGCTATTTATATACTCCAACACACATATATACTGCCTTTCACATATGTAGTTACTCACACATGTACCACTGGGACATACATTCACTCACTAACACACTCTTACACACACTTACCCACCCATACAGTCTATCACAGTTGCACTCTTGAAACCATCCACCCAGTGAATCACCCACTCACACATCTATGCACAGAGTTGCACACACCCCTCCCACACAAACACTCAGGCACCCATACAGATACTCAGACAAGCATTCAATAACTCATATAGACACTAATGTAGCTATTCACAAACACATGCAGCCACTTACACAGCAACAGACAGACGGATACAGACATTCACCCAGTTTAGTCACTAACCCATGCATTCAGTAAGATACGTTAAATCACTCACTTATAGAGTCAGTCACGCACCTACTAAATCATCCATACAGACACTTACACACCCACTCATTCTTCAATATGTCTTTTCCTATATATATTAAAAATATTTAAACTTTACAGAAACACACAGTCACTGGATGATGTCATCAGTGATGTCATCAGTGATGTCATTTGAGATGTCATCAGTGATGTCATCAGTGATGTCACTGACCATGTCATGAGTGATGTAATATGTGACGTCATCAGCAGTGCATTGCGGGCGCGAGTTATAGTTAGCTGGACTAACTATAACGGGGAATTTCACGGGTTTTGTACGAGTGCAATGTCCAACTAACTATAACTGTCCCTAAAACCTATGGTTTTTTCAGTGAATTTCAAAGGTTTTTAAATGCTAATTTGTAACTATAACGTCCCTGAAACCTATGGTTTTTCAGTGAATATATATATATATATATATATATATATTCACTGAAAAAACCATAGGTTTTAGGGACAGTTATAGTTAGTTGGACATTTCACTCGTACAAAACCCGTGAAATTCCCCGTTATAGTTAGTTCAGCTAACTATAACTCGCGCCCCGCAATGCACTGCTGATGACGTCACATATTACATCACTCATGACATGGTCAGTGACATCACTGATGACATCACTGTGTTTCCTTTTTTTGGGCCCTGGGGACCCCATCCCCCAGGGCCTTACCCCTTTTTTTTTTTTTTTAAACGGGAAGGGGGCCGCGTGGCCCCCTCCCATGGCCGATTCCGGCCCCGGGGACCCCACCCCGGGGCATGGCCACTCTTTGTATTATTTTTTAAGGAGGGGGCTGCGTGGCCCCCTCCTCAGGCCTCCTTTTGCCCGGGGACCCCATCCCCGGGGCAGGCCTTTATTTTTCTTTTTTTTTTTATTCTTTTTTTTGGGGGAGGGGGTTGCGTGGCCCCCTCCCGGGCCACTACTTGCCCCGGGACCCCATCCCCGGGGCTGGCCCTCTCCGTTGGGGACCGTGGGGGTGTCCCCAATCCCCACCGTCCCAGCATTGCTTTTCCACATGGGGAGCTGCTGACATGCAGCTCCCCATGTGGAAAGCAATCTGCTTGCTTCATTGAAGCGAGAGCAGGTTTCCTGCTCTCCCTTCAATGAAGCAAAGCAGTTTGCAATGACAGGACGGGAGCCGCGAGGCTCCCGTCCTGCCATTGCAAACTACAGTGTCCCGGGGTAGGCACCCGGGACACTGCAGGAGCCGGCCCTGGGGGTGGCGGTCCCCAGGGCCACCACAGGCTCCAGGAGGGGGCCATGTCTTTAAAGCCCCGGGAGGTGGTGATCCTCGGGGCTCGGGGTCCGTTACGGACCCCGCATTTACATATTAGTGCCCCGGGAGGTGGCGGTCCTCGGGCGTGTGGAGGGGCTCGAGCCCCCCACACAGAAACTGTTTTTTTTTAAAAGAAGCCCGGGAGGTGGTGGTCCCCGGGGCTGCGGGAGGGCCGAGTGCCCTCCCGCAACATTTTTATTAGAAAGCCCCGGGGTGGCGGTCCCCGGGGCTTGGGGGACCTAGAGGCCCCCCATTAACTATAAACCCACCCCTCGCATGCCCCCGGGACTTGGGCCACCCGGGGCAAAATAACATCGAAGCGCGGAGACCGCGCTCGATTTTTACGGCGGGATTCGCGCACCCTGAGCGCATCCCGCCGATTTTTTATTTTTTAAATACTTTTTCTGCCCAGGGGTCCTTGTGGGACCCCTGAGCAGACCTAGGGGTCAGGGTGTTTCTACCCTGCCCCCTTTGTGCGTTTGCGCACTTGTTTCTTCTGGGTTTTTTTTCTAATCGGCAGAATCCGCGCACCCTGAGCGCATCCTGCCAATTTTTTTTTTTTTTAAATGCTTTTTTCTGCCCAGGGGGTCCTTGTGGGACCCCCTGAGCGGACCTAGGGGTCAGGGTGTTTCTACCCTGCCCCCTTTGCGCTTGCGCACTTGTTTCTGTCCCTCGGTTCTACCGAGGACAAAATGGCTGCCAACACTTCCTGATTTGGAATGTTGACAGCCACTTGACAGCCAATTAGCATGCAGCTCGTGGTCGGGAGGGTACGCGGACCCTACTCGGCCATAGATATATATGTGACTTAACTTTTGATTTTCTCAGGAACTACTGAACGGATTTACACCATTTAACAAAAGGGTTCTTTCTGAACCAAGAACTACCTCTTTGCCAAATTTGGTGTAATTCCGTTCAGCAGTTCAGGCTGTAGCCGTGTCTAAAGTTTCCTATGGGAAAATGAATGGGAAAACACGTTTTGGGACCCCCTTTTACTCGGCCCCGCTTGACGAATCACCCTGAGACTTTCAGGGTAGGAGCGGACCGGAGCGGGCCATAAAGTTTGAAAATTTCACGAATATTCGTCAACCGACGCAAGAGTTATTTCAAATAGAATGTCGCGGATTTCCTATGGAAAATAGGTCCTAACTATAACTATCTACTGGCGACCGCCAGTAGATAATATATATTATCTACTGGCGGTCGCCAGTAGATAGTTATAGTTAAAACCTATTATCCATAGGAAATCCGCGACATTCTATTTGAAATAACGTTGGCGCCGGTTGACGAATCTTCGCGAAAGTTTCCAACTTGTTGGGGCGCTCCGGTCCGCTCCTATCCTGAAAGTCTCGGGTGATACGTCAAGCGGGGCCGAGAAAAAGGGGGTCCCAAAACGCGTTTTCCCATTCATTTTTCCATAGGAACCTTTAGTCGCAGCTACAGCCCGAACTGCTGAACGGAATTACACCAAATTTGGCAAAGAGGTAGCCCTTGGTTCAGTGTCGTGCCTTTGCTTAAATGGTGTAAATCCGTTCAGTAGTTCCTGAGAAAATCAAAAGTAAAGTCACATATATATCTGGGCGGAGCCTAACCACACATGTCATCGTGAGATCTGATTGGCTGTCAGCACTTCATCCTGGAATTGCTGGCAGCCATCTTGGGACCAATATAAATGATAGTACCTCATTGAAATGCATTGTAGTGAATAGAAGATTTTGAGGGTCACCAAAAGGAGAACTATAAAGGGTGATAACAGGCTTTAGTTACATTAGAATTTATTTGTTGATGGTACCATACTAATTTTAGGAATTGTGGTGTATTCTAAGGTGATTTTACCATGTGAAAAACCTTCTGCTGGGATATCATGAATCATGTTTGAGAGAACACTATTTTCTCATGCTTGTCCCATGGAGGTTTGGAAGGTGCTCCAGAAGCTAAAATGAGAGCATATTTTCTGTAAATTCACATTATCTTTCTCACTCATGTGAGAATGAAGTCTGACATTCTCAGTAAAACATGTACATCCAACAAGGGCAGAGACTGTCAGTTGATTCCTTTGTGTTCTACTGCAGCTTCCCAGAGTGTTCTAAAGAACAACTAGAGTGCTAACAGCCTTACTTATGACAAAAGTATGGCACACCTGAAGCCATCTTGATTGGAATAAACTGGTAACACTTAAACAATTTAATTTAAAAAGGAACAAAATGATGGGGTTCATTTTGTCATAGAAATTATGGTTAGTGCTGTAGAAAGAAAAATTAGGACATGTTTCAAGTGTGATCTCAAATATCTTCCTGTTATATTTCAACAGGAGCAGCCTGCCAGTTGATGCCTTTGTGTTCTACTGCAGCTTCCCAGAGTGTTCTAAAGAACAACTAGAGTGCTAACAGCCTTACTTATGACAAAAGTATGGCACACCTGAAGCCATCTTGATTGGAATAAACTGGTAACACTTAAAACATTTAATTTAAAAAGGAACAAAATGATGGGGTTCATTTTGTCATAGAAATTATGGTTAGTGCTGTAGAAAGAAAAATTAGGACATATTTCAAGTGTGATCTCAAATATCTTCCTGTTATATTTCAACAGGAGCAGCCTGCCAGTTGATGCCTTTGTGTTCTACTGCAGCTTCCCAGAGTGTTCTAAAGAACATCTAGAGCGCTAACAGCCTTACTTATGACAAAAGTATGGCACACCTGAAGCCATCTTGATTGGAATAAACCGGTAACACTTAAAACATTTAATTTAAAAAGGAACAAAATGAGGGGTTCTTTTTGAAATAGAAATTATGGTTAGTGCTGCAGAAAGAAAAATTAGGGCATGTTTTAAGTGAGATCTCAAATCCTCTTCTATTTCATTAGAAAAGTCTGACATGCAGACTGAAACAATCACTTTCAATACCAGCAGCAGACTACCAGTTAACTCCCTGGTGAGCAGTAGCTTTACTCCAGTGATCTAATGAGCAACTAGAGTGCTAACATTCTGAATTTATGGCAGATGTGAGACACATCTGAATGCCTTCTTGATGGAATCAAAGTAAAAAACTGAAAGCATTTCCTACTGAGGAGACTGCAGTAAATGAAGAAATTAGGAAACTTCATAACAAAGAAGTCTTCCAAGATGGCCACCAGTGAAAAAAGAGCCCAAATGTAGCACAAATATTACCCAGATGTAGCCCACATATAGCCCAATGACAAAAGTGTGCAAAACACTTTTTATTTTTAGTTTTTTTGCAGTTTTATGTAGTGCAGACTGGTCAGGTATTGGAGCATTGCATCTTAAAACATGACCCCCTACACTACAAAAACACCACTGCACTACCTTAAACCCTAAAACACTACCCCCAGCACGACCCCCTACACTACACAAGCACCACTGCACTATCCTAAACCCTCAAACACTACCCCCAGCACGACCCCCTACACTACCCAAACACCACTGCACTAACCTAAATCCTAAAACACTACCACCAGCACGACCCCTACACTACCCAAACACCACTGCACTACCCTAAAACATGACCCCCTACACTACACAAACACCACTGCACTACCCTAAACCCTAAAACACTACCCCCAGCACGACCCCCTACACTACACAAGCACCACTGCACTACCCTAAACCCTAATACACTACCCCCAGCACGACCCCCTACACTACACAAACACCACTGCACTACCCTAAACCCTAAAACACTACCCCCAGCACGACCCCTACACTACCCAAACACCACTGCACTAACCTAAATACTAAAACACTACCCCCAGCACGACCCCCTACACTACCCAAACACTACTGCACTACCCTAAAACATGACCCCTACACTACACAAACACCACTGCACTACCCTAAACCCTAAAACACTACCCCCAGCATGACCCCCTACACTACACAAGCACCACTGCACTACCCTAAACCCTAAAACACTACCCCCAGCACGACCCCTACACTGCCCGAACACCACTGCACTGCCCTAAACCCTGAAACACCAGCCCCTGCATGACCCCTACACTGCCCGAACACCACTGCACTGCCCTAAACCCTGAAACACCACCCCTAGCACGACCCCTACACTGCCCGAACACCACTGCACTGCCCTAAACCCTGAAACACCACCCCTTCACGACCCCCTACACTGCCCGAACACCACTGCACTGCCCTAAACCCTGAAACACCACCCACAGCATGACCCCCTACACTGCCCGAACACCACTGCACTGCCCTAAACCCTGAAACACTAACCCCAGCAAGATCCCCTACACTGCCCGAACACCACTGCACTGCCCTAAACCCTGAAACATCACCCCCAGCAAGACCCCCTACACTGCCCGAACACCACTGACCTAAACCCTGAAACACCACCCCCAGCACGACCCCCTACACTGCCCGAACACCACTGCACTGCCCTAAACCCTGAAACACTACCCCCAGCATGACCCCCTACACTGCCCGAACACCACTGCTCTGCCCAAAACCCTGAAACACCAGCCCCAACACGACCCCTACACTGCCCGAACACCACTGCACTGCCCTAAACCTTGAAACACCAGCCCCTGCACGACCTCCTACACTGCCCGAACACCACTGCACTACCCTAAACCTTGAAACATCACCCCCAGCACGACCCCCTACACTGCCCGAGCACCACTGCACTGCCCTAAACCCTGAAACACCAGCCCCAGCACGACCCCCTACACTGCCCGAACACCACTGCACTGCCCTAAACCCTGAAAGACCAGCCCCAGCACGACCGCCTACAGTGCCCGAACACCACTGCACTGCCCTAAACCCTGAAACACCAGCCCCAGCACGACCCCCTACACTGCCCGAACACCACTGCACTGCCCTAAACCGTGAAACACCAGCCTCAGCACGACCCCCTACACTGCCTGAACACCACTGCACTGCCCTGAACCACCAGCCCCAGCACAACACCCTACACTGCCCGAACACCACTGCACTGCCCTAAACCCTGAAACACCAGCCCCAGCACGACCCCCTACACTGCCCAAACACCACTGCACTGCCCTAAACCCTGAAACACCAGCCCCAGCACCACCCCCTACAATGCCCGAACACCACTGTACTGCCCTAAACCCTGAAACACCACCCCCTGCACCGCCCCCTACACTGCCCGAACACCACTGCACTGCCCTAAACCCTGAAACACCACCCCTGCATGACCCCCTACACTGCCCGAACACCACTACACTGCCCTAAACCCTGAAACACCACCCCCTGCACCACCCCCTACACTGCCCGAACACCACTGCACTGCCCTAAACCCTGAAACACCACCCCCTGCACCGCCCCTACACTGCCCGAACACCACTGCACTGCCCTAAACCCTGAAACACCACCCCCAGCATGACCCCCTTTACTGCTCGAACACCACTGCACTGCCCCAAACCCTGAAACACCACCCCCAGCATGACCCCCTACACTGCCCGAACACCACTGCACTGCCCTAAACCCTGAAACACCACCCCTAGCACGACCCCCTACACTGCCCGAACACCACTGCACTGCCCTAAATCCTGAAACACCACCCCTTCACGACCCCCTACACTGCCCGAACACCACTGCACTGCCCTAAACCCTGAAACACCACCCCCAGCACGACCCCTACACTGCCCGAACACCACTGCACTGCCCTAAACCCTAAAACACCACCCCCAGCACGACCCCTACACTGCCCGAACACCACTGCACTGCCCTAAACCCTAGAACACTACCCCCAGCATGACCCCTACACTACCCGAACACCACTGCACTGCCCTAAACCCTAAAACACTCCCCCAGCACGACCCCCTACACTACCCGAACACCACTGCACTGCCCTAAACCCTAAAACACTCCCCCAGCACGACCCCCTACACTACCTAAACACCACTGCACTGCCCTAAACCCTAAAACACTACCCCCACATGACCCCCTACACTACCCAAATACCAATGCACTACCCTAATCCCTAAAACACTACCCCCGCACAACCCCTACACTACCCAAAGACCACTGCACTACCCTAAACTCTAAAACAATACCCCCGCATGACTCCCTACACTACCCAAAGACCACTGCACTACCCTAAACCCTAAAACACGACCTCCTACACTACACAAACACCACTGCACTACCCTAAACCCTAAAAACTACCCCCAGCACGAACCCCTACACTACCCAAACACCACTGCACTACCCTAAACCATAAAACACTACCCCCAGCAGTACCCCCTATGCTACCCAAACACCACTGCACTACCCTAAACCCTAAAACACTACCCCCAGCAGTACCCCTACACTACCCAAACACCATTGCACTACCCTAAACCCTAAAACACTACCCCCAGCAGTATCCCCTACACTACCCAAACACCACTGCACTACCCTAAACCCTAAAACCCTAAAACACTAACCCCAGCACGACCCCTACACTACCCAAACACCACTGTACTACCCTAAACCCTAAAACACTCCCCCAGCACGACTCCCTACACTACCCAAACACCACTGCACTACCCTAAACCCTAAATCTACCCCCAGCATGAACCCCTACACTACACAAACACCACTGCACTACCCTAAACCCTAAAACACTACCCCCTGCACGACCCTCTTCACTACCTAAACACAACTGCACAATTTGTTACAGGCGTTGCAACGCAGGCCTGTGGTGCTTACTGGAAGTACCTGGTGGGCTAGTTGGGCCCCAGGGACTCTCAGGATTCAAGGTGACCTAATCCCCCAACTTAAAACGCGCCACGGGTCGCGTTTGCACAGTGGTGAAGGGAGGGGGCGGGGCCTCAGGTGACATGTGCGCAAACACGCCCTATGGTGAGTTTTAAGTTGGGGAGTTAATTCCCTTTGAATCCTGGGGGCCAACTAGCCCACCAGGTACCTTCAGTAAGCATAACAGAGTTGCGTTGCAGAGAGGTGAAAAAAAGTGCGTGGCCTCGGAACGCCTCTCTGCAACTCAGCTCTGTGGTCCTAACTGTAGGTACCTGGGGGGCTAGTTGGGCCCCAGGGACCCTCAGGATTCAAGGGGACTTAATCCCGCAACTTAAAACGCGCCATGGGGCGCATTTGCACACATGTCACCTCAGGCCCCCTCCCTTCACCACTGTGCAAACGCGCACTGGCTCTGGTTAGTCAGAGTCAGTTACCACCAGTACCCGTCTGAAAAGTTGTGGGCACAGGATGATTTTGCAACAAGGCCTCTTTCTGCTCCTCTGTTGGTTCTTTCTGCACATCTTTTGCTTCTTTCTGTGCGTTTTTCTTCTTTCTTCACATGTCCTACCTCTGTTGGCATAGTTAGAAACTAGCATTTAAAAAACCTTTGAATTTCACTTAAAAAAATCATAGGTTTCAGGCACGTTATGGTTAGAAATTAGCATTTAAAAAACCTTTGAAATTCACTGAAAAAACCATAGGGTTCAGGCAAGTTATAGTTAGAAATTAGCATTTAAAAAACCTTTGAAATTCACTGAAAAAACCATAGGTTTCAGGCACGTTATAGTTAGAAATTAGCATTTAAAAACCTTTGAAATTCACTGAAAAAACCATAGGTTTCAGACACGTTATAGTTAGAAATTAGCATTTAAAAAACCTTTGAAATTCACAGAAAAAACCATAGGTTTTAGGGACAGTTATAGTTAGTTGGACATTGCACTCGTACAAAACCCGTGAAATTCCCCTGTTATAGTTAGTTCAGCTAACTATAACTCGCGCCCCGCAATGCACTGCTGATGATGTCACATATTACATCACTCATGACATGGTCAGTGACATCACTGATGACATCACTGATGACATCTCAAATGACATCACTGATGACATCATCCATGTGATAATTTCATGCATCTTCTCACACCCTAATATAACTTTTGATACACCCACTCTAAATTACAGACTGCCATTCTCAAAACCGTAGACACTCCAACACCAAAAACTACATACCCACTCACTGATTCTTAGGTCTACACACACATCCACTCACTCACCTGTACAGTCACTCATACTTACAGTCACTCAGTACAGGACTATCATATGCACTCATACACCTATATAAACACTCACACACCGCCACTCATCCATAGAGGTACTCACACACCTAGTCAGTCATGCAAAAATTAATCACACACCCATTTACTCACCTATACAGTTATACACACACCAGCTCACTTACTCATACAAATACTAGCACATTCTTACGCTCTTATACAATAACTGATACAAGCACACACGCATCCATACAGCCACTCTCACAATAACACACTCTCACTTATAGCCATTTAAATACTCTAACACACATATATACTGCCTTTTACATATGTAGTTACTCGCACATGTACCACTGAGATATACATTCACTCACTAACACACCCATACACACACTCACCCACCCAAGCAGTCCATCACAGATGCACTCTTGAAATCATGCACCCAGTGAATCACCCACTCACACATCTATGTATAGAGTCACACACACCCCACCCACACAAACACTCAGGCAGCCATACAGATACTCAGAGAACCAATCAATAACCCATATAGACACTCATGTAGCTATTCGCAAATCCATGCATCCACTTACACACCAACAAACAGACGGATACAGACATTCACACAGTTTAGTCACTAACCCATGCATTCAGTAAGATACGTTTAATCACTCACTTGTAGAGTCAGTCACTCACGTACTAAATCATCCATTCAGACACTTATACACCCACTCATTCTTCAATACGCCTTTCCCTATATATATTAAACATATTTAAACTTTACAGAAACACACAGTCACTGGATGATGTCATCAGTGATGTCATCAGTGATGTCATTTGAGATGTCATCAGTGATGTCACTGACCATGTCATGAGTGATGTAATATGTGACGTCATCAGCAGTGCATTGCGGGGGCGCGAGTTATAGTTAGCTGAACTAACTATAACAGGGGAATTTCACGGGTTTTGTACGAGTGCAATGTCCAACTAACTATAACTGTCCCTAAAACCTATGGTTTTTTCAGTGAATATATATATATATATAGCTAAATAGTATTACAACATGGTAGACACTGAGAATAGAAGATCCAGATGTGAGTTTTTACGTAGATGGTGTAGAATGTGTTTCTATTGTGCAGGATTGCTAATGCTTATCTGGTTTATTTTAGCAATAATAATTCCACTTAGGTTAGTTGTAGAAAATACATCTGTAATAGTGAATGACACGAATAATGACAAGAAAGCTAACATAAAGAACACTGCAGCATTAGTAGACAGTACTGATTTTCATAGGGATAAGTCAATAACTGATTTCTCCAAGAATGTCTTCACGAAACTGTTATACGAATATGTGGAGACAATGGATGTGAGAGATTGTTATGTCTGTATGCAGTTACCTGCGTTTGTCACAGAAGGTGTGACATATCATCACCTTCCTTTGACGTATGGGATAACTTGTAGCGTTTTAGCTAGCCTATTTTATAAAACAGGTAGATTAGAATATTATTACACTGACATAGATACTGTTTTTGCTAAAGGTTTTTGGAGAGTTTTTCTTAGAAAATAAAGAATTAACATTAGAGTATATATTTAGACACAATCTTACTTGTGAGTTAAAGAAAGAAGAAAAGATTTTCTTGGACATGGTAGAGGACAGAAGAGTTAAGTTTCAAAGAAAGGTAGCAGGAGAAAAGACAAAAACCCCACCTTGGGCGTTTGAAGAGAGATATTACGACAAAGGTGAAACAAATGCAGCTATGGTCCTGGATTGGCCCCAACAGGGAAAATTGTGTATTAGTAGAAGTAACACTATGTATGATAACTATTTTGTGGGTTCTAGTGAGTGCCGAGATACATACAAAATTCTAGGGGGATGGGGATTTAAAGGAGGAAAAGATCCAGTATTTCCAGGGATCTATTATATTTGCGGAAATAGAGCTTATTATAGGTTGCCGGACCATTGGTACGGAACATGTTATCTAGGCCTGGTCTTTCCAAAGATTTTTCATGTGGAGAGAGGAACAAAAGGAATTCACGAGATAGGTAAAACATTAACACGTAGGAGGAGGGAAAGCTTCTCAGAAATAGTAGGTGATATTTTTGGAGCATTGATACCAGCAGTGGGTATATCTTTGAATGCATACAAGATTCGGAAATTGTCTACAGTAGTAGATTGTTTATCAACGAATACTGCTGGAGTGTTCTTGATGGTAAATACCGAAATGGTTGCCATGAGAGCTATGGTAATGCGAAATCGACTTGCCCTTGACGTTCTTTTGGCAAAAGAGGGTGGGGTCTGTGGAATGCTGAAAGTACAACATTGTTGCACTTACATTCCAGACAAAAGTGAGAATATACAGACGTATATAAAGAACATTACTGATTTGCACAAAGAAATTGCCCCACTGGAGGTTGAAGGTGTTTGGGAGAGACTTGGTAAGAGTTTTTCCTCAATGAAGAAATGGTTCACAGAAATAGGTAGTTCTCTTATTGTGAAAATACTAATACCAGTCACAGTGATAATAATGGTAATGTTATTAGTGAGATTAGCATATGTGTGTATTAAAAGAAGAAAAAGACAAAATAGAGTAAAAAGAGAAAATGAGAAAAATAAAGAAAGAGAACGGGAGATGGGAGAGATAGAATTAGAAGAGTTAAAAGAGAACATGTACAAACGGTCTAAAAGACAAGATGAGAAAAACACAGTTGTATGAACTAACAAAAAAGCAAGTGGACAAGAAACATTTATCTGATAAATTGTAGGATAGGTTTTTTTGGTGATGTTAAAAATCACCAAAGAGGGGAATTGATGGAGCAGGGTAAACAAAATAATTTTGTACCCCCTTGGAAATTAATGAACTCTTAATAATTTAATAATACTAACTGTATGAAAATGCATGTACTAACCAACAAATGCACCCTTTTTAGTAAACACTATATATAGGTAACATGCAGATTTGTGCAAAATCTAATCTATTTCCAAATGTGAAGTTAATTAACATTAGTATTGTGATTTGCGTACTAATTAGAGTAAAATTGCATGATTTATGTTACGTAGTAGATTTGTATTGTGGCAAAGAATGCAGATGGTAAGTAAAATGGCTTTAAATGTCCCTTCTGCTAGGTAACACCTAACACGGGTCTTTAGAATGGCGGGTGGTAAACAGAAAGGCTTATTTTCTCTGTTCTGATTGTGGTTGTGTTTGTTCTTATGATAGTTCGTTCGGGCCTGTTAGGCCATGCTTCGAAAATGGCTGCTGGAGAGGATGAGATCACGTGAAAAGGCAAAGATGGCCTCTGCGCAGAAGCAATAAAGAAATCAAGTCATGTGGATGCAGCCTGTGCCCGGAGTGAGAGATTTCAAGGTCGAACTGACCTACAATAAAGAGTGTGCCAAAAAGATTCAGCATGTATTCGTGGGAATGGATGAGAAAGAACTGAGCGACAATGGACGAACTAAATTGTGACCATCAAGATCGCTACAAAATGAATGGACAAGTTGGACTGCTTTTGACCCCGGAGTCATGAGACTCAGTGTATGTTTTACTGTCCCTAAACCAGTTTGAACAAGGAGGGCGATGAGGTGACCATCACCACCCCTCAAATGGACCAATTAGCGTGATTCTTGCCCCTAAAGATAGCAACTTTTTGTGTAGTAAGCTATAAAATAGGGTATAAGAGGGTCTACTCTTGTGTGGGGTGGGCTGCTGCTGTGGTCGCTGCTATTGATGCTGCTGCTGTTGGTGTTTTCCTGCCATACCGCCTCTTTATTTTTCATTTTTCCACCTCGATACTGCGAAAAGACTCTGTCATTTTTGGACTTTGAACTTGACTGGGGAAGGAACGAGATCGTTGCGGGAATTCTGCCCGGGAGGTACGTCCGAGGAGGTTAGCGGGACAGTCAGTCAGTTTGGGAGTTCTATTCTTTGATCTGCGGTTTATCTTCTTTTTGGTGAACCATTCCTGTCCGCATCCTAAGAATATGGGTAATGCATAATTTTCCATTCTTCATTAAACTTTTCTTAAATGTTTATTGATATGTTAAATGTGATTAATAAATTAAGAATTTCACCTATTCAATTGAGAATTTAGATAAAATTATATTCTAACTTAAAATGAGTCTGTGGTTCTTTAGTTCATTTATGAGTTATAATGTTAAAAGGTTTTAATTGTGATTGAGCTGGTCTTAATCACCATCAACTTATTCTACTAGTTGGTCCATCGACCAAAGAGCGGAGTACCTTGATGTTTGGAACCAACAGGATCAAAGGTTAATGCATATAATGTTTGAATTATTATTCTGTCAAATTTAACAAGGTATCCCGTTTGTCCAGCAGCACATTCTCCTTGGCGTGAAATCCAGTGATTGAATGAATGTATGTTATGCGGTGTCATGGGCCCCACCGACATAAGGTTTAATGGACAATAGGTTGCATAAATGTTTTACCTGGATTAGTGTCCTAAGGAGAAATTTATATTAGCCACGTTGGATCACAAGCAACAAGGGGTTAGGTGCTGTATTGTCACAAAGGGAGGTTAATGGCAAGGAAGGGACTGTGGCTTAAGCTTCCAGGGCACTCTTCCCAGCTGAAGAGCGTTGTTCAGTCATAGAGAGGGAAACTTTAGCGGTTGTGTGGGGATTGGAACACTTCAGAAACTTCATCTGGGGTTTTCATGTAGACATAAGGTGTGATCATAAGCCATTGGTCAAAGTTCTATCCTCTGAGGGGTTACTTAGAGCTACTCTGAGGATTGCGAGGACGTCTGTGCGTCTACTTGATTACAGATACTCCGTGTGTTATATACCGGGGGTGAAGAATCAAGTGGCAGATTGTTTGAGTAGACTACCGTTGCCTTTGGAAGTTACTCCAGAATCTTGGGATGACTTACACATTGCCTGGACGGATATGACGGATGGAGGTGCTGCTTTGGAACTTGTGGAATGGAATGAGACGGTAGCCAAGGATGAGGTGTTATCTCAGGTCAAGACGTTTGTGATGCAAGGTTGGTCTGAGAAAAAGTCTTTATGTAAGGATCTAGGGCATTTATGGGAGGTCCGTGAGGAATTATCTCTGGTGGGAAATAATATCTTATGTGGTGAAAGGATTGTTCCCTCCAAGGATATGAGAGTTAAATTAATTAATTTATGTCACAAGGGACATCTGGGGATTGTCAAGAGCAAGAAGTGAGTGAAAGGTATGTATTGGTGGCCGGCGAGGATGCTGAGGTGGAGAGAGTGGTGAGACAATGTCTGTTGTGCCTGAATTCGGAAAAATCCCAAAGGTTAGTTAGCCCACCCCTGGCCGGAAGTCAAGGTGGTGGAACGTGCTGACTCCCGCAGTGCGCTTGAGTTCATGGATGATTTATTCCAAAGGGAAGGCCTGCCCAAACTAGTCATCACTGACAATGGGGTCCAATTCAAGAGCGCATGTGTGGAACAATTTTTCAAGCGCAATGGGATTGAACATAAGCCCACTTCAATCTATCATCCCAGTGGGAATGGCGAAGTTGAGCGCTTCAACCCAGTTATTAAGGGCTCTATTCAGTTAGCCAAACTCAGGAATCAGGACTGGACTGTGGGAGTCAACAAGATGTTGTGGATGTATCGCATAACCCCCAGTGTTACTGGGCACAGCCCTTTTACCATCATGAGAGGCAGAGTGCCATCAGGATAAACAATGTTGGTTGAAACATTCCAGGTTGTCTGAATGGTCTCCTGTTGAGGCACCAAGAGAAGTATAAACAGTATTCTGATTTGAAGTGCAATGCCAAAGAATTTTCCCTTAAGAAAGGGGACTTGGTGCGAGTGAAATTACCTTTTAAAGTAAAGAAGGGTGAGAGCAAATTCTCCAAGCTGTTTGAGTTGGTGGAAGTCTTTACCAATTCAGCCAAGTTGTGTGACGGGAGAGTGTGGCACGTGAGTAGATTGGTGAAGTACAATTAGGGGCTGAAGGATTGGGTGGAAGTTCAGGAAGAAAGGAGTTTTCATTGGCTGGATTCTTGTCAGGATGAGTGTTGCGTTTCCACTGGAGGAGAACCTTACCTGAGTCCTGGTAGGGTTGTGCTTGCAAGTGAGACTGGGTTTATGCGAGACAGGGTGTGTGTGTATGTCTGAATGTGTGTGTAAGTGTAAGCATATGTGTGAGAGTGAAAGTGAAGGTCAGAGAGCCTGTGATGTCACTCCCACTACCACTGACATTTTGGTGCATTGACGTCCATTAAAATAGCTATGTGAAAGTTAAACATGAGTTTTCACTCATCTTGTCTCGATAATACAAGAGCTAATCTATTGGCTTTGCCAATGCTTTTTTAATAAAGCATTGCTAAAAAAAAGTAAAAGAAAAAAACATGTGAAAATACTGGAGAAACGCAAACACGTGTCTGAAGGTACCTGAAAACTGTATGCAATTTTTTTTAACATTTTGAAACATGGTTTATTTTTCAAATTTTACGCAATAAACTCTGAACAGAATTTAAAAAGTCTGTTACACACGATCCAGCTTCTTCTCTGAGGAAGTATCAGAATTTAAAGGAATATACTCCTCTAATGAGACAGCACTTGAACAAATGTTTTGGCAATTTGGTGTTCCAGAACAGCTGGAGAGCAGATATATGGGCTTCCGGAAGAAGAGACATTTCCTGTCCAATCACTCTGAGTAAACCTCCTGCCTTCAATACAGGCTACTGTGTGCCGCAGTCTGCCCCTTCCCGAGGCCTTTGTGTGGCAAAGCCTTCACTTTCACGCAGCATGTTGGAGGCAGGAGATAAAAAAAAAAACAGCATGATAAGTCTGCTCTTTATTCAAAACCAGTGCAGCTCCTCCGCTAAGGCGGAGGAGCGTCGCCCCACTGAACAAAAGGAAAAATAAAATGATAATAACTATTGTTATTATCATTTTAGTTTTCCTATTTCATCAGTGGCGCACGGGGCGGAGCTTGCCAGAGCAGGGGAAGGAGTGGTGTACACTCCCTAAGTGCGCAGGACTGCTTGGCCGGCCCTCTTGGGCCGGCCAAACAGTCCTGCGCACTTTTCATCTTCCCCACCAGGCTGCATTACACAGTCTGGTGAGGAACATGCAAAGCCTCCCATTCCCCTTCTGAGCGCCGAACCACGGCGCTCAGACCAATCACAACACTGCATTGCAGCATTGTGATTGGCTCAGGGGAGCTTGGGAGCCCGGCTGCTTCTTGGTGCCGGCCGGGACTACAGGAAGAGAAGGAAGATGACGGAAGAGAGGCGGCGGCCAGCCTTTACAGGTAAGTGTTTTTTAAATTTTATTTTTTCTTCGTCTCTCCCTCCTTCCAATCCCCCCGCCCTACCACCCAGGTCTGGTAGCAGCCGCTACTGTTCTTTTTGTACTGTTCAAACCTAGCAAAAATATATCTGTTTCAGTGCTTTAACATATGAACTGGAAGAACACTAACGTTGTGAGGTAGAAGCAACATATGGAGAGAGATGAAAACACATGCACTCCCACAGGGCGTTCAAGAAAAAAAAATAGTAATTTCCTGATGTGAGCCATGGAGGATACAAGTCATTGAATCAAAAGGATGATATAAACGCTGAACTCCAGGGAAGAAACAAACACAATGTCAAGAAGGAAAGCCCTTGAATAAGAAGAAAGCAAATGAGGTTAGCAAAAAAGCCAGCAAATAGTAAGCAAAGCGCTGACCCTTCGCCCACTTTAAGTATTGGTACTGTACACAATAGTTCTCCAGCAATAGACAGCTCAAAGTTCTGCAGGTGAATCCGTAAAAATATAAATGTTATTAAAAATTCAAAGAATTTGTCATTGAAATGGGAAGAAGGTTCAGATTTAGGTAATATGTTGGGATTCAAAGGGATTCAACTTTTTATGGGAATCCGGATAAGTTTACTAACTTTCCAACTGATTGCTGACTATATTTTTCACTGTCACCACCCGCTGGTGTTCTAAATGACTATTCTAATTGTATTCAGTATTGACATATGGTTTATAAAAACATTTAAAAGCTCATCAAAGCTTTGAAAAAAAAATGTAATTTAAATGACATTTGCAACTTTACTGTTCCATAAAAAGTAGGACACACTTGCTCTCTTTTTAGGAGCTCATTGAGCTCAAATACCATTCTCGGCGATGATAGGAAGAATTAAGTCACTGATTCAATTGAATACAGGAAAAACAGAAAGCTTTTTCAGACCATTAATTTCAAATAAAAACAATTTTAATATAGCTAAGCCATAGAAAGCAAATATGAATCCAGCCAATCGTCCAATCTCTTTAAACAAACATATTACCAATTTTGAAGCAACAAAGCAGGGTATTTAGACGCTGCAACGGGGATCAAAATAGTGAAGAATCCCACACCTGTACTCAGCCGATGAATCACCTGGTACCCTGTGAGGAAACAGCCCTAGGTGGATCTAGGTTCTGGAGCACCAGAACCAGCATACTACCTGGTTGGTTCTGTGGAAATCCCCTTAGGTTTGCTCTTAGGTGCTCATTCCAATTTGTAGGTTAATACTACATGGTAGAAAACACCTACCCAGCTGGATCATTATTTCCTTGGCTGGTATTAACCCTTAACTTACTGCTGCACAGGGAATGACATGGGGAGCAAAAAGACGATGGTTTTAGGCCCAGATCTCTGTACTGGGGTGAATGTATGACATTGTTCTGCATTTTGTCCATCAATTGTTCTTTTTGCATTTGTCACCCCGAGTGGGACGGATATGCCCAGACGTGGGTCCCATGCTATCCATCACACTGAAGTCAAGCTAGCCTGGCTGATGAGGGGTGAAACCCCGAAAGCGGTCCCAGGATGCTTGTTTCCAGTCCAGGGAGGACCTGGCTTGGCAGTTCGGGCTGGACTGTTCCCATGGAGAACAGGGTCAAGACTAATTTGCATATGGCTGGGTCCAAACTGGAATGGCATGGGGAGCAAAAAAATAATGGATTGAGGCCCATATCTCTGTACTGGGGTGAATGTATTACATTGTTCAGCATCCTGTCCATCAGTTGTTCTTTTTGCACAGGGAATGACATCCTTAGACATTGAACAAGAAGGTTTACCAATGGAGTCTGCAGCCTTAGTCCCAGGGGTTCAAATTGTGCTCAAATAGTGTTTGCAGTTGCAACCGATTTGCCCATCTGTGTACGACAGTAATCGCCTTAAATCACTTTTTTGCCACAAAATGTTAGCAGATTTTTACCTGTAGGGATATGCGCACAAAAATGAGCTCCATATTCTTGCCTGCATTACAAGGTGCTGGCGAAAACTGCATTGGTACACCAGCACTGCCAATACCACAAGGTATGGAAATGCAGCACTGAAAGGCATTACAATTTTTGCCTGAGGAATAGAAAACAAATTTGGGACTCTCTGATTCCATACTGATTTGCTGCAGGTTTTTCCCTCATCCCAGGCCTTTTTAGGCTAGCACATTTCTCCAGGTTTTTCATGGTGAACTCATATGCAGAGAAAGAATCTGTAATGGGGGCCTCCCACACGACGTGAAATAATGGTTCGGTCAGTATCAGTTTCTCCTGAAGGCTATGTTACGCCCCAGAATTCCACTGTGGCCCAGAAAGATTGCCTTAGTGATACCTCTTTATTTCTTAAGGTTTTTTTTATCCACAGAAATGCTGTTTTGATGAAATTAGATAAATCATCTGCATTCTGAGGCCAAGATTGCGAGCTTCCATTGACATGAGTTACCGTCTTCATCAGAATTACAAGGTTTCCATTTTTTCTCCACTATGCTACTCCTGAGAGCGGTGATATGTAATCAGGCATGGGGCTGCTCCAATAGGAACATTCCAGCCTGAACTGCCAGGCTAAGTCCCATATAAATGGGAACAGAAGTAACCTAAGACCAGTTTCAGTGAGCTGCAGATGGAGGAGCATAGGACCCGCGCTGGACATCGAGGTCTGGATGATGTGCAGGCAGTGTTTGAGACGTTGGATGTCTGAAGCAGAGGGTGCTTTCAAGTAGAACCATGTATCGTTGGTATATTGGTGATTCTTGATGCTGTTATCTGTGAGTAGAGCACCAAGCAGATACATGTAAAGGTTGAAGAAGACAAGGAACAGTATGGAACCCTGGGTGATTCCGCAGATGATAGGGATCATTTGGGACCTAGAGGTGCCTATGGAAATAAACTGATGTCATTTGGAAAAATCGGGGAGAACCATTGAAGGACATTGCTGGTGAAACCCATTTGAGTCCATAGAGTCTATAGAGTTTGTTTGAGGGTTTGATGATCAATTGTGTCACAGGGAGCTGATAGGTCTGCAATATCAGGAGGTACGGGTCATCTGTAGTCTGGAAAGCATTGTCTATGTTGTGGAAGGTAGCGTCTGGGAGTACCTGTCACAATTAGAACAGTTTTTAAAGTTTTGTTTTTCCTCTCTCTTCTAGGAGGAGGTAAAAAGTGGCTCCATGATCAAGTCATGTTGTGATTTGTCTGAATTTTGGATTGTAATGAGGCCCTGCAGTGGTGTAACAGCAAATGATGGGGCCCCCTGCTAATGTGATGAGGAGCCTCGAATCTCCCATATAGCACAAATATTTATTGTTCTTGGTCTGAACCCTTTGAAGGTTTTAGGGCCTCTTGGAGGGTTGGGTGCCTTTGCTATGCTCCTGAGGACCTGATTGAGCAAGGACTGTGTGGCTTTTTCTTATTTTTAAGACTTGGCCAAGGAAAGGGAAGCCAGCCTAGTGGGTCATAGTGGACATGGCTCAGGTGGTGTATCTGGTCCCTGGGACTCAGGAGCTGCATGTTGCCTCAACGGGACACGCAGCAATGATGGCAGTCACCTTATCCACCGCTGCTCCAACCTGAGACTGTAAGAAGAAGTTAGCTTGCAGCAGAAGAGGCATCCTTAATATAGGATCATTTGCTATATGTATTTTCTAGGCAGATGTTGATTATGGTTCCATTGTGATCAATCTGTTGGTCTGCTTCTTTTTCATCCTCACCTTCAGATCCTTATACATACATGGCCATGGACCAGGACCAATGCAATCACCCATTGACACTGTACAGGTATGAGAGCTGGAGTCTTGGGTCAGGGGTCCTGTGCAGGGGGCCCATTGCAATGTATATGGCCACGGACATGGTGGCAGACAAGTACATAATGCACATCACAGCAGGTCCAAATCAAACGTAGGCCCAAGCTAGGGCTTTGTAGGGCAGTGTTCTGGTAGGCTGTGATCCATGTACAGTATGTGCAGTTACTTCTACCAGGTATGGTGCTCTAGTTTGTTTTCAGTGTAAGGATCAGTGCTGGACCATGTTGAGTTACAAGGAGAGCTCTATCACAAAGATTAGACTTGGATGGTAAAGCTTTACTCTTTCAGAAGGAAATATACAGCCGGGCACCAGTATGGTAAAAGGTACAATGTTTATCATCAGTCCTTATCTGGCCTGTCTTGTGATTCAGTTAATGAATTTGTGTATGTATGTGATATTTCTGTAGCACAAACGTAGCCAAAAGGGAGAGGAGTGCTGTGCAGGGCCAAAGACAAGCAGAAAGTCAACAGGTGTTAGGAGAGATAGCCGTTTTGTAGACTATTACTGAATTGTGATGTAGGTTTCTTTTAAGAGGTGCGTCTTCAAATCTTTCCTAAATTAATGTAGTGTTAGGGTGGCATTGATGGGTATGGGGATGCTGTTGCAGATCTTGGGAGCGTAGATTGGAGAGATCTATTGCCTTGCTTCTTCTTTTTTACCTTTATTAGTCTGGAGTCTGATGGTATCCTGGCTGCTGCTGGTGTTTTGAAAACCACCCAGAGATGGTGAGCTTGTCTGCAAGATAAACAGGAGTGGGTGCTGGTTGTGATGGCTTTATAAATGATGCTGCTTGGTTTAAAAATGGCGCAGGCCAGCAAATGGTGCCAACTCAGTTCTATCAGCATGGGGATGATGAGATCATATTTCTTCAGGTCCTGGATGTGACATACTGCGGCATGTAGGATTTCCTTCATGGGTGCCAGTGCAGAGTATGGAGGCTATGGAGACGTGCTTTAAAGCCAAACAGAAGCAAGAATACAAGGGCTTAAACAGGAGTTTTGAAGTTGCTTACTGGATGAAATGGTTTCAGAGAGAGCGTTTTTGTTTTTTGCAATGTATTCCTTGAGGTTGAGGTTGATGTCCAGGGTGAATCTTAGTGACTTGGCACTCAATAAAAATAGGGGTTCAAAGCTGTTGATGTTCATGTCATTGAGCCAGGGTTGTACTGTTTCTTATTGCTGTTACTGGCAATTAACAGAAATCCTGTCTCTGTTGGGTTGAGCTTCAGGTGAGCGCTGGACATCGAGGTCTGTACGTTCTGCAGGCAGTGTTGGATGTCTGGAGCAGAGGATGCTTTCAAGCAGAGTCATGTATCATTGGCATATTGGTGATTCTTGATGCTGTAACTGAGTAGAGCACTACAAGTAGATGTTGAAGGTGACAGGGGACAGTATGGAGCCCTGGGTACTCCGCAGATGAAAGGGATCATTTGGGGCCTAGATGTGCCATATGGAAAAATAACTGTTGTCAATTGGAAAGGGGAAAACCATTGAATGACATTGCTGGTGAATCCCATTCCAGTCTATAGGGGATGTAGGAAGGTTTTATGATCAACTGAGTCAAGGGAGCTGAGAGGTCCAGCAATATCAGGAGCCATGGGTCATCTTCATCTGTGGACTGGAGAGCATTGTCTATGTTGTGTTAGTTAGCAGTCTTCATGCTGCAGTGTGATCAGAAGCCAGACTGGTAGTCATGCAGGCGATGGCAAGCAATAATTGATGTGATCCTGGGGTTGAACATAGACTGCCTTTTCAATGACCTTGCTAATGAATAATATGTGAGTGAAGGGCTGGTAGTTGGTGAGGGTATCAGGGTTTAGTATAGGTTTCTTTAGGAGTGGCAGGATCTGAACCATAAGAGTTGAACTGGTCTTGGCATCGTTGATGTGCTGTTGGATCTTCTGCAAGCCTTCATGGGTTTGTGTATGTTCTGATTCTGATGGATGATAACCTTCTTTGATGCCCCCTGTTTTCTCTTGCCATCTGGTCATGATTCGCCCTACTTTATTCTGTTCCTTGCTTGCTTTGTGTGGCTGGTAAATGTCTGGCTCTTTGCTGAAAAGATAGTAGTCTCACATGGTGAGAGCTAATATCTTCATGTCTTTTTCTGTTTCCTTCCAGAGAGGTCTATCATAGAGACACCTGTATTGATGGTTGCCCCACAGACCGAGCTTTCACTCCTTTGTATGTCACTTTCTTAAACAGATATTCAGTTTTGGATATGAAATGGCAGAAAATGTTTTTGATGGGTAGCATTGTGAATCCTCATTTCTCTTGATCAGGAAAGAGGATGCAAGCAAGTTTGTATGCTGCATTTTTTACTTATAGAATAGACTTTTTGAGAACAAATCATCGGTGGTCTCTGTGTGTTTCACTGTTGCAAGCTCCAGCACTTATACTTCGGTCAACTAGGTTAGTGCTCCAAACTGATCTGGGATAAGGATGGTTTATCCTCAGCAAGATCCTGGATGTAAGTAGATTGGAGTTTTCCTTGTGGTGTTAGCCCTTTTTGAAGCTTCCACTCCTGGCAGGTTTGCCTCCCTATTTTTGGAGACCTCAAATGTTTCTGAGGGATTGCCAGCTTTTGGGGGATAATTGGGTGGGTATAACTCTAGTGCTCAGCAGGGCCTCCAAAGTGCCCCCATTACTCCTCTAGTTTGGAAAGATTCATCACACTCTGCCGGATGCTTATTTCTGGCATCTCACATGGCTTGATCAGAGATTCTTTTTTTTCTAGGTGGACTATAATGTCTGTTTTTGTCATTCCTTGGAAGCCAATTACCTCACCAACATGTTCAGTCCCAGTTTCTGGTTTGGTGTTCAACTACTGATGCTTTGGAACAGTGGTCTTCCTGAGGGGCATAGTTTCCTAGGTAGAAGAGTCCCAGCTTTTTTGGGAAGGCCTTTGCCGCCACAGGAATAGATTGCACTGGGTTCATACTAGGCATCTGGGGACTTTAATTTTTTCCAGATTTAGTAGTAGATGTGTGGTATACTCTTCTGGATCACCAAGTCATGTGTGCTGGCTCTGGTGTTCTACCTCATTTTATGTACTCCCAATGTCAAGCGCGACTTGTTTCATGGGCATAGGAGAGCAGAAGCTTAGCTCTTCATGCCACTGGCCTGAGCTCTGGCATGGTTGCGGGACACTTTACATGCACGTGATGTATCAACGTTGAATCCTTAATTGAGCTAGTGTATTGCAAGCAAGCGAGTGTGCATCAATGACCCTTCCTTATTACTAGATGCCTTGCACTTAGATTTATCTGGTCCATCTGAGATTTGATAATAATAATTTGTTTCTTTTTATAGAGCATGTGACAACACCTTCATCCCTTTTCTAAGTACTCTAAATGACGTAGACTGCTATTACCCAATTTAATTATTCTCAGTTTACTGACCTCTGAAGAATGGAAGGCGGAGATTGACTTGCTGTGACTCAAAGTTGTGACCTTGAATCACTGCCTATATCAGCAGTGAGCATTTACTCGCTTAGCCATCTTGATGACTCCACCATCCCTTCCCAGTATTCTGATACACCCATAAGTGAACACATTTGGGAGTGAGGTCCTTGAGCTTGGATGGGCCAGCAAATGTTTCAGCATCCTCCTCTGTGGGTGTCCCTCCCCACTTTGTTCCATAAATGCTGGATGAGCTCCTGGGCTGACCCCCGTAGTTTAGGAGGAAGTCCTCCCACTTGGTCTTTATGGGGTACTCTGGGAGTTTAGTAATCTGCTGGTGTTTCTGAGGACCTTTGTTGCCCCTGTTTGCTTCACAGCTTCCAGAGGGTTCTGGCTCTTTTCCATTTTTCTGGTGGATGGAGCAAAGCCAAGGCCCCTGTCCAGCTTGGTTGAATTAGGCTGTGACTTTGATGGGTTGTTGCATGGGCACTGAGGTCAACAGCATTCTGGGGAAGAGAGGGATGGAGCAGCATTGAGACATTAGAACCAATACAACCCTACTGGCCCTTTGCCAAAGTGGCCCTCTTTAGCTGACGACACTTTAAAATATAATTGGGTGATGTCAGGGTATTGATAGAGAGCAATGTCTTGTAAGTTGAGCAGCACTACCAGTGACTCCATGCATAAGCCGAATGACATATGAGGGATGACAGAGCCTTCTGAAACTCCACACAAGACCAGAATTGGCGTAGATTTGGAGAATCACAACTTGACAAATTAATTCACTGCAGCCTCTTGGCAGAAACATGAGGATTTAATCTATGGAGACCATGGTATGTCTTTGCTTAGGAAATGACACTATGAAAGGTGTGGCTCAGAAGCCCCTTGACTTATTTTGCAAGATGGATTAATTGATTTGTGTTAAAGAACCACAGCTCACATCAGGGTAAGGATTAATGTTTTGTGGGTGCACCTGATTAAGATGCTCAACTGTTGGTATGTGCACAGCTGTGAACACAATCTCCTTCAACCCTCATCTAGTGCATTTGATGGAAAGGTTTTGTCAGGAGCCTTTACGCGTTCTTTGAGGGAGATACACAAACATCCTGGCAGCCATCTGGAGTTGGGAGCTCAGTGTTCTCAAGTTTTCCCATGCCAGATGTAACTCATTGAGTATTCGTTTTGTCTTTCATTTCTGGTGAGTTTAGCTCTGCATTTAAAATGGATGAAATCAAAGCTCCAAGTATCAGAATGTAAAAAGAGTAGAAACAGGATTTTGTGAATTGCCTACACCTGGGATAGGATTGCCTCAATGAGAATGAATATAATGAATGAATATATTTTTCTGCACAGTGCACACCATAAACTGAATTCCTTCCAGGCTCCCGAACATTTTCAGAAGATAAAGGAACGGAGACACAGGAAAAAAAGAATTTTGTCTTCAGCCTACGGGTTGCAAAATTCACAACACAATAGCGGTTGTACTCTGGAATCTCGAGGATAGGAATATCATGCCAACTTAATATCATAGTCAAAATATCGAGGTCCAAAGTATTGAAAGGTGAGTGCTTATAGGAAAGTATAGATTTACAATTCTAGTCTTCCCATCTATGTACTGTGAAGATATATATATTGTCAAGGTACATATATGTTGAGTTAGGCACAGAGGGGCAGATTTACAAGAAACTGACGCATCTGTAGAGATGCGTCACTTTCCCTGCGCCTCCATGCAAAACCCTTGTGCCACCATGGCGCACCATGGCGCAAGGATTGACAGATGCGTCAGAAATTCTGACGCATCTGTTGGCGCAAAAGTCACGCATTGCTGGAGTCGTGTCGCAAGCACAACACAACTCCAGCAATGCATGGGGAGGCCTATTCCCAATACACAGCGTTGCTCCTTACGTCTGCTCCAAGCAGGCATAGGGTTTTGACACAGTGGCGTCCTAGAAGTGGCGCAGTGAAATCTTGTAGATTTTACTGCGTCACTTCTACGAGGCTTTCCTGCGTGGGAACGTCCACCCTGCATACATTATACCTGACGCAGGTATAATGTGACGCAGGTCTTTACAAGGTGACGCCAGTAGCGGCTCCTGGAGGGAGTGCTGCGGGCGGTGGGGTGGGGCGGGGGAGGGGCAGGGTGGGGGGTAGTAAACTCCGGCATACGGCCGAACGGAGGTAAGTACACAAATAAATAAATAAAATGAATTACATTGCGCACGCTGCAACGCCAAATGGCGATGCAGCGTGCGCAATCTAATTCGTTTTATTTATTTATTTATGTACTTACCTCCGTTCGACAGTATGCCGGAGTTTACTACCCCCCACCCTGCCCCTCCCCCGCCCTGCCCCACCGCCCCGCAGCACTCCCTCCAGGAGCCGCTACTGGGTGACGCATCTCCCTAGATGCTTCATGTTGTAAATGGGCCGCAACATGGAACATTGTTTACGCTGCCGCTGCGTCACAAAAAGTGACGCAACGGCGGCGCAAAAGTGACGCAAGGGGCTTGTAAATCTGCCCCAGAATATGTATACATTATACTAGTTGATATTGTGGTCCTCGATATGTATGATATTATGGTATCACAATATTCCCTACTCAATATTCAGGCTCCACACCCACAGTGGCTAGATGCTATGTTCTCCCCTGCGACTCTGCACGCAATTGTAAATGCAACCCCAAGACTTCCATTCTTATTGCACAAGATGAGAACATTTTCGAAATTCCCATAACAGAGTCTTCAAGTGTTAAATCCTCTTTTATTTATGTGTGTTCCTATTGCTTTTAAAATTCTGAAAGACACGCAGCATTTGGTGAATTTCCTTAATCTCTAATACAATGTAAGCGTTACATGGGTGGAGCATGGGCGTTTCTCTGCATCCACCCATTTATTTTTAATCAAACCCAGATTTACAAATACTTTTAAACCTGGGTTTGCACCAAAATGGTGTGCCTTCCCGACAGAGGCATAACGAGGAGAAATATCTTTATTTCTCCCCGTTACTTCCTCTTTCTATATGTGCTGCATTCTGCAGCACACATAGAAAGAGAACTATGCATCCAAGGATTGTTTTAGGTGTACCTTCCTGCACAAAAACGATCCTGCTCGTAAATCCGGCTCCCTTCCACCATTTTGCAAGGGTACCTGTGTCGGCGACAGGCAGTCCCAAGAGCCCCAACGCAGGGAGAGAGTTGAAGAGCACCATATCTTAGTAGATATGGTTTGTTCAGCTCTCTCCCTTTAACTCAATGCAGCCCCACCACTCTGCTCGCTGCCTTGCGTTGCTAGAGGTATATATATATATATATATATATATATATATATATATATATATATATATATATATATATATATATATATATATATATATATATATATATATATATATATATAGATATATATACATACATATATTTATATATATACACACCTCTTTGTGTGGGACGAAATGTTAAGCTACAAAGCTTGTGTCTAGGTACATTCAAATAAATGTCACCAGATCTTTCAGCAGATCAGAGTAAAAAATGTTCAAATAGCAGGCAAATTCTTCTGCCCCACCCCTGTCTCAAAAGTGTTGAAAATCCGGGGATCCGGGGCGAACCCATGAAACATGGCAACGCTCTGCACTTGGTCCTTGCTCTGCTCAAGCAAGGTTCATAGAGCGCCAAGAAGCAAAGGGTTAATGGTGGAAGACGTGCATTACTACAGTTCGGCCCATTAGGAAAAGTTCAAGTGTATTGAAATCACTTTTTCCTTCCTGGCTGCTGCGAATGCCTGTCAGAGCATACAGTGCAATTAACCTTGCTCACTCCAGCGGGTCAGGGGAGACGGTGCCAGGCAGATGGATTCACACAATTTGTGCCGCCCTGCTATCTGAGGCTCCCAGCTGTCTGTGAGCAATGGGGCTGGCTCCACGGCCCCCCTGTAACCGACCTCCCCACACTGTCGCCTCCCTTCGCTGGCATCGCCTTGCAGCCGGTGAACAGCACAATGTGTGTGACAGCTTGAGCTCGACCGGTGTGGGTGGTATATGTACGATACACGTAGAGATACAGCCCAGGGGAAACGACATAACACAACAGGAGTTAACAAAGTAAAAAGAGCAGAGAGGAGTGGAGGAGTACATTGAGGGAGAAAAGTAAATCGGCTTTGAAGAAGAAAAAGGAGAATGTGAAAAATAACATAGGAGAGGAAAATAAGAACAGACAGAAGAGAGCGTGAGACAGGAGAGAAAAAACAGAAAGAGAAAAACAAAAGAAAGGAAGGAGGAGGACGATCAGATAAATCCAACCAACAGCAAGACAAGCATTGACAAAGCCATTGGGTCTCGCCTATACAAAAACTATTGGCTATATCAATGTATTTTTTTTTTTTTTGAGTTTTAAGTAACAATAGATTGTCGCATGCGACAGTGAGTACACGCTGCCTGCAGGTGAGACCTAAGAATGTACTTCTGGGTCTAAAAACGTTGTGATTTCAAGCGGTTTCTACAAGGCGTAAACAAGAATGTGAAATGTGAACTTTCTGCAGCCATCGCCTCTGATCACAAGTGAGAAAAAAACTAGGCGGATAGCATTCATATACGAGCCTTTGGATGTCCTGAAGGAGGGATGTCTCACTCAAAGTGGTGGGCAGGGGGTCTAGTCCAGTGCTTAATTTGAGCCAGTGGTTTCCGGTGCTCGGCACAGGCACTTAATTGTCAGCACCAGTACTTATGACAGTCCACCACATGGTGGCAGTGTATGGATAATTTTGAAATGAGCACAACAGCAGTTGTTTAATAATTGTTCATACACTACAAATAACTAATACCAATCGCCCTAGCCATTCTTATA
The DNA here is from genome assembly GCA_963921515.1 of Calotriton arnoldi. Classification (NCBI taxonomy): domain Eukaryota; kingdom Metazoa; phylum Chordata; class Amphibia; order Caudata; family Salamandridae; genus Calotriton; species Calotriton arnoldi. Next base: position 278,828 of record CAWUFW010006683.1, on the reverse strand, counting down.
GCTTTGAGCAGCGTGGAATATTCCAAAGTGTCACCCTTGTAAAGGTGTCATGGTTAGTAGTTGTTATTGCCAGCGCAGGCAGTGGCAATGAGTGGTGCGAGCTGCAATGGCCTCCTGACAAGGGCCCTAGCACGTCTTTTTTTACAAATTAAGCACTGGTCTAGTCCATGTGAGACAACATACACAACCTTTTTCTCTCCGTGAGTTAAAAACCCATGCAATGGTATATGTGATCTTTTCAGGGGTTGAGAGAAAACGGAAGAGAGAACAGGGCACAACAGTCCTCCAAGGTGTCCCTATCACTATAGACTGCCTTCAGAACTAAGGAAGGAAGTCATGTTGCTGAGGCAGGCCCGTAGCCAGAAGTATATTTTTAGAGGGACATGGCCCTCAGATACGACCAAACATTAAAGCTGTGCTCTGTAGGTTCATTCTTTCCTAAATACTGGTTGTACTACTAAATAACGACCCCCAGAGTATTGTGATACAAGAATATCGAGAACAGAATATTGAAAGGTAAGTGCATAAAAGGAAGTGTAGATTTACTATTCCTAACTCCACATCTACATAGCTGGAAGATATAGATATTTTGCGTAGGTACATATATGTGGCAAAAGGAAAAGAAAAACTATACTTATCTGTCGATATATTCTATTGGATATTCTGTCTTCGGTATCCTGGTTTTGGTAATCAGGATGCACCCAGTGTGATTCTATGCGAAGAATATATGGTATTTTTGAGGTAACTATTAAAGCACACTCAATCATCTTTTCACAATCCAACATTAAATCCTATCAATTAGATGGGATATAAAGTAGAAGGATGTAAAGTTGTGAAGTAGGCTGACTGGCAGCTTTGTGTATTTTAAGCATGGAAGTCTGCCATGTGTACTAGAAATGGAAAATATTTACTTGTAGAGGGCTTGTTTGCCATTACCACAGGTGGAGATAAAAGTCAAGCTTCATGTTGGGAAACAGTAACGAGACTGCCATATTTAAATGTACACTAGAAAGCCAAATCGCCTCCTTAACAAAACTTTAACTTCTCAGCAAGTAGGTTATACTTTACAGCGACTACACCAGCAAATGTAGACATGGCTGATATTCAATAAAAGAGAAGGTGTTAGCACGTCTACCAAAGAGCGCATAGTAACAAATACCAGGAGGGTGCCATTGTTAAGCAATTTGCAAAAAGCAATGTGAATCAAGTAACCATGGTCAGACCTTATTAGGATTTTAAAGACCATTATGCAAGGTGATTTGTGAATCTTACACTAGGATCATTTTTAGAAAATAAAGTGCAAAATCATGCTTTGAAATAACATTGGGCCTGGTGTATTGGTCAAAACATGAGAAGCTTATAAATTCCACTTACAATTACCAATCACCATTTGTCTACTTGTAAGTATCTATTATTTCTCTCCTTTAGGCTCTCTCATACTTTCTCTATTTACTCCCAATCTCCCAATTTCTGCCCCTGCTGCCTCTCTCGACCTTTTCCCCGCTATCCCTTTCTGTTTGGTGCTGCATCTATCTTCCCATTCCTGTCTCTCCTGCTCTTTATTGCTATTTCTATTTACTCTCCTTTATTTCTCTTAATCTTCTCTCTTTTTCTAGAATGTGTCCTCTCTATCTTCTTTTCTATCTTGTTTGTACTTCTCAATATTTTTTATTCTCTCTCTAGCCCTTTTCTCCATAGACCATGTATGGCAACTGAGAATTTCTCCTGGCTGTGCATGGCTATTAGCAGCACCTGCCACCATTCTTTGACCACTGTGCTTTTTGCTGTTCCCTAGTCTAAGAAGACTACCATCCTGTGGACCTCCTGGAACTGGAGAAGTCCCCTATGATCATGGAGCAAAGAAGTTAATGCAATGTGGCCATCATATCCCCACAGCTTGTCATCTATTCTTGTTGGACAGGACATCAGGCTGCATGAATTTGATGGGTTTTAGGGCAGACCACCAGTTGACGTCCACCACACTTCTTTCACAGTGCAGTGGACTTCGATGGGTCATCCACTGTACTGGAAAAGAGAATGGTTCTGGAAAAAACACCAGAAACGTTTTCTTTTCCAAAATCAAAGTCGGGTCGCGAGGGAAATGCTCCCCACGAGTCCCAAGTTTGATTTTTGTTTTGCTGTATTGCGTAGCACACTGTGCACATTGATGTTACACAGCAAAACTAAAGGGAACGCAGATCGCACTAATGGAATCTGCAGGGACCCACAAGTGTCCGACCTCCCAGCGTTCCTACACTTTCCCGATAACAGTAGTAACCCACTTGTGTGACTGAGATATCAACCGTAAAATGAAAGGCTCTCTAAGACACAAGGAAAGATCAATATTTTGCCTTGCAAATCGACAAATTCTGGTATGTGGGTAGCTTTGGTATTTAGGCTAGGACTCGGTTGGCACCCAGAGAGACCTTCCAGGTCCAGACATTTTTTAAAACAATGTACCTAGGGAAGTCTGGGGTGGTGTAATTTGTGTGAATTCCAATACTTTTTCTTACCAAGAATGGCCTGCAAATTTCGAACTTTGGCTAAATCACAGATTTTCCTCATATTTCTGTGAAGGAAAATGCCAGAATCTGGGAGGATTAAAAAAAGTCCACCTCGTGTTCCCACACTTCTCCCAATAAAAACACTACCCCAAATGTCCATCTAATATTTTGCATTTGGTACATTACATTAGACCTCATAACAGAAATGTATCTGTAATGACCATAAATTAGATAAAGCAGAATTTCATAGGAGCCAGTAAAGTTCAAAAAGCAGATTCATACTACTCAGATCTTAAATTACATTATTAAAACATCAGAAAATGTTAGTCAATAAGGAGATGAATTCTCAGTGTGTTGACCCTGGCAGGGTTATCTAGATATTAAACCATTTTTTAAGATAGTTATAGCAGCCTTTTGTGACATGGCAGGCTATATTGGGTCATTTCAGATTCACACTACTGCTAGTTAGGATATTTGCACCCCTCTGCAGAAGGCACATTAATCTAACAAACTATGTGGCTCCTGCAAGCAAAATAACAATCTGTAGAGTGGATACCTAATCTCGCCAGGCTATATTTCACACCAGGCCAGTGCAGGCTGGAGTAAGTCAGTCAAATATAAGTTGTACCTGACATGTGAGAACTCTGCCCCAGCACAATAGGCTAATCAAAGCACTATGCCATATTGAAATTTGGAGTTTCCTGATTGGATATTGATTCTAAATGACTGGTAGGTTTGGGTTTACCATCAGATCCTCACATACAAACTGTGGTCTCCCACAGTGGTCCATCATATCCCCTCTACTATTCAGCAACTACCTAACCGCCTTACCCAACCTGGCTAAATCATTCAACTTCACCTGTTACGACTATGTGGATAACACCCAAATCATTTCTAAAAATGGATGGTCTGAAAGACTCTACAATTTAAAACCTGATGACTGCCTTCGAGTCATAAACACATGGATGATAAATAACCATCTGGTTGTTTTTCGACTCTTAAATTTAGAAACAATGCTTGTTAGTAAAGACAACATCAGTCAGTAGGTCACATCAGTACAAAGACGCCATTGGCATTTGTGCGCTTTTTATAAAACATATCAATATCAATATCATAGCTAAATACCGCAAAGACAGAGCTTATGACCTGCGGACAGTGACAAAAATACCCAAGGGCAGATTTACTAAGATTTTGCGTCTCGCTTGCTTCACTTCTGTGGTGCAGCCCGACGCAAAATAATTTTTAGTATTCACACAGCAATGCAAAGGCACCTTGCATGGCTTTGTGAAGTTCATTAAATACAAAGTAACACAAGGCAGTGCATATTGCTGCCTTGAGTTATCTTATGTCAGGATGGCATTGCATGGGTGGAGCATGGATGTTCTCATACATCCACCTATTCAATTTGGTGCATTCCCAGATTTACTAAAGCTAGTGAACTTGGGAATGCGTCAAAATGGTACGGCTCCCCCAGTGAGATGTAACAAAAAGAAATGTATTTATTCTTTTTACTTCCTCATTCTATGTGTGCTGCATTGTGCAGCACACATATAAAGAGGAATATGCCTCTATGGATTGTGTTTGTGCAGGAAGTTGCCCTTTTCTGCACAAACACAATATCCTTCCTGTAATGCAGGCACCCTTGCACCATGGTGCAAGGGTACCTGCGTTGACGTTAGGCAGGACACAGTGCACTAATGTTAGGAGACAGCAGAAATATGCCATATCTTTGTAAAAATGGCGCATTTCTGCTTTCTGCCTTTCACGCAGCACAGTGCAGCAAGCTGTTTCGCTGTGTTGCGTGAAATATAAGCAAATCTTCCCAGAATTTCTGATTGGACAACCTAGTGCAGTAACCAGCTAAGCAGACTATTATCATAACAAATACCATAATGGGACCCACAGAGTTGTTCAAAGCTGCCAGTGTACTGGAAAAAATAAATTGTTTGTCTTTCTCACACGTCATCATCCACCACACTGCTATGCGCTGCATCTCATAACATGAGAACCGCACCTCAGTAGTCATCACATACAACATGGAAACACTTCCCACATTGGATCAGAAAACAAGGACAACACAAGTCTAACCACATAACACCCTATCTGGCGTAGCTTGCTGCCCATGTAGGGGGCATATTATCAACGAGGCGATAAACAATTATCGCCGCTTTTGCGTCCGTTTTCGGACGAAAAGCGGCGATAATTTTATCGCCCAATCAGCAAGGTCACGCTATTGCGTGAATCCTTGCATTATCGCCCTTTCCCCCAACGCCCATCTTTGCATCTCTAATGAGATGCAAAGTGGGCGTTACTGGGCGTACCCCGGATGGACTACGTTGCAAATATCGCTGATGTTCACATCGCGATATTTACAAGGCAGCCCACATGATTTTAGCAGAGGTTAGATTTTGGCGAAAACGGCCGTTTTCGCCAAAATCTAACATCTGCTAAAATCCTGACTTAGCCATCCCTAACATGGGGGTGGATTCTGCTGATACGACCACAGGGTCGTATCAGCAAGGTTATCGCCGTTTTGCAGGGAACATCGCTGGAAAACCAGCGATGTTCCCTGCAAAACGGCGATAACCTCGCTGTCTCTGGAATTTTTATTGCCCTGGAGAAACGCGTTGTTAATAACGCGCTACCAGGGCGATAATTTCCAGAGATAGCCTGCGATAGGACTATTATCGCTAAGCACGGCCAGCGATAATTATCGCTGGCCGTTGATAATATGCCCCTAGGTAAGTGCTTCAATGCCACACATATGGGTAGTAAGTGCTATACAAATGCACAATACAATACAATATTCATCACTTGTACATAAACAAGATTTGTTTTGATCCTAATAAAATCTTTGTTTCCATTACTTTAGAATTACAAAACAAAATGTGCTTCATTTGTGCTTTTGTAACTGCTGGCATATGTTGAAATATTTGTACAGTTCATTTACTGGTACTTACATTCTTTTGTGAATTAGAAACAATTTGTCATCCTATAGTAGTTGTTTCACACTTCCTGTGCACAAGGCCACTTGGAATTATGCAATTCTGCGGCCTCGGAATTATGAGATTCTGCTGCTATGGTATTTACTACGTAAATATGAATTTACCCCATTTGCCACATAATCCTTCATCTGCTGTACAATCTGCAGATTTTAACAAAGTAACACATTTTGTTTCTAGCTCAAACAGATCAAAAGTTACAAAAAATTCTGCAACTAGTGCTGCTGTGAAGTGGAAGGTCCTTCGCAAAGGTTAACTGGTCACCTTTCAGTTACTTACAGTGAGCGGTATTTGGATGTGGAACTGGTATTAATAAAGTGAAATCTTTGCAAAGACAGTGCTGATGTGCAAAAATGACAAAATAATTAAGTGATACTATTAAAAAATATGCTGCTTAAAAGGAAAAATGTGTTTTCTTACCACATAATTTAGTTAATATTGCTGCATAATTTAGGCCCCTACTTCTGCTAATTCCAGTGGCCCTGTGTGTACCACATGGAGATCGTCATATAGTTCACTTTTCAAAATCCCTCACTTTGCAGTCTAAGGGGCATATTCACAAGGACTTATCGCCGAGTTATCGCCACCTTAACCCATCAAAAGTGGAGATAGATTTAACGCCCCATTCACAAGCGTGTGCAAACTGCAGACATCGCCAGTATTCCCGCGATAACTGCCGCAAATTTTACCCCCACGGGTGACACCACCAACTAACCCTAATGAGATGCAGAGTAGGCGTTCCCGTGCAAAAACACACGAAAACACCACTACACCACTTTCACAACGAACTGCCAGATCTGCGATGCGAACCAAAAACAGGCAATAAGCCACGGTAGCAGCAGGGAATTAACACCTGGCTTTTGCTGGTGTTAAGCAGGACGACTACCTGCAGCATGAAAGGGAGCCCAGCCAAGAGCCACATCTGAAGACCCACAGATGCCATGGAGCCAATGATCATGCAGCTCGGAGACCCATGAGGGCCACAACACCCACCGCCACCACTCCCAGGCCCCCCCCCGGACCCCCTCCCCCGGACAAACACATACCGTGCACGACACAAGAGCCACAAAAAGCGCATGATGTCGCACAATGACAAAAAGAAACACACGTGTGGTCAGAAGAACGAGAAACAGTCACTCATCATTGAAGTAACAACCAAAAACTTTATTGAAATACAACACAAAACACCAATGCGGAAGACTCCTGTCGGGTCCGTCCGGGACAACCTTGATGTCACAGCTTGGAAAAAAAAGCATCAAATCAGAACGTGTGTCATGCGCACATCAAAGGAGCGAGACACAGAGAAACAGAGAACGAAAGAAAGGCAGAGAGAGAAAGAGAGAGAAGGAAAGGAAGGGAGAGAGAGAGAGAGAAGGAAAGGAAGGGCGAGAGAGAGAGAAGGAAAGGAAGGAAGAGAGAGAGAGAGAATGAAAGGAAGGGAGAGAGAGAGAGAGAAGGAAATGAAGGGAGAGAGAGAGAGAGAGAGAGAGAGAGAAGGAAAGGAAGGGAGAGAGAGAGAGGGAGGGACACTGCCGCCCCCGCGCACCCAGGCACCACTGCTCACCTGCTGCCACCGGTGTGTCTCCAACCACGTGCCGGTATACACTACAAGCCACCAGGTCTGCAATCTGTAATCGAGGCCAGAGTCAATCATGGCAGAGTCCATCTCACTGCACACGGCAACAACGCCTGTCCGTCCCTGCGCACACATGCAGCCGCACCCTACCCCCTCCCGCCGGCCAGCGCTGGCTGTCCGCACTTGCGCACCCAGGCCCCACTGCTCACCTGCCGCCAACGGTGGGTCCACCAGTGGGCACACCATGTGCCTGTGCAAGCTCCAGGCCCCGGTCCTGCCACCATAACATGCTCCACATCATGCGGACCCGCACCGCGGACCAGCAGGTCCCACACATGACGCTGAGTCCTGAGGCATCAATGGCAGAGACCACATCAGTGCCCACGTCATCATCGCAGGCTGCACACCCGCTCAGCAATTTCGGTGCCACTAACCCTGTGCAACCCCAGTCAGCGCCACGTGGTGGTAGGCCCGTGACGGCCGCATGGCTTTGGGTGCCACTAACCCTGTGCAACCCCAGGCAGCGCCACGTGGTGGTAGGCCCGTTACGGCCGCATGGCTTCGGGTGCCACTAACCCTGTGCGCAACAACTCATGGGCCCTTTATGATTGAGAATCGTGGAACGTCCGTCATCCAGTCACCACCGGCAGTGGGGAATGTGACGTTGTCGGCCCCTTATATTGGTGGGGTCACATGGCCTGTGACGCCTGTGCCGGATGGGGGTGGTGTGTGTGCAAACCTGCCCTCAGGGAGTGGCCGTGACATGCTGACAACTAGACCAGTGACCTGCAGACCACTAGCGTGTAAACCTGCGACATGTAGCTATGTGGCCCCCCCCTCGGAGCGTAAGCGGAGTGGTCTGGCCTGGCGTACGCCGGACCAGCGCAGGGCTTGCAACAATGACTCGGGGCTCTGGGCGTGGTTCAGTCCATGTCCGGACAAGGAAGTGACTAATGCGTGTGTCCCTGTTGTAGTGTCTACAGCACCCGGAACGCAATCGGCAATGTGGCACACTGTGACTGGAATCCCACTAGATGAGCATCATTGATGTTAGGGGGAATCACTGACCCTACATTCATCCACACATTCATACATGAATGATGAAAGACATGACACAGCAGTGCGTTTCTGAATGTTTAATGCACATCCAGTGGAGTTTTGCAGCTGGAGCAGTACAGGGCCATGCCAACCCCACTTCACAATATGGGCCCGTAGAGGGCCAGCCAGAGTCCATCGGGGAATGACAAGTACAGCGGAAGAGAAAGGGTACAGTCCGCAGTCTGGTCGCCGTGTCATTGGCCACCAAACAGGATATGGCAGTCCATGTCGCGGTCCAAGGTGAGTGCAGCAGAGTGTATCGGGGGTCAGTGGAAGGTCATGGGCCATGTGTGGCACCAAGCAGCAACAGGCCAGGTGGCAGAAATGAATGCTAGTGCCTCCTTCTGATCTCAATCCCATCCACGTCCTCGTCCTCGGATGTGTGCTCTGCCCCACCTGTGGGTGGTGCAGTTCCGGCTGCGGCACTGTGTGCCACTGACACATCAGGGGCCGGAGGTGGATTGTCGGCCGCACTGTGTGGCAGTGACACATCAGGTGCCGGAGTGGAAATGCCTGCCGCACTGTGAGGCACTGACACACCAGGGGGCGGAGATGTGGATGGTGTAGGAGCAGCAGCATTCATCTGCGCCATGCCTTGTGGCAGCAATGCCATGATGAGGATATGCAGGGCATGGTAGATCCCAGCTACATTTTGCTGATGTGCAGCGGTGGCTGCCATCCTTTCCGCCTCCATCCACACCATGTCCTCCATGAGCCTCCGCATGTGTGCCAGCTCACGGCTGAGATCGCTGGAGCCACTCTGAGCGGACAGGTGTTCTTGTCTCCGAGTCATAACTCCAGCGATGTCAGCCAGGGCTTGTTGGAGACCATGGAGCGGCCTGTGGATGTCTGTTAGGGACTGGAGGTGGTCCCTGATGGGACTTAGACACCCATGGATGGCGTCAAGTTTGGTAGCCATGAGGTCGAACCCCACCCGCACCTGCTCAGCCATCTCCCTCTGGCCCTCCAACACACAGCGTTGGAAGGCCATGTGTTGTTCGTGGGGGTCTTGGGAGACATCCGGGGTTGTGGGTGCCTCCTGCTGGGTGGTTTGTGGAGTGGGTGGGGTCTCCTCGATGCAGCTGGGCTGCCCTGGTCCTGGAGGTGATTGGCGGATGAGTTCAATGATGTCTTGGAGGGCTTGGGTGTCGATGCTGGGGGTGTCCTCCTCGTCATCAGTGAAGAGTGGCTGGGACTGCTCTGCAGGAGGTGTTGACGGTGCCTCTGCAATGTGAAGGGGAGATGCTGTATTACAATGTGTCCACATGTATGTAGCCGCATGGTACATGTTCACATTCAGACAGCATGGCAATGTACATTGTGTCAGTCTGTAGATCAGGGCCATGATCCAGGGTCATTGTGGGTGTGCACTGTGCTCTGCTTGATTGTGCATGTGTGCCATTGTGGCCATCTCCCCCCGTTCCCCCCAGTACCTGGTGGTTACTCACCCTGTTGATGTTGTGTTGTGTCGTGTCGAGCAGTGTCCGCTCCCCCAACTCCTGCCACGGTCTCCACACTGATGACTGTCGACACCTGCTCCTCCATGTCATCCAGCTCCAGCTGTGGCGCTGGGCTCCCACCTCCAGTCTGCATTGCTGCCTTCTGGTTGCCTGCGAGTTTCTCCTTGGTTTTGCGCTTGATGTCAATCCATCGCCTCTCGACCTCATCCATTGACCTCTTGTGCTCTCCGACGCCATTCACCTTGTCCACGATGGACCGCCATATTCCATTTTTGGTGCCCAATGACACGTTGGAGGTGACGAACAGTTCTTGATGGTGTTCCATCACCTCCGTGACCAGGATCCTATTCTCCTGCGGACCGAACCGCCTCTTCCTCTTCTTCTTGTCCTTGCCCTTCCCTGTCCCCGAGGTCCCAGGCTGGTCGTCCGGGGTGCTTGTGGGGTTCCGCTCGTCCTCTGCGCCTGCTCCGGCTGCCTCCATGGTGCTTCGGTGTTGGTTATTTTGTGTTTGTGTGTTTTTTCTACTTTTGTAGTGATTTTCCTGTCTGCCGTGTGTGTATTGCAGGCCTGGCGCTGCTTATCGCTGATTTCCTCATCGCGGTTTGGCCCATCGCATGTTTTTTTGCGTTGGGGTTTGGGTTTTTATCACCGTTGCGGTTGTTGTATTGCGGACATTGTCCGCGTTTTCGGGAGACTATCGCATGGTACCGCCGTGTTGTGAATTCCACGTTAACACGGGGTTATTTTCCCGCGATAGACTGCGATGTGTGAAGTTGGGTTAAGATTTTTTGGAGATGTTTAGCGCACGTTCTTGTGAATATACCCCTAAATAAGAAAAATGAACATCTCCACAATAAAAGAAAAATCATCAATTTGTTAGAAGACAGCCTGACATTTCTTTACCCTGTCTTGGAACAGGCAGAAAATGTAACAAGATAAAGCCATAATTTAAATGCATTTTAACTGCTCATTCACCCTCTGAACTCCTGCAACTCTATACTGTGCCTGGTGCCTCGTCGTTTTGGGGGCCAAAGATTATTATGGGCTGGACCGGCCAGGGCCGGCGCAAGGCATGGGCAGTGTGGGCCGCTGGCCAGGCCCTCGCACTCAGCCCACCAGCATAGGCCCCCCCCTTCAGTGCAACACACCAGTGATCCTCTTGTGCTCCAGCCGATCCAATTGAAAGAAAGGTATCTCTTTGAAATTGAGCTTTCAGGAGGGGCCCCCCTCCCTTGGCCTCTCAGGGATGATATAGGGAGGCATAGACTACTTCTTGTACCAGTTGCAAGGAGATGCATTTTGCAGGTTTGTCCTGCAATTAGGCCTCCTGCCCGACTGCCTATTCAGAGACACTGCGGGACGCCCATTGTCAGCACTTTAACGTCCCTATAGTTTTAACTCTCAGCCCCCAAGCAATTCTCACACCCTTAGCCCAATATGAGCTGTAAAAGAGGTGCTTGAAGGAGGCTGAGAGGAGGAGCTGCAGCCCAGGAGTAGTCTGCACAAAGCAACTTCGAGAGCCCTAAATGTATCACTTTGGAAATTAGAGGGGCCTCGCACATTCCCTCTCGGCCTGGGGCCCTAAAAATCCTAGAACCGGCCCTGGGCCCAGCCCTCAACTGCTTTTCCGTGGCTACGGCCCTGAGCCAAGGTACAAAATAGCTCAGTGGGTGATCAACGGCAGCTGATATGTGCAACCTTTAAGTCACACGGTTGAGTCCTCGGTAAGGCCAACTTTGACTTTTCCACCAGAAGTTTATGCAGGTACACTATTAAGTTTAGGGAAAAATATTTCCTGTTACCTCATAGCGCCTTTTATTTAAACATCAAGAGGCAATGCAATGTGCCACATGTGGTCATAAATTTGTAATACGATTATAAACGTCAAAAGCAGACCGGGCAGAAGATCTCAAACATTGACTGTCGGACTTGCAATGCGTCGGGTGCCCCATGGGTGGAACGGGAGGGTCCTAATACATGGGATGTTGTGTAGGTATACATTTACCGACAGTAATACAGAGTCAAGGTGTCAGGTGCACTTCCAAGCCATTAATCGTACGTTTCGCCTACAGAGCCTAATACTATCGGTCCGCTTACTTCTGACTGCTCTTAATTTATCAGTTAAGGGAACTGTGGAAAGGTGTATGAAGGAGTTTGGTCAGGATCACATGAAAGGTATTGCTATTGAGCACCCATTAGGAGATTCAATGCACTCATTTTAACAACTTCGGAAGGGTGAGATAGTGAGTTGTACAGTGTCATCTTAAAGATTATGGGGACCACAAGCAAAACATATTTTGGGGGCCCTCTGCGGAGCAACTTTAAATTTTATTACCCATTTCCTGATAATTCAAGATCATGTGAGGCCAAACATTAATAATAAATTATATGTTAAACTTGAATAGGGTCACACAAAAAAAGCGGAAATATTCCAGGGTCAGAGGTCTAGGTAGGCAGAGGGCAAGCGTGGTTTAGAAAGAAAAATAAAATGGACTCGAATAGAGAGTAGTTTAACTTTCCCAGTGAGCCCCTTGGAAGGTGGGGTCCCTGGACAATTGACCACTTTTCCCATCTTGAAACATATCTTGAGTTGTACATCCCTGGGTTCAATACTAGCCCCCTCCCCCCAAATTAAACCCAGAAATCACAGAGTTTTCAGACTGGAATTGATCCGAATATTGTGCAGTAACCCACCAAGTTAGTGTAACTGCTAAATAAGAGCATTCGGAAACTGAGAGAAATGCAATAGGATATGTCAGCAGTTTTTATGAAATTGATTTAAAGAATTGATACGTACCTACATTATGTAACATGCTATAGTACCCCACATAGGCGCAGTAAGTGCTTTCCAATTGTTGCAATACAATACGTTTATTAGTGAGACGTGGCGCGGACACAAAGTTGTAGCGTAGCGCAAACGCGGGGCACTTAACTGGGCAGACACAGAGCTCACACCTGAAGATAGGGGCTGTGCGGTGAATGCCCACAGGCACAACGACTGGCTGTTGCACTGACAAAATAGACACAAAACTTGGCGCAAACTCAGTTGTCTGCAATCGCCGCTTCTGCTACAAGAGGTGAGGGCCTGAGTGACAGGAGCAGCCTCAGTTATTACTCGTGCCTTGCACACAACCCTCGTCCACAAATGTAGCATAGGGGTGTGTGTGTGCTTTCGGCCAGGACTCGAGGTCGCAGACTTGGCCCTTTTGGTCTGCGTTAAGGACCTCGACACACACACTGTACTGGTTGTTGGCTAAAGCCACAAGCGACCTTAAACCCATTTATTTATATTTTCGGGCTGCGCCCAGCCCTTGGAATTAAAGTGGGTACAATGTAGTGTAGAGGCCAGGTGGCTCTTTACATCCCTCCCATCTTTTAGTAAAGAAAATAAACATATATACAACAGGTTTATTAAGGTAGAAATAAAGTCTTTCAGCTCTGGCGCAGGGGGGGCTCAGTGGGAGGCTGTACAACTAGCTTCGGGGGACCGCTCCAGACTCGGCCTCTCTGGAAAGTTAGGCTTGCCCCGCCTGCGGAAGTTGATGTCTCCAGGCAAATACCTGACAGTCGGACACTGGTGGCATCACATTCGCCCCTGCTCACACACACCGGGCTGCTGATCCTTCAAGGTGTACTAGGGGAGATGCCGCCTGCTTTGAGTTGAGCGTTCTTCTCAGACTCATGTTCTGGAGTAACCAGTTTTCCATCCACTTCCTTGAACCACAAAATGTTTCTCACCATCGTGCACTGTCCATGTTGCACCGTGACCGTTGTGCCATCGATCTTGACCACCTCCCACACCTCAGGCTCGTACGGTGTTCTAAACTTTCATCCCGGGTGTCAATTCCTTCAAGAAGACACTGGCCCGACCCGCAGGGTGGGTTCCTTTGCTCGATGATGTCGGCTGGCCTTGTCATTTGTTGTCTGTCTTCTCCCATGGGTTGCTTCCATGGTTAACGCCACCGGTTGCCACTCTGGATCTGCCGGGATGCTGTCTGAACAACAATGTAGCTGGAGCACAATTGGTCGTGCTGTGAGGAGTCTGTCTGTAGGCCCTTAAAAACTGGTGTAGGCAGCACTCAGCATCTTCTCTTCGATCGACTCCTATTCAAGGGGCTCTGTTCAATGTCCATGTCCTCATAAACCTCACAACCTCACCGTTGGCTGGAGGCCACTGAGGAGTAATTATTCTATGACGGATGGCCAGCGTCACCATGTAGTCTTGAAATTCCTGACCCTGGAATAGGGGTCCATTGTCTGACCGCTCCTCTTCCAGCAGTCCTAGCAGTGTGAAGATCTTTTCCAAGACTGTCCGAACATCTGAAAATGCAGTGGATGGCACTAGCTCCACCACTGGGAATTTCGAGTACGAGTCCATTACCACTACCGTGGTGCACCCATCGGGGAAACTCTCAAAATCTATTCTGATCTTCGCCCATGGCTTACAGCTAAGTTCTTCTGTCAGCACCAGAGCTGGGAACGGTTCTCCACTGGTTATCGCACAGGGATGGCATTTTCTTACTTTCTCGTCCACCATGGTGTTCCTCCCCAGGAACCAGACCTTGATCCGCAAATGGGTCTTCATTTTTGCGGCTCCTTGATGTGCAAGGTCGACCATCCTGTCCCATAGACTCTTAGGCATTGCCTTGCAGCAGGAATCTGACTCTGCTCTCACTTAGCTCATTCCTTACTCTCCATAGTTGTTGTCGAATGGTCCATTACTCTATTGTCAAGGACTTTGCTCCATCTAGAAATTGCAGCCACTGACTCTGGGCCAAAGCCTCCTTCGCATTCATTATGCCGCTATCCTTCTTGGATGCCTTACAGATCTCATCAAGTGTTTTTGACTTGGGGCATTCCTCATCCACAATCATCTGCACAAAACCTTCAGTATCTTCTTCTTCTATCTCCAGGTGTTCAGATCCTTCTGAGGCAGGATGCATGGACAGATAGTCAGCAGGGCTGCCTGCTGGCTCCTGGGTGGTACACCATCTGAAAGACATATGCTTGTAACTGCACAGACCATCTCTCGATCCTTGGAGAAGCTAGACGAGAGGTGCCAGTGAATAGCCGGATGAGGGGCTTGTGGTCTGTCACCACTCTGAATTCATGACTACACAGGTAGAGATGGAAGTGATGACAGGACCACCTGATCGTACGAGCCTCCAGCTCGATTTGAGCATAGCGAGTTTTAGTGGATGAGAGCCCGAGGTTGGCATATGCTACTGGTGCCTACCCTCTCTTGCAGGAGCATGGGACCAAGCCCTACTGGGCTGGCGTCAGCTACAAATTCTGTCTTACACTGAGGGTGGAAGTAGGCCATTGTGGCTTTGACCAAGAGGGCTCCTTTGATATCATGGAATGCCTTCTCCATGGCACACCTGTTTTTGTGAGGTTCCGCAGAGGTTCTGCCATTGTGGACAGGTTCGGGATGAACCTTCTGCAGTATGTTGCCATCTCTAGAAAACTACGCACTTATGTCGGGTTCTGGGTTATGGGCGCGTTACGTATGTCCGCCTCCGCCTTCTTTGGGTCTACCTTGAGTCGTTCCCTGGAAAACACATACCCAAGGAGAGCGACCGAGTTCTGATAAAATGAGCATTTTTTTTGTGCAACATGAAACCACAGTTAGCCAGCCGCTGAAGGGTGTCCCTCAGACGAGCATGATGTTTCTCTAGGCTCTCGGAATATATGAGGATGTTGTCACTTAGATTGATTACACCCATCAGCCCCAAGAGGGCTTCTCTGGTAGAATTCTGAAAAACCTCCGCAGCGGAGGAGAGGCCGAAACTCAGTCTTCTGTAGCATCTGAGGCCCATGTGAATTGAAAAGGTTTTAACATAGTGATTTTCTGGGGCAAGTTTAAGCTGGTGATATCTTGTATTAAGATATAGTTTAGAAAACCACTTGGCCCCATTGAGGTCTGCCACTATGTCCTCAGTCATTGGCGTTGTGTCTTTCTCTTCAGGTGGCTTGATTGGGAAGCCTCATGCCGACACATAACCTTATCACACCTGGCTGCTTGTGTTTTGGTGCAATAACAGGCGGCAATACCCACGGTGTGGAACCAGATACCTTTTCAATGACCCCTTGGTTCGCAAGCTCCAGCAATCCCCGCTCAACCAGCGGCCTAAGATGTGAAGAGACTCGCCATTGTCTTAGTGCTGTAGGCTTGATAGAATCATCAATATGCAGCATCACTTGTTGGCCTTTCAGCTTCCCTAGGCCCTTGAATAGTTGTGGTAATTCTGCCAGCAAAGCATCCGCATGTGACTCGTGTATAGTTTCGCAAAGAATACCAACACCAAATTTTCCACATGTGGCATGCAAGCAGCATGCCTTTCCTGCATTCTGTTACGTGGAACTTGGCCCTGGTTGACTGGTCCTCACACTTGATGGCTACCTCGATGGTTACTCTGAAGGGTAGCGGTTCAGTTCCATCGTAGGTGTAGATTTTCACCCAGCTGGAAGTGAGTGGAGGACATGGTACTAGTTTATCAAACTGCTCAGAGTCCATCACATTCACGGATGCCCCTGTGTCTATGAGGGCAATCACTGTAGTGCCTTTTTCATGAATGATGCACATGGGTAGGGGTTGCCTCTTGCGGCCGGGTCGTCCTTCAAAGGAAATCCCAAAGATGTTGTTATCTTCGTCATCCTATTGAGCACATGTTCCCTGGTGAGGGGCTGTCTCTGATTCAGTGGTGTCTTCTAACATAAGCTGGCGCAGGGCTCCCGTGGGTCTTTTGGAGTACTCACTCCTGGGCCAATTTCATCCAATTCTGCACACTTTAGTGAAGTGGTTTCTCTTCCCACACTTCGAGCAGGCCCTTCCTTTAGCTGGACATGCTGCTGCATTCTTATGATTGAGGGCACAGTTACTGCAACTGTCACTGGGTGATCTGGCATTTCCTTTCGGTCACAACGGCCCTGGACACCTCTGTATTACCTCAATCCATTCTTCATTGATGTTTGATGCCTTCTGCTTTCATCTCCTCCGCTCGGCTACTAAAGAGTTCATGCAAGCGATCCAGGATGAGGATCTCATCGAGCGAGATGCCCAGTTGGCGGAGGATGAGCTGATGTAGTGTCGCTGACTTACAGTCCTGTATGATCTGTGCACGCCTTTCTTCACGGTGATTGATGCCAGTGCACATGCTAGCTAATTTCCGCAGATGGGCATAGAACATGTTGACAGACTCGGCATCCATCTGTTTGGCCTAGTGAGTCTTGAAACGTTCATAGCCCGGGTATAGCTGCGGATCGAAATGTCTATTCAGGGCGGTGATGGCCGCATCGTAGTCAGAATCATCACCAGTGTCTGGCAAGGTCTCAAACAGTTCATACAGTTCATCGCCACCAAAACACATCAACAATGATTGCTTCACTGCACCGTCTGTTTCTCTCGTAGGACGGAAGTAGTGATGCAGCCACCCAATACACAACCTCCATGTGGGCTCTGCAGTGGCGGAGTCTGACATTTGGCTGAATGGTGGCAGCATGGTCACAGAGGCAGAAGCATATGGGGCTGGAGCAGGGCTTGTCGGGGGTGGCCGCTGCTCACTCATGATGATGTGTATCAGAGTCAACGTGGGCAAGCTTTCAGGATCTGACTGCCTGCACGTAGACATGCACTTGTGGAATGATAGAGAGTCTCTTGAGAGCAGAGCAGATACAAATGCACCCTCCGTTCAGGTACACCTCCAGCAGTGGATACAGATAGGTGATGTACTCATAGTAGCATCCCTACCCTGCGGGACAGTAACTGCAGGTAGATGGGTCGCACACATTCACAAGTCACCTTCAGCATGCACCTGCTTCATGGCTCCAGGCAATCAGTAAACACCAGTCGGTGGATGGTGAAAACCACATGACAGCCCTACTCACTCTTGGGGCTGGTTGATGGGACCAGGACACACTCTACGGGAGGACAGCTGCTCGGGGCCACAGTCGTCCGTACTGGGAGAGGAGTACCTACGCTGACAATGTGCGAGCTGTGTTGCAGGCACGCAACCGAGCTGGGAGGCATCTTCCGGCCTCATGGCCGCAGACGAGGAAAGGCAGGAATGATGTGGCCGTAGAACACACCGGCCCGGCTCAGCAAGCCACATACAGGTGAGGCAGCCAGACAGGAGTCAGTTAGGCCGCACTTGGGGCACCAACGGACACAAGGGGAGTGCCACGTACCACATCAGCAAGCGGTAGGGACGGCGGCGAGCAGCCACCATGGCCAGGCGGGTGACGGAGCCAGGAGCACTGGGCTGGCGGGGCACCCGATGTCGCAGGGTGGCTCTGCCCTCATCGCCAATGTCATCCCAGGACTCGAGGTTGCAGACTAAGCCTTGTTGCGCTACGTGAAGGACCTCGACGCACAGACTCTGTACTGGTTGTCGGCGAATGCCATGAGGGACCTTAAGCTCATTTATTTATATCCTCATTCTGTGCCCAGCCCCCGGAATGAAAGTTGGTACTGTAGAGGCCAGTTGGCTCTCTACATGTGCCATAATGATAGTTGGAAGGCAGGGCATGCTCGGCAGCAAATAGCATTCTATTTGACAAGAATGAGCTTACTCCTGACTTAATCACTCTCTCAGTCATGAGATAGCACAGTGGAGTTAAGTGCTCTGTGCAGCAACCTGTGCACCCTGTTTATCAGGCTCTGATGTGAGCAAGTCAAGAGCTGCCGACTTCGTAACGGAGGAACCAGGTTACGAGTCTCAGCATCGCCTCAACATCCTGTGGTTCTGGGTAAATAACTTAGGGCCTTTTTATGAGTTTGGCGGTCTTGTGGACCTCCGTATAGGGGGTGGCAGTATGAGCGCGGTGAGCTCGGCGGTCTGACTGCCGAATTATGAGCTGGGTGGATCAGTTTTGCGAAGACAGCCAATGGGCCGCCAAGACTGCCAGCAGACTGCCAACCGTCGGGTTCACAATCGGGAAAAGGCAGCCGCCATGGGGCGATACAGGGGAGCTGCATTGCCATGCGTATTACGAGTTGCCTGTTCCACGAACTGGCCACGGTGGTCTGACTGCCTGCTTTAAGGCGGCGGAGATGAAGGATCTGGGGTGCGTACTCACCCCTTTCTTCTTTTTCCATGCAGATTCAAACATGGATCCTTTCTACAGGTTCCCCCTTCACTGTAGGATCTTCACCTTAAGGATTATGGCCCGGTGTGCGGCGATCTACAGGTGAGTCCTTTTCGTACCATATACACATTGCCAGGAATGCTGACATATGAGCCGAACCCCTGTAATGGGTATGTGGAATTGTCCCACATATATCATGCATATGTGTGCATCCAAGACATATGCAGTCGAAATGCACACAAGTATTGATATATTTGGTAATAGTACTCACCACTGCTGCAAGATCCCCGCCTCCACACAGCCGGCACCGTGGTCGACTTGTAATACAGTGGTCTTTGGACCGCCAGCGCCGTGGGCTGCTGGCGGGGCATTGCGGTCCTATGGCGGTTTGACCGCCAAACTAGTAATACGGCCCTTAACACCCTTGCTTTAAAAAAATGAATGTGAAATTATATAATGTAACTGGTGCTTATTTAAAGTGGCCCAATACCTTCTCTTTCAAATTTAACAATGCAAAAAAAGAAGAGATAGTACCTCAATCACACAGACAGAAAAAATAATAAATCTGTACATGTCGGTACTCCACACAAAGTGAATGAAGTGAGGGCATTGCACGTGCTGCTGAATTAGAAGGCAGCAAAGAAGGCACACAAAGGGCTGCATACCCCCTGTAGTTAGTCTGGAGCCAGGGCAGGACAGGCAGGGCACCTGGGGACTTTAAAGGAATGCTTCTAGAAGTGTCTCCTACAAAGGCAGAACTGGGTAAAAATATTGGACCTCAGACGCCAACTCTTTAGTACACTTCTCGACCTGTGAATACTCTGCCAGGAAGAAGGACTGCCACTCCTCTGGACTGCCGCTCTGAAGGACTGCTGCCATGCTGTGCTGACCTGCTGCTCTCTTGCCTGGGTGAGAGAGGCTGGACCTGCATCCGTTGAACCCAGGACCCCAGTGTGACTCCAAGAGCTAGTTGCCTGGCCTCCTGACTTGAGCCTCAGGGACAGAAGGCTCCAACAACCTCGACACCAGCACCTGGACTGTGCCATCTATGAGTCTTTCCTGCCAAGTGGGGCCACCCCAGTCCTAAACCCTTAGAAGTGGGCCTAAGGTGCCCTGTTAGCCTCTGTGGATCCAGCGGAATCAATGCAACTCCTCTGCTGCACGGCGCAACCCTGAGCAGATCCATCGCATCACCTCCACTGCGTGGATCTCCACCGTCACAAAGACCTGCATCGCATTGCAGCCAATCGCCTCAACAGAACTTCCGCTGCATGATGCATTTTCAGTGCAGGCCCTCACATCCCTTATTGACAGCAGCCTTGATGACTACACCGGACTTCGCATCGCAGCATTGCAGCTCGTCGGAACTGATTCATCACCCCGACTGCGCGTTGCATCCTTAATGCCAGACTTCGCATCGCAAGCCCTCGTCCATGGGAGCCTTGCCAACGTATCACCTCGCACCTCAGCCTCAACAGATCTCGGAATCAATGCATCGCTTCCGCTGCGCGATGCATCTTCGGCGCGAAAAGGTACTTTTTTCAGTGGGCCTAACTGGTTCCCTGTAGCCGGCATGTGGCCTCATTGCAGTTGGCCTGAACATGTGACTTTGTCCCTGTCCAGGTCCACCAGATACCCACAGTTGGCACTTTGTGCTTTTGGCACTATTTTGACTGAAACCTTTAAATTTGCACATCTCTGGTTCTACTAATTGGAGTTTTGTCATTTTGGTCTTGTTTTATTTATTAAAAACATCTCTATATTTCTAACTTGGTGTGTATCCTTTTTGTTTGGTGGTTTTCACTTTATCACTGTTTGAAGTGCTTCACAAATACTTTACATTTTGCCTCTAAGTTAAGCCTGACTGCTCTGTGCCAAGCTACCAGAGGGTTGAGCATGGATGAATTTAAGGTTGGCTTGTGCCTCACCCTGACAAGGATTGTGGTTGATCCTTGACCTGGGCTCAACCCCCAGTCAACCCACAACCTAATGTCTTACATTGGTGGCAGCGCTTGGATTAGGACTTGTATTTGTGCAGTGCCAAACAGTTTCTTTGTGTACACTACCATCCAATATCTGAGACCAATTTGAGTTTAAATTCCCCTTGATTGGCCTTTTTGCTATTTCTAAATTTTCTCTCTGACTTGTGCCTGAATCCACACCTGCCACGATGGAGTTTGAGCTGGCCAACATGGATGTCTACACTGTGGCCCAGCTCAAGAGGTTCTGCAAAGAGATGTGACTTCCAGCCACAAGCAACACCAGAAAGATGGAGCATCAAAAGGCGCTGAGGGCCTGGGCGGAAGTACACCTGTCACTGGTTATAGCAACAGAAGGAGATGATGATGTGGACAAGCATAGAGAGGAGCTGGATACCAGTCCGGAGAGACAGCAGTCTGCTAAGGGGGATGATGTAGCTCCTGAGTTGGAGCTGTGGGGGATGACATCAAGTGGTTTGAAGTGTATGAGGTGGATTTGCAGATGCATAGGATCTCTGAGGAGGATTGGGGGCTAGCCTCTGAAAGCACATGCCTAGTGAGGGGAAGGGCGCCCTACTGGCCCTAGATAAGGGATACAGTAGGAGCCATCCCCCCATGAAGGACACTGTTGTCAGAAAGTATTGTCTCACCCCAGAGAAGTACAGGTAGCAATTTAGGGACAGCCAGGAGCTGCCCCAGAAGTCCTGCGTGGATTGTGTAGACTCTTTTTGCAAGGCACTGGATGGTTGGGTGAAGGGCAGTGAAGTAAATGATTATCAGAGGCTGTACAATCTGATTGCAAGAGAGCACATGTTCAGTCTTTGTTTTGCAGATCTGCCCCAGCACCTTATTGACAGTAAGCTCATTGACCCCAGGAACCTTGCTAAGGAGGTGGACCGCTGGCTCAGCATCAGGGTCCACAAGAAGGTATATGAATGGGATCACCACAAGGGTGGGCAGGGTCCCCACCAGAAGAAAGAGCAGGGAGATAAGCATAAAAAACATGGAATTCTCTCAATTTCCCCAAACTAGCTCTAAGGGTCAGGACTCCCAATCTCCACCTGAACAGAAGTAGAAATGGATCTCTGAAAGTAAGTCATCAGGGAAGGCACCTCTTACGTGCTATGAGTGTCAACAGGTTGGGCACTACAAGGGGGATGCCAAGTGTACCAAGCAGGCATAGCCCCCACTGATGGGCAGAAACTGGGGTTGGTTAGTGTAGCGCTTGGGGAGGGAATTGCCCCAGATAGTGTGGGGGATAGCGTAAAGGTTGCTCTAGTGTCTCTGGGTGATGTAGAGATGGTCCAGAGAACTCCCATGACTAGTAACAATAGGAAATACAGGCAGTCGGTCACCATTAATGGGCAGAGGTTGGAGGCTCTGAGAGACACTGGAACCAGCATGATACCTGTCAGGTGTCATATGGTGACCTCAGAGCAAGTAGTCCCTTATGCATTCCACTAGGTAATTGCAGCCACAAACCATGAGAGTCACTGCACGGTGGCTCTGGTTCCCTTTGAGTGGAGGGGTTCCTCAAGGGTAGCTGTGAATCCATCGATGTTTGTGGATTGTATGCTTGGCAATGATCTCGAGCACACCATCTAGAAGGAGGTGGAGCTCAGGTCGCACCTGGAGATATTTGGGTTGCCTAAGTGGGTGTGCCTGACCACACGGCACATGGCCACCCGAAAGGGTAGTCAGGAGGACCTGAAGCCTGGAAGTATGGACCGGGTAACTTCCAAAAAAGGAAGGGCAAGGTGTGCCGGAAACCCGCTCCTGAGACTAACATGGTCCGGGTGGAGGCTGAGGGTGAAGCCACGGAACGGTCAGGGCAGACATTGCCGCCCTGGGGAACCTTCCTGAGCTGACCACTTGGCAGAAGGAAGGGGGACCCACCAGGGAGGAGTGATGCAAGGCGTAGATGAAGTGCCCTACTCTTGTGGGCTATAGCAGCAGGCCGAGGCCCAGGCAGCAGGCGACACCTCTGGTGATCAACCCGTAGCCTACGAGTTTACTTCCCCAGAAATAGAGCTTGAGTGCAATAGAAAGGTAATCCTTTGGAGTGGTCTGGGCACTGAAAAAGCTGAGACCATACCTATCTGGTGCTCACTTCTGAGTTCAGACAGACCTCAGATGGCTAATGCAGATGAGGGGTCAGAATCCCAAACTGTTTAGGTGGTCCATCTCCGTACAGGGAATTAACTTCACGGTGGAACACCGTCCTGGAACAGACCACGCCAATGCTGATGGTTACTCCAGGTTTGTTTCGCCTTAGTGAAAAAAATTCCCAAGGGGTTGGGTAGTTCTCCCCACTTTCAGCTGGGAAGACACGTGTTAGACCTGCCATCCTTGGCATGGTTTTCCCCTGACCTTTTTGCCTTCAGACCTCCTGTTTTGATGACTTTGGTTTTGCTGCCCATAGGACTCTGCATACGTTACCACTTCTTAACCAGTGCTAAAGTGCTTGTGCTCTCTCCTTAAAACATGGTACAATTGGCTTATACCCAATTGGCATATTTAATTTGCTTGTAAGTCCCTAGTAAGGTGGCACTACCTGTGCCTAGGGCCTGGAACTTAAATGCTGCTAATAGGCCTGCAGCACTGATTGTGCAACCCACTTGAGTAGCACTTTAAATATGTGTCAGGCCTGCCATTGAGCCTGTGTGTGCAATTTTAAACTGCCATTTTGACCTGTAAAAATAAATCTTTTGCCAGGCCAAAACCTTCCTTTTTAATACATATAGGCCACCCCTAGGGTAGGCCAAGGAAAGCCTAAAGGGCAGGGTGCAGTGCATTTAAAGAGCTGAAAATGTACTTCAGAGTTTCACATGTTCTGGTAGTACTGCAAAGCCTACCTTTCCCATAGGATAACATTAGGGTTACCTTGTTACATTTAATATGTTGTAACTTCCAAATGGGAACAGGTGACTCATTCATGTTTGGTGTCTTTGGAAAGTGTGATGAAACAACCTAACTTATGGTGAAGTCAGATTTTAAATCACAATTTTGGAAAGCCACTTTTAGAAGGCCGACATTGTCCTGCCTTTGCCATTTGGTGCCTGTAGCATGTCTCTGGGTCACATGACTGGGTGTAGTTGACTGTTGGGCTTTGTGTATTCCACATAGACATCCACACACAATAGGGAGCTTATGTGTTCCTGAATGGACCATCACTGGCAGGATAGGAGGGAGGAGCTGGGTACAGCCTCACTTAGACTTGAATATGCTGTGTCCTGCCTCCATGCAAAGGACTGCATACCCCCCGCAGTTAGTCTGGAGCCCAGGCAAGGAAAGCAGAGCACCTGTGCTCTTAAAAGGCATGCCCCTAGAAGTTTATTCCACTTCAAAGGCAGAACTGGATATAAATATTGGACCTCAGACCCAACTCTTCAGTACACTTCCCGACCTGTGGATACTCTGCCAGGAAGAAGGACTGATGAGCTGCTGAAAGGACTGCCGCTCTGCTGGAGCGCTTCTCTGCTGTCCTGCTTCCCTCTTGCCTGGGTGAGAAGGAGTGGACCTATATCTGTTGACTAATGGCTATAGGTTGGCCTTCCGACTTGAGTCTCGGGGCAGAAGACTTCAACAACTGAACCCTAGGACCTGGATTATGCCATCTGTGAGTCAATCCTGCCAAGTGGTGCCATCCAGTCCTTGGCCCTTGGAAGTGGACCTAAGGTGCTCTGCCAGCCTCTGTGGACCCAGCAGAACCGACGAATCTCCTCTGCTGCGCAGTGCAATCCCAAGCAGAACCAATGCATCGCCATCACTGTCGCAAAGACCCATATTGCATCCCAGCCTGCCATCTCATTGCAACAGTCGATGTGTAATGCATCATCGCTGCAGGCCCTCGCATCCCGATGATGCCGGACTCCGCATCGCAGCCTCACAGCTCCTCGGAATCAACATATTGCCTCAATTGCATGATGTCACCTTGACACCAGATTTCACATTGGAAGCTCTGGTCGATGAGATCCTTGATGACAGCGCAGGACCTCTCATCGCAGCCTTGCTGTATCTCGGAATTGATGTATTGCATCAGCTGCCTGATGGGTCTTCTATGCAGACCCTCGCAACCCTCTGCAAACCAGGATTTAAGGTACTTTGTTCAGCGGACCTAACTTGGTCCCTGTAGCCGTCCTGCACTCCATCGCAGTTGGCCTGAACTTGTGACTTTGTCCCGGTCCAGCCCGACCAGACAGCCCCAGTTGGTGCTTTTTGGCTCTATTTTCACTTAAACCTTTAAATTTGCCCATCTCCAGTTCTACAGCTTGGATATTTGTCATGTTGGTCTTGTTTTATTTGTTAAAAATAACCCTATTTTTCTAACTTGAGTGGGATCCTTTTTGTGAGGTGTTTTTCACTTTATTACTGTTTGAAGTGCTGCATAAATACTTTACACTTTGCCTCTAAGTTAGGACTGACTGCTCTGGGCCAAGCTACCAGAAGGTTGAGCGCAGGTTAATTTAGGGATGGCTTGTGCCTCACCCTTACAAGGATTGTGATTGGTGCTTGACCAGAGCTTACACCCCAGTCAACCAAAAACCCAGGTTCCTACAATGATGCCAAGTATTGGTCAGTAATGTGTAGGCTAAAAGCCCCTTTTTAGAGATTTGTTTTTAGATACAACAGATGGTCACCAAGAGACAGTGCATGTACACTGCCTGCAGGCTCAACCTAAAAATATAAGAAAACCAGCCACTAGGGCTAAAGTCCACTGAGTGGTCCATCCTTGTATGCAGCGTCATTGAGAAAGCAGGGTGAGGTTCAGAGAGACCCAAGAGATCACAAAGTTTGCCACGAACACCTGAACCCTCTCCCATAGCCAAGAATGGCGAAAGGGCATCAAGTTATTTTAATATGGCATTTAGGGTTATATCGTGGCTATAGAAGTGCTACACATTTTTTCTGTAGTAACAAATTTGCAAGTGAACCCTACCTTCATATAAATGAAGACCTATTATTTTTTATTAACTATAACTGTAGCTGGGCATTGAGTTTATTAAGTGTAATTTCCTTGCAGATTTCTTGCCGCCATCATTCTATTGCCTGCCTCATCCTTTGCAGTCTTTGCTCCAGCGTTGTGTCATCCCCAATGCAAAGGCACTAGCACACATCAACAGCAGATGGCGTGTGTTAGACTTGGCATCTTTTGGCGTGTTTCCCCTGACTTTTTGCTTTCTGACCTCCCGGTTTTGACTCTGTTTTTGCTGGTGTGATGATTCTGCGCCCTTTCCTCACTGCGGTCCAGTGGGAAAGTGCAAGTGCTCCTGTATAAAATGTGTTATGGATTGGTGTTTCCATGATTGGCCTATTTGGTTTATCTGTCAGTCCCTTGTAAAGTGCACTGCGAGTGCCAGGGCCTATAGACCAAATGCTGTTGGTGGGCTGCAGCACTGGATTGTGCCACCCACGCAAACAGCCCGTAAAATGTAACTCGGGCCTGCCATCGCAGAGCCTGTGCGCAGCCTGGGGCTGCCATGTCGACTTGGCAAGTGCACACACTTGCAAGTCCCTAAACCTTCCCTTTGCTACATGTTAGTCACCCCTAAGGTAGGCCCAAGGTACCCCTGTGGGCAGTGTGCGGTGTATGCGAAAGGTAGGACATGCCCGGGTGTGTGCGGCATGTCCTGATAGTGAACTACAGCCTAGTACGTTTTCACTATTGCAAGGCTACCTGTTCCCCCTAGGCCAGAACGGGCAGTTTTGATTATTACAGTTTATAATCCTAACTGACCCCGGGAACATGGTAGAAATTCGAGTTTAGTATGCCTGGACTCAGAATGATAAAATGCATCTTTTAGTGAAGTTGGTTTTAACATTCTGCGTTTGAAAATACCACTTTTAGAAAGTGGGTATTTTCTTGCCTAACCATCCAAGCCTGCCTCTGCGAGGTTGTGTATTCCTTGTCTGGAATGTGAGTGACAGGGGCTGGGGGATGCCAGGAGACAGGGTGAGTCAGCGCAGGGCTGAATAGCCAGATCGACCTGTAGATGGGTGGGAGGGGTCGCACCTGGGCCCTGAATAGGACAGTGCCTTCCCTCCACAATGCTGGCTCCACCTCCTGTGGTGCGTCTGATGTCCCTGGCCTACTCACTGAAAGGAGGGACGGAAACTTGTCAACAAAGTGCTCCAGAACTGGTTTGGACTAGGCGAAGGCCTCTCTGCCTTCAGAGAACAAAGGAATTTGGGATATAAATATTGGGGCCCTGACCCCATGAATTTAGATCTCGCTGGAATCAAGGAACCTGCCAAGACGAAGAGCTGGAAGAGCTGCCAGGAGGAGTACTGCCCCTTTGCTGTGTTGTTGCTTTGTTGGGTTGGCCTGCAGCTGCTGCTTCTGCCTTGGGCAGTGAAAGGACTGGACTGAACTTTCTACAAACTTGTGCTGAGTATCTCCAAGGGCCAGGAACCGAGCTGGCCTCCTGTTAAGAAGTCTCAGGGACTACAAAGACTTCACAAGCCTCTGGGTACCGCTTCTGGAACGCTGTTTCAGTTGCCACAGAGGAAGGGAACTGCAACCGCCTCCGTCAACCGAATCCATCCCTGGCCGGTGACCTGTTTGCACCGCAGACCGCATCGCCCCGCTTCGCATCGCAACCCTGGTCTCACCGTGGGCGACGTCCGACGCCGCCAACATCGAGCCGCTGCTTGCACCGTGACCTGTGGGCACCGCAGTTCGCATCGCATCGCTTCACTGGGCCAGCCGGACCAGACCGACACTGTCGCTGCAACTGGCTCAAGAGTCGAGACCGCACCGCAGTTGGGGCACCGCTCGCACGTCTGCGACGCACCGCTCCGACTCGCACCGCTGTCCGACGCCAGCTCCCACACTCCGGCTAGGTCGCCTGCATCGCAACCTGTCAGCACCGCATCGAGCATCGTCTCGCCCTGCATCGCACGCCTTGGACTCACCGACTCCGTCTGCCCGACGCTCATCGAGCCGCTGCCTGCACCGCATCGAGGGACACCGCACCTTGCATCGCTCCGTCTTGCACCGCAACCGCGACGAACGCCGACCGGCTCGTACACTCCGTACCAGCCACAACGAGAAAGGTACTGTGACCGAGTCTGTTCACGACTCTGCTGGCCCGTATCGACGCGGTCGGCTGGAACTGTTAGACTCTGTGGTTTTCAGCATCACGATAGGCTCGGACGGAGCTACCGACTCGTACAAACTTTGCTTTTGTGCTATTCCTGCAAAGAAGAAGTTACCTTATCAAGCATTCATTCGTAAAGTATAGTATTGTGGATTTTTGTCGTAATTGGTCTTGTCTTGAGTATATAAAATATTGGTTATTTTTCTAAACTGGTGTGGTGTCCGTTTGTAGTGCTTACACTGTATTACTGTTGGTTATGTGCAAATGCTTTACACACTGCCTCTGAATTAAGCCTGACTGCTCGTGCCAAGCTACCACGAGGGTGAGCAGGGGTTACTTCACGAGTGTAACAACCCTTACCCTGACTAGGAAGAAGGGTCCCTACTTGGACAAAGGTGCAATCCCTTGCCAACTAGAGATCCCATTTCTAACATTGGTTGTCAGCGGTGAGGATAGGACTTGTGTTTGCACTTGACTTACAGTGATTGGTGTGCACTACTACCATATCGCAGACCATTACGTACCACATACTGGTTCTTTTTCTTTTGGCCTATTTTTGATCTTGCCAGTTTTCAACTCACGACTTTTGTCATGCCTGAATCAATTGCATCATCCGTTGCATCTCTGGAAGTTATCTTTGAGGAGGACAGGTTGGAATCCTACGCCGTAAAGGAGTTACGAGCGATTTGTAAAAACCTGAAAGTCCAAATTAAAGGCCTCACAAGGAAGGAGGAGCTACAGAAGGCGCTGAGGGCCTGGGTAGCAGCCAGACATGCCAATGGGCAGCCTGGTGATCTCAGTGAGGAGGCGGAGCAGCCTATTTCCAGGGTGGATGTGCTTTTGGGTAGGGGGAACCCGCCAGGTCAGGCAGCAGCAGTCTGTCCCCAGAGGAGCTGGAGGACAGGCGGGAGGCAAGGCAGTTCGAGCTGCAGAAGCTCAGGCTGGAGAGTGAGCGGGAGGAGAAGAGATTGGCCATAGAGGAGAGGAAGATGCTCTTAGAGCATGAGAGAGAACTAAAGGAGCTAGAACTTAGGAGTAAGTCAGGCTCAGATGGTGGCAGCAATTCGTCCAGAAAGGCAGACAGGATTGTGCACATTCCCAAGAACGTAGGCAAGGAGTTCAAGAAGGGGGATGACATACAAAGGTGGTTCCAGGGTTATGAGGCAGCCATACACATGAATGGGGTCCCTGAGGAGAATTGGGGAGCAGGATTGTGGCCACTTTTCCCGGAAGAAGCAAGGGATGCTCTGATAGCTTTGGGTAAGGGGTATCACCTCACCTATGCTGACATGAAGGATGCCCTTCTCACGAAGTATGGTCTTACTCCTGAAAAGTACAGGGATCAGTTCAGGTCCAGTAAGAAGTCTGATGTCAACACTTGGTTGGAATGTGTGGATGTGTTCTGCAGGTCTCTGGATGGTTGGGTGAAGGGCAGTAGTGTAACAGATTTTCAGGGGCTCTACAACTTGATTGCATGGGAGCACTTGTCTAGTCTATGTTTTGCAGATCTGCGCCAGCACCTAGTTGATAGTAAGCTAACTGACCCCAGGAAGCTTGCTATGGAAGCGGACCGCTGGGTGAGTACCAGGGTCCACAAGAAAGCGTTTGGGGAGACTCAGCCAAAGGTGGGCAGGGTCCCCAGCAGAAAGGTGGGGGGACAAGGGTAAAGTACAGGAGTTCTCTAAAGGGCCCCAAACTAATACCCAGGGTAAAGGTTCCCAGCCCCCGGTGATAAGAAGAAAGGGGTCTCTACAGGGAAGCCTGTTGAGACCGGCCCCCGCAAGTGTTATGCATGTGACCAGGTAGGTCACTTTAAGGGGGACCCCAAGTGCCCGAAGGGGACACAGCCACCCACCGGTGGACAGTCCAAAGTGTTGGCTAGTGTAGCGCTTGGGGAGGAGGGGTGCCCACAGGAGGGTGGGGATCCCGCAGAAATGACCCTTGTCTCACTCGGGGACAGTGAGATGGTCCCAGGAAACCAGGTGCCCCCTAACACAAAGAAATATAGCACCTGGGTGACCATCAATGGGAACAGGGTAGAGGCTCTCAGAGATACTGGAGCCAGTGTGACCTCAGTCCGGTGTCACCTGGTGTCTGAGAAGCAAGTAGTCCCAGGAGCATTCCACCAAGTAGTTGCTGTCGACAACTCAGAGCGCCAATGTATGGTGGCGCAGGTTCCCTTTGAATGGGGGGGTCTCAGGTCCCTTGAGGGTGGTTGTGAGCCCTACCATGCCTGTCGATTGTCTGCTAGGAAACGACCTGGAGCAGTCCTCATGGAAGGAGGTTGAGCTCAGGTCTCACTTGGAGATGCTTGGGTTGCCAGAGTGGGCATGCGTGTCTACTCGGTCAATGGCAGCCAGAAAGGGTGATCAAGAGGACTTGGAGCCTGAAACAGTGGCCCAAGTCCCTGCCAAGAGAAAGGGCAGAGGGCGCGGGAAACCGGCCCCGAAGTTCCCACGGACCGGGAGGAGGCGGACCTCGAGGGGGACGCCCGGTGCCTACAGGGGAGCAGGTAGCCGAACTGGGAGACATCTCTGAGCTGACCCATTGGCAGCAAGAAGGGGGTCCCACCAGGGAGGAGTTCTGCAGGGAGCAGAACGAGTGCCCTACTCTGGAGGGTCTGCGGCGGCAGGCTGCAGACCAGGCAGCTGGTAATCAGTCCGGGTCACATCTGATCTACTGGGAGAGTGGTCTCCTATACAGTGAGCCTAAGGTTGCTGAGCCTGGGTCAGCCCATGTGCTGGTGGTACCCCAGCGCTTCAGGACCTTCCTACTGGGTCTGGCTCATGACGTGCCTTTGGCAGGACATTTGGGGCAGGACAAGACCTTTGACAGGCTTGTCACCCACTTCTTTTGGCCCCAAATGCGAAGGCAGTCAGATGCACACTGCAGGTCTTGCCAAACTTGCCAGGCAAGTGGTAAGAGTGGGAGGAAGGTCAAAGCTCCTCTCCAACCTTTTCCGGTTGTTGGAACACCCTTTGAAAGGGTAGGGATGGATATTGTGGGGCCACTGGATCCCAAGACAGCCATGGGCAACAGGTACATCCTGGTCTTGGTGGACCATGCCACCCGGTACCCGGAGGCAATCCCTCTCAGGACAACGACGGCGCCAGTGGTGGGCCGGGCGTTAATGGGGATCTTTTCCCGTGTGGGATTCCCCAGAGAGGTGGTTTCCGATAGGGGGACCAATTTCATATCGAAGTATATGACATCCCTGTGGAAGGAGTGTGGTGTAACCTACAAGTTCACCACTCCTTACCACCCACAAGGAAACGGTCTGGTGGAGAGATTCAACCAGACCTTGAAAGGCATGATCAAGGGTCTAACAGAACCCATGAGGCGTAAGTGGGACGTCCTCTTGCCATGCCTACTCTTTGCATACAGGGAGGTGCCTCAGAAGTCTCTTGGGTACAGCCCCTTTGAGCTCCTGTATGGCCACCCTGTCAGAGGACCTCTGAGTTTGGTGAAGGAAGGCTGGGAGGCGGCTCCCAGGAAAACTCCCCAGGATGTATTTAGCTACATGCTGGCCTTTAGAAACCAAACTGCCCGCTTCAGGAAACTCGCTCAGGCGAACCTAGAAGCAAGCCAGGAAGAAATGAAGAGATGGTATGACCAGAACGCCACTCTGGTCGAATTTCAACCTGGGCAGAAAGTGTGGGTAATGGCCCCAGTGGCACCTTGTGCCTTGCAGGACAAGTGGACTGGGCCATATGAGGTAAAGGAGCGCAAAAGTGACGTCACCTACCTGGTGGATTTGCAGGCTCCAAGGAACCCGTTGAGGGTCCTCCACGTGAACCGCCTCAAGCCCCACTTCGAGAGGTCCGAAGTGAGTATGCTCTTGGCGACAGATGATGGGGTGGAAGAGGAGAGCGAGCCTCTCCCTGACCTCCTGTCTACCAAGGAGCATGATGGGTCAGTAGAGGGTGTGATCCTCTCCCCTACTCTGACTCAGGAGCAGCAGGGGGACTGTCGCCAGTTGTTGGGACAGTTCGCCCCACTGTTCTCTCTGACCCCCGGTGTTACTCACTGGTGTACCCATGACGTGGACACCGGTGACAGCCATCCTGTGAAGCACAAGATTTACAGGTTGACTGACCGGGTCAGAGCCAGCATCAAGGAGGAGGTCTCTAAGATGTTGGCGTTAGGGGTGATTGAGCCCTCCCACAGTCCTTGGGCCAGCCCAGTGGTCTTGGTCCCAAAGGCTGCGGCGCCCGGTGCCACTCCAGAACTCCGGTTTTGTGTGGACTACCGTGGGCTCAATGCCGTCACCAGGACTGACGCGCACCCCATCCCCAGAGCTGATGAGCTCATTGATCGGTTGGGAGCTGCCCGGTTCCTCAGCACGTTTGATTTAACGTCTGGGTACTGGCAGATTGCCTTAACCGATGGGGCCAAGGAGAGATCAGCATTCTCAACCCCAGAAGGTCATTACCAATTCCGGGTGATGCCCTTTGGGTTGAAGAATGCCCCTGCCACCTTTCAGAGGTTGGTCAATCAGGTGTTGGCTGGGCTGGAGGATTTCAGTGCCGCCTACCTGGATGACATTGCTGTGTTCAGTTCCAGCTGGGAAGAACATATACAGCACCTTGAGAAAGTGTTGAGGGCTCTGCAAGGTGCAGGCCTCACGATCAAGGCCAGTAAGTGCCAGATCGGGCAGGGTTCTGTGGTGTACTTGGGACACCAGGTAGGAAGCGGCCAGGTGGCGCCCCGACAACCCAAGATTGACACCATTCTGGCTTGGGAGCCCCCAAGACCCAGACAGAGGTGAGAGCCTTCTTAGGTCTCACCGGTTACTATAGGAGATTTGTTAAGGGCTATGGCACCATCGTTGCCCCCTTAACAGAGCTGACCTCTAAGAGGCAGCCCAGGAAAGTGATCTGGACTGAGTCCTGCCAGAAAGCTTTTGATGCCCTGAAGGCAGCCATGTGCACGGCGCCCGTGCTCAAGGCACCTGACTTCTCCAAGGAATTCGTCGTGCAGACTGACGCTTCAGAGCATGGTGTGGGAGCGGTGCTCTCACAACTGAACGAAGAGGGCCTGGATCAGCCTGTAGTCTTCCTTAGCAGGAGACTACTTCCCAGGGAACAGAGGTGGAGTGCCATAGAAAGGGAAGCTTTTGCTGTGGTCTGGGCACTGAAGAAGTTGAGACCATACCTGTTTGGGACTCACTTCCGGGTTCAGACAGACCACAGGCCCCTCAGATGGTTGATGCAAATGAGGGGCGAGAATCCAAAACTGCTGAGGTGGTCCATCTCCCTACAGGGAATGGACTTTACGGTGGAACACCGTCCTGGTACAGAACACGCCAACGCAGATGGTCTGTCCAGGTTCTTCCGCCTTAGTGAAGAGAACTCCAATGGGGTTGGGTAGTTCTCCCTACTTTCAGCTGGAGGGGACATGTGTTAGACTTGGCATCTTTTGGCGCGTTTCCCCTGACTTTTTGCTTTCTGACCTCCCGGTTTTGACTCTGTTTTTGCTGGTGTGATGATTCTGCGCCCTTTCCTCACTGCGGTCCAGTGGGAAAGTGCAAGTGCTCCTGTATAAAATGTGTTATGGATTGGTGTTTCCATGATTGGCCTATTTGGTTTATCTGTCAGTCCCTTGTAAAGTGCACTGCGAGTGCCAGGGCCTATAGACCAAATGCTGTTGGTGGGCTGCAGCACTGGATTGTGCCACCCACGCAAACAGCCCGTAAAATGTAACTCGGGCCTGCCATCGCAGAGCCTGTGCGCAGCCTGGGGCTGCCATGTCGACTTGGCAAGTGCACACACTTGCAAGTCCCTAAACCTTCCCTTTGCTACATGTTAGTCACCCCTAAGGTAGGCCCAAGGTACCCCTGTGGGCAGGGTGCGGTGTATGCGAAAGGTAGGACATGCCCGGGTGTGTGCGGCATGTCCTGATAGTGAACTACAGCCTAGTACGTTTTTCACTATTGCAAGGCTACCTGTTCCCCCTAGGCCAGAACGGGCAGTTTTGATTATTACAGTTTATAATCCTAACTGACCCCGGGAACATGGTAGAAATTCGAGTTTAGTATGCCTGGACTCAGAATGATAAAATGCATCTTTTAGTGAAGTTGGTTTTAACATTCTGCGTTTGAAAATACCCCTTTTAGAAAGTGGGTATTTTCTTGCCTAACCATCCAAGCCTGCCTCTGCGAGGTTGTGTATTCCTTGTCTGGAATGTGAGTGACAGGGGCTGGGGGATGCCAGGAGACAGGGTGAGTCAGCGCAGGGCTGAATAGCCAGATCGACCTGTAGATGGGTGGGAGGGGTCGCACCTGGGCCCTGAATAGGACAGTGCCTTCCCTCCACAATGCTGGCTCCACCTCCTGTGGTGCGTCTGATGTCCCTGGCCTACTCACTGAAAGGAGGGACGGAGACTTGTCAACAAAGTGCTCCAGAACTGGTTTGGACTAGGCGAAGGCCTCTCTGCCTTCAGAGAACAAAGGAATTTGGGATATAAATATTGGGGCCCTGACCCCATGAATTTAGATCTCGCTGGAATCAAGGAACCTGCCAAGACGAAGAGCTGGAAGAGCTGCCAGGAGGAGTACTGCCCCTTTGCTGTGTGTTGCTTTGTTGGGTTGGCCTGCAGCTGCTGCTTCTGCCTTGGGCAGTGAAAGGACTGGACTGAACTTTCTACAAACTTGTGCTGAGTATCTCCAAGGGCCAGGAACCGAGCTGGCCTCCTGTTAAGAAGTCTCAGGGACTACAAAGACTTCACAAGCCTCTGGGTACCGCTTCTGGAACGCTGTTTCAGTTGCCACAGAGGAAGGGAACTGCAACCGCCTCCGTCAACCGAATCCATCCCTGGCCGGTGACCTGTTTGCACCGCAGACCGCATCGCCCCGCTTCGCATCGCAACCCAGGTCTCACCGTGGGCGACGTCCAACCCCCCCAACATCGAGCCGCTGCTTGCACCGTGACCTGTGGGCACCGCAGTTCGCATCGCATCGCTTCACTGGGCCAGCCGGACCAGACCGACACTGTCGCTGCAACTGGCTCAAGAGTCGAGACCGCACCGCAGTTGGGGCACCGCTCGCACGTCTGCGACGCACCGCTCCGACTCGCACCGCTGTCCGACGCCATCTCCCACACTCCGGCTAGGTCGCCTGCATCGCAACCTGTCAGCACCGCATCGAGCATCGTCTCGCCCTGCATCGCACGCCTTGGACTCACCGACTCCGTCTGCCCGACGCTCATCGAGCCGCTGCCTGCACCGCATCGAGGGACACCGCACCTTGCATCGCTCCGTCTTGCACCGCAACCGCGACGAACGCCGACCGGCTCGTACACTCCGTACCAGCCACAACGAGAAAGGTACTGTGACCGAGTCTGTTCACGACTCTGCTGGCCCGTATCGACGCGGTCGGCTGGAACTGTTAGACTCTGTGGTTTTCAGCATCACGGTAGGCTCGGACGGAGCTACCGACTCGTACGAACTTTGCTTTTGTGCTATTCCTGCAAAGAAGAAGTTACCTTATCAAGCATTCATTCGTAAAGTATAGTATTGTGGATTTTTGTCGTAATTGGTCTTGTCTTGAGTATATAAAATATTGGTTATTTTTCTAAACTGGTGTGGTGTCCGTTTGTAGTGCTTACACTGTATTACTGTTGGTTATGTGCAAATGCTTTACACACTGCCTCTGAATTAAGCCTGACTGCTCGTGCCAAGCTACCACGAGGGTGAGCAGGGGTTACTTCACGAGTGTAACAACCCTTACCCTGACTAGGAAGAAGGGTCCCTACTTGGACAAAGGTGCAAGCCCTTGCCAACTAGAGATCCCATTTCTAACAGCGTGGCAATGGGTAAGCCAGCCCCCTCTATTAAAAAAAGATTGAGTTGTATGGAGAGACCCCACAGAACATTAAATCAAAAAAATTAATGAAAGTAGTTAAGACAGCAGGGAAAAAGAAGATGGGCTGCCAAAGACCAACACTGTTTCACTTCCAGGTCACAGACCTAAAACACACTTTTGGAGTTGCCTGCCACACTGACCCTTGAAAATAGGGTGTTCCCATCAAGCGGGACCAAATAAACCGAAACCAGTTAATGTTAAAACACATAAACATGCAAACCATCACTGCACAAGCATAGCACTTAATAGTGCATGAGCAGCAACAACAAAGATGGCAGTTTTATGTATTCATATATTCAGGAAAGATGGATAGTTTTACAGATAAAACTTCTATCTTTTCTGCTGTGTATGGGAGGAATAAAGGAGTTGATGCATAGTATTGTTCTCCAATGCCTTGCCATAAAATAACTTGTGCCAATGGTATCTGAGTTCCAAACCCTCTATCATCCCCTCTATCATCTCCAGAAGGAAGCATTGCCTAGTCTTCCAAAGTCAAGTGCATGAAGTCCTAACTTGTCTTTCTTTGGATTCCAGTCCAGGGTAGACATGGCTTGGCAGTTCGGTCTGGACTGTTCCCATGAGGCACAGGGTCAAGACTGATTTGCAAATGGCTATGTCTGAACTGGGGTGGCAAAGTGAGCTAAAGAATGTTGATGGATTTAACCCAGATCTGTGACTGGGGGTGAGTGTTTGAAAAGTTTCAGCACTCCATCCATCATCTCCTTGTGTTTGCTTTGTTCGCCCTAAGTTGGCAGGGTATGCCCAGACGTGGGTCCCTTGCTCACTTTGCCACTGGATTCAAGCTAGCCTGGCTGATGAGGGCTGTTAGCCCGAAACCGGTTCCAGGATGCTTGATTCCAGTCCAGGGTAGACATGGCTTGGCAGTTCGGTCTGGACTGTTCCCATGAGGCACAGGGTCAAGACTGATTTGCATATGGCTATGTCTGAACTGGGGTGGCAAAGTGAGCTAAAGAATGTTGATGGATTTAACCCAGATCTGTGACTGGGGGTGAGTGTTTGAAAAGTTTCAGCACTCCATCCATCATCTCCTTGTGTTTTCTTTCTCTAGAACCTCATGTGGCTCATCATGCAGTCTTATTTTTTGCTTGCCTTTGGACTAATCGAAGGATACAATCTTCATATGTGATCAATGTGCCTTTTGTTAGGACTTCGCTGCCTTCACTTATTGTATAATTCAAAATTATTCCAATAGTCATATATCCAATGTATGTAATGAATGTATTTCAGTAATATTGAAGAAGAGAGAGAAGTCAAGTCAAACTCCAGATCTATGATTATGATTAATTAACGTATAGAGTACTCATCGCTTGGGAATCCTAGTTTGATTCCATCTATCCTGACTACAGGAGGATGTTATATGAAAAAGGGCCTGATTTAGATCTTCGCAGAACTACTGTCATCCCGCTACGACGGTGGTTCTGAGTACTCCGTCGAGCTGACAGTGGTCCACCCGCCGTATTTAGATGTTGCAGCAATAGACAGTTTCCCGTCATGGTGGCAGTCTTCACAGCTGGCTATCAGCACTCCGTCACCATCAGGCCGGCAGGGTGGCGCCAGGCCAACTTAGATGGTCCCGTTGTGCTGGCGGTGTCCTGGCGACGGAGTCTTGATGGAGTGAGGCCATGGTGGTGTGGAGACAGGTAAGTACTACTCATCATTATCTTACTACACATTTATGTTGTGAATCTGTCAATATGTATATGTAGGTAATGTGTAATGCCATTTTTATACATATTGCATTGCATATCAGCAACATACACACCCTACTGTATGTACACCCACCGTCACCACAAGCACCCATACCCCCCCCCCCCACTAATTTTGTTTTTTTTATGTGTCAATGAAGGTGTTTAAATTTAACCACGATAAGTTGTGAGATGAACACTTATGCATGACACATAAAAGATTGATTGTAAGAGCAATGTAAAAATACATGAGGTGAAAGCAGATGTTAACAGACGATTCTTAGTGAGACAAGGGACATAGACGCCTACCTTAGATTCAGACAACGACGGGGTTGCTGAGCATCGTTGTCAAGTAGCAGCAGCTCAGGAAGGACCTGGACAAAGGGGTTCAAGATGAAATCGGAAGAGGGAACCCGAAAAAAAGTACGTTTTCACCTTTTTTTCTTCATTTCTGCCCACCTGAGTTTTGAGGTTTCCCCGCCACAGTTGTCTCGATAAAAAGGCACATCCTAATCGGTTCAGCTGTATTCTTGGCAGGACTCTTTCCAACAGCTGCTTATGCCTCTGATGCTGTCGACGCAAAATTCTGGCAGAGCTGGCGGGACTCCAATGGTGTCCCCGCCAGAGACCCGCCAACATCTAAATACAGCGGGTGGACTGCCAAGTCGGCGGGCTTGAAAATCGTTGAAAAAGCGATGGCAAGACCAGATCGGCCAACATCTAAATCAGGCCCTAAGTAGAATTATGTAGTAGACAGTACAGAGTTGTAAGTCTGGTTTGGTGTCAACTCTGGGTACCTGTGACATTCTCCTGTCGAATCACAGCATATATATAGTTGGGCCTAAGCATTGGCTGGAGCAAAGATGAGTGAAACCTATAGTTGCTTACACATACCATTGTTGCGCTGGTTGATACAGTGTGGTATTAGTGTGATAGGGTGAGTTTTGGGTGCTTTTGCCATGCTGCAGCGATATTGGAGATGTGCTTAAGCTTGAAGTGGAGCAAAATAAGTGGAGTTAAATATTAATTTTCATATTCTCATATGCTGATTCCTCCCTTTCTATTCGTGGGTTATTGGCTCTACTTTGTGGGTTTCTTAGAGTCTGGAATTGCTTTGTTGTAAGGGGTACCTGCCATCTGATACAGAACGGCCAAGTCCTCGCTGACTTCCTTAATTGCATGTTCTTGGTGTTTCTTATCAATTCCAGAACTAACCTGCCTGAACAGAGAAGAAAGTTCCACCAAAATGAGTCTTTTTGTCAGTAGGGAGGCCAGTTTTGGGGCAGAATTTAGTCTACGTGTATTAACAAAGCTACTTTTGCATTGACCTGTAGACAGCGAAAAGTACTTTGAAAAGGGGAACCTTTGGCCATGGGTTCTCTATGAAGTGTTTAGAAAGCTTGAGTAGTGTGGTCACTTAGGTGCAGTAATTCCTTGATGCAGTATTCTTTGGGTTATATCACACTATACAGAGAATACATTTGCATGTAAAATGCCACAAAAAATATTGAAAATATAAATATCACAACCCTATATTTAAACAGTAAACACACAAATATCGATGACCACAATACCACGGAAAAATTATCTAAACTACAACAATAGGCACGTGGCCAAGATGGCGGCGAGGTAGGACGCTTTGCTCTGTCGCTCCTGCTTGTTGCCGGCCCGGTAGCAACATCCACACTGCACCTACACGGCAAAGGGGGTGAACAGGCATCGGGACCCTTGCGCAGGGGGTTCTGGTAAAAACTGAGCGGATTTGCCCCACCACGAGGATCTGAGCCTGAGTCAAAGGGCTACAGAGGTGCGAACAGAGGAAGATGGCGGCAGCGGTGTGAGGTGTCGGAGGCCGGCCCCGGGATGGCCAGGGCGGTCTGTGGGGAGAGCGGCAGCCCTGCGGCAATCACAATTGGAGGCCGACAAAGTACAGATCGTCCCAACAGAGTTGGGCAGCGGTGGGGCCAGTGCCAAGAGAGAAGGTGCGGCTGGACAGCGCTGAGGCCTGGACTGCGGCAGCCTCTGTGAGCTCCGGGCCACGCGGCTTAGCACGAGGGCCTAGGTGCACGACCAGAGACTACCTGAGAGTGGACGATTGACTCGCGCTTCCCTCGAGTTGAAGAGCGCGGATGCTGAGCCAGCCCGAGGGGCAAGGGAGGGCCCCCGGTGGACAAACACCAGAGATCTACACCGCCGTGCCCGGCCCTGGGTTCTGCGCGGCCATATCTCGCCATGGACCCGACAGTGAGTGCCATCCCGGTGAGGGGGCTCCCAACTCAGAAGTGGTGGGGCACGAGCAGTAGCACCCCTAGCGCTAACGCCTGGGCCTAGGCCAAGAAAGGCCAGAAGGCGGGTGGCCGGCACATGTCCCCACAGCCACAGCATCCTTAGCAGCGAGCAACGTCCCAGTGGTGAGACATCTGAACACCCCATCGGGAGGGAACAGGTCCCCGCTCTGGCCCCCCCCTTTGGCCTAGGTAAAGGAGCGGCAGTCATCTGAAGTGACTGGCGCCAGATCGAAGCAGCAGCAGGGCCTCACACAACAAGGTGGCCTGCAGTGGGTCAGAGCCTTGAGAGGGGGCTGCCCAGAGAGTCCCAGGAGAGAGCCCGGGGCTTGCATCAGCCCCCACCACCACAGCTACCAGCCAGCTCGCACACACATTACGCGCCTCTTTGGCTGTGAAGGAGCAGGCCCGGTTCGCCCCTCCCTGCATCATACCGACCCAGCGGCCCCACTCGGGTGTCCGGGAGGGGGACATAGCAGAATCAACAGTGCACAGTGAGGTGCTGCTCTGGGCCGGGGGGGGCGGACTGGAGCCCGGGCCCCCGGGGCAGAGGGCAAGAGACGGCAGGAGGTTTGGGGCCCTCCCGCAGGCCCAGCAGAGCCCAGCACACTAGCACAAATGCACACAACTGGTCACAACATGGGCAAGAGTAGGCTACCCTAGAAGATGAGCCCAGTGACCCCTGATCAGGGGGCAAAAGCAATCATAAGAAACAGGGTCTGATGATGTCCACCAGCCGAGTGAAGAAAGATCGATCTCTCAAAGACATGCCCACACACCCTGCTGGCAGTGGCACAGCGGATGGCCCCGTATAGGGGGAGACACCCTGCACACAGACTGAAAGCACAGCGGAGGAACCAGTGACACGCATTTCTGAAGTGGCTCTTCACAATGCTCCGTGAGGATTTACAGACAGTCAAGAAAGACCTCATATTAGAAATCAAAGAAACCAGAAGAGATGTGGATGCACTCGGGGAAAGAGTTGCAGCTCTGGAAAATAAAGGGGACAACCGGGACGTGGAGGTGGAGGCCCTACAGCAGGAGGTTCTCCAACTCCAGGACCAGCATATAGACTTGCAATTCAAGCTGGATCGGTCCCGCAGGAACAACATTCGGATACGAGGAGTGCCGGCAAAAGCAGAGGGAGGAGATATCTTTGGCTTTGTGCTTGGTAACCCTCCCGGTACCGAGCTCAAACTAGACAGAGAACAGAGAGTGGGCCCACCCCGTTCTGACAAGGCTCCCCCGACGGACATCTTAGTCTGCGTGCACGACTTCCAAACCAAAGAGGAGATACTACGCAAAGCTCGGACTATGCATCCCGTCACATTCAAAGACCAAACCCCAACATTATATCAGGACCTTGCCTCGCTCACGCTACAAAAACGAAGGGAATTCAGTCCAGTTACCATGCACCTCCGTAAACAAGACATTGCATACTCCTGGCGCCATCCCTTCAGACTTATTTTTCGATGGGGTGGCAAGCTTCAGCAGCTGCGCTCCCTGCCTATTAATAGGTCTGGAACCGCCCGAGGAGAACAGCGGTGGGAGGGCTTTGTCCCCAACCCGAGGGGAGCAGCAACCAAGATGGCAGCGACAGGGGCGCAGACGATCCCAGAGAAAACAGGACCGGGCGGAGATAGCGAAAGGACAACAGGAGGCACTTGAATCTATTCCTGCTGCACTGGGAAAGACTGAGGATGTATGAGCATATCAAGAGGTCAGTTGCCCCACAGAGGCCTAGGGCGGGCTGCAGGCGGAGCGGGAGTCGAGGGATTGGCCACAATATGGACCCCAAATTTGTTTCCTGGCAGCCACGAATGGCTGAAGGACTGACTGTACACTTTATTAGTTAATCCAGTTCACCTTTTTCTAGAGTTTGTAGGGATTATTTTTGGGGTCCTCCATTCACCATACAATTACATCACAAGGTTTACTATAGAGGCTCATGGGTCTCTCATGCGAAAAGATAGAGAGCAGCCAGGGCAATCAGCGGGGTTTACTCACTAGATATACCGACCACCCTAAGCAATGCAACCTGCCTATCTTAAAATCCTCACCCTCAACGTGATGGGACTCAATAATCTGGTAAAGCGAAGAGCGATACTATCATACCTAGAAAGCACAAAGGCAGACATCTGTCTCCTGCAGGAAACCCACCTCCTTGCTTGAGACTGCCACAGGCTCAAGGCGGGCACGTTCCCCATTCAGTTGTTATCCTCCTGCCCTACCGAAACGTCGGGGGTGGCTATTTTGGTGTCCTGAGCTTTTAAGGGTAAAGTGGTTCAGAAAGAGGCCAAAATCAAAGGGGGGCTCCTTACTTACAGATTCACATTGCAGGGCCGGACACTGATTATAGGTTCAATATACGCACCGAATGAGGGACAAGAGAAATTCTTCCACATGGCGCTGACAGAGGCAACACCTACGGACAAACGTAAAATACTATTGGGAGGGGACCTTAACTTGGTTTTCAACAATATTCTAGACAGGCCAGCCCAGTGACATGGACAGGCAGGTGACTTGTCGACAGAAGGTCAAGCCCGGATGAGGGAACTAGGTCTGATAGACCTCTGGACAGCTTCCCACCCCCAAGCTAGGGAATACTCCTTTTTCTCTAATGCACACAAAACATACGCCAGGCTTGACTACCTTATTGGCACCAAGGACATTCACAAACTCGCAGCAGGTACAGAGATACTCACAGCAATACTTTCAGATCACGCAGCGGTAGTGGCCACACTGTCACTCCCCCCTATGCAGCACCCCTTTCGACAGTGGCGACTAAGAGACAGACATTTCCAACGCCCGGAAGTAGTGACACAAATTCAGCAAGCTATAGGGGACTACCTGCTACACAATGACACTCCGGAGATACGCACGGCAACACTATGGGAGGCGCTCAAAACCGTTATCCGGGGCTAATTCATTGCGATATCCGCTGCAGATAACACACTCCGATAGAAGAAAAGGGAGGGCCTATCCCAACAAATACGAGAACTGGAGCACATTTACCAGAGGACAGGGGCTCCCAGAATATGGCGTCAACTCTCAGCCCTGTGAGCACAATTAGCGGTGATCGATCTAGATTGGGCAGAGTATGCCGCCCTTCGTCTGCGTCACTCCTTTTACGTGGTGGGGAGGGACAGATGTGGCTGCCTCTTAGCCAGTGCTTTAAATGGGAAAAAATAAGTGCAGGTACTCATTAAAATAAGCTAGAGGTGTGGCAAGTGGGCGGAGCTAGGGGCGGGGCTAAAGGCAATATATGATGGTACATAATGGCTTCTGTACCAGTTGCAGCACATATCAAAACACATGAAATGCGTTTATGTAAACGAAACAGGTTAACTCATTACACAAAATGAAAGCCAAACAGGAGATGTTAACATATCATTGTTTTGTAATATTTGCTGTTTCTTAATGCCCTACTGTTATTTATTGTTGTTTGGCATAATACTATATATTCTCAAGCTCGCACACAGAAAGAAACAAGCAGACATGTACACAAAAGTATTCACATTCCCTCTAATATATCTCCTGAGAGTGTCCTGATACTCTCCCTCTTTCTTACTCAAAAACAGGCACAGACAAGCAGGCAAGCACACAGACATAAGCAAACACTCACACTTAAGTCCATTAATGATTTCAGAACTCAGCAAATAAGTTTGCACTATATAAAACTCTCCCCAAAAATATCTGGCATTTTTATCTGAAAAAGCGGTAAATCCTAACTTCACCGGTCACCTCACTTTACATTCCTCCCTCCCTCGTCCTTCTATGTTCGTCTCGTCTTTCCCCCAACCAAATGCATCAACAGTTGTCATGGGAGCTAATTCCTAGAGTGTTCCAACATTCCCTGCTGTGCATTGCCCTATGGGCAGGGCTAAATTCACACCCATTGTCCCAGTACCCTAGCCTAGTCAGTCCCTGTTATCTTGTAAATGCAGCAATTAGTGTTTGGGGGGGGGGGCACACAAAGGGGAGCAGCTCCTGTGCTAAACGAAGAGTAAAAGAAAAACGTCTTTGATGAAGGTCGAGGATTGTAGTGCGCTGCCACATGCTTTAGTAGGGCCAGTGCAATACACTAAATGGGACTGGATGACTGTCTGGCAGTCCCAGCCCATTTCACTCACCTAATGGAAATCACTTTCAGCCGAATTGTCTTTGCGCATCTGATCAACAG
This sequence comes from Calotriton arnoldi, assembly GCA_963921515.1. Lineage (NCBI taxonomy): Eukaryota > Metazoa > Chordata > Amphibia > Caudata > Salamandridae > Calotriton > Calotriton arnoldi. The sequence continues at coordinate 234,987 of CAWUFW010006683.1, read as the reverse complement.
TGCAGGGTCTGTCTAGACCCTGCACTGTTAATCACAGCGTGATGTAAGCCCTCTCAACACCCTGCAGTCTTTGGACATTAAAGTGGGCGCTGCTGGAGTCTTCAGCAGCGACTGCCCTTAGCTGGAGGAGATGCCTCACCTGCGCCTGCCGTGCCGCTGATCAGGGTACCGGTACTCTCTCTGGCTAAAGAGAAGTGCCGGTACTGACGGCAAGAAAATTCGGAAGTGCCGGTACTCAGTACCGGTGAGTACCGGCCCATTTAAAGCACTGCTCTTAGCACACAAACTGCCGAGAGCCAACAGAGGCAAGGCATCTTGGCGGTACATGATCAAGAAGGGGACCTAGTGTCAGAGGACACTGAAATAGTCAGGGTCTTTCAACTGGCTTGAAATATACAAATGACTATCTCAAATGTGTACTGCAACTAAAGCACAACTTTAAAAACAAGGAACAAATAACAAATGTTTAAAATAAAATAAAACAAACAAGGCTCCTAATTATGCTTTTTTTAAATAAATCGGCTCAACTAGCTCACTTTCCCTCTTAACAGACTGCAACTTAAGAAAACTGTGCTAAAAATAACACTAAAAAGACCTGAAAATCAGAATTCTACTATTAAAAGTAAAGACCACATCCAGAGTGTAAGTTAAAATGTGCCCCTGCAACGCAAAAATGTTAAAATAAAGATAGCATCACCTATTTTTTTTTAAATAATATTTATTTTCTCTTCTCTAAAAAACATAGATAAAATGGAGGAAACATCAAAATACATCAAATTGCAGAAAGGGAAGCTTTTATTAAATATATAGGATATAGATATAGTAAGGAAAGTTCCACCAGTGGTAAAACAAAGTGGAAAAGCACCAAATATAATTCAAACACATGATATAGCAAGGCTACCACTAAAAATTAAACAGGACCACCACAAAAAAAAAAAAGTTGAAAGCATTAGCAAACATAATAACCCCCTAATATTTTTTTTTTAAAGTCATAAATATTTTGAAGGACCTAAAAGAGGCCAATAAGAGCTCACAAAAACCAAACGTGACCGATACTTAAAAGTATTACACCAAACATTCTTGAACAAGCAACAGGCCAACTCCCTGGCATAACAATGCTAAAAATACCAATTACCAGAACATGTACAAAAGCTAGGGAAACATCAGTAGTACCTAAAAAGTATGAAGATATAGACATACCCCAACACTTAATAATCGCACATAAAAAATACACAGTTTTACTATATGACAACCTCAATAATGATAAATCAATAATAATTTATTAAACCATAGCAATGTACTAATCTTTTTTTAAACTTGATTTTAGTGGGCAGATACAGTGCTACTATCACATCTATTCAGGGCATTTAGCCGTGGCAATGACAGAGCTGGTGTGATGTTACATATACTACATACATCCCTTAACAGGGTAGAAACAGGGGTAACATGTGCAGTAGTATGCAAACAGAGGAGAACCAGAGGGGGAGGCAAAAAAGAAGAACTGGGCTTGCACACTGCCAAACCATTAGAAGCATCTGATTACTTGTTACATATACGGATATGTTCGTTGTCGCCAGGAGAGGACAGCACAGTTAAAGTACAGGTACTGCAAATAAATGACAGAACTGGGGTGGGGGAAAAGTGGGCAGGGGGGAAATTCTTGTTTGCAATTACAAAACAAATCTGTCTGGCAAGGCATTAGCAAAAACATTTATTTTCATGCAACTGACCGAGGGCGCTGGCCTATGGAGAAAGCACTGTGTTGGCAGATGCTGGTGGCTGGGCCATCTGAAGGGAGTCAATGGCATCTGCCCCAGATTTAAAAACTTCAAGCAAAGTGTCCCAGAGTTGTGATATAGGATATTTCGGGAGACCTCGTAATTCCTCTGAGAGTATGGCTGTGCTTTCAGCCATCGCCCATACCGCCACCGACTGGGCCCATGCAAGTAGCTGGGGGGTGGGGGGGGGGCACTGATTTCCAGTAACGTGTGATCCCCCTCTTAGCCAAAAAGAGCTATAGGTGAAGGAATTTGGCAACAGCTTTATTGTGCTTTGTGCATTTAAGCAGGCCAAGAGATTAGATGTCCCAAGTCATGACAGATGCCCAATAGTCTGACAGTTAAGGACATGACCAGGAACATCTGTCTGAAGTCCACGTCCATGGGCAGGCAATGGGGACAGGAACCATCTGTACGAAAGAAAAACTGATTGATTTTCACAGGAGTGAGGTATGCTCTATGAAGGACATAGAACTGAATTAGCTTGATCCGCATGTTCCATGAGACAGTGGCGGGATAGGCCAGATCTTTATTCCACCGGTAATGAAGCGTCAGGAGAGACAAATAGGTGTGTTCGTGCAGTGCTTTAGTGAACCATGTCATCAGGTGGCACCCTGATCCCAACAAATGGAGATGTTGGAGCACCTGATGGTTTTTCTGCTCGGGGTTCAGTGTACCCCAGTGTGTTAGCAGTGTATCGATGATCAAGTTGTATGTGAGGAACTGCCCTGGGGGAGCCCAGTTTGGTCCCGTAAGTTGGTAAATGGGATGAGTGCAGCTTCCGAAGTCATCTAGGGAATGAAGGACTGCATCATTCCAGGGGCTAAGGCCATCAACGTGACTTGTGTGTGATCCCTGGGCTTGCCGAGTAGCAGCAGCAAGGATGCATGCGGCGTGAGTGTGCTGGTGAGGCATAAGCAACGGAGATAACACAGCAGTGCCACGAACAATAGACGAATGGGTGGGAGGGGTGTGGGGTGAAAGAGGCAAAGCAGGTGCTCCAATTTCCACAGAGGGAATGTCAGGGTCGCAGTCTCATCGAGGTTGCATTCAGCAAACCACAGGGCCACCGACTGTAGCAGGGCTGCTGCACACAGCCGGAGGGCAGGGTCAGCCAATGCGGAGGCTTGCTGGAAGAGGCAGGACTTGCCCCAGTTGGCTCGCAGACCCAATACATTGGGTCTGGAGGTAAGAGGATGCTCAACTGTAGACAAGGGCGCAGCAATGCCCAGCAAGTAAAGACGCACGTCATCGGCGTAGAGTGAGAAAGCGCGCACGCCATCTCCAACACAGGATTCCCCAGTCCCGTCCCTGCTCCCTCAGTTTATGCGTTAGGGGTTCCACGGCCAGGGAGAACAGAAGTGGGGAGAGAGGGAAGTCCTGACATGTGCCTCAGCCTATGCGGATAGGATACGAGATGATCCTACCAGTCTTGATCTGTGCCATCAGCACCGTGAATAGGAGTTTAATGAGCCCCAGCCCGCAGGGGCCTAGACCGAATATGGTCAACACCGCAAAGAGGTAGTCCCACTCCAGCGAGTGAAAGGCCTTCTCCAGGTCTAGCACCAGACAGCCGGATTGTGGCTAATGGCCCGGTGTCTGCTCCAGAACCCGGAACAGGCAGCGAAGGTTCAGGGAGGTGCTGCGCCCCAGTACAAAACCATTCTGGTCCTTGTGTACTAATCACGGAATCACTGGCGCCAGCCTGTCTGCTAAGATTTTACCAAGAATTTTATTGTCAGCGTTGAGCATTGCAAAGGGTCTGTACAAACTGAGGTCAGATGGGTCACTCCTCGGCTGGGGGATTGTAGGAGAGTAGGATCTGCCTCTTATGTTGCCCCCACTTTTTTTCTGATGTTTACACTGGTTTCTGGCTATAGTCTGGCTGGGACCCTGCCAATCAGGGCCCCAGCCTCTCTGTTCTCTCTAAACGATTTGGAGTGCACTCTAGGTGCACCAGTGATTGGAAACTGTGGTACCTTATGAGTCCCTAGTATATGGTACCTTAGGTACCAAGGGCATAGGTACTTCACAGGCCTACCAGGGGCTGAAGCATGTATTATGCCACCCCTGGGAAGCAGACTAAATCTGACACCACAGGCCTGCTACTGCAGCCTGGGTGAGGAAGTGCTAGCATCCCTCACTGAGATATAGGTCCCCTATATCTCTCCTGCACACACATTGAGACTTATCAGTCACCCCTAAAACAGGCCCTATCAATCCTGAGGGCAGGGTGCTTAGTTTCCATGTGAGGGGGTGCCTCTGCCTGAGCAGGGCCCTCTGCAGCTCTCAGAGTCCATTCTCTGGGGCTGTTTGTGGATGCGGCTAAACCATATACTTTTAAGTGCATTATATCCTCGCGGTAGAATGCTAACTTTGGAATGGCTGCATCGAAACATGTCGTGTTTGGTGTCAAACATCTTGTAATACTACCCCCGCCAGTCCTGGCGGCGGGGGTAGCATTCCACCCTTCTAGAGGGATAGACATGTACCTACTGTGGAAACGCGGTAGAATCCTGCAGAGCCCTGGCATCACAAAATGGATGCCACCAGTCACAGACACTGGGCTGCCCTCCTGCTGATGACCAACACTCGCAGAGGAGGAAGCCCAACAATAGATATCCTGTCCCAAGGGGGTGTGACCACCTTCCAGACAGGGTTTAGTGTATTGGGGCTGGGTGGGTGCACTCTTAGAGTGCTTTGAAGTCCTGCACTGGGGGAGCAGAAGGCTCCTCTGTGCATACCCCAGTTCAAACCGGCTCAGGGGCTACCTGCCCCTGCTCTGGCGTGAAACTGGACAAAGGAAGTGGGTGCAGCCACCCACTCCCTGACCCTCCCATAGGTAGGGTCATAGAGCTAGTCCCTCCCTTTCTTTTAGTATAAGAGGGGGAACCTGTGCATTGCAAACTAGATTTCCCTGGACGACGCTCTGAAGAAGAATCCCGGACCTTCGATGTTCCACTACCTTTGGAAGACTGAAGAATCTCCCTTGGAGTCAAGGAGTGACTCCCCTGCTTGGCAGGCACCAAAAACTACAAACGACGGTCGTAAACTATGCTGCTCCCGCCGGAGTCCGAAGTCCCTGCAGCCCAAGAAGTGGATTTCCTGACTTCCTAAAGGCCATCGTGAGTCCCCAGCGAAGCTGAGGCCAGTGGACCCCAAGAGTGACGAGGAACCGCGACCCCTGTATACCGTGCACTATTGTCGAGTGCAACCCCTTAACAACGTTCCACGAACTTGTGCTTTGGACCACGTGTGGTCCTAGCCTCCAGCAGGAATCCCTCCGAAGATCAGAGGCCTGCCACATCCCGAGTGACCGTGGGCCCCTGTTGAGCAAATCCTCCCGAGGCATCTTTGCGATCCCTTGCCAGCCGGCTTGTGGGTCCCCAGAAGACTTTCTAAAGAAACCAAAGGGCTCCCCTGGTTGCTCCAGGCCTGCCCTGACTTACCCTCGCTGGGGGAGTCCCACAGACCTTGCTGGTCTGCGCCATTGCCTCTTTACACTTTCCCCAAGACTTGCTGTTACCAAGGCTTGTTGGCTCCAATCGAGTCGCTGACACCGCAGTAAGCTGCAGACATTGTGGGACACGCCGAATCCAGCTCCTAGTTGTTGTCGACGCCTCCTGGACCTCGTGGCTGAAGAGTCAAGGCAACCGTGAACGACTTGAATCTTGCGACGACGGTGGGCATCCATCTTCCTTGCCCCGAGTCACTGCCAAGTGACTTTGAACACTGTCCCCTCTGCTTTCAGGTCTTCCATCTTCCGAATCCAGGCTTGGATTCCTCCGGACACTTCTCCTGTCGCCGCAAGCAGCAAGTCTTCACTGGCTCCCATTGAAAACGACGCCGCGACCCGACACCAAAGGACACCTATGCACCCGGCTCCCCTGGGTGAGGTAACTTCAGCACTACGGTGCTCCTGTGGGTGTGGGCCCTAGAACTACTTACCCTGTAAGTGACTTGCTTGTAGCTTCCCTAGAAGTGCCCTAAAACTCTTATTTTCTAAGTGCGACAATTGCACTGACTCGTACAGGGTTCGCGTCTGTGTTAAACACACCGCGTCCATCTCCTTTGTAACACTATCTAGAACTGTGTCCTTCGACTCGTACTGAGTCCGATCGGTGTTCGCCTCGAACACACAAGGGGCCTGTAACATCGAGACCTCCATTGCACTGACTCGCACAAGGTTCGCGTCTGTGTTAGACACAGCGCGTCCATCTCCCTTGCAACTCTATCTGTAACCGCGTCCTTCGACTCGTACAAGGACCGATCGGTGTGTTCGCCTCGAACACGCAAGGGACCTTTAACATTGAAATCTCTATCGCGTCTGAGCGCATAGACTCGCACAGGACTCGCACCGGTGCCAGGACACCGCGTCCGTCCCATGTGGGTCTCCTACAACTACCTGGGGTGGTTCTTGGGGGTCCCTCGATTCTAGATGCCCTAGACCTAGGTCTAGCCAAACTAAGATTGTGATATTCGATTGTGCTAAACTTATTTTGATAACATTTGACTTGTACATATGTTCCTGACTTCTAATCTCATAAAGAGATTAGTAGAGAGTGTTTATTAATAAATACATATATATTTGATATATATACCTGTGTGGTGTCTTTTCATTTGGTGATTCAAGAGATTGTGTGGTAAAACAAGCTGCTTTACATTCCTTCAAGACTTAGCCTGAAGGCTGCTCTCCACAGCTACCACTAGGATAGCTTTCTATAAAGGTTGTCTTAAACCTATCTACCATAAGAGTCGAATTGTTCTGGTGCAAGGTGTCCACTTTAATTAGTGAACAGCATATACCAGGCCAACTTCTCACATTGGTGGGCAGCGTGTGGGATTCCAGCTTGCTATTGTTTTACCAGAAAATCTCTATTTGAATTACTAACTGAAAACCACTATAGGTACTTAAGGTACATTTAAAGTCAAGGTTAGTATCAATAAGTTCTACTGAACTTAGAGCTGTGTGCCAAGGGATAGCACACCCTTTCTACAGCTCAAGCTAGTATCAGTAGGCCACAAACTAGTGTAGGTAGTACAACACTGCACAACACTAGAATGTCCTTAAAGGGTGGAACCAGTGGATCCACTCAGCCTCAGTATAAGGACATGGCTTTCTCTGACTTGAAAGCCATGTGTGTTGAAAGACACCTGAAGCTAGGACAGAGTCCCTCCACCCTACACCTGATAGATCTGCTGACAGCAGATGATCTTAGATTGGCTCTAGGAGCTAATGGGTCTGAATCAGTGAGTGGGTCAATTACAGTATCTGGGTCAGATGATGAAAATCAGAATGACCAAGACTCTGTGATTGAAGGGCCAGGCCTCAAGGGGCCTGAAAAGGACAGAGGAATTCTCCCTAAGAGAGCTGACAGAGTGGAGGAGAGGCATAGGTCCCCTTCAAGGGAATCTGACCACTCTTATCACTCTGGCAGAGAATTTGTCCACCAGAGGAACTCATACTTTCCCATAAGAGAGACCTCCTCTGAAAGAATGTGCAAACTGCTGCAGTATGAGGAAGCAAGAGTTGCCCTCAGAACCAAGCAGTTGGCACTGGATAGAGAAGCCCTGGAGATCCAGAGAGCTTCTAGAAGAGAGGGGTTAGAACCCCTTGGTGGCAGCAACAGTGTCCCTAGAGGCAGAGAATCTATTCCAGACCATAGGAACCTGAGCAAGGTTGTTCCTCCCTACCAGAGTGGGGATGATATCCACAAGTGGATAACTGCTATGGAGAGGGTCTGTAGAGTACAGCAGGTCCCCCAAAAGCAGTGGGCAGCAATCTTGTGGCTCTCCTTTTCAGACAAAGGTAGAGACAAGCGCCTCACTGTTAGAGAAGAGGATGCTGATAATTATGAAGTCCTGAAGAGTGCACTGATAGATGGGTTTGGCTTAACCACTGAGCAGTACAGGTTGAAGTTCAGAGACACCCAGAAGGCACAGACTCAGGACTGGACTGACTTTGTAGATTGTGCAACCAAGGCTCTGGAGGGTTGGCTGGTTGGCAGTAGGGTTACTGATTTCAAGGGATTGTATAATCTGATGATGAGAGAACAGATCCTTAATAATTGCCAGAACCAGTTGTTGCATCAATACCTGGTGGACTCAGATCTGACCTCTCCCCAAGAATTGGGAAAGAAGGCAGACAAATGGGTCAGAACCAGGGTGAGGCAGAAACCCCAGAACCAAGGGGATGACACCAAGAAGCAAGATCCTAAGGGCTCTGAGAAAGGTGGGGATAAGTCAAAAGACCAGAAGTCTTCACAAGGGCCCCAAAAATCTGCATCTGGTGGGGAGTCACAATCCAACAAGGGAAAAGGCCAAAAGAAGCCCTGGTGCAAATTCTGTAAACAGAAAGGGCACTGGACTTCTGATTGTAACAAGTCCAAAGACCAAACCACCACCACTCCTGCCCCTAAGGCAACTGTTCCCCCTAGCTCAGCTACTGGTGGAGGTGGTACTCAGAATAAGGGTGTAGTAGGGTTGACCCTGGGTTCTGAAGTGGACTCTGACCTAGTCAGAGTGCCCACTCAGGCAATGCTGATTTGTGAGGGAGACCTTAATATGTCCTTCCTAGTAAGTCCCAGTAATCTGGGCAAATACAAACAGCAGCCTGTAATAAATGGCAAACAGGCTTTGGCATTTAGGGACACAGGTGCTAGTGTCACCATGGTGGCAGAGGATCTTGTGGACCCTGGACAGATCATCCTGGGCGAAATGTACCAGGTGACCAATGCAAGCAATGTCAGGAGCAACCATAGTCTGGCAGTTGTGAATTTCTCCTGGGGAGGGGTAACTGGCCTCAAGAAGGTTGTAGTCAGTGCAGACCTCCCTGTCGAATGTCTATTGGGCAATGATCTAGAGACTTCAGCCTGGTCTGAAGTAGAGTTATGGACTCATGCTGAGATGTTGGGCATCCCTGCAGAGGTATTTGCTGTGACCAGGTCACAAGCAAGAATGCATAACACTGAACCAGCTCTGGATCCTGGAACAATGGACCAGATGCTTCCCAAGAGGAGGAGCAGTAGGGTAAAGGCAGTGCCTTCCCCTCTGTCTCAGATCTCAGATTCACCCCCAGAGGGAGGTGAAGCAGATCCTGAAGAAGGAACTGCCCCAGAGGGGCCTGATCAGGTTGAGTTCCTGGGGCAGGGGGCCCTTCTAGGGAAGATCTGAGTAAGGAGCAACAGTGCTGCCCCTCTCTTGAACCCCTCAGACAGCAGGCTGCTGCTGAGGCTGCTGGGAGTGCTAGTGGGTCCCATAAGGTTTATTGGGATGAGGGACTCCTATATTCTGAGGGTAGAGACCCAGCCCCTGGAGCCACCAGAAGGATGGTAATACCTCAGAAGTTTAGGGGGTTCCTCTTGACCCTAGCACATGACATCCCTTTAGCAGGACACTTGGGCCAAAACAAGACCTGGGACAGGCTTGTTCCACATTTTCATTGGCCACATATGTCAGAGGACACAAAGGAGTTTTGTCGCTCCTGTGTCACATGCCAAGCCAGTGGTAAGGCAGGTGGCACAACAAAGGCCCCCTGATACCACTACCTGTGGTGGGGGTACCCTTTGAAAGGGTAGGGATTGACATTGTTGGTCCCCTTGACCCTCAAACTGCATCTGGGCACAGTTTTATCCTGGTGGTAGTGGATCATGCCACCAGGTACCCAGAAGCAATTCCCCTGAGGACCACCACAGCCCCTGTGGTGGCAAGAGCCCTCATTGGAGTTTTCTCCAGAGTGGGTTTCCCAAAGGAGGTCATTTCTGACAGAGGTACCAACTTCATGTCAGGATATCTGAAAGCAATGTGTAAGGAGTGTGGTGTAACTTATAGGTTCACCACCCCCTATCACCCACAATGCAATGGTTTAGTTGAACGCTTCAACAAAACCTTGAAAGGAATGATTAAAGGACTCCCAGAAAAGCTTAGGCGGAAATGGGACCTTCTTCTTACTTGCCTGTTGTTTGCATACAGAGAGGTTCCACAGAAGGGGGTTGGTTACAGCCCATTTGAGCTTCTATTTGGGCATCCTGTGAGAGGTCCACTGTGTTTGGTAAAAGAGGGCTGGGAGTTACCTCTCAAGCCCCCAAACAAGATGTGATGGACTATGTACTTGGTCTCCGCTCCCGGATGGCTGAGTACATGAAAAAGGCAACCAAAAACCTGGAGGCCAGCCAAGAATTACAAAAAGCTTGGCATGACCAAAGGCTGTACTGACTGTATACCAGCCAGGACAGAAGGTGTGGGTATTGGAGCCTGTGGCCCCAGCAGCCCTCCAGGACAAGTGGAGTGGCCCCCATACAATACTTGAACAGAAGGGAGAAGTCACCTACCTGGTGAATCTTGGAACTCCCAGGAGCCCCCTGAGGGTGCTCCATGTCAACAGATTAAAGCCATATGTTGACAGGGCTGACATGGGCTTGCTCAAGGCAACTGATGAGGACCAGGAAGAGGAGAGTGACCCTCTCCCTGACCTGCTCTCTCAGAACCCTGATGATGGGTCAGTAGATGGTGTTGCTTTGGCAAGCAGCCTCACTGACCATCAACAAACTGAGTGCAGACAAGTTCTGCAACAGTATAGACATATGTTTAGCCTGACCCCTAGTCAGACTTCCTGGTGCACCCATGAGGTGGACACTGGAGACAGTCTGCCTGTCAAGAATAAAATCTACAGGCAACCTGACCATGTCAGGGACTGTATCAGGACTGAAGTCCAGAAAATGTTGGAGCTAGGTGTAATTGAGCCTTCAGATAGCCCTTGGGCTAGCCCAGTAGTCCTGGTACCCAAGCCTCATACCCAGGGTGGTAAGAAAGAAATGAGGTTTTGTGTAGACTACAGAGGCCTCAATGCAGTCACTAGGACTGATGCCTATCCCATACCAAAGGCAGATGAGCTGATTGATACTTTGGCCTCAGCCAAGTATCTAAGCACGTTTGACCTAACAGCTGGCTACTGGCAGATCAGATTAGCTGATGATGCAAAAGCCAAAACAGCATTTTCGACCCCTGGTGGGCACTACCACTTTGTGGTGATGCCCTTTGGATTGAAAAATGCACCTGCCACTTTTCAGAGGTTGGTGAATAAAGTTCTGACAGGGATGGAAACTTATTGCTCAGCTTATCTAGATGATATTGCTGTCTTTAGTTCCTCCTGGCAGGATCACCTGGTCCACCTCAGGAATGTTTTGGAGGCCCTGCAGAAAGCAGGCCTCACTATCAAGGCCACTAAGTGCCAGATAGGGCAGAGTCAGGTTGTATACCTGGGCCACCTTGTAGGTGGAGGCCAGGTTCAGCCTTTACAGAGCAAAATCCAAACCATAATGGAATGGGTTGCTCCAACCACCCAGACACAGGTGAGAGCCTTCTTAGGCCTGACTGGGTACTATAGGAGGTTTGTAAAGGGATATGGATCTATAGTGACCCCCTTGAATGATGTAACCTCAAAGAAAATGCCAAAAAGGTTCAGTGGACAGCTAGCTGTCAGAAGGCATTTGAAGACCTAAAGCAGGCCATGTGCACTGCCCCCATCTTACAGAGTCTAGACTACACCAAAAGTTCATTGTCCAAACAGATGCTTCTGAGCTGGGTGTGGGAGCTGTACTGTCTCAACTGAATGATGAAGGTCAAGACCAGCCAGTAGCTTTTATTAGCAGAAGGCTGACCCCTAGAGAGAAACGTTGGTCAACTATAGAGAGGGAGGCCTTTGCTGTGGTGTGGGCCCTGAAGAAGCTGAGGCCATACTTGTTTGGCACTCACTTCATAGTTCAGACTGACCACAAGCCCCTCCTATGGCTTAAACAGATGAAAGGTGAAAACCCAAAACTTTTGAGGTGGTCCATTTCCTACAGGGGATGGACTATACCGTGGAACATAGACCTGGGACCCAACATGCCAATGCAGATGGACTCTCAAGGTATTTCCACTTTGAACACGAAGACTCAACTGGTCAAGGTTAGTTTAGTGTCCCTGCCTTTGGGGGGTTGTGTAGGAGAGTAGGATCTGCCTCTTATGTTGCCCCCACTTTTTTCTGATGTTTACACTGGTTTCTGGCTATAGTCTGGCTGGGACCCTGCCAATCAGGGCCCCAGCGTCTCTGTTCTCTCTAAACGATTTGGAGTGCACTCTAGGTGCACTAGTGATTGGATACTGTGGTACCTTATGAGTCCCTAGTATATGGTACCTTAGGTACCAAGGGCATAGGTACTTCACAGGCCTACCAGGGACTGAAGCATGTATTATGCCACCCCTGGGAAGCAAACTAAATCTGACACCACAGGCCTGCTACTGCAGCCTGGGTGAGGAAGTGCTAGCACCCCTCACTGAGATATAGGCCCCCTATATCTCTCCTGCACACACATTGAGACTTATCAGTCATCCCTAAAGCAGGCCCTATCAATCCTGAGGGCAGGGTGCTTAGTTTCCATGTGAGGGGGTGCCTCTGCCTGAGCAGGGCCCCTCTGCAGCTCTCAGAGTCCATTCTCTGGGGCTGTTTGTGGATGCGGCTAAACCATATACTTTTAAGTGCATTATATCCTCGCGGTAGAATGCTAACTTTGGAATGGCTGCATCGAAACATGTCGTGTTTGGTGTCAAACATCTTGGAATACTACCCCCGCCAGTCCTGGCGGCGGGGGTAGCATTCCACCCTTCTAGAGGGATAGACATGTACCTACTGTGGAAACGCGGTAGAATCCTGCAGAGCCCTGGCATCACAAAATGGATGCCACATCATCACCAGACGTCGCCTTCCTGACAGAGACCTGGATGAACGACTCCTCCGCCCCCGACATCGCCATAGCCATCCCAGACGGCTATAAGATCACCCGCAGAGACCGCGTCAACGCAGTAGGAGGAGGAATCGCCATCGTCCACAAGAACACCATCAGGGTCTCGACCAGCACCGACGACACTCTCAGCACCGCCGAACACATGCACTTCCAGATCCACACGGACCCCAACACCACCCTTAGAGGCACCCTTGTCTACAGACCCCCTGGGCCCCGACCCCAGTTCAGCGACTCCATCGCCGACTTCATCAGTACGCACGCCCTGACCTCTACCGACTACATCCTCCTCGGAGACTTGAACTTTCACCTGGAGAACAACAACGACAGCAACTCCACCACCCTGATCGACAGCCTCGCTGTTAGAGATGGGATCTCTAGTTGGCAAGGGCTTGCACCTTTGTCCAAGTAGGGACCCTTCTTCCTAGTCAGGGTAAGGGTTGTTACACTCGTGAAGTAACCCCTGCTCACCCTCGTGGTAGCTTGGGACGAGCAGTCAGGCTTAATTCAGAGGCAGTGTGTAAAGCATTTGCACATAACCAACAGTAATACAGTGTAAGCACTACAAACGGACACCACACCAGTTTAGAAAAATAACCAATATTTTATATACTCAAGACAAGACCAATTACGACAAAAATCCACAATACTATACTTTACGAATGAATACTTGATACGGTAACTTCTTCTTTGCAGGAATAGCACCAAAGCAAAGTTTGTACGAGTCGGTAGCTCCGTCCGAGCCTACCGTGATGCTGAAAACCACAGAGTCTAACAGTTCCAGCCGACCGCGTCGATACGGGCCAGCAGAGTCATGAACAGACTCGGTTACAGTACCTTTCTCGTTGTGGCTGGTACGGAGTGTACGAGCCGGTCGGCGTTCGTCGCGGTTGCGGTGCAAGACGGAGCGATGCAAGGTGCGGTGTCCCTCGATGCGGTGCAGGCAGCGGCTCGATGAGCGTCGTGCAGACGGAGTCGGTGAGTCCAAGGCGTGCGATGCAGGGTGAGACGATGCTCGATGCGGTGCTGACAGGTTGCGATGCAGGCGACCTAGCCGGAGTGCGGGAGCTGGCGTCGGACAGCGGTGCGAGTCGGAGCGGTGCGTCGCAGACGTGCGAGCGGTGCCTCAAATGCGGTGCGGTCTCGACTCTTGAGCCAGTTGCAGCGACCGCGTCGGTCGGGTCCGGTTGGTTCAGTGAAGCGATGCGATGCGAACTGCGGTGCCCACAGGTCACGGTGCAAGCAGCGGCTCGATGTTGGCGGCGTTGGACGTCGCCCACGGTGAGACCAGGGTTGCGATGCGAAGCGGGGCGATGCGGTCTGCGGTGCAAACAGGTCACCGGCCAGGGATGGATTCGGTTGACGGAGTCGGTTGCGGTTCCCTTCCTCTGTGGCAACTGAAACAGCGTTCCAGAAGCGGTACCCAGAGGCTTGTGAAGTCTTTGTAGTCCCTGAGACTTCTTAACAGGAGGCCAGCTCGGTTTCTGGCCCTTGGAGATACTCAGCACAAGTTTGGAGAAAGTTCAGTCCAGTCCTTTCACTGCCCAAGGCAGAAGCAGCAGCTGCAGGCCAACCCAACAAAGCAACAACACAGCAAAGGGGCAGTACTCCTCCTGGCAGCTCTTCCAGCTCTTCGTCTTGGCAGGTTCCTTGATTCCAGCGAGATCTAAATTCATGGGGTCAGGGCCCCAATATTTATATCCCAAATTCCTTTGTTCTCTGAAGGCAGAGAGGCCTTTGCCTAGTCCAAACCAGTTCTGGAGCACTTTGTTGACAAGTCTCCGTCCCTTCTTTCAGTGAGTAGGCCAGGGACATCAGACGCACCACAGGAGGTGGAGCCAGCATTGTGGAGGGAAGGCACTGTCCTATTCAGGGCCCAGGTGCGACCCCTCCCACCCATCTACATGTAGATCTTGCTATTCAGCCCTGCGCTGACTCACCCTGTCTCCTGGCATCCCCCAGCCCCTGTCACTCACACTCCAGACAAGGAATACACAACCTCGCAGAGGCAGGCTTGGATGGTTAGACAAGAAAATACCCACTTTCTAAAGTGGTATTTTCAAACACAGAATGTTAAAACCAAGTTCACTAAAAGCTGCATTTTATCATTCTGAGTCCAGGCATACTAAACTCGAATTTCTACCATGTTCCCGGGTCAGTTAGGATTATAAACTGTAATAATCAAAACTGCCCGTTCTGGCCTAGGGGAACAGGTAGCCTTGCAATAGTGAAAAACGAACTAGGCTGTAATTCACTATCAGGACATGCCGCACACACCCGGGCATGTCCTACCTTTCGCATACAACGCACCCTGCCCACAGGGGTGCCTTGGGCCTACCTTAGGGGTGACTAACATGTAGAAAAGGGAAGGTTTAGGGACTTGCAAGTGTGTGCACTTGCCAAGTCGACATGGCAGCCCCAGGCTGCGCACAGGCTCTGCGTTGGCAGGCCCGAGTTACACTTTACGGGCTGTTTGCGTGGGTGGCACAATCCAGTGCTGCAGCCCACCAACAGCATTTGGTCTATAGGCCCTGGCACTCGTAGTGCACTTTACAAGGGTCTGACACATAAACCAAATAGGCCAATCATGGAAACACCAATCCATAACACATTTCATACAGGAGCACTTGCACTTTCCCACTGGACCGCAGTGAGGAAAGTGCGCAGAATCATCACACCAGCAAAAACAGAGTCAAAACCGGGAGGTCAGAAAGCAAAAAGTCAGGGGAAACACGCCAAAAGATGCCAAGTCTAACACATGTCCCCTCCAGCTGAAAGTAGGGAGAACTACCCAACCCCATTGGAGTTCTCTTCACTAAGGCGGAAGAACCTGGACAGACCATCTGCGTTGGCGTGTTCTGTACCAGGACGGTGTTCCACCGTAAAGTCCATTCCCTGTAGGGAGATGGACCACCTCAGCAGTTTTGGATTCTCACCCCTCATTTGCATCAACCATCTGAGGGGCCTGTGGTCTGTCTGAACCCGGAAGTGAGTCCCAAACAGGTATGGTCTCAACTTCTTCAGTGCCCAGACCACAGCAAAAGCTTCCCTTTCTATGGCACTCCACCTCTGTTCCTGGGAAGTAGTCTCCTGCTAAGGAAGACTACAGGCTGATCCAGGCCCTCTTCGTTCAGTTGTGAGAGCACCGCTCCCACACCATGCTCTGAAGCGTCAGTCTGCACGACAAATTCTTAGGAGAAGTCAGGTGCCTTGAGCACGGGCGCCGTGCACATGGCTGCCTTCAGGGCATCAAAAGCTTTCTGGCAGGACTCAGTCCAGATCACTTTCCTGGGCTGCCTCTTAGAGGTCAGCTCTGTTAAGGGGTCAACGATGGTGCCATAGCCCTTAACAAATCTCCGATAGTAACCGGTGAGACCTAAGAAGGCTCTCACCTCTGTCTGGGTCTTGGGGGCTCCCAAGCCAGAATGGTGTCAATCTTGGGTTGTAGGGCGCCACCTGGCCGCTTCCTACCTGGTGTCCCAAGTACACCACAGAACCCTGCCCGATCTGGCACTTACTGGCCTTGATCGTGAGGCCTGAACCTTGCAGAGCCCTCAACACTTTCTCAAGGTGCTGTAAATGTTCTTCCCAGCTGGAACTGAACACAGCAATGTCATCCAGGTAGGCGGCACTGAAATCCTCCAGCCCGGCCAACACCTGATTGACCAACCTCTGAAAGGTGGCAGGGGCATTCTTCAACCCAAAGGGCATCACCCGGAATTGGTAATGACCTTCTGGGGTTGAGAATGCTGATCTCTCCTTGGCCCCATCGGTTAAGGCAATCTGCCAGTACCCAGACGTTAAATCAAACGTGCTGAGGAACCGGGCAGCTCCCAACCGATCAATGAGCTCATCAGCTCTGGGGATGGGTTGCGCGTCAGTCCTGGTGACGGCATTGAGAGCACGGTAGTCCACACAAAACCGGAGTTCTGGAGTGGCACCGGGCGCCGCAGCCTTTGGGACCAAGACCACTGGGCTCAATCACCCCTAACGCCAACATCTTAGAGACCTCCTCCTTGATGCTGGCTCTGACCCGGTCAGTCAACCTGTAAATCTTGTGCTTCACAGGATGGCTGTCACCGGTGTCCACGTCATGGGTACACCAGTGAGTAACACCGGGGGTCAGAGAGAACAGTGGGGCGAACTGTCCCAACAACTGGCGACAGTCCCCCTGCTGCTCCTGAGTCAGAGTAGGGGAGAGGATCACACCCTCTACTGACCCATCATGCTCCTTGGTAGACAGGAGGTCAGGGAGAGGCTCACTCTCCTCTTCCACCCCATCATCTGTCGCCAAGAGCATACTCACTTCGGACCTCTCGAAGTGGGGCTTGAGGCGGTTCACGTGAAGGACCCTCAAAGGGTTCCTTGGAGCCTGCAAATCCACCAGGTAGGTGACGTCACTTTTGCGCTCCTTTACCTCATATGGCCCAGTCCACTTGTCCTGCAAGGCACAAGGTGCCACTGGGGCCATTACCCACACTTTTTGCCCAGGTTGAAATTCGACCAGAGTGGCGTTCTGGTCATACCATCTCTTCATTTCTTCCTGGCTTGCTTCTAGGTTCGCCTGAGCGAGTTTCCTGAAGCGGGCAGTTTGGTTTCTAAAGGCCAGCATGTAACTAAATACATCCTGGGGAGTTTTCCTGGGAGCCGCCTCCCAGCCTTCCTTCACCAAACTCAGAGGTCCTCTGACAGGGTGGCCATACAGGAACTCAAAGGGGCTGTACCGAAGAGACTTCTGAGGCACCTCCCTGTACGCAAAGAGTAGGCATGGCAAGAGGACGTCCCACTTACGCCTCATGGGTTCTGTTAGACCCTTGATCATGCCTTTCAAGGTCTGGTTGAATCTCTCCACCAGACCGTTTCCTTGTGGGTGGTAAGGAGTGGTGAACTTGTAGGTTACACCACACTCCTTCCACAGGGATGTCATATACTTCGATATGAAATTGGTCCCCCTATCGGAAACCACCTCTCTGGGGAATCCCACACAGGAAAAGATCCCCATTAACGCCCGGCCCACCACTTGCGCCGTCGTTGTCCTGAGAGGGATTGCCTCCGGGTACCGGGTGGCATGGTCCACCAAGACCAGGATGTACCTGTTGCCCATGGCTGTCTTGGGATCCAGTGGCCCCACAATATCCATCCCTACCCTTTCAAAGGGTGTTCCAACAACCGGAAAAGGTTGGAGAGGAGCTTTGACCTTTCTCCCACTCTTACCACTTGCCTGGCAAGTTTGGCAAGACCTACAGTGTGCATCTGACTGCCTTCGCATTTGGGGCCAAAGAAGTGGGTGACAAGCCTGTCAAAGGTCTTGTCCTGCCCCAAATGTCCTGCCAAAGGCACGTCATGAGCCAGACCCAGTAGGAAGGTCCTGAAGCGCTGGGGTACCACCAGCACACGGGCTGACCCAGGCTCAGCAACCTTAGGCTCACTGTATAGGAGACCGCTCTCCCAGTAGATCAGATGTGACCCGGACTGATTACCAGCTGCCTGGTCTGCAGCCTGCCGCCGCAGACCCTCCAGAGTAGGGCACTCGTTCTGCTCCCTGCAGAACTCCTCCCTGGTGGGACCCCCTTCTTGCTGCCAATGGGTCAGCTCAGAGATGTCTCCCAGTTCGGCTATCTGCTCCCCTGTAGGCACCGGGCGTCCCCCTCGAGGTCCGCCTCCTCCCGGTCCGTGGGAACTTCGGGGCCGGTTTCCCGCGCCCCTGCCCTTTCTCTTGGCAGGGACTTGGGCCACTGTTTCAGGCTCCAAGTCCTCTTGATCACCCTTTCTGGCCGCCATTGACCGAGTAGACACGCATGCCCACTCGGGCAACCCAAGCATCTCCAAGTGAGACCTGAGCTCAACCTCCTTCCATGAGGACTGCTCCAGGTCGTTTCCTAGCAGACAATCTACAGGCATGGTAGGGCTCACAACCACCCTCAAGGGACCTGAGACCCCCCATTCAAAGGGAACCTGCGCCACCATACACTGGCGCTCAGAGTTGTCGACAGCAACTACTTGGTGGAATGCTCCTAGGACTACTTGCTTCTCAGACACCAGGTGACACCGGACTGAGGTCACACTGGCTCCAGTATCTCTGAGAGCCTCTACCCTGTTCCCATTAATGGTCACCCAGGTGCTATATTTCTTTGTGTTAGGGGGCACCTGGTTTCCTGGGACCATCTCACTGTCCCCTACTGAGACAAGGGTCATTTCTGCGGGATCCCCACCCTCCTGTGGGCACCCCTCCTCCCCAAGCGCTACACTAGCCAACACTTTGGATTGTCCACCGGTGGGTGGCTGTGTCCCCTTCGGGCACTTGGGGTCCCCCTTAAAGTGACCTACCTGGTCACATGCATAACACTTGCGGGGGCCGGTCTCAACAGGCTTCCCTGTAGAGACCCCTTTCTTCTTATCACCGGGGGCTGGGAACCTTTACCCTGGGTACTAGTTTGGGGCCCTTTAGAGAACTCCTGTGCTTTACCCTTGTCCCCCACTTTTTGGCTGGGGACCCTGCCCACCTTTGGCTGAGTCTCCCCAAACGCTTTCTTGTGGACCCTGGTACTCACCCAGCGGTCCGCTTCCATAGCAAGCTTCCTGGGGTCAGTTAGCTTACTATCCACTAGGTGCTGGCGCAGATCTGCAAAACATAGACTAGACAAGTGCTCCCATGCAATCAAGTTGTAGAGCCCCTGAAAATCTGTTACACTACTGCCCTTCACCCAACCATCCAGCGACCTGCAGAACACATCCACACATTCCAACCAAGTGTTGGCATCAGACTTCTTACTGGACCTGAACTGATCCCTGTACTTTTCAGGAGTAAGACCATACTTCGTGAGAAGGGCATCCTTCATGTCAGCATAGGTGAGGTGATACCCCTTACCCAAAGCTATCAGAGCATCCCTTGCTTCTTCAGGGAAAAGCGGCCACAAACCTGCTCCCCAATTCTCCTCAGGGACCCCATTCATGTGTATGGCTGCCTCATAACCCTGAAACCACCTTTGTATGTCATCCCCCTTCTTGAACTCCTTGCCTACGTTCTTGGGAATGTGCACAATCCTGTCTGCCTTTCTGGACGAATTGCTGCCACCATCTGAGCCTGACTTACTCCTAAGTTCTAGCTCCTTCAGTTCTCTCTCATGCTCTAAGAGCATCTTCCTCTCCTCTATGGCCAATCTCTTCTCCTCCCGCTCACTCTCCAGTCTGAGCTTCTGCAGCTCAAACTGCCTTGCCTCCCGCCTGTCCTCCAGCTCCTCTGGGGACAGACTGCTGCTGCCTGATCTGGCGGGTTCCCCCTACCCAAAAGCACATCCACCCTGGAAATAGGCTCCTCCGCCTCCTCACTGAGATTACCAGGCTGCCCATTGGCATGTCTGGCTGCTACCCAGGCCCTCAGCGCCTTCTGTAGCTCCTCCTTCCTTGTGAGGCCTTTAATTTGGACTTTCAGGTTTTTACAAATCGCTCGTAACTCCTTTACGGCGTAGGATTCCAACCTGTCCTCCTCAAAGATAACTTCCAGAGATGCAACGGATGATGCAATTGATTCAGGCATGACAAAAGTAGTGAGTTGAAAACTGGCAAGATCAAAAATAGGTCAAAAGAAAAAGAACTAGTATGTGGTACGTAATGGTCTGCGATATGGTAGTAGTGCACACCAATCACTGTAAGTCAAGTGCAAACGCAAGTCCTATCCTCACCGCTGACAACCAATGTTAGAAATGGGATCTCTAGTTGGCAAGGGCTTGCACCTTTGTCCAAGTAGGGACCCTTCTTCCTAGTCAGGGTAGGGGTTGTTACACTCGTGAAGTAACCCCTGCTCACCCTCGTGGTAGCTTGGCACGAGCAGTCAGGCTTAATTCAGAGGCAGTGTGTAAAGCATTTGCACATAACCAACAGTAATACAGTGTAAGCACTACAAACGGACACCACACCAGTTTAGAAAAATAACCAATATTTTATATACTCAAGACAAGACCAATTACGACAAAAATCCACAATACTATACTTTACGAATGAATACTTGATACGGTAACTTCTTCTTTGCAGGAATAGCACCAAAGCAAAGTTCGTACGAGTCGGTAGCTCCGTCCGAGCCTACCGTGATGCTGAAAACCACAGAGTCTAACAGTTCCAGCCGACCGCGTCGATACGGGCCAGCAGAGTCATGAACAGACTCGGTTACAGTACCTTTCTCGTTGTGGCTGGTACGGAGTGTACGAGCCGGTCGGCGTTCGTCGCGGTTGCGGTGCAAGACGGAGCGATGCAAGGTGCGGTGTCCCTCGATGCGGTGCAGGCAGCGGCTCGATGAGCGTCGTGCAGACGGAGTCGGTGAGTCCAAGGCGTGCGATGCAGGGTGAGACGATGCTCGATGCGGTGCTGACAGGTTGCGATGCAGGCGACCTAGCCGGAGTGCGGGAGCTGGCGTCGGACAGCGGTGCGAGTCGGAGCGGTGCGTCGCAGACGTGCGAGCGGTGCCCCAAATGCGGTGCGGTCTCGACTCTTGAGCCAGTTGCAGCGACTGCGTCGGTCGGGTCCGGTTGGTTCAGTGAAGCGATGCGATGCGAACTGCGGTGCCCACAGGTCACGGTGCAAGCAGCGGCTCGATGTTGGCGGCGTTGGACGTCGCCCACGGTGAGACCAGGGTTGCGAAGCGAAGCGGGGCGATGCGGTCTGCGGTGCAAACAGGTCACCGGCCAGGGATGGATTCGGTTGACGGAGTCGGTTGCGGTTCCCTTCCTCTGTGGCAACTGAAACAGCGTTCCAGAAGCGGTACCCAGAGGCTTGTGAAGTCTTTGTAGTCCCTGAGACTTCTTAACAGGAGGCCAGCTCGGTTTCTGGCCCTTGGAGATACTCAGCACAAGTTTGGAGAAAGTTCAGTCCAGTCCTTTCACTGCCCAAGGCAGAAGCAGCAGCTGCAGGCCAACCCAACAAAGCAACAACACAGCAAAGGGGCAGTACTCCTCCTGGCAGCTCTTCCAGCTCTTCGTCTTGGCAGGTTCCTTGATTCCAGCGAGATCTAAATTCATGGGGTCAGGGCCCCAATATTTATATCCCAAATTCCTTTGTTCTCTGAAGGCAGAGAGGCCTTTGCCTAGTCCAAACCAGTTCTGGAGCACTTTGTTGACAAGTCTCCGTCCCTTCTTTCAGTGAGTAGGCCAGGGACATCAGACGCACCACAGGAGGTGGAGCCAGCATTGTGGAGGGAAGGCACTGTCCTATTCAGGGCCCAGGTGCGACCCCTCCCACCCATCTACATGTAGATCTTGCTATTCAGCCCTGCGCTGACTCACCCTGTCTCCTGGCATCCCCCAGCCCCTGTCACTCACACTCCAGACAAGGAATACACAACCTCGCAGAGGCAGGCTTGGATGGTTAGACAAGAAAATACCCACTTTCTAAAAGTGGTATTTTCAAACACAGAATGTTAAAACCAACTTCACTAAAAGCTGCATTTTATCATTCTGAGTCCAGGCATACTAAACTCGAATTTCTACCATGTTCCCGGGGTCAGTTAGGATTATAAACTGTAATAATCAAAACTGCCCGTTCTGGCCTAGGGGGAACAGGTAGCCTTGCAATAGTGAAAAACGAACTAGGCTGTAATTCACTATCAGGACATGCCGCACACACCCGGGCATGTCCTACCTTTCGCATACAACGCACCCTGCCCACAGGGGTACCTTGGGCCTACCTTAGGGGTGACTAACATGTAGAAAAGGGAAGGTTTAGGGACTTGCAAGTGTGTGCACTTGCCAAGTCGACATGGCAGCCCCAGGCTGCGCACAGGCTCTGCGTTGGCAGGCCCGAGTTACACTTTACGGGCTGTTTGCGTGGGTGGCACAATCCAGTGCTGCAGCCCACCAACAGCATTTGGTCTATAGGCCCTGGCACTCGTAGTGCACTTTACAAGGGTCTGACACATAAACCAAATAGGCCAATCATGGAAACACCAATCCATAACACATTTCATACAGGAGCACTTGCACTTTCCCACTGGACCGCAGTGAGGAAAGTGCGCAGAATCATCACACCAGCAAAAACAGAGTCAAAACCGGGAGGTCAGAAAGCAAAAAGTCAGGGGAAACACGCCAAAAGATGCCAAGTCTAACACTCGCCAACCTCGGCCTGAGCCAGCTCGTCACAACACCGACCCACTGCGCCGGCCACACCCTTGACCCCATCTTCTCCTCAAGCTCCCACGTCTCCTTCAGCCACACCACGGAACTCCTCTGGACCGACCACCGCTGCATCCATTTCACCTTCCAGAAACCCACCACACACCACCGCACCCAACAGATCCCACGCCGCTGCTGGAGCAAAGTCACCGAAGACCAACTCCGGGCAACCCTCGCTCTCAGCCCTCCCTCCGACCCATCCAACACCGACGACGCTGCCTGCAACCTCAGACGATGGATGGACGACTGTGCCAACACCCTCGCCCCGCTGAAAAAGCTCACCTACAGCGACACCACCAAAAGAGCCAGCTGGTTCACCTCGGAACTCCTAGCTTCCAAGCGTACCTGCCGGAAACTAGAGAAGAAATGGCACAGCGATAAGACACCGGACAGCCACACAGCCCACAAAGACGCCATCCGTAACCACCACCACCTCATCAGGTCCGCCAAGAGAATCTCCTTCAAAGACCGCCTCGACAACAACGCACACAACAGCAAGGAGCTTTTCAACATCGTGAAGGAACTCTCCAATCCCAGCTCCAACACCAACGACATCCCGCCGTCGCAACCCCTGTGCGATTCCCTCGCCACCTTCTTTTACCGCAAGATCGCCGACATCCACGACAGCTTCAACACCCAGACAACCCCAACTAAGATCGATACACCAGACCCGCCACACACCATCGACCACGACCCCCTGCCAGCCTGGGCCAGCGTGAACATCGAGGACACCATCAAGACCATGAGCACAATACACTCCGGCTCCCCGTCAGACCCTTTCCCGCACCACATCTTCAACAAAGCCAGCAGCTCCATCGCACCCCACCTGTGCAACATCATCAACCTCTCCTTCGAGACCGCGACCTTCCCAGAGAGCTGGAAACACGCAGAGATCAACGCCCTACTCAAAAAACCCAAGGCGGACCCGAGAGACCTCAAGAACTTCCGGCCCATCTCTTTGCTTCCGTTCCCAGCCAAGGTCATCGAGAAGATCGTCAACAAACAGCTAACCCGATACCTCGAAGAAAACAGCATCCTGGACCCATCCCAATCAGGGTTCCGCAGCAACCACAGCACTGAGACTGCCCTCATCGCCGCCACCGACGACATCAGGATCCTGCTGGACAATGGTGAGACCGCAGCCCTCATCCTGCTGGACCTCTCCGCCGCCTTCGACACTGTCTGCCACCGCACTCTACGCGCACGCCTCCACGACGCAGGGATCCGAGACAAGGCCCTGGAATGGACCACCTCCTTCCTTGACGGCAGAACCCAGAGAGTCCGCCTCCCACCTTTCCGATCCGAAGCCTCCGAGATCATCTGCGGCGTACCCCAGGGATCGTCCCTCAGCCCAACACTGTTCAACATCTACATGGCCCCGCTCGCACGCATCGCCAGACAACACGACCTCAACATTATCTCCTACGCCGACGACACTCAATTGATCCTCTCCCTCACCAAGGACCCCCTCGCCGCCAAAGCCAAACTCCATGACGGAATGAAGGCCGTCGCCGATTGGATGAAGATCAGCCGACTAAAGCTGAACACGGACAAAACGGAGGTCCTCATCCTCGGCTCCAACCCCTCAGCCTGGGACGACTCCTGGTGGCCAACGACGCTGGGAGCAGCCCCGACACCCACCGACCACGCACGCAACCTGGGAGTCATCCTCGACTCAACGCTCTCCATGGCCAAGCAAGTCAACGCAGTCTCCTCCTCCTGCTTCAACACCCTCCGCATGCTTCGCAAGATCTACAGGTGGATCCCGACAGACACAAGAAGAACAGTCACCCAGGCCCTCGTCAGTAGCAGACTAGACTATGGGAACGCCCTCTACGCTGGAGCCCCGGCCAAGCTCATCAAGCGACTGCAACGCACACAAAACGCCTCCGCACGACTGATCCTCGACGTACCACGCCACAGCCACATCACCCCCCACTTGAGGAACCTGCACTGGCTCCCCGTCGACAGGAGGATCACCTTCAAACTCCTCACCCACGCACACAAGGCACTCCACAAAACTGGCCCAGCCTACCTCAACAGACGACTCTTCTTCTACGTCCCCAACCGCCAGCTCCGCTCCGCCGACCTCTCCCTCGCCACCGTCCCCGCATTCGAAGAACAACCACCGGCGGCAGATCCTTCTCACACCTCGCCGCCAAGACCTGGAACACCCTTCCACTAAGCCTACGAAAGACCCAAGACCTGCTGACCTTCAGGAGGCTACTCAAGACCTGGCTGTTCGACCAGTAGCAGCATCCCCCCCCCCCTTCCCTCTCCCCAGCGCCTTGAGACCCTCGCGGGTAAGTAGTGCGCTCTACAAATTCTGTGATTGATTGATTGATTGGGCTGCCCTCCTGCTGATGACCAACACTCGCAGAGGAGGAAGCCCAACAATAGATATCCTGTCCCAAGGGGGTGTGACCACCTTCCAGACAGGGTTTAGTATATTGGGGCTGGGTGGGTGCACTCTTAGAGTGCTTTGAAGTCCTGCACTGGGGGAGCAGAAGGCTCCTCTGTGCATACCCCAGTTCAAACCGGCTCAGGGGCTACCTGCCCCTGCTCTGGCGCGAAACTGGACAAAGGGAAGTGGGTGTAGCCACCCACTCCCCTGACCCTCCCATAGGTAGGGTCATAGAGCTAGTCCCTCCCTTTCTTTTAGTATAAGAGGGGGAACCTGTGCATTGCAAACTAGATTTCCCTGGACGACGCTCTGAAGAAGAATCCCGGACCTTCGACGTTCCACTACCTTTGGAAGACTGAAGAATCTCCCTTGGAGTCAAGGAGTGACTCCCCTGCTTGGCAGGCACCAAAAACTACAATCAACGGTCGCAAACTACGCCGTTACCGCCGGAGTCCGAAGTCCCTGCAGCCCAAGAAGTGGATTTCCTGACTTCTCAAAGGCCATCGTGAGTCCCCAGTGAAGCTGAGGCCAGTGGACCCCAAGAGTGATGAGGAACCCCGACCCCTGGGTACCGTGCACTATTGTCGAGTGCAACCCCTTGACAACGTTCCACGAACTTGTGCTTTGGACCACGTGTGTTCTTAGCCTCCAGCAGGAATCCCTCTGAAAATCAGAGGCCTGCCATGTCCCGAGTGACCGTGGCCCCCTGTTGAGCGAATCCTCCTGAGGCGTCTTTGCGATCCCTTGCCAGCCAGCTTGTGGGTCCCCAGAAGACTTTCTAAAGAAACCAAAGGGCTCCCCTGGTTGCTCCAGGCCTCGCCTGACTTACCCTCGCTGGGTGAGTCCCACAGACCTTGCTGGTCTGCGCCATTGCCTCTTTACACTTTCCCCAAGACTTGCTGTTACCAAGGCTTGTTGGCTCCAATCGAGTCGCCGACACCGCAGTAAGCTGCAGACATCGTGGGACACGCTGAATCCAGCTCCTGGTTGTCGTCGATGCCTCCTGGACCTCGTGGCTGAAGAGTCAAGGCAACTGCGAATGACCTGAATCTTGCGACGACGGTGGGCATCCATCTTCCTTGCCCCGAGTCACTGCCAAGTGACTTTGAACACTGTCCCCTCTGCTTTCAGGTCTTCCATCTTCCGAATCCAGGCTTGGATTCCTCCGGACACTTCTCCTGTCGCCGCAAGCAGCAAGTCTTCACTGGCTCCCATTGAAAACGACGCCGCGACCCGACACCAAAGGACACCTATGCACCCGGCTCCCCTGGGTGAGGTAACTTCAGCACTACGGTGCTCCTGTGGGGTGGGCCCTAGAACTACTTACCCTGTAAGTGACTTGCTTGTAGCTTTCCTAGAAGTGCCCTAAAACTCTTATTTTCTAAGTGCGACAATTGCACTGACTCGTACAGGGTTCGCGTCTGTGTTAAACACACCGCGTCCATCTCCTTTGTAACACTATCTAGAACTGTGTCCTTCGACTCGTACTGAGTCCGATCGGTGTTCGCCTCGAACACACAAGGGGCCTGTAACATTGAGACCTCCATTGCACTGACTCGCACAAGGTTCGCGTCTGTGTTAGACACAGCGCGTCCATCTCCCTTGCAACTCTATCTGTAACTGCGTCCTTCGACTCGTACAAGGACCGATCGGTGTGTTCGCCTCGAACACGCAAGGGACCTTTAACATTGAAATCTCAATCGCGTCTGAGCGCATAGACTCGCACAGGACTCGCACCGGTGCCAGGACACCGCGTCCGTCCCCTGTGGGTCTCCTACAACTACCTGGGGTGGTTCTTGGGGTCCCTCGATTCTAGATGCCCTAGACCTAGGTCTAGCCAAACTAAGATTGTGATATTCGATTGTGCTAAACTTATTTTGATAACATTTGACTTGTACATATGTTCCTGACTTCTAATCTCATAAAGAGATTAGTAGAGAGTGTTTATTAATAAATACATATATATTTGATATATATATCTGTGTGGTGTCTTTTCATTTGGTGATTCAAGAGATTGTGTGGTAAAACAAGCTGCTTTACATTCCTTCAAGACTTAGCCTGAAGGCTGCTCTCCACAGCTACCACTAGGATAGCTTTCTATAAAGGTTGTCTTAAACCTATCTACCATAAGAGTCGAATTGTTCTGGTGCAAGGTGTCCACTTTAATTAGTGAACAGCATATACCAGGCCAACTTCTCACAGGGATTTATACAATTAAGGATTCCCGAAGCGATTGGGGGAGACAGGAGTGCAGAAGCACCTCATCATATAAAGCTTTTAGGCGAGGGACCAACAGTGTAGCGTAAGTTTTGTAAAACTCTTGAGGGGTCCCATCTGGGCCCAGAGATTTTCCCGATGAGATGGTTTCACGGATTTGGAACGGGGTTATTACTTTGTTAAGTTACAGTGCTATTCCAGGTGGGACCCTGGGGAGCTCCACATCCTACAAGAAAGCCTCGATATCCAAGGCAGAAACCTCCACCACTGGATCGTATGGGATTGTTTAATATTGTGTGAAAGCTGCATGATCGCACGCTAAGAATGCAGCTCCACAGCTGTAGACACTGCAATGTACAAGATAGGGCACTGTGGACTGTCCTGTTTAATTAATTATGCCAATAGAGCACCAGATTTACCCGCCCCTGAGTCGGTCCGGGGGGAGTGTGCCGCATAGTTGACACAGCGTAAGTGCTCTAACAGAGCTGTGTGTTCTCCTCACGCACTTCTACCCTCCGACAAGCCCCTTTCTCAAGATGGAGGAGACCCTGTTCTATCCTCATAATGTTCCGGTCCAGCTGCTTCCTCATACCCTTAACCACACCCATACAGTGGTCCCTGATAGTGACTTTAAATGTGGCCCATGGCACAAGGTGTGATGACGCAGTGCTGGTGTTTGTGTCAAAGAACTCTAGGCAGAACATGTTCAAGGTCGCACAGACTGCCATGTCTTCCAATGCCTCGTCGGTATGGGGAGCGTCATTATCCCTGCAGATTTGGGCGCATTGGGAGATTGTGATCCTAGTGAGTTCTCCCTAACAGTGGTGGCCGGTAAGTTGAGGAGGGAAGGGGCGGACGGAACACACACGCACACATACGCACTCACAGCCATGCATTCAATCGTGCGTACACACACTCAAACACATTCATTCACAACACGCATTACCAAACATTCATACATACATGCACACACGCACCAAACATTAATTTTAAAAAAAAGCACACACACTTACCTGCAGCTCTGCCTCGCAGGTCCCAGGAGGCTTGGGACTGCTGCCATCCCCAGCCAATGAGGGAAGGCAGCAGTCCTAACGTCATCACATAGTGGGAAGGGGTCATGTCAGACTGCTGACCCCTACCCCACTCTGTGATGAAGTGTTACTGCTTGACACTCGACCCTGGGCGCTTCAGGACTTAACACTGAAGCGCCGAGGGGAGGGCCTCAGGGACCTTTGCTGAGCTGAGGAGGTCACACACACAGGAGCTGTGACTTCCTCAGCCCAGCAAAGTTCAGCTCAGGCAGCCAGGAGCTTGCACATTTAGCTCATGACTAGCTCCTGGCTGCCTGACCTGAAAATGAACAGTGTCTGTAAGGCCAACCTTTGCTCAGCCTGACAGACACAGTTCGTGAGGGGCAAAAGATGGGGGGTGGCCCCTCAGCCCCAATGGACCAACCGTGGCTGCTCCCCAAGTAATCAGAGTGTGTCACTAACATGTCCAGTTCCATTGAACAGACAATGTGGTCGAGGCGTACGTGTAGGTCATGTGGGTGAAAAAAAAAGGAGTAAAACCTTACCCCCTCATTGCGCTGATGTCATATGTCTGCTAGTGCCCAAATGGTGAAGCCAGTTGTTTAGATATTTGGCATTGTAGTCAGGGCACGAGTCGGGGGTCCACGCGGGTGGACGGCGTCCCCCCACTTCTTTCACAGGGTGGATGCTGTCCACCCTGCCAAGAAGTTGGGCCCCACTAAAAAAGATGCTGAATTCGTCCCGGTGTAATTTCCAAACACCGGGACACATTCAGCAGCGCCTGCACGTTGTTGTCTGCTTTCGATCACAACAAAGTGCAGGCGGGGACGAGGCTCTCTTATTTCTGACTCCTGCTGGGATACTCGGCCATAACAAAGGCCGAGTCTCAGGGGTCATCAAGCCTCCTTTTGTTGGAGTTTCCTGGCTGGCAGCAGTCAGGAGCCTCACACCTGATGCAAATGCAGCAGAGGGGAAACAAAGCCTCGCACCTTGTTAGCACTTCACACATACGTAGAGAGGCAGCTTTTCACTTTGTTCAGGCTCTGTTTAGGAGACATGCATGCACTGTAAGAACGTCAGATGTGTTGATCTTTCCCAGTATTTGTACAAAATAAATTGCATTTATATACGCTTATTACCCTTGAGGAGGCGTTGTAATAATTTAAATATCACTATTTCTTTTAAAGCACTATGGCTATAGAAAGCTGAACGCTGACAAAAGGTAACATTGCTTTATATGTAGCGTACAAAAGTGTGAATATTCTGCCTAAATCAGGAGGGTTTGCAAGTATACTCAAAATGTGCTCAAATGTACTCATGATACACCTGCTAAACATATATGTGAGGGCTTAAGATCTGATATCACTTCTTGTGATGCCAGTTCCTGTGATGTCACACGCTGCGATGCCACGCGCTGCGATGCCACTTGCATACTGATTAACTAGGTTAGTCCCCCCACTTCTTTTTTTAGGACTTGTGCCCTGATTGTAGTATGAGGGTGACTGAGGAAGTGGAGGGTAGGATCTGACCAGTAGCGTGTCCAAGACGCTATTGAAGTCTCCGCCTAGCAGCCAGGTAATCCCGCCCCCAGTGCGCCAGCACCCCAAGAGTCTATTGAGGAATGCAGATTTCTCTGAATTTGGGGCGTAAATTGCCCCAAGCAATAATCTATGGCCCTCTACTGTGCCTTAAAAAAGAGGTAATAGCCTTGCGGGCCAGCAACTGATTCCATTACCACAACGGGAACCCCCGCTCTTATTCAAATTATGACTCCTCTTTCGTAAGATAAATAGTCGGTTGCGAATACCAACCTCTCCAGTGCTTGAGAAGGCATTTAGACTCAGCCTGAGTAATGTGCATCTATTGTAAATATGCTATGTTTGAGTTGTGGCGGCGCAGGTAAGAGTATATCGAGTATCGCCCAGAGAGGGTGTGCACCCCCGGATGTTTCATGTGATTACGATAATGACCCGCATTGCAAATGTCAGTTTGGGGCTTCAGGCTGGTGCCAAACACCATACTACCAATGCAGTGAGGGAAACCTGATGAGTAGAACAAGGGGCGCTGTAAGGCAGGGCATCGTTTGAAGTCAGTAAAAGCGAAAGGAGCCATTGCTGGAGTGGCAGTGCTGTGTAGGGCATAAGAGTAAGGTAACAGGAGCCACATAGTGTAGACGACTCTAGTCCATAGACCAATCGGTACAACACTCATGGCAGCAGGGAGTGCCCAGGCAAGGAAAGGAATGACCACTGGAGGTGTAATCGATCCCATCAGAGGAGAGCACGACCGCGATGGATCACTATCTCCTTTGGAGGACTGCTGACGTCCAGAGTCCGAGTCTGTATCCAGGTCAGCCATCCGGGTGGACAATCCAGCCCCCAGAGTCCGCTTCCTCTCGCAGATCACCTTCTCACGATTAGTGGGTTGTAGGGACTGCTGCTGTACGGACGCTCTATGCTGTTTGCGCGATCACCAGCTTTTGCAGGATGTTGTAGTCCAGCCTGGGTCAGGTGGCGAGGAAGCTGTGCCTCTACTGGCATGTCTCTCTGCCCAGTCCCAGGCCTCTGACTGTTCAGTGAAGGAGTAGGATTTACCATCAAGGATCATGCGCAGTCAGGCAGGGAAGAGAAGAGATTTTTGAAGATGGAGTTCTTGCAATTTACGCTTGGCATGCTGGAAGGTAGCACTCTGGCACTGCACTGTTAGCACGCGCTCTGGGAATAAGATCACACAATGGTTGTCCACCATCAGGGAGCCCACACTGCGAGCCGCACAAAGTACAACATCTCTGTCTTTGAAGTGCAGGAGCTTGAGGATCAAGGGGCATGGGCGCGAACCCGAGGGAGGCGGGCACGTCAGCATCCTATGTGCCGTCTCAATGGAGAAAAAGGGTGACAAACATCAGAGGACATGAAGCACCTTATCCAGGATTTCTGTAAACAACAGCATCCTGCCCCTCCACATTTTCAGGAAGGCCCACAACACAGAGGTTTCTCCTGCACGAATGTCCCTCTGCATTTTCCACTCAAGCCTTCAGCAGTTTATCGAGGTCCTGTAGCGATTCTAGACTTTTCTGAGTGTCAGCTGTGATCGGCGAGGAGGATATTAAAGTCAACTGCTAGGGAACTAATCTTGTTTTCTATGGAGATACACAACCTCTTGATTGCCGCAAGCACAATGTCAAGTTTGTTCTGAGCAGTTGGTTGTTGTGCCACGGTGTCGCCGGCGGGCATAGCAGTCGCCTCCACATGGTCTCCAGCACAAGGAGTCTGGAAAGGTGCAGCAGACCGGATGCGTGCAATCTCGGGGAAAGTCTAGGCGCCACAACGGCAGACGGATGTGAAGGAGCGCATAGGGGTGCGGTGGGCTCCTTGGTGCCGGACAAGGAGCCCCCTGGTCACAGAGGGGAGAACCAGGCTGGTTAGTCAAGCTGATGGGCCCGCGCCCGGGGCTGGTACTCTATGCCCAAGTGGAGGACTCCTTGCGGCCCACCTCCACTTATAGGGCAGGTGAGAATGCCTGCACAACAACAGGATCACCGGGCAGCGGATTGACCCCGCAACTGTAGCCTCCGACCATGGAAAAGGGACGCATAGCAGCTCGTGTGCAGGAAGGAAGGTCCCTCAGAAGTAGCCCACATAGCAGCAAAACTGCACTCTAATGTGGGGGAGGCCACAACCAGTGCTCTGGTGCTTCATGCAGATATGGAGCAGTTGTACCTTAGCCTCATGTGCGGTGTAAGCCTCTCCCTTCTGCTCGGCGGGCCTCGAGATGCGGCGCTGGGTGCTGAAGCCTGTTCCTTGGCTCTTTCACTGCAGAGGCGCAGGGGGAAGAGGATGGCTTGCAGCCCTGGGGATCCCATTGCCCACCACAGCTTCAGGGCAGGGTCAGGCTCAGTCACGTGGACTCTCTACTGTATTTCTGTAGCTGCAGAGAGGGAGAGGGGGAGCAGCCTGGGGGGGGGCAGCCCAAGGGGGTAGATCATGGGCAGCCCCCATACAGATGTCTATTTTGGGCAACTGGGGTTGGCAGGGGCCGCCCCTGACCTATCCCGCCTTGCACTGCTGCCAATGGCTGTCCAGGTCGCTCCTGCTGTGGGAACCAGTTTGTAGCGTATGGCCGCAGGTCCAGCAGTCGCTGCGCTTGCCGCTCCTTTCCAAGTAGTCCCTGCTGCGCCGCTGTTTCAGGGCCAAGAGAGTAGGGAGAGAAAATGTCTGGGGAGTCCGGCTGCCACAGAACCCCCCAGGCCCCATGGGCCCAGTTTAAAGACAAGGCCGGACTGGCCGTAGCGGGAACCGGGTGTTTCTCTGGTGGCCGCCAAGGTGGGGGGCCGGTTTTAGGCCCCTGGGGGCTGTTTTTATTACCTGGGGCCGGTAATATCGGCCCCCTGTAACAAGATCGGCCAAAATCGGCCCTAGCAAACAGCTCGGCCGCACGCCCCTTCCCCCCCAGGGGGGCCGGCCGAGCAGTTTGCCAGGGCCGGTTTACGTTCCCAATCCGGCCCTGTTTACAGCCCCAGTCCGTGCGGTGTCTGTCCCTCACAACTCAGCGCTAGTCCATTTCACAGGTTAGCCTCTGCATCACAGGCCAGTTCCTCGGGCCACCCCCACTCCCACGCAGCACCCCAGTGAGGCAGGGTGCGGCCTCTGAGGCCACCACGTGAGGCCTCCGTGCCACTCCGAATCACCATCATTGGCCTGCCAGTTGATCTCTCCTGGCACCAGGAGAGCCGAACACGGGGTTTTAGGTTCCGCTGCACCTGCCCTGCTCAAGGCATGCAATAGAGGAGGCTGATGAAATAGATACCCACCAGCTGCCATCAGGATTGAGAGGCGCCCGCCCGGACCCTCTAAAATTTCAGTCCGCCATCTTGGCTTACCAGGCCTCGCCCCCCAACAATGTACTCATCTTGATGTAATGCAACTCATGGATGATGGATGGTATTTTTAAGTTGTGCCATCCACCATTCAGACAAATATACACTACATGGTCAATATCAAAATGCAAACATCCCATTAGTGTATGCACTGTTGCCTATCAAAGTGCAACTTATAATGAAATGCTAACACATATAAAACAACAAATTACCAACTACGACCCACAAAAGTCATCATAGCTTTTGAACAGACAATAATTTTGAGCATTCTTAAAATCTACCTGTACACTGCAATTTAAGTGTGCTACACTTATTTTACACCTGCCAAATCCACCCTGAGTAGAATTTGCAGCTAATCTAGAATTTGCATATGAAGTTAAAAAAGCTAATAGCTTTAGTGTTCGCACCTGTAACAGAAGTCACTACACATTATGAAATGCTAATTGAATCTCCCTATTACCGACAACATGAAACAAAACTAGCTCCACTAATGGATTATTTTGAGGAAACTTGGGGTTGTCATCTGTACTCATCAGGCCACAGACGTTTACCCAAGTATCACATTCTATTGTGAAATATCAATGACAGCAGCATGTCCCATTAAGCAAGGACAAGTAATGCAGTAGAAGGGTGGCACAGTTCTCTCCAAGAAACTTTTGGAATAACCCACCCTACACTCTACCATTCCAGGAAATAGAACAAACTACAGAGTTACCAGAAGGTAAGAATGGAACAGCCCGTAACCTTACCCAAACCAAAAATCTCTAAACAAACTGACCAAACTGACCAAATGCATGAACACCTAGCATTCCAAATAAGCCTCCTTACTAACAACCCAGCCCTAATATATCTAGACTCAATAGCAGGAATCCTACGTTAACAAACATTGGAAAAGCCATTAGGGCTCTCCTTTGGGACCTATTGAGTTTGCCAATAGTTCTAGCCAAGCTGTACAGCATCCCCGATGGTTTGCAGCACAGCTTTTAAAAAGAAAAAAAAATCCTGTGACCCTTAAGCGTGCGTCATTTTGTAGGTGCAAGCACAAAGCATGGGTGGACCTACAAAATTATATGAATGCTTTTTTTTCTTCTTGTCTGCCGATCCGAGTTGAACCAGTAAACAAAAACAAAAAAAAGAATAGCATGGTGGGACGGGGACATCAACATAAGGGGCAGAATCACGGATGGCTGGAGAAGCACACAAGGGCATCATGGAGGAGTGTGAAGGAGATGCACACATGCAGAGAAAGAGAAATATGTGTGTGCGTGGCAGAGGAGTAGAAATACAAGATGGAGACAGCTGGAAAAAACTTGCACTGTTGTAGAATGCTTAAACAAAAAGAAAAAAGTAATGCCTGAAAAGTGAAAAGTGGAAAGACATAAATGATGCATCCAAACTCCATGGAAGGGGCAGGCACAAGAAAAGAAAGGAAAGCACACACACACACTAACGAATAATTGTAATTGTAATTGTATTTATATAGCACTTACTACCCCTGACGAGTCATCGAAGCACTTTTAAGCGATTAGCACACTACTCCAGAACCCAAAAGGATTACTGGTGGATTAGTATAGGAAAATATGAGTTAATTTGAGAGGTGAACATGCAAGTCGATTATTTGGATTGAAAAAGATAAGAAGCAAGCAAATGAGAATGACAATGAAGCCAACCAATTATTAAGCAACGGTACGCTCTAAGCACACTGTAAGCTAACAATGTGTATCACAACAAACAGCACATGTGCTGAATAGGAGGAAAGATCTAAAAGAACACACTACACAACAACATCATTTAATCTCCCTAAAACACTAACAAAATATTATTAAGGCAAGTTTAAAATACCAATCTGAATAAAAAAATATTCAAAAAGACAAAACATCAGATTGATAATTAAATGTACAATATTAAATATTTATAAAAAGATACAAGGTAAAATAACCAACATAATTTTAAAACCTTTCTCTACCATTTATAAAATTATGCTAAAAACATCTTATATATAGACAATAAAAAAGCAAACATAAGATCAAAAAAATCAACATTGCCCACCAAATAACATAAATCAATAAAATAAGATCGCACCATTTCATAGCTGAAGTCCCAGTCTTTGAAACGACAATCCAAAAATACAATCTCAAAAATATCAATTAAGTATAAGCACAAAACAAATGCAAAAATAAACCAAAGAAAAACAGAACATCCAATACAAGTCCAATAATCCAAGGAGTCCAGCTAAAGCCTGAAGAATTAGAAAATGGTAAATAAGCACTGCAGCAAAACTGAAAAATCAAGGAAAACGTAGAAAATATTTTTGGTTAAAAAAATAACCAGCTATTTTTCCTTGAGAAAAAATAAATGCATCCAGATTAAAAATAAAGTCTAAAATCTAAGATAAAAAACCTGTAATGGAAGAAACCTCTAAACTCACCCAAAAACACTTACAACTCTAGTATAAAATAAATCGCAGTGAAAAGCATTAACATCAATATTAAACATGTAAAACACACATATAAAATAGAAATAAATATTATATTTCACAATAAGGTCTACCACAATACCTTAAACTAACTGATACATACTACACTGAAAACAAATACACTAAAATAGCATCCAATTACAAAGAATAGCCTTACTAAAGGCCTTATTCCGAGAACGGCGTTCCTCAGGACCGCCATACTCCTGGTGGCAGTCTGATCACCGCCACACTGAGGGTCTGCCCGCAATATTCTGAGTGTGGGGGTCGAACTGCCACAAGACCGCCGGATCCCGCTTGGCCGACAGTCTGCAACCGGCCTGAATATGCTGGGGTGTGCTGCTGCCGGCACTGCAAGCATATTACAAGTTGCCTTTTCACCACCCTTTTCATGGCGTGGAGCCCACCATGAAAAGGGTGGCAGAGAGGCAACTAAGAGGGCCATAACGGGTCCCCCTGCTGGATCTGGGCCTTAGGGTGCATGTGGGGGGGGCACATGTTGTGCCCCCCTGTAATTGCACCCACGTTCCTGCAAGGTGTGGCATGCATCGCTTTTCATTTCACTTGTCCAACAAGAGCGGGCCTGCCTGTTATTCCCAGGCCACCCTCATTTACATTGGCAACTTCATACTGCCGCAGGAGTCCATCATCTTGTGTGTTTTGCATTTCGCCCTTAGTGGGAAGGGTATGCCCAGACGTGGGTCCCGTGCTCACTACGCCACTGGAGTCAAGCTATCCTGGCTGATGAAGGCTGATAGCCTGAAACCGGTCCTAGGATGCTTGATTCCGGTCCAGGGAAGACATGGCTTGGCAGTTCGGTCTGG
Organism: Calotriton arnoldi; assembly: GCA_963921515.1. NCBI lineage: Eukaryota > Metazoa > Chordata > Amphibia > Caudata > Salamandridae > Calotriton > Calotriton arnoldi. The sequence continues at coordinate 198,443 of CAWUFW010006683.1, read as the reverse complement.
ACTGTTCCCATGAGGCACAGGGTAAAGACTGATTTGCATATGGCTATGTCTGAACTGGGGTGGCGTGGTGAAGCAAAATAACGATGGATTAAACCCAGATCTGTGACTGGGGGTGAATGTTTGCCAATGTGCAGCATTCCGTCCATCATCTTGTGTGTTTTGCATTTCGCCCTTAGTGGGAAGGGTATACCCAGACGTGGGTCCTGTGCTCACTACGCCACTGGAGTCAAGCTATCCTGGCTGATGAAGGCTGATAGCCTGAAACCGGTCCTAGGATGCTTGATTCCGGTCCAGGGAAGACATGGCTTGGCAGTTCGGTCTGGACTGTTCCCATGAGGCACAGGGTCAAGACTGATTTGCATATGGCTATGTCTGAACTGGGGTGGCGTGGTGAAGCAAAATAACGATGGATTAAACCCAGATCTGTGACTGGGGGTGAATGTTTGCCAATGTGCAGCATTCCGTCCATCATCTTGTGTGTTTTGCAGGAGATTTATCTGGCGGCCAGTCCCCGGTCACCAATCATAGCCTCTGGGATAGAGTTTTTTGTACGTTCTGACTTCTGCCATATAACTGCGGTGTGGCGGTGGCAGCTTCAGGAGCATATCCTTGCGCTACAAAATATTGGGGCAACAATTTGTCTCACAGCTACACTGTGGATAAAATACAATGGGCAACTGTATTTTTGTTATGATGGGGCAAAGATCTCTGAGCTGCTACATAAGTGGTGGTCTGCAAAATGACTTACAGTTTCTGTAGTCTCATTTAATTCAACTGGCAGGGGTCCGTTCCATCTTTTGTTTCATTTGGGGTTGGTGTCTTCTATTTTTGAATATAATATTGCCCTCACGCTTGTAACATCATTGGGAGGGTTATCGCCTTACTTTGGGTCTTTTGTTCTGAAATGGTCTTGAGTGTCTCTCTCTTATTTCATTGTGTGGTGCACTTTGGGAGGGGCTGGTCTCCGTGCCTATCCGTAATCCGGATTAACCTAGCTGATTGGGTTTCACGAGTTATCGCCCTTCTTTTTGGGCTTAGATCTGGGGAGGTGGGTGGTTTCTCAGGTGGGATGGGAGGGGTAGTTTTGGGGTTGTTAGGAACCTTCTGTGTTATTTTTATGTTTGAGTGTGGGGAAGGTTTCGGGTAAAAAAAAGGAGAAAAAATGTAATTGATTTTCGGGAACATGTCCAGGGGGACCATTTGCAGTGACTCTGTGCTTATGTAGGAAGCGTCTTTGTTAGGACACTTTATCATAATGGCTAATTATGACATGGGTCTTGGCCAGCATCTGCACATTCTCTCATGGAACATTAATGGCGTCAAGGCACGCCATAAGCGTAAGATAATCAGGGAAGAATTATACACCTTGAGACCACAAATCGTATGTTTTCAGGAGACGCACCTTTCCCGGGAACAAACTCTATTGTTGAAAGAGCTGGGTTATAGAGTTCTGGGTACTTCTTGCTTTACCTCGGCCCAGAGAGGTATAGCCCTTCGTATTCGGGATGATAAATGGGTTATGCTGAGTCAGAAAGCTGACCTGACTGGGCGATGGCTCATAGCGAAAATCCTGAGGGAGAGTATTCGTGTCACTGTATGCTTAGTTTCTGGTCTGAACGAGGATGACTCGATGATTTTTGATTGTCTCCTGGCCAAACTCCTTCTTTGGCCTGAGCCTTTGATTATCTGTGGGATTTTAATGTTTTTTTTTTTTTTTAACTTTATTTATGAAATTTCCACACCAAAACTGAGCAGTCATACACAGAATCCTTCGAGACAATATCCCTCGACTTATTTCCATTCTATAAATTTGAGTCCTGAACACATTGCACAGTTAAATATACTTTACACTTTCATGGCACAGCGTCAAAACCAGCGCCAGACACAGGCAGGGTGTGGTGATGCTGGCAGAATCAACAGTGTGATGTCACCTGGAGTGTTTACAAGCGTTCTTGCCACGAGTGTTCTTGCTGTGGCAATTGCTGCTTGTGCCTTGGATGTGCCAGGTGGGACGGCTCTCTGTATCTTCCTAATAAATACTTCTACAAATCTTCACTACGGTGTACCTTCGCCATCTTTTCAGTGGCGACAGAAGATGGGATGCCACTCTGACCGACCAACGAGTGTTTTTATCGGATGCTGGAAAATGGACTGAATTCGCTTCACCCAGTACCGGTTTGAACCCCTTGACCTGTTCTCTCAGGGCAATCTGTAAGTACCTTTCCTGCTTTCTTACCAAGGCACGCACGCTCTTGAGGGGGTACAGAGAGCGTCCAATTTTTTTTTTAAGCGCTTTATTTACACAGTGCTTCTTGTTGCCTGTCTGTTGATTTCCTGGAGTTTGCTGTGTGTACCTGTGATTGCCTGCGTGCTATTTGTGCATTTTTCGCAGTGAAGAGGAAGGCAACAAACACTTTTTAAATTTGTTATTGGCTATCTGTGCGGCTTACAGTCAAAAAGGCGGCTTGCGCACTGTCTCGAGTCTGCAACACGTTCTTTGGCACTTTCATTTGCCACGCCAGCTTCACGCACCATGGAATTCGTCTTGCTTTGTTCTTGCTGATCAAGCGCTGACTCTCTCTACGTCATACGAAACCAACGCGGTCACGTATCACGCTTTATTACGCTACGTGGCGGCCATCTTAAGTCTACTTTTTTCCGTATGCTGTTAGCGTTGTGGTTGCCTAGCAACGATACGGAAACCTTTTGCTTTGAAAACTCCTGCGTGTTACTTCTGTGACACGCACACAATTCATCACTATTTACTCACGGTTTATTTCTTGCTTCCCTTTCGTTCTGCAAGTGGGTAAACGTGATCATTCTCCCATGCATCACGTCTGTGATACACACACGTTATTTGCTCTACTTAATAGCGCTTCTTGGTGGGTCACGTCTGTGATACACACACATGTTATTCATATTGCAAAGCAAAGAAAGATCTTCAATATTTCTTTTTCTCTTCTTGTACCAAACAGCATGGTTACAGCCATCTTAAAGGTACAACTCAACGAAAAGATTTCTGCATCATCTTTGTCAACATATACTGAGAGATATCTTGGACGCACAGGACAAGCAAAAAGTTTTTTTTTCTCTTTCTTTATTCTGTCTTTTCTTTTCTTACTCTCTTTCTTATTTCTCTTCTTTCCATTTTTTTTCCTGGTGTTACTAACTGTTTCATTTCACAGGTATTTAACCATCATGCAGAGTGTTACAGCTCCAGCTCCGTTTCTGCAAGAACCGGGAGAACCACCACTAGAATGGAAATTGTGGCTCAGGTCTTTTAAGGCTTATTTGGGTGCTATTGACGGTCAAAGGTTTAGACCTGAAAGAAAAAAAAATCTTATGTATTATCATTTAGGGGTTGAAGGTCAGAATGTATTTGATCATTTACCACCATATGACCCACCTGAAGGTGAAGATGCAGATGAATTCGATATTGCTATAGCACAACTGAACAAGTACTTTACAAAAACAAAAAATATTGTAGTACACGGGTACAAATTCTTTACCAGAATGCAGAAACCTTCTGAAAATATTGACACTTTCATCACAGCAGTGAAAGTCCTTGCTTCTAGGTGTGAATTTGAAAATTTTACTTCACAACTTATAAGAGATCAGCTTGTAGCCAGATGCCATTGTAAAAAAATTCAAGAAAGGTTGCTTACCTGTAAGGATCCTTCTTTAGACAAGGCAGTGGATATTGCTAAAAGCATTGAAAGCTCAATGGAGGATGCAAAACAATTAGAAACCGCTTTGTCTAACACTACTGTTTCAGGTGCTGTCTCCACCAAACCTCCTGTTGTCAAACGTGACGACACCAGGAGGCAAAATGTGTTCAGAGGTGGGAGAAATTTTGTTCAGAATAGGTCGTTTAATCAGAAAATTAGTTGCTTCAGGTGTGGTTCACCTTTACATGTCTCATCATTTAAGAATTGTCCAGCTGTTAACCAACAGTGTGGACAGTGTGGAAAAATGGGTCATTTTGCCTGAGTTTGTATGGGAGCTAAAAGGAAAAGCATAAGATGTGTTTTGAATGAGCCTGATAGTCATGATGACAATGATATTTGTTAGACCTGGTACCACTGGCGTGGGTCTCCCTTCCATTTTTTCGCTATGCCTCCTCTGCTGTTGACATGTTTTTGCTGGTTTAGATGCTTTGGGCACTTTGCCACTGCTAATCAGTGCCAAAGTGCAAGTGCTCCTTTATGATAAATTGATGTATGGATTAGTGACTCCATGATTGGCTTATTTCATTTACTGTCAGACCCTAGTACAGTGCACCGCGTGTGCCCAGGGCCTGTAAATCAAATGCTGCTGGTGGGCTTGCAGCACTGGTTGTGCCACCCACCTGAGCAGCTTGGAAAGCGTGTCTCACGCCTGCCATTGCAGAGCCTGTGTGCAGTCTGGTACTGCCATGTCGACTTGGTAAGTTCTCCCACTTACCAGTCCCCAAACCTTCCCTTTTCTGCATGTTAGTCACCCCTAAGGTAGGCCTGCAGGCAGGGTGCATTGTATGTAAGAGGTAGGACATGCCCTGATGTGTGTGGCATGTCCTGATAGTGAATTACAGCCAATTTCGTTTTTCACTATTGCAAGGCTACCTGTCCCCATAGGCCAGAGTGGGCAGTTTGATTATAACATCTTATAATCCTAACTGACCCAGGGAACATGGTAGAAAAACGAATTTAGTATGCCTGAACTCAGGATTATAAAATACATATTTTAGTGAAGTTGGTTTTGACATTCTGTGTTTGAAAATACCACTTTTAGAAAGTAGGTATTTTCTTGCCTAACCATCCAGCCTGCCTCTGCTAGGTTGTTGAATGTATGTCTGGTTTTGTGAGTGACAGGGGCTGGGGGACTCCAGGAGACAGGGTGAGTCAGCACTAGGCTGAATAGACCTATCTGCATGAGGAGGGGTGGGAGGAGTAGCACCTGGGCATGAATAGGGCTGTGCCTGCCTTCCACAATGCTGGCTCCACCTCCTGTGGTGCGTCTGATGACCCTGGCCCACACTGACAAAGGAAGAAGTTGTGCACTGGCAGAATGCACCCAGAACTGGTTTGGACTAGGTACAGGACCCTCTGCCTTCAGAGGACAAAGGATTTGCTAGTATAAATACTGGGGCCCAGACCCCAACTTTTTAGATCACTTCTGGGAATCAAGACGAACCTTTGCTGAGGAGAAGAACCAGGAAGCTGAAGGAGGAGACTACCCCTATGCTGCGTGTTGTTGGGGTTGGCCTGCAGTGGTTACTTTATTGCCAAAAAAAGGCGAAAAGGACTGAGTGTGCTTTCATCATCTTGAAGAAGATCTCCAAGGGCTTGAACATTGAGTTTGCCTTCTGCCTGAAGTCTCAGGGATACAAGACTTCACCCCCAGCTCCCCTCCTGAATTCCCTTGCTGGGAATTGAAGTGCCTACTGCTGTTGGGCCTTCTGAGAGACTGCGTGTCGCTGGGAGCTGGAAGCGCGATGCAACGAAGAGGAAGCGTGTCGCCGCCGCAGCAGCTGTCGTTGCATCGCAGAGTAAGCTTGCTGCCGCTGCTGTATCACCGAAGCGCCCCGCATCACCGGAGAAGCGTGCCGCCGCAGCAGTTGTCGTCGCATCGCGGAGTAAGCATGCCGCCGCTGACGCCATCGCATCACCGAAGCACCTCGCATCACCGGAGAAGCGTGCCGCCGCCACAGAGGACGCCGGCGCATCACCAGAGAAGCATGTCGCAGGGCCTGTCGCGGCTCAGAAGATCGCGGAGTCGCCGCACAGCCGTCGGGCGTGCACGCATCCCGTCAACGTTGTCGCACCGTGAGCAAGACGCCATTTTCTTGCATCGCACCGAATCATCATCGCATCGGAACCGGGCCGCAGAAAGAAACCGACGCATCCTCCTTTCTGCGTGTAAGGAATCGAAGCATCACCTTCCCTGCGACCCTTCTGTTTGTTTTGCGTTACGCATCCAAAGGTACATTGAGAGTAAAGTGTTGCATTTATCATCTTTATTGAACTGAGCTATTTTCTACCATTTGACAGTCATATTTTTCGTATTGTATTGTGGATTTTTGTCGTTTGGGTCTTGTGTTAAGTCTATATAAAAATACTTATTTTTATACTACAACCTGTGTGGTGTCCATCTGTAGTGTTGTCACTGGGTTACTGTATGTGTTCACAAATGCTTTACACACTGCCTCTGAGATAAGCCTGCCTGCTCGTGCCAAGCTACCAAGGGGGTGAGCAGGGGTTATTTTAGTAGTGTATCCCCCTTATCCTGACTAGAAGCAAGGGTCCCTATTTGGACAAAGGTACCTACCTCTGCCAACTAGAGACCCCCAGTTTTAACAATATTACAAATCAAGAATATATTGTAGTTGTGAAAGACTGCAGTGAGAAACAAAAAACGCTTCTCATTGTTGATCCTGAGGTGGATGTCACCATTGAAGGAGTTAAAATTCAACTTCTTGTTGACACAGGAGCACGTATTACTATTGTGTCACAAGAGAAATACCTTAAGTTTTGGACAAAGAAAAGTTTATTACCACCTTATGTACTTACTGTGGCTTTTGAAGGCAGCAAAGTTGAGTTGCTAGGTTATTTCTGGGCTGCCATCAGTGTTTTAGGAGAATTCATCAAAGGCAAGGTGTACATAGCAAGGAAAGGTATCAATGTACTTGGGTTATTACATCAAGCTGAATTTGGATTTACTATTAAACCAGGCTTAGCCAAACCTGTTTTCATTGATAAACAGCCTGTGCAAGGTCAATGTCATTAATTCTTTGTCTAGCACTGACGTAACAAACAATTGTGAGCACAAGTTTGAGAAGGTGTTTCAAGAACGTTTAGGTAAAGTCACAGGTTTCCAACACTCCATCAGGGTAAAAGAAAATGCTAGCCCTGTCAAGCATAAATTGCGTAATGTTCCACTCAGCATTAGGGCTGACTTATCCCAACATCTAAAAAACCTTTGTGATCAAGGCATAATTGAAAAGGTTGATGCTACTCTCTGGCTTTCGCCCATTGTTCTGGCAAAGAAGAGGTCTGGGGACTTGAGGATGTGTGTTGATTTAAGAAGTTTAAACGAGGCCATTTGGGTCGACAGTTTTCCCCTTCCACGTATTGAGGATTTGATTGCTAAAGTTGGATCCTCTTCGTGGTACACAAAACTGGACCTCAAAGCCGCCTATCATCAGGTGGAATCAGATCCTCAGTCTCGCCATCTCACGGCCTTTGTTACTCCTGATGGCGTTTTCCAGTTTTGCGCCTACCTTTTGGTTTGGCTTCGGCGGCTGCTGTTTTTCAGAGGCTTATGATCGAAATGTTTCAAGATAATCCCCATGTTGTGGTGTTCCAAGACAATATTCTCATTTTCTCCAAAACGGAAGCTAAACATGATCTAGCTATAGACAGGGTTTTCAGCGTTTTAGAAAGTAGAGGGGTAACTTTACAAAAAAGCAAATGTACTTTCAAAGTGAAAGAAATAGAGTATTTGGGCCATATTATTTCAGAGCAAGGCATAAAACCCAGACCAGGCTTAGTCAAAGGCATTGTGGAAGCTCCTGCACCGCAAAATAGAGAACAACTTATGTCCTTTCTTGGATTGTGCGAGTTTTATGCCAAGTTCATGAAAGATTTTGCCAAAACAACTGAATGTTTCAGGGCATTATTGAAGAAAGGAGCAGTTTTTCTATGGTCAGAGGAGTGTGAAAAAGGTTTCCAAACCATCAAGGATCATATTGTTAAAGCTCCTTCCTTGCAAGCATTTGTGGAGGGAAGACAAACTGTTGTCACTGTTGATGCTTGTGAATATGGTTTGGGGGCTGTACTCTCACAGTATGTGGAAGGCAAAGAGCACACGGTGGGCTTTGCTTCCAGAACGCTTCGTCCTGTGGAACGCAAGTATTCTGTTATAGAAAAAGAGCTTCTGGCGTGTGTTTGGAGTATTGAGAAATTCAAACCGTATTTGTGGGGCAGATCTTTTGTACTTAAAACCGACCATCGTCCCCTAGTTGACATCTTGTCTGGTAAGAAAATAAAGCGCACCACTGCTCGTTTAGCTAGATTATCTACCAAGCTTTCGGAATACACTTTTAGTGTTGAGTACATTCCAGGTGGAAAACATTGCAGAGCAGATTGTTTGTCCAGACTTCCCGTTGTTGATACTGAGGAACAAGATTGGGAAACAGAAGTAGAAGAGTGTTTTGTGGCTTGCATTAGTCACGACAGTTTGTCTTTTGCTGAGGATGATTGGGTGGCTGAGGTGAACAAGGATGTTGTTCTTAAAGAAGTTGTGTCTTTGATTAGGAAAGGTTAGCCCAAGGAGAAATGTCTCTCACCAGAACTACAAATGTTTTGGAAGGTCTGTAATGAGTTATCAGTTGAAGGTGGCAAAGTTGTTAGAGGTGATAAGCTCGTGCCTCCGGAGTGTTTTCGAAAAAAGATAATCATGGCTGCGCATTTGGGTCATCTAAGTGCAACCATCACTAAGAGGAAAGTTAGAACCGATTTTTGGTGGCCAAAGATGGATTTTCAAGTTGATGAGTTAGTCAAACAGTGTGTGCGGTGTAATGTCAGTGACAAGGTTTTGGTTTGGAAGGTGTGGTTGAGTCTCCTGTGTCCCCGCCTGGGAGAGCTTGGCAGAGACTAGGGATGGATTTTCTAGGACCTTTCCATATTCTACCCGCCAATATGAGATACTTTTTGGTTCTGGTTGATCATCTGTCCAGGTGGGTTGAAGTCGAGCCCATCAGCATTCCCAATTCCAGAAGTTTGATTAATTGTTTGAATAAAATTTTTCTTAGAGAAGGTTATCCTGAGGAGATTTTGACAGACAATGGTGTTCAGTTCGTTTCGCAAGAAATGAATTCGTTTTTACGCTCTTGCGGTATTAAGCATATCAGAACTCCGCTTTATCACCCTCAGAGCAATGGCAAAGCAGAAAGGTTTAATAGAGTTGTTGTGGAGTGTGTCCAAGCTGCTTTTAGATCCAAGTCATGTGTTTTTCAAGCTCTGAAAGATTTGGTTTGGTCTTACCGCACTTCACCTCATGTTGCCACTAATTTTAGTCCCTTTGAACTCATGAGGGGAAGAAAAGCTTCTACCTGGGTTTACCCGTTTTGGATGGTTAAGACTTTTCATCAAGGTTGTGATATGAAGTGTGTGTGGGAGTCAGCAAACAAGAAGTCTGTTGAAGCAGGTTTAAAGAGTTGTGAGTCTACTGTTAAAAGAGAAGCTCACAGACTTAGTGTTGGGGACTGGGTTAGAGTTAAAAATCCAGTCTCTGTCAGAAAAGGTCTTTCCACATTTTTGGAATCTCAACAAATTGTGGAAGTGCGCAAGAATGCTGTGATTTTGTCTAATGGGAATTGGTGGAACACTTCTCGTATTGCTAAAGATCCATGCTTTCCCTCTAAGATGGTTATGTCAGACACAAATGTTTTGCGGGGGGATGGTGTCAGGAGGAGCACAAGGGTTCATGTTAGACCAAGCAAATTACATGATTATGTTTGATTGCTTCTTCGGGTGATCCTAAAGATTTACTGGGTGTGTTTTAAAATTTGTGCTGTTCATCTTTTCTTTTCTGTACCCCTTTTTTCCCTTGTATCCTATATATATATATATATATATTTTGAATTTTCTTATCAAAAGGGGGAGGTGTGGTGATGCTGGCAGAATCATCAGTGTGCTGTCACCTGGAGTGTTTACAAGCGTTCTTGCCACGAGTGTTCTTGCTGTGGCAGTTGCTGCTTGTGCCTTGGATGTGCCAGCTGGGACGGCTCTCTGTATCTTCCTAATAAATACTTCTACAAATCTTCACTATGGTGTACCTTCGTCATCTTTTCACAGGGTTGTCACAAGCACCAACGCTTACATACTACTGCTACAATCAGACTCACCATCCTGCTCACTACCAGTCCCCGTTGGGTTCAACAAGTCCCTACATAACTCTCTCCAGAGTGGGATTTTATTGTTACACTATGGCCTCGAACAGACTCTACATACCGGGGGCAGTCGAATTTGAATTCGGCCGTGAGGGGAGACAGTGTCTTCGGGATTCTTTGAAAGGACTTATGACCTCCTACGCACTTATTCTTAGTGACACTGTAGATTTAGTAAGTTCTGATTCACCATTTATTCTGCTCCCCATAAATCCTTCTCGCGGATTTATATGTTTTTAGTTAGTCACACTCTTCTGCAGTATTTGAAGATTCAAGTTAACCCGAGAATAATATCGGACCACAACTTTTTATCCGAGCAGAGGGGCCATCCCAATCTTCAGGGTCACGAGGTTGGAGTATTGAGAAGAGACTGCTCATTGAAGACAAATATATTTTAACAATGAATTTATATCTGAGGGAATACTTAGAAGTTAATGTTGGCTCTGCTGCCACTATTTTCGTATGGGACTCGCTTAAGGCATTTTGTCGGGCATACATTTAAGTTTGCTGTATATCAGCAGAAGGCATCCAGAGCTGAGGAGGCTCGAATGCGCTCTGCTCTCAGCTTTATCGAGCATAGTCTGGTACAGATTATAATTGCCCAAGATGGCCAGAGGGCTAGATTTTAGTCTAAGCAGCTTGCTACCCTCCAAGCTTCCCTCAGAAACAGTATTGGGGATTAATTATTTAAAAGAATTCGGGTCAGGCAGTTGCTACACTTCGAAAATAATGAAGAAATCAGTTGATTACTCTCCTTTAAGGTTAAGGACAGAGCAAGTGCTAATGTTACTCAGAAGATCATTAATGACAAAGGTGAACATGTTATTGATCCAGTGTCTATCAGGTGAGATATTTGGCTGTTTTATCAAAATCTTTATCAGGAAGACTGTCTAGCTTCTATGGATTTTGTTAATCAATTTATCGGTGTGTATTTTCATTGTCAATTGAGTGAAGTTCAGCGGGCAAGACTGGAAGAGCCTATAATGTTGTTCGAAGTTGAAACAGCGATTAGTCAATTAGCTAATGGTAAGGCTTCTAGTCCGGACCAAATTCCCTTAGAATTTTCAGTGGCTTTCTCACATATCTTAGCACCGGTCCTTTGTGATCTTTTTAATTCTTTTGATTCTGTGGGTCAGGTCCCTGGATTTTGGGGGAGACCAATATTGTTATCTTCCCTAAAAAAGGGAAGGATCCTACGAATTGTGGTTCCTATCGCACTATATCTCTGATTAATGGCGGCTCTCAAATGAATACCTGTATTTTGGCCAATAGGCTATCCGCAGTGATTTCTCGCTTGGTCGACTCGAACCAGCATGGGTTTATACCCGGGTGCGACACAACTTCTCAAGTCAACATGGCTATAACCGCCTTGGAGGTAGCTTCAGCGGATGGAGCCCCTGTTGGTCTGATAATGTTAAATGCCAAAAAGGCTTTCGATCAGGTTTCCTGGACGTTTCTCTGGGTAGTAATGGGTGCCTCAGGATTCAGTCCACGGTATATATCTTGGGTTCACCAACTGTAAGTTGGTTTGAAGGCTAGGGTTCTCTGTGTAGGCACCCTCTTAGACTTCATTGAAATCTTCAGAGGCACTCAGCAAGGTTGCCCTCTTTCACCTCAGCTTTTTGCGGTATATATTGAGCCTTATATTAACACTCTCAAATTTTCTGAGGCTATCCACCCTCTGCATGTACATCATCTTGAGTTGAAAGCCTTAGCTTATGCAGATTATGTGGCTATTTTAACTCCTACTCCGGTTATTGGTCTTGTGGCTACAGGAATTCGTTTCTGTCTCGGGATATAAGCTTAATCCAGACAAAACACAGGTCCTGTCAAATGTCATCGCTCCTGCTCAAGATAAGAGGTGGGTGCACTCAGCAACATACTTGGGGGTAGAACTGACCTTACAAATGGAGGATATTTATTGAGTATAACTTTGGTAAAATATATCAACAATCAATTTAGGTCAATAATAAGTGGAATCGACTACATCTAGATTTGATCGGGCGGTGTAACCTCATCAAAATGATCATTCTTCCCCAATATTTATATGTCTTCAGGTGCATCCCTCTTTTTCTTTCTAATGTCTTTTTAGTAAAGTTGAGACTTGTTGGCAGAAATATATTTGGAGCTACAAGAAACCTTGGTGCAGTATACAGCTTCTCCAATTACCCCGGGATATAGGTGGAGTCTCCCTTCCGGCGTTACAGGTTTATTAATTGGCCGCTTTCTTGTCACAACTTAGCTTGGTTCTTGGCAGGTAGCCATGGACTCTGGGGCTTATGTTCCAGGATTATCTACCTTGGAGGGATTCTATTGCCCCCCGCACTGGTTTGATTTATACCATGTACTTCAAGAGGACCAGGTTTAAGACCTTGAGGGTGTTTGATCAAATCTGGGTCTATCTTAAAAAAGTATTTCCAGATGTTTCTCTTCTTAGTCACTACACCTTCTTGAGCTTTAACCAGTGGCATAGTAAGGAGGGGATAGACCGCCCCAGGTGGCTTGAGTTTTGGGGGTGGCGATCCCCCCCTTACCTGCAGCCGGCTGTCGTGGGTGGCAAAGCAGGGATCGGCAACCCCCGCCCTGCTTTTACCCACGGACGTCGCAGGGCGGCAAAAGCAGAGACCACCACGGGCGGCCAAAGGTCTTGCTACGCCACTAGCTTTAACCCAAATATGACTTTGTTAATTCATCATAGCTTTCTTGAGTGCTGGGAGGACGCTAAACTCTTTGACTTTGGACAGATGTTCGAGGGTGGCATATTTCTGACCTATGAGATTCAGAAGCAATGGTTCTCCCTCTCCCGTATGCGCCTCTTTAGATACTTACAAATTTGAAATTTTTCAGCAAGCACTAAAAAGGATGAGATTTGCTGGTCTCAAAATAGTTTTTTAGCCTTTGTAATGAGATGCCCTCAGAAAGGGAACATCAACTTGGCTTACGAGATGATTCTCTCGGCTGAGCTCGAGCGGAGGGCTGAACTATTTCAGCTAAGGGCGGACAAGTGGAGCATACATATTGGGATGGGTGAGACTGTAGATGACAAGATGCTCAATAACTTTCTTGCTCTGAATGTCCTTAATATTTCTCGAACTAAGGCCGAACATATTAAATGCATTAATGATTTTTATTATATGTTTTTATTTCATGTTATGTTATGTTATTCAATGTTATAGAGCGCGCTATCACCCCACGGGTATCTTGGCGCTAGGTTACATTAATTCCATTGTTCACACATGTTACCGTACCGGTCAGATGTTTCATAAGCGGTGGCTAGGCTCCATTATACCCTTGGAAAGAGCCAAGTTTTAAGCTTCTTCCTGAAATGTAGTAGATCTTCAGTTTGTCTGAGATTGGGCGGAAGTTCATTCCATAGCCGAGCAGCTACAGAACTAAATGCTCTTCCTCCGAGCCTGGTCTTTCTGAATCTGGGTGTGCTCACCAGCTTGGCTGCTGAAGATCGAAGGCTTCTGGTCGGGACATAACAGGTACATTTACTCTGCAATGGCCTGGGCCCAAGTCCATGCAAGGCCTTGAAAACAATGCAGAGAGATTTGAACTGTATTCTCTGCATAATTGGCAGCCAGTGAAGGTCTTTAAGGGACAGAGCGGCAGATGACCTACGCTGTCTCTTTAGAGCTAGCTTCGCAGCTATTATCTGAATTCTTTGAAGCTTCTTTATCAAAGAGTTTGGAGCACCCAGTAACAGAGCGTTGCAATAGTCTAACCGGCTCAAGATGACACTTACCACTAGTGCTCTGGCTGAAATCGGTAGCATTGGAAGTATTTTCCGTAGTGCTCTGATGAGAGAAAAACAGGTTCCAACTGTTTTATTCACTTGGGTGTCTAGGCTCAGTTTATCATCAAATATCACCCCTAGATTGTGCACTGTCTTAGAGGAATTAGTGGCTTATCTGTGGGGATAGGCCAAAAATTGTCCAAGAGCGGGAGAGGGACTTTCTTTGCCGTACAGTACAGAATTTCTGTTTTATCCCCGTTAAACTGCAAGGAGTTGTCTCTAAGCCAACTTGCAGTTCTTTGCATACACTCGTGGAACCTATCAAGTGATACTGATTGATTCCCCTCGAGTGAAAAAATGAGTTGCGTATCATCTGCATAGTTCACCAAGTTTATTTTGTAAGATTTGATCATTGGAATCAGTGGACTCAAATATATGTTAAATAGGATCGGACAAATAGCAGATCCTTGGGGGACACCGTGCTGGATAGAGCCATATTTAGATAACAAGCATTGGCATAGCCAATAGGTCTCGCCTTTGGGGCCTTATAAGTGTTTAGCCAGAGCTATTGACTTTGCCAATGTCTTCAAGCTGTGCTGTAGAGAAGTGTGGCTGCTGTGCAGCATACTGAAAAGTTATAATAAAAAAGTGTCAGAAGCATTTTTGTTACTTTATATATGACCAAGAAGGCATTATGTAAAACTGAACGACCATATTAAAAAAGTATTTACAATAAAAAATGTCCTCAGTTTTCTTTTGTTGTTGCAATGCTGGCAACTTGTTTCTGCCTATTGCAATGGTTGTTTGTTAAAGCTTTTTTTTTGAGGGAGCATAAACAATCGGAGGGTGAAGGTTGGGAACTTACCTGTATTATAACACTAGCAGCGGCCAGACGCTAGGGGAGAATCAACAGATGCCAGATTCCGAGAGCAGGCTGAGGTGGTGCTGAGTGATGCTGAGGTGGTAGTGGTGGTGGTGGTGACTGTTGTGGAGACGATGCTGAGGTGATGCTGAATGATACTCAGGTCTTGCTGAGTGATACTGCTGTGGTGCTGAGTGATGCTGTGGTGGTGCTGAGTGATATTGTCTTGGCGCTGAGTGATGCTGTGGTGGTGCTGAGTGATGCTGTGGTGGCCCTGAGTGATGCTGTGGTGGCCCTGAGTGATGCTGTGGTGGCGCTGAATGATGCTGTGGTGGTGCTGAATGATGCTGTGGTGGTGCTGAGCGATGCTGTGGTGGTGCTGAGCGATGCTGTGGTGGTGCTGAATGATGCTGTGGCGGTGCTGAGTGATGCTGTAGCGGCACTGAGTGATGCTGTGGTGGCGCTGAGTGATGCTGTGGTGGCGCTGAGTGATGCTGTGGTGGCGCTGAGTGATGCTGTGGTGGCGCTGAGTGATGCTGTGGTGGCGCTGAGTGATGCTGTGGTGGTGCTGAGTGATGCTGTGGTGGTGCTGAGTGATATTGTTGTGGCACTGAGTGATGCTGTGGTGATGCTGTGGTAGTTCTGAGTGATGCTGTGGTGGTGCTGAGTGATGCTGTGGTGGCGCTGAGTGATGCTGTGGTGGCGCTGAGTGATGCTGTGGTGGCGCTGAGTGATGCTGTGGTGGCGCTGAGTGATGCTGTGGTGGCCTTGAGTGATGCTGTGGTGGTGGTTAGCGATGCTGTGGCGTTGCTGAGCGATGCAGTGGCGGCGCTGAGCGATGCTGTGGCGGTGCTGAGCGATGCTGTGGTGATGCTGTGGTAGTTCTGAGTGATGCTGTGGTGGTGCTGAGTGATGCTGTGGTGGCGCTGAGTGATGCTGTGGTGGCGCTGAGTGATGCTGTTGTGGCGCTGAGTGATGCTGTGGTGGCGCTGAGTGATGCTGTGGTGGTGCCGAGTGATGCTGTGGTAATGCCGAGTGATGCTGTGGTGGTGCAGAGTGATGCTGTGGTGGCACCGAGTGATGCTGTGGTGGCGCCGAGTGATGCTGTGGTGGTGCCGAGTGATGCTGTGGTGGTGCCGAGTGATGCTGTGGTGGTGCCGAGTGATGCTGTGGTGGCGCCGAGTGATGCTGTGGTGGTGCCGAGTGATGCTGTGGTGGCGCCGAGTGATGCTGTGCTGGCCCTGAGTGATGCTGTGGTGGCCCTGAGTGATGCTGTGGTGGCGCTGAGTGATGCTGTGGTGGCGCTGAGTGATGCTGTGGTGGCGCTGAGCGATGCTGTGGTGGTGCTGAGCGATGCTGTGGTGGTGCTGAGCGATGCTGTGGTGGTGCTGAGTCATCCTGTGGTGGTGCTGAGTCATCCTGTGGTGGTGCTGAGTGATCCTGTGGTGGTGCTGAGTGATGCAGTGTTGGCCCTGAGTGATGATGTGGTGTCGCTGAGTGAAGCTATGGTGGTGCTGAGTGATGCTGTGGTGCCGCGGAGTGATGTTGTGGTGCTGCTGTGTAATGCTGTGGTGGCGCTGAGTGATGCTGTTGTGGCGCTAAGTGATGCTGTGGTTGTGCTGAGTAATGCTGTGGTTGCACTGAGTGATGCTGTGGTTGCACTGAGTGATGCTGTGATGGCGTTGAGTGATGCTGTGATGGCGTTGAGAGATGTTGTGTTGGTGCTGAGTGATGCTGTGCTGGCTCTGATTGATGCTGTGCTGGCTCTGATTGATGCTGTGGTTGCGCTGAGTGATGCTGTGGTGATGCTGAGTGATGCTGTGGTGTTGCCGAGTGAGAGATAGAGTGAAGATATAATGCCCAATTAGAGAGGGTGGTGAGAGAGAAAGAGAGAGAAAGGGTGTACATAGAATAAAGAGTGGAGCGGGATAGAGAGAGAGAAAGAAGGGGAGAGAGAGTGAATGAAGAAGTTTGAAAGAGAAACAGATAAAGGGGTGAGAGAGAATGAAAGGCTAAAAAGATAGAGAGGGGAGAGTTAATTAAGTAGAGAGAGAATTAGAGAGGGGAGAGAGAGAGAAGGAGAGAGACAATAAGAGTGGGGGGTGTGGAGTTTAAATAGAGTGAAGAAGTGACGCAGAAAAAGTAACCTTAAATATAGCTTTGTGCTCTGCGCGAATAAATATTTTAAAAAAAACAGAGTGAGACAAAAATACTGGTAATTAGGCTGTGACTCCCAATATAAAACAAATAGCGATATAAGGTGAAATCAACCCACTGAAGCAATATTTCTAACTAGACAAAAAAAAGCTTGCATTTCAATGCTAATCGCTGTTGTTTTGCATGTGACTGTAGTCCAGGGCCGTCAGTTGGTAATGTGAGCTGCTGCTGCGATTGAAACATCAGAGTCCAGAGAGTTAATGAGCCTTGACGAGGAAATGAGGAAGAGATAGGAAACCCAGATGGCAGCTGCGCGTGCACGCCATCGTGAACGCAAGCTGGTCGCCAGCCGAAAGCCAGTGGGTTTGCACTTCCAAAACCCGCTTACTAAAACTCTCGGCCAGACCAGCGCAAGCGCTGGTGCAGGCCGAGACCTAAAAAAGGAGGTAGAGCCACTGCCTATTGTCTATCCGACAGGTATGACTGAAACCATTTCACTGCCGCTCCCTCTATCCCAATATCCATAAGCCTATTCAGAAGGATTTTGTGATTGACCGTATAGAATGCGGCAGACATATCTAATAGGACCAGTATAACTGATTGTCCTATGTCTGCTCGCATTCTGAGTTCATCCAGGACTGTTACTAAAGCAGTTTCTGTTCCATGAACTGGGCGAAAACCAAATTGTGCATCTTCAAGCTTATGATTAACTTCTAGATATTGCGAGAGAGTTCTGCTGACCAAACGCTCTAAAATTTTCACCGGGTAGGGCAGAAGAGAAATGGGTCTGTAACTAGTTGGACATAGGGGGTCAAGCGTGGTTTTCTTCAACAAGGGTGTCACCATTGCCTGTTTCCAGCATACCGGTACTACCCCACTGCTCAGTGATTGGCAGCAGATTTGACGGAGCTGTGGAAATAGCTCCTCCTTAAATTCTCTCCACACCCTGTGTGGAAGAGGATCCATTGGGGACCCAGATGAAATACTCAACGCCAGCCTATTAAAATCTTCCTCTGTTGAAAACTGGAAATGATCCAGAGTTGCTGACTTGCCCTCATCTACTCCCTCCTCCTTCTTAAACAGTAGCATCATCTCGGGTGCTCTGATTCCACCATCTATCTTATCCTCCTTGTTCATTTCCAGACCACTGATAATTTTAGCAATCTTCTCCTCAAAGAAGACCGCCAGGCCATCACATAGGTCTTGGGTTGCAATGATCTTGTTTTTTATGCAGTCGGGTTTAGAGCGGTCACTCACTATTTTAAATATGCTTCTAGCACTATTAGTTGCCTTTAGAATAGTATTAGCATAATACTCGGCTTTCGCCTTGGCGATTGTCCCTTTATAGTTGCCCAGTGCTGCCCTCAAGGCTATTTTATCCTCTTCCTCATAACATTTCCTCCACTTTCTTTCTGCTCGTTTGCAACCTTTCTTTAGCTTTTTTAGCTTCTCATTATACCAGGGGGCTGATGACTTATACATAATTTTTAGTTCTTTCATTGGGATCATCTGATCGAGAGTGTTGCTTATCTGGTCACAGAATTTCAGATAGTTTTCGTCCACCGATTTACTAGCATCGAAGGAGTCTTTCTCAGTAAATACAGGGGAATGTGTTTTTGTTCTCAACAATTTGTTCCATTCCCTTCCTCGTCGGTTATTTCCCATGGGAACAGTTTTTTTATTCGTTCTGGGATTCAATACCAAAAATTTGATGAGAAAATGATCAGTCCAACATAGAGGTAGTATATTTTCCACTTCTGCAACTTTTATTTCGGAAAAAATTAAATCTAGTATATGGCCTCCCTGGTGTGTTGGTTCCATCACCAGCTGTTGCAGATTTAGGTTCTCACATGATTGAAGTAGATCTTTCAGAGTTGGGCCTAGGTTCCCATTTGCCCATAGATTAAAATCTCCCAGAATAATCATTCTGGAGTGAGTGAGTGACATATTATAAAAAATGTCGATTAGTGCTTGTAGCTGAGGGCTAACTGGACCAGGGGGTCTGTAGCATACTATGCCAGTAAGCAAATGTCCTTTAACATCCTTAAGGGAAAACCCTAAAAGTTCAATACCCTCAGGTTCATCGACATCTATTGGAGCAAAATTCCATTTATCCTTAAAAATAACTCCTAACCCCCCTCCTCTTCCATTGAGCCGTGGCTTATGAAAAGCTTTGTAGCCTGGTGGACATGCCAGCCCTAGCTCGACCTCTGAGTCAGGGCGTGTCCATGTTTCCGTCAAGAATACTACATCCAAGTTATACAACTCTAGCAGGTGATATATCTCCTGGTGATGTTTCACCAGGGATCTAACATTAATTAGACCACATTTAAGGTTATCTACTTCTCTTTTCTCAGGGACTGTTCTCACTTCTCTCAGTGTTATATACTTAGAAGCCGCACCCCGCCGCTCACCTATTGACAGGAGCTGTTCCCTCGTAGTTGGCATTCCCTGTAGGAAGGAGTCCAAAACCGGCAGCATGGCTGGCGCTGTGCGGGCCGGTGTGTGGCCGGGCGCAGACGGGCTTGCCTTTGGCGCGCCCACTGCACGCATCCGCTGCGCGCTCGCGTTTGCATCGACTTAAGTAGGGAGGGTAACCTCCTCTCTAAGAGCAACTAGAGCGCTAACCAAGATGGCGTGTGCTCGGTGACCCGCTCTTACATGCGGCGTACACCTATTCACCTTGGGCTCTAAATCAAGTGCAAGTGGGGATTGCTAAAACAAATTACGAATTCTCACACAGTTTTTTAAAATAATTATGCAGTTTCCAAAGCGCGATAAAACCAGGGCTATGTGACTTTTATCGATTCAAAAACAATTTTTAAAAACAACAATTGTGCAGTTTCCAAGACGCAATAAAGCAAAGTCTATACAATAGTAGCAGTGTGTGCAGCGGGGTAGCCTTAATGTCATGAAGTTGAGACTAGGCGGGAAAGGCTTCCGGTGTGAGGCTGATGATGTGAATGCTGCATATTTGTCTATATGTAATTACCGGGACCATATTTTTGGGAAACTCAATGGGATCTTCCATGTTGACATTGTTTGGGACCCGAAGTTAATTATACTGGGGCTCCCACCTTCAAGCCCACACAACATTGTAGGGATTTACTTATTTGCCATCTCTCTCGCTAGACTGGTACTGGCGCGCCATTGGTTGTTAAGAGATGCTACCAGCCCGGTGGTATGGTGGTATAAATTTCTTAATACGTGCTCCATGGAAATGTCTATCTTAGATAATGACGTATGTAGAACCAAGTTAAGTAGGATAAGGAATCCCTTAAGGGTTTGGATGTGCCGGACTTTGGCTGGTCAAGACATGACATCACCATAATGTCTTTTCTTGGGTCTCATATGATTTGTTTTTGGATGACGCGTCCTCTGCCTCTGATCGTCCCCCTCAACATTGTTGATTTTGGTTTTTTTCTTTTGTCACGTTATATATTTCTCTATCTTGATGTCAATTTTCTTCGATAAAAAAAAAAAGAAAATTGTGCTTCCTGTACCGTGTTTGTTTAGTTGATTTTAAGAACTTTTCTAGCCCTAGCATGTTTTTGAAAAATGTGAGTGGGGTCTTGGAGGAAAGAGTTGAAGTAGATAACTACTTATGCTGATATCATAAGTCCTGTTCCCACATAGGTGACAAGTATTTTCTGATGCATGATGCCTTTGGCACTGATCAGAACAAGCAGCAAAACTAGTACTGATTCCTTAGTACTGATGGTCTAAAGTAGACCATGTGTGAGCATCAGCTTCACTGCTGCATTCTGTCAGAATGTGCATCGCCCATGAGTTTGAAGGACATGCTATGTTATGTTATGTTGAAAACACTCCCAGCGTCACAGTTTGCCATCTGTTTCAAATGCTTAGATGTCGAAAACATTTTTCATGTCGCAAAGAAAATTAGTAGTGTTTCACACAATCCAGAGCATCATAGGACTTCTAAATAAATTCAACTTATGAAAATGCCCTTGTAGTTTGTTTTATTTTTTTACCCCGTGGGACTCTGTATAATGAGGTGGTGACAGTGTAAGCAACAATAGGCAAGGAGGTAATGGACACTGATGGACTGTCAGGCGGGATTTATGCAATCAGGTCACCATTGAAGAGGTCTTCAGTAGTTCTTTGCCAGATGTGAGCATTTCATTCATTCCTTTTTCTTTGTTGCATCAGGGTAGTTATGTCTTTTTCTTTATAAATTGATTTGAATGAGCTACTCACACCTGCCTTGAGATACATGCGATTAGCCTTTGCTGTTGTGCTACATCAAGTCTTCTGAGGTCTCCCATAAGGTAGTCTGGTAGTCTGAAGGTAATGGAGGTGCTACTATGGGTAAGGAAAGGTTTTTAGGAGCAACACAGATTTTAAAAAAATGAGTTTATTGCACATGCGTCTCTATGGTTCTGTAAAGCCCTTGGCCCTGGTGTCGGCCAGACCACTCATTAGCTGAATAGTTGCACCTCCCCTTCCTCGTGACATACTTCCCAGCAGGCTGTGTGTGAGTCAAGGCAACGGAAGAGACGGCAAAGGTTTTCAAAAACCTGAAGCTCTTGGAACGCACACTGGGACCGCGCGGTGTCCTGAGGGACATCCCACGGCGACGTCCCCATTCCACACACCATTACCTGCTGCCATTTTCTCTTTCGCAGAAGTATATTTTAGGCTGACCCGTCATCTGGGACCTGACCTTCCATTTTTCAGCCTTCATTTTGCGTTCCTACCTCATATGCAGCGGCTACTCCCCGCCTCGTGCCTGCCCTCGCTCAATGTCACCCCGGAAGCCTGTCAGCCTGAATAAAGGTTTGCATCCGATAAGCAATCACCCTGTCAGTGGCCCTGCGCCGTTCGCTCCTGATTTACTGCCGCGTCGCCAGCGCAGCTCACATTTTTCTTAATCTAAATTGAAAACTGCTCAAGTAGAAAAATAATTTCATTGCTCCATCTTTTAAGAAATAAAAAAAAAAATTGGGAAAAAAGAACGAAAATGACTGCGTCAGCTCTGATGTGAGTACTTACGTCGCTGGAGAAGGTCAGAGAGAGATATTCGGAGGTGGGAAGATGTAGTACAGAGCACTTGTGGATGTGTGTGTAGGAAGAGTCTGCCCTTGTGGAAAAGGCATTGAGCCCTATACGCATACAAAGCACGGTTGCAGAATCACTGCTTTTTTTTGCAAATCAAATCACCAATAGTAGTACACCTTGAAACATGCATCAGGCGCAGGTTTCCAGGTGTGCTACTGGTAGTTCTGGCTTTAGCGTTGGCGGTGTTCAGTGCGACAATCTTTGTTGGCGCCCGCTTCCCCATGACCTCCTTCTTCACGGATTCCTTCACTACCACTCTCCAGTTATGCTCCTCATCTCTCTGTAGCCCCTCACTCACATTCATTTATTTGCTACTCACCCCAATGTAGAGTTCCAGAGCGCTTTACTTCACAAACATATTATTCAAATCCAATTAGTCATACGTATGTAAAACGATGTATAGGAAATGTTACTTAAGGACACGTTCTAGTGTTTCACCCTGTACAACACTTACACTAACACCCACCCATCACAGGCGTCACCAGTCAGGTGACCTTGCAAATAAAAGGGGCCGGGCGCACGTGCCCTGGGCCGGTTCCAGTACCCAACTATGCCGTGTGTGTGTGGTCCTTTACCCGACATGTGGGTCCAGGGCCCAAGACTCCACAATGGCGACAAGGGGGTCGAGCCCCTCGTGCAAACTGGTCGCCGCCTCATAGATCCTGGAGGTGAAGTGTAGCCTGCGTGGAGGCTCACCCATGCCTACTGCCAGCACGACAGCCGAGGCGGCGCTGAGGAGGAAGAAAGTCACCCAGTGCACGACCTGGCGTCACCCGGGGAGGTCCCTGCAGACGCCCACATACTGCCGCCGCTGCAGCCCTGGTGCCGGCCGGCCCGACAGTGAGAGTTCAGTGAAGAAAAAAAGAAAACAGACGTGAGGGGAATTGCCACTGCTAGCGCCGCGCTAGAGGCAGCCGGGCTTCTAACCCTCGAAGTACCCCCGCCCTGAGGCATCCACAGGCTGTCCCGCCTGCCATTTCTGCACCGGGGAAAAGGGAGAAGAGAAACGCCGTCCAGACACGGCACGACATGCCTGATCCCTGCACCGATAGTAGCAGCCTGAGGCCAGAGCTGTTGTCTCACCGGAGAACGCGGAGCAGCTGCACAGCCTGAACGCTCCACTGCCCCATTCTCACCCCGTTCAGAATAAGGGGCTGCAGGCATACAGAAGTATCGTGGCAAGGATCACTCCCTGCATCCTGACAGCCGTGAGCAAAAGAATTACGGTGCACCAACCAGCACTCACCTCTGCACTCTCCCCAGTGCGTTAGTCAAAGATAACACGGCTCCGCGGCCTGGCGGGAACGCTCTGATTCACGGCCTTCCAGCCGCTGCACACATGAAGCAGATGCGGCGCCCCTGGCGGTAATTTGCAGCATCGCAGCCCGGAGGAGGAGAGGGGTTTGCGCCCAGCCGCACCGGCCTAGTCAGATCCGGTCTCTACTCTTTGCCCCGTCAATTCCTGGAAATGGCCAAAGCGCCGGCAGCGCCACCTGGCCGCCAGGAGCAGCAGCGCGTCTGCTCCCAGAAGGAATAAAGAGCACCGGCAAGAGTTGCCCTCCCTGCGCCCACATCCCCGGATGCCTGCCACATCGGTAAAGCTGCGGCAGCCTCCAGCATCGAAGCCAGCGCCACCTGGTGGTCAGCATTGTAAACCGCATTGGTGGCCGCTTCTGCCCGCAAATAAGCAGCGCCACGTGCCAGCACAGCACAGAGCCCTGCACCAGCCCCTCCAGCACCCCGAGGCCTGCAGCAAACAGGACAAGCCACCGCGACCCTCCAGAGACTGCCGTGGCCCGTGGAGAGCAGACTAGAGTACAGCACCACCTAGCGGTCGCATGCCTGCACCGCACCTGGGGAACTAAAGCAGCAAATGCCGCAGGCTATAGTGAAGGAGCCCCAGCACACAGAAGCCCGCATCACTGCTGCTCCTCTGAGGAGCTCTGTGAGAGAACACGGTTGCACTGAGGCCCAAGCGACCATTACCATGAATAAGGAGTGCCTTACAACCACACCTCTGCCTCTCCAACGTATGCAGGCCAGCAGCATCAACTGTAACAGCCTCCTGAAAGTACCTGCAGTACCAACTAGTGACGGTGAGCGGTACTGCAGAAAGTGAACTGTACCCCTACACCCTGCTCCACAGGAAGTGGCCGCAGCACCACGAGGCAGTCGCTTTACACCCCAGACGCAGGTCACAGCTCCAAAGGAAGAGACTGCTAACCCTAACAAGAAGCCAAAAGCAGCATGAGCCCCGCAGTCCCACCAAACGCAAGAGAAGCGACCACGCAAGGTCCAGACAATGCAATAAGACTGAGGGCAGCCGATCCCCATGAAGACGCAAGGAAGACGCGCGCTGGATGTGCTACCCCCAGTGGCCATCCGACGCCACCACAAGGACGTTGCCCCATCCCCCAGGAAGTAATAGCACTTCAGCAGAGGCTGTTAAAGCCCGCAAGTTCCACTGCCTGCTGCCGGAGACTGGCCAACAGAGTACCTCCTACTCACTGTTTGTCTGTCTGCTCGAAGGGGAGAAGGACCAGGAACCTTTCAGATGGCCACAGGAAAGTCACAGCTGCCACAACCGCAAAAGCTGCCGGGAATCTAGGTACACCCAAACAGCACACCGAAAGACAGCAAGTCCCACTACGCAGCCAGTACGCCTCCAGGACCCCTGTGCACAGCACGCGCAAAATCCCAGGGACAGTCTAACGACATTGTCAGTGAGGATATTGCGCCACCCACCCTCAGTGGTGAACAGCCACCACCACAACAAAGAAGAGCGGGCACGCAAGTGCCAGAAGAGGACGCCCAGGAGGAGGCCGAGGTGCGCAGAAGGCCGCACCGGCGAATCTAACAGCAGGGGCAAGCACCTGGGAGATAGACATCTCCACAGAGAAGAACTGCTGAAGGCAGAAGGGAGATCCTCTACGTCTCCACCATGCCAGCGAAGCCCCGAAGTGGGCCAAAGACAGAACAGAGTGTCCTCCCTCACACTGCCTCAAGATGGAGTCGCCAGTGATCCAAGACAGGCAAGAGGAGAGTCGCACACTCCACGTGGCAAGCTGCCACCGCAACGTGTGCTCCGACGACAGACGACACGTGGCCGGATGCCACATTCGCACCGCAAGCATGGAGCACGTCACTAGAAGTGACCAACTCCGCCAAGCATGCCCGAAGGGAGGCAGGATCAGGCGCCATGACGGCGCAGCCTCGAGGCACAAGCACAACGCCCTCGAGGGAAGAGAAGAGGAGCACTGCAAAATCCCTGAGGAGGGGATGGTGCCCGTGAAAGGTCCCCAAGAGGAAGAAGCAAGTCCTACTGACAGGACAGACCTGTGACAGGTCCGCAGAAAGGGAAGACCGTCCCAAGAACTGGACGCGACCAGCGAGATGTCCATGTGGCGCCAATATGAGACATGTGGCAGGACGCCACATCCAAGTGAGGACCTGTTCGGAAGGAGAAAAAGAGAGTGGCAGGACGCCACTCCGCGAAGGAAGAAAGAACCATGGCACAACGCCACAGGGCAGACAACCATCACAGGCACGCAAGGAGGAACGGAGAAGAGCGACAGGACAGAGGACTCGTGCCAGCACTGGAGAAGGTGGTCATCAGCACAAGCCAGCCACCGGGGTGCAGAGACGTCACTGGAGACAGCTTCGCGGGAGGACCACCCGTAAGCCGCTAGCAAGCGCGATCTGCGTCCAGGCCCCACGTTTTGCAGTTCGACCGTCCTCTCACCTGTCACCGGCTGCTTGGTATCGATAGCACCATGCCTAGCAAGTGCACCTGCTGGAAGACAACTGCAAGTGGCCACGAATTCCCTCCAGTCCTCCTCACTCCACAAGGTCACCCAAGGCAAGAGATCGCCGCCTGTTGCCCAACTGACGGAAAATAACTGTGTTCGTCATCGTCATCCAGGTGCATCATCACCAAGGACGTCAAAGGAGCATCGCACCACCAGAGTGGATCCTAATACTCCAGACAACCTGAGCTCAACGAGGCCAGCCACCCAGGAAGTTTCTGTGTACCCCCGTCAACCTGAAGCCTGCCGAAGTAGAGCATACCCGACCATTGGAATATCCACCCTTGGGGTTACACGAGGCTTGGCCGTGGCCCTGTTGGGAGTTCTGCAGCGACCCCTCAGCGTGGACTACGAAAGGCCCGCACAGCCCACGTGGTCACGTGGCAATCCAGGGGCAAGGGCCTCGATGGAGTTCCTGGGAGAGGGGAATCCGAATAGGAGAGATGCGTCGGCAGCAGCTCCACGACAGGCACAGGAAGCATGGAGGTCACAGTCAAAGACTGGTCACCCAAAGACCATCAGAGGAAGGCACAGAACCTGAGTCCTGACGGCGAGAACATCTAGACTGAGACACCACCCTCTGAGGCTACATGAGCGACTTGGCTGTGGTCCTGTTGGCAGTTCCTCAGCGACGCCTTCGCGTGGCCTACACAAAGCCCTCACAGTCCACACGGTCCCATGGCAGCCCAGCAGGAAGGCCCTCCAGGAGACTCCAGTGAGAGAGGAGTCCAGGCACGAGAGGCAAGTCTGAAGTTGCTCGGCTGTCAGGAGCTGGAAAGACCATCAAGCACGTCACCTCCAAGGAAAGGACTCATACACCAAGATCATCCACAACAGCTTTAGGTTTGTCATCCATCGGAACCTGAGCGCCTGCGAGATCTCCAGAGTGGACTCCCCCACCGCTCCAGATGCACCGATACTTGAATTTTGTAAATAGACTCCAACACCCCCAGACCAGGCCGGTCTGAAATACATCGCCAAGGCGGACTAAAGCATTCTGACCATGCGGTCCAAAGCTCCAGCGCTGCCTGGCTGACGGCCTGAAGAGACTCATTTGGTTCTGTGTATTGTTTATTTGTTCTCTTACAGGTTGGACTTTTGTTTGTTTCTTTTCATTAATGTTTGGGAGGGATGTAGTGTCCGGCTGGACACATTCTAGTGTTTCACCCTGTACAACACTTACACTAACACCCACCCATCACAGGCGTCACCAGTCAGGTGACCCTGCAAATAAAAGGGGCCGGGCGCACGTGCCCTGGGCCGGTTCCAGTACCCAACTATGCCATGTGTGTGTGATCCTTTACCCGACATGTGGGCCTAGGGCCCAAGACTCCACAACTACCACTCTCCAGTTATGCTCCTCATCTCTCCGTAGCCCCTCACTCACATTCATTTATTTGCTACTCACCCCAATGTAGAGTTCCAGAGCGCTTTACTTCACAAACATATTATTCAGATCCAATTAGTCATACGTGTGTAAAACAATGTATAGGAAATGTTACTTAAGACAAAAAGGACTACAAGGTTTAGTAGACACATGTCATCCATACGGGTCGGCATTATATGTTAAGACAGTTTGGTCTGGAGAAACAAAGGGGCAGATTTACTAAGTTGTCACACAGCGGAGTAACCAAAGTTGCTGTGCTGCGTTGCGTTAAAAGGAGAGAGCACAACAACATCATATCTACTAAGATATGGAGCTGTTGCTCTCTCTCCTAGTGCTGGCGTACCTTAGCCTGTCTTGCCGGAATGCAGGCACTCTTGCACCATAGTGCAAGGGTGTGTGCGTGATATCAACCAGAGGGTTTATGCTGGAAACTTACTCTTCCAGCACAAAATTCTATGCTTTGACAAAGTTTAATACTTTACTACTTTTTTATGTGTGGTGTACGGCGCAGCACACATGCAAAGTTGGAAAGGTTGGGAGAAAATAAATCCTTTTTCAAATTTTATGTCTGCCTCGAGAAGGGAAAATGTTTGGATTGAAATTCCTTTCGACCAAAGTTACTAAAAAGGGATTAGCATTAAAAGTCATGGGTAGGGGCATGAGAACATCCATGTACCATCCATGGGTCCAAGGGACTCCTTTTTAAAAAAAAATTATATTCATCTGTTTATTGGATTTTCAGTTACATTACATTATTGACTTTATTACGATCTCAGAGATCCAAAAAAGTACATTGCAGCACAGGTTTTAAAATACCATTAAAAAAAATGTCCATAAGAAATACATAAAATCCTTAAAAAAGTCAATTTCATAAAAGTTTTACACTACACAAGATACAGCAATTCATTTTCCTATTGATACCATACAGAGTCCTACATAAAAAGAAATATCTAAAAAGGTTCATTGCATTAACTTTCCCCGCCTGATCCACAGAGCATAGAAAAAGCGAGAAATACCAAAGACTATTAATCTGCGGGTATCTATAGAAAATAGCCTCAAAATTTCAAGGTAATGACCCGGACCAACAGCTCTGCATAAGGGTATTATCCATTTCTTTCTCAGTAGGGCATAATAGGGACAGAAAAAGAGTAAGTGAACAATAGATTCTGTGCAAGCTTTACACGCAGGGCATAGATCGACTGCTGGGGGACACATGCACCACCTAGAGCAGAAAAGTTTAGTAGGTAGGGTCTTGTATCTAAACTGTAGAAAAAGCTTGCGTGCCAGCGGAGGGGTAATTTCCTCTATTGATGTTTCAAACCGTGGAATACTTTTAAAGGATAGAAAATCTTTTGTTAGACCTGAAAAATGTTCTGCCAAATCCATTTGGAGTATTTTTTCCCAGTACATTTTTTTCAACTTCACCCTCAAGATGCTGCTCATAGTTTCTGGGCTAGACCAGAAGCTTTCCATCCCTAATCTCCCCAATAGATCACGCAGGCAAGAAAACCACCTTATTGATTCTGCCTGGGGGAGTCTTAAGAGATCCTTCAGGGCATCACGGTAGGGATCCAACTCTTCTATCGTCCACAGCCTAAACCAAAACGATAACATTTTATAATTTACTTTATGCTTTAGTTGTTTGTGAGCAATATCAAAGTAAAGGGGAATCAGGGGGGAACTGACAGGAAGGTCAACCAATGATCTAAGGAAACGATTTTCTACTGTAGTTAAGGAAACTTGGGTACTCGAACCCCAGAGCTCAGCACCATACAGTACCCCGCCCAAAACCTTAGTGTTATAAATTTCGAGAGCGGGAGCAATTTGCCTAGATGCAGTCCTCCTATGAATTTTACTTATGTGTGCACATTGTTGTATTAATTGTAGTTTTGATTTTTCCACCTGTGGGCACCAGTAAATAGATGGAGTGAGTCGGATACCCAAGTAGTCAAAAGCTTCGACCTGCTCCAATTTGGTACTACCGGCCCACATGGGCCTAGTCTTTGCTGCACTTCTACCCTTGTTAAAAATAATGAATTTAGTCTTTGTTTCATTTAGGCTGAGCCCTCTTTCTTTACAAAACTTTAAAAAGTCATTTAAAAGTTGCTGCAACCCTTGTGGAGATTTTGAGATTAAAAGGGTATCGTCAGCAAACAGTAGTGCCGGAACTCTTCCTAACCCTATTTTTGGAGCATCACAGCCATCTCTATCTAAAAACTCAACAACCCCATTAATAAAAAGAGTAAAAAGGGTCGGTGCCAACACGCATCCTTGTCTCACTCCACGATTGACTGGAAAGGTTTCAGTTACTTGACTGTTGGCACCCCACCTAACCTGTGCTGAATTTTCTGAGTGTAATCGAATAAAAAATTTTAAAATATTGATTGGGAGGCCCATCTCAAGTAGCACCCTCCAAAGTTTTTCGCGTGGGACTAAATAGAATGCCGTACGCAAATCGACAAAGCCACATAGAGTTTTCCACCCTTTACAGCGACTTCCTTCCAATAAATACAGATTTTCAGTTACATATATGATGAACAATACGTACTTTCATCATCGTGTTATCACATAACATGGGTTAATTCCCGCAACAAATATTTGGATTTGCGTATCTGTGCCTCCAAGAAGGGTGCATTCGGGTATTTTCCACTATTTGCTTGGCTTTGGGTTTTAGTATTTAGCATCTATTGCTCGTTGGTTTGACAGCAATGTCCATGTTACATCTATTAAAGTCCGAACAATGTGCTATGCATGTATAAACCAGTAAGCAGATAAGTCCATCAACAGTTTTAAACATTAACAAGAGTAACAATTGAGCGATGCAACAATTAGTCCCCCTGAATATCGACCCCTCTCTCCATGCCCCTGGCACCACCCGCAATCTTTGATGATAGCAATGATTATTTATTTATTTGTTTATTCACTTGTTTATTAATTAATTTATTTGTTCATTTACGCCCCTATACATACAGTTCTGGAGGAGGCTAAGCAGCAGTGCCCATGGGTGTCTAATAGTCTGTGTCATGGTGTGGTTTCTCCCACCCCTGTCAGTCAGGCGGCTGTATTACTAAGCTTCAGTTGCATATAGTGAGGGGCAATCAATGGCAGGTTGTGACTGCTGGGAGCTCACTAATCTGGCGCGGTCACCACCCGTGCATGCAGTGGGGTGGGGGGGGTGCTCTGCATGTGCCAACCATTGTGAAGTAAAGAGTTTCACCAAACGTGGAGTGTAGGGTAATGCAATAGGTAGTAGGGAATGGAGGCTGACTGTCGTAGGGGGCTAATCCCTGGGGAGCACATAGGCTAGTGCCACCTTTGATGGCTTCGCTCCAATTGGGTATGCCCACATTCCCAGTGTTCAAAGGCGGAGAGTGAGGGGAGGGCAGTCATGCTCAAGGACTTCCTCCGCCGCACCACCTCCGGCATCCATGGGACTCCTCCTTAATGCAAAGTAGTGCACTGCAGTACTTTGATTTACTTTAGGGCTACTGCCCATCTTAATTCGGAATTTGTGCTGGAAAGTACACCTCAAAACAACGCTTTGCACCAGGTTTGCATCACTTTCGCAAAGTGTTAGTAAATCACCCCTATAACCCCAGGTTTTGAAACGTAACAGAATGATTGGGCATGTCATACTAACAAAATTGTATAACTACCCACAGGAACCCATTTTTACCAAGCTTAGAGTAAGGAAAGATTGCGGGAAAAAAACAATAAGGTTCCTTACCTATTCCTTGCAAATTGCATTCAGCACTTTGATGACACTTAATAGCTCAATGTGCTACATTAGAGAGGGTTATTAATTAGGACCTTCAAGTAGCAATAGGATCTCTAGGACAAAAGCAGTGACCCACTGAGCTATCTACATAAAATACAAATCTGTGATCTGCATGGTATATGCTGTGCTTTGCTACAGGAACATTAACCCTCTATGCTACTTTATCATGAGTCAAAACTGTGACTAGACAAACCACAGATCTCGCCATCAATTAAGTACATTAACAACCACCAGATTTGTCTTTCCATTGTTATTATCCCTTGAAAATATATTTCTCTGCAGGCTGCTCTTATCTTGCCTCAGCAGGTCATGCAGAGGAGCTCCTCGTGCTTGATGCTCGGTGAGTCGGCACCGGTCGCACCGCCCTAAAGCCGCTACTGGCAATGTCATGTGACATCTTCTACAAAATTTAAATTCCTGGTAGGCATCAATTAGGCATTTGTGACCGTAAACTTAAGTTTACAGTTGAAAATAACTTTGTGAATAAGACCCACTGTGTTTTGAAATCAGGAAGACTTAAATACTCCATTTACAATGGAATTTTGGCTTTGCCATTTAATTTCACAGTGCTGAAATCTCGGGTTGTTAGAATTTGGATAAAATCTGTAAAGTAGGTACATATATACTAATAATTACTCCCCTTGCCTGGTACTGTTCATGTAGATTAATATTTATTCGCTTAATGTTGTGCAGTTATTTGGACCAATTGATAACTTTGAAAATTAGGTCTGCATTGTATTAGTGGGGTGATATTTGGCACATGGTCAGTCACAGCAAACACCACTTATGTATCTGTTGGCTGGTGCAAAAATGGTGCAAATTTGCACCACTAATAGAGCAGAATTGCCAAACTCTATTGCAGCATATGTAATATGGCTCCAATGAAGAGTCCTGCTCATATGGCACAGTGATTACCTGGCAAACACTTGAGTATCTGGGTTTTGGAAACCTCATATGAGAGGGGGAATGGAGCGCTACTCAACTTTGGGTCAAACAGAACCAGGGGCGGCTCCTCCACGTGGGCCAGGAGCGTCGCCCCACTGCTTTCTCGCAGTGCAAGAAGCAAAAACATAAAATGGTATTATGAATACCATTTTATGTTTCTGCTTCTCGCACTGCGAGAAAACATAAGGGTTTGGTTGGGGGCGGGCGGGTGGGCGGTCCTGCTCCAGGCAGGGGAGGAGTGGCTTGCCCAC
This sequence comes from Calotriton arnoldi, assembly GCA_963921515.1. Classification (NCBI taxonomy): domain Eukaryota; kingdom Metazoa; phylum Chordata; class Amphibia; order Caudata; family Salamandridae; genus Calotriton; species Calotriton arnoldi. The sequence continues at coordinate 166,511 of CAWUFW010006683.1, read as the reverse complement.
TATTGTGGGCGCTGTCTGCTTGGTCGGCCTCAGGGCCGACCAAATCAGTCATGCACACTCTCCCGTTTTCTCCATGTAGGCTGCATGCAGCCTACATGGAGAAAGCGCCTCCCCATAGATGCCTGTGCGGTCGGCGTCCCAGCCAATCACAACGCTGCCATTGCAGCGTTGTGATTGACTTAGAGCATGGGAGGGAGGCTGCCTGCTTGGCTGCTTCCTGTGTGGAGAGGACGCTGGACGACGCGGGACCAGACTGGAGCGGGCCGTGAGGGTAAGTTATATATATATTTTTAAATTTAATTAAAATTACCCCCTCTCCTCCCCCCGCTTGACCCCCCTCCCACCCGCGAGTCATGCTAGCCGTGACTGAACTGAACCTTTGTTAAATCCACGTCGCAGTACAAATGAGCACGAGCCAATAGGACCTTAAAGTCAAAAATATCTACCGGGCTTTGCCTGGAGCACGTGAGATGGCATGGTGATTTCCTCACGCACAAAATGCACACATTACTTGAGAAAAGGCCAGTTTTCACTGAGAGTTTTCTCCGGAAGGATGCTGATTCCATGAATATACAATCTTCATTTTACAGTTAGCCCCATCACTAGCATTATGCAGAAACAGTAAGTTGCTTCTCACAATGCAAGAAGAACTTAACCAGTTAAAATCACAGAAAGACAATTTGATGCGTAGAAAGCTTCCTGAACAAAACTTTTCTATGGACATATTTTCCCTAGTTTTATCTAGTGAACTGGCATTACTTTCCTTGCTTGGTGTGTTTAAATCTGTTTTCCACTTTTTGGTCTAGGCTGCCTATTTGGGGGCCTAATTCACAAAGGGAAATCTACGTGGGGAGATCCCAACATATGTTGATTTCCATCTTCTCCTGGGTGGAGATTTTCACCTGGATGGTATTCACCAATTCAGAGTGTAAATATCCATCTAGTAGTAGGATTTATACGTCTCTACCCCTTACCCAACAGGGAAGGAGTCTGTTACGACAGAATTTATGAGTTTAAAGTTATCTCTAGTAATTTTTCAACCATATTTTATAGGTAAGTGTTAGACCTGGCATCTTTTGGGGTGTTTCCCCTGTCTTTTTGCTTTCTGGCCTCCTATTTTTAATAGTACGTTGGACTTCGTTTTGCTGATTTAGTGCCTCTGCGCACTTTCTCACTGCTGTTCAGTGTTAAAGTGCAAGTGCTCCTACTGTAAATTGTGTTTATGGATTGGTGTTTCCATGTTTGGCTTATTTGATTTACTACTAAGTCCCAAGTATGGTGCACGTTTGCGCCCAGGGCCTGTAAATCAAATGTTGTTAGTGGACCTGCAGCACTGATTGTGCCACCCACACAAGCAGCCTGTGAAAGGTGTCTCAGACGTGCCACTGCAGTGTCTGCGTGCAGTTCTTACTGCCATGTCGACCTGGCAGGCCCTTTCCTTCCCTTTTCTTACATGTAAGGCACCCCTCAGATAGGCCCAAGGTACCTCCCCCACCCCCCGGGGCAGGGTGCCCTGTATGTGAAATGTAGGACATGTTCTGGTGCGTGTGACATGTCCTGATAGTGAAAAACTACCAATTTCGTTTTTCACTATTGCAAGGCTATCTGTCCCATAGGCTAACTTGGGAGTTGCTTTGTAGCATCTTACCAGCATAACTCTCCATTGCGATAAGATGGAGAAATGGAGTTTAGGCTCTCTGAACTCAGAATTTAATAACACATCTTTTTAGGAAGATGGTTTTTTAGTGTGTGTTTGAAAATGCCACTTTTAGAAAGTAGGCATTTTCTTGTTTAATCATTCTGTGTGCCTCTGCTGGCTTGTGTATTGACTGTCTGGTTTTGCAGTGACAGGAGCTGGGGATGTGCATTCACTGTAGACAGTCACAAGGGGTGTTAGGTGTGTCCTGCCTTTCCTGGTTGACTCATAGTAGGGCCCAATAGACCTGGTCTGCATTTAGAGTGGTGGGAGGCGTTTTCACTAGCACCTGAATAGGCACTGTCTCCTCTGGACAATGCTGTCTCTTCCTCCTGTAGTGAAGCTGGGCCAGAGAAATCAGAACTGGTTTGGACTGGGCTCAGAGACCTTTGCCACAAAAAGAACAAAGAGGAAATGTGGTATAAATATTTGGGCCATGACCCCAGGTCTTTCGAACTCTTTGGGATCAAGGAACCTGCCAAGAAAAAGAGCTGGAGAAGCTGTGAGGAGGAACTACCACTTTGCTGTGTGCTTTGCTGTGTTGGCCTGCAATGGCTACTTCTTTCTTGCGCAGAGAAAGGACTGGACTGAACTTTCTGTAACTTCTTTGTTTGAGTTTCTCCAAGGGCTTGAGGTAGAGCTTCCCCCGTTCAAGAAGTCTCAAGAACAGCAAAGACTTCAAAATCATCTGCTACCAGCACTGGGAACTGTGTGTTTTGTGTTGCAACAGAAGAAAAAGCAACCTGATGCCGTCAACGACGTCGCAGTCGGCTCTGTGTCTTGAAGTCACTGCAGAGGACACCACCGCACTTTGCACCGCAACCCTGGTATCACCGACGACAACGCCCTAGGCTGCCACTGAGCCGCTGTTTGCACGTGAACTGTGGGCACTGCACTTTGCACCGCCTCTCTTCACACGACCGCCCTGGTATCCCAGACAATGCGGCTCCACGCCGACATCGATGCCGCTGCTTGCATCATGGTTTGAGGGCACCGCTCGTAAGTTACGCGACGCACTGCCCTGTCCCACACGGCAACCTTGGCCTACCCACACCGGCACCATTGACTCCAATTCGTCAGCCGACGACAGCGCTTCAGCAACGACGACGCAGCTGCTTGCACTGTGGCCTGCCAGCACCGCGACAAGCACTGCACCACTTCGCATCACAGCTCTGGTCTCACCGACGCCACTGGACAACCGACACTGAGCTGCTGTCTGCACCGTGACCTGAGGGCACCGCATGCTGCATCGCTGCACTTCGCACTGCATCCCCGATGCCCGCCGGCGTGCCCGACTTCTACCGCACAGTGTTCGACCTGCAACGCATGTGACTTCAAGGGCCCAACGACTCCTGCACCGACCTCTGGAACCGACACCTGCCGACGCTGGCTCTTTGGAGATCACCACGAGGTCCCTGACGCCCTACATTTCTTTTTTTTAATTTCTTTTTTCAATTTTTTTATTGTCAAAAAGGGAAACACCAATACATTCTTCATTATTACATAGTATACCATAACATAACATAGCCAGAAGCAATAATAATAACATTCTAGTTCATATCCGGGTCCTTACAGGAAATAAATAAATGGACATAAATATCCCTTCTATGTATAGAGGGCAGCCGCACAGTCTCTGTAGTAACATGTCATCGCTAAGAGGAATAATAAAAATACATTCCAACTCCTTTCCGACCCTGCCCTAGATTAATCATTAAGTCTTTGTGTCCCCCTACCTCTATTCTAAAAAAATACCCCACATTACTCTAGTACTCTAGGCACCTTCAATACAGCCCCATATAGAGTCAATTTTTTTCAGGGACTGAATTCCCCTTGCTCTAGCCAAGGCCTTCTCCCTTTCACAAGTTTCTCTCACAATTGCCTACCATTCAATAACTGAGGGAGGTTTAGGTGAAATCCAAGCCCTGGCTATAGCAAGCCGAGCCGCCACCAACATAATTGAAATTATAAGTCTATGTCCACGACTCTCCTCCTTTTAGCCCAACATAATTTTGGCCTCTGTTAAAACATAGTAAACACCTAGTCTCAACTTCATGGCATGGGATATCTTCTGCCAGAATATTCCTAAGTAGGGACAAGTAACAAACATATGCACGATGTTGGCTGCATATAATCCGCATTTGGGGCATTTGCTGCGATCCCCCCTGTCCCCCTCCCTGTCCTCCCCCTCTTAGGGCCCACCTAGCAATCCTCTCTGGATTATAGTAAAGTGTGCAGATTGTACGAAACTGCTGCAATCTTGGACTAACAGAATGTATTGATCTGTCTATAGTACCCAACGCAGTCTCGATTACTTCAGAGGTAACATTTATCCCCAGGGTCTCGCTCCATTTTGCTGCCAACTTTTCACACCCATTCGTTCTAAACTGCCCCAGACATTGATACATCATACTGATTGCCGATCTCCGATTCTGCCTATACAGACACTCCCATACTGCAGAGCTTGAGACAGTTGAAAGTACCTGGTGTCTCAAAATAATCCCTTATCTGAAGGTATTTAAAGAACATCTGGCGCGGAATGTCAAATGCAAGCTCCAGACTTTCAAATGACCGAAAACCATTATGGTCGTACAGGTGACCCAGTCGGTCAATGCCGTAGCTTGCCCACCGTCTACCCGCCAGGTCCTGAAATACTTCCGGCAGCATTGGATTACCCCATAAGGGGAAATTGTCATGGAAAAGAGAAATAGAGCACTTGGCTATAATCCCCTGCCATATAGGAACACTATCCCTGATGGTCTTAAACCGAACCCGTTCAAAATAATTAGAGTCATTAACTCTATATAGAAACAATCGACTGTCGGATCCCAAAACCAACCAATGCCAAAAATCTTGTTTTTCAAGGTTCAGAAGGCTACGAAGCCGCCCCACAAATGCAGCCCAGTTGTACATTTTAAAATCCGGGAGCTCTAGCCCCCCTTGATTAAACTGAAGTTTCATTGACCATATAGCCCGTCGAGACTTTTTATACCCCCAGATAAAACTGCTCAGCACCCCATCCAGTTTCCTAAAATAAGAATTGGGAATACGTAAAGGGATTGACCAGAATAAGTACAAGAATTTTGGGAGCACCTTCATTTTTATAATGTTACACCTCCCCACTATGCTAATAGGCAATTTATGCCAACTTCTCAATTGCTTAGTTTCCAGCAGTGGGTCATAGTTTAATACAGGAATGAGCTCGATCTTTGGAGAGATGCGTACCCCTAAGTAGGTAGCTGTCGCACAGACCCCTTAAATAGGTTGTTCCGGCTTGAAGTTAAGGAGCACTTGCGTCTTCTCCACATTCAGTCTGTAACCTGAAATGTGGCCACATTTATTTGTTTCAGTTTCTATAGCGTCCATTGTAGGTGCAGGATCAGTGGTGAAGATGGCTATGTCATCCACGTAAGCGGTGACTTTGAGCAGGCTCTGCCCTGTAGCCAGAGGAGATATCTTAACATTATTCTGCTGTGCCCTAATGAATGGCATCGATATATGACACAAAAAGGAGAGGGGAAAGAGGGCAGCCTTGTCTAGTACCACGCCTAATTGGAAAGGGAGATGTTTGTAAGCTGGCATAATACAGTTTAGCCTGGGGTTTACTGTACAAAGCTTGTACCCATTTACTGTATCTCCCCCTAAGGTCAAATGATGAAAGTGCTGCCCACAGATAATCCCAAGCCACCCGGTCAAAGGCCTTTTCGGCATCTAGCAGAGCCATGCCCAGCCTCAGTACTGATTTCCTAGCTAAATCAAAAGCCCCCACTGCAGTGTTGACATGAGCCGTGGTGTCTCTGCCCTGAATGAAGCCATGCTGCTGACTAGAAACTAAGCCTGGCATCATACATAGGAGCCAACCGGGTGGCTAAGATTTTAGCGAAAATCTTGGCATCTACATTCATAAGGGATAACGGCCAGTAAGAACTGCACTCCTCAGGTGGCTTATCCTTTTTCAAGAAAAAAAATATATTTGTCAAATTCCATGACTCAGGAGCTTGACCCTCTAATCCAGTAACTTGAATGACCTCCCCCAGGAGAGGAACCAAAGCGCTCTTAAAAGCCTTATAAACTCAGCTGGGATTGAGTCTTCCTCGGCCGCTTTCCCCGATAGTAACCCAGATATTGCCTCGCCGATTTCCTCATGGGTGCTTTCCTGTTCCAGCAAGGCTGCATCCTCCTCACACAAGGGCGGCAGCTTGCTCCCCCTTAGATATTCCTGAAGTCCTCCCTCATTTGCCACTACCTTTTGTGTATAAAGTTTCTCATAAAAGGCGGAGATTTGCTCAGCTATTGCTTTTGGGTGCGTATGTAGTATGTCATTCTCCCCCTTTATCCCCCCTTTATCAATGTTTTAGCTCGATTATCCGCTAGCTGATGGGAGAGTACCCTCCCAATTCGGTCCCCATATTCATATTGTAACCTTCACCCTAAAAGACCTGCTTATAGCCAGTTGTTCATCTATTAAAGATTTGAACACCAAATCCTGAACTAGGGCGCCTCGCCGGATTGCATCTGCATTGCAGAGTTCACTTGCTAATAGTTTTTGGAGCGCAGCTCTATCCGCAACCTCCCGCTCCCTATTATGCCGCCATATGTACTACTGGGTAAACCCCTAATGTACACCTTCATCGTGTCCCACACTGCACAGGGGGAGGCTGTCCCCGTATTGTCCTTCAGGAAGTCCGCTAGTTTTTTATGGGTAAAAGCTAAGTCATCGCTATTGGAGAGTAAGTAACGCGGGAAGGAGAAAGACCGTGGTGTTTTAATCTCGGTCTTGACCTGGAAAGATAATAAGATGGGATTATGATAGGAAACGATCCTAGGGCGTACTTCCATCCTAGCTGTTGATAATATTTTGTCCGAAACCCAAGCCATGTCTATTTTCGAGCACTGTCTGTGCGGGGCAGAATAGTAAGTATACCCAGGAGCATCTGCTTGAAGTGAACGCCAAGCATCATTTAAGGAGTGCAGCTGCCCCAATTCAAGGATCGAAGCTCTCACCTTCCCCATTCTAAGAGTGGCTGCTCGATTGGTAGAATCAATAGCATAATTCGCAACACAGTCAAAATCCCCCACAATTAGGCGCTCCCCCTGCCAGTCTAGTAATTCTAAACTGACAAGGTCTAAAACCGCGGGGTCAACGACGTTGGGTCCGTAAATTGAACAAAAGACATAATTCGACCCTTTGATTACCAGCTGCGATAGCACCCATCTCCCCCGCTGGTCTGCCAGCGTCTTAAGGACTCTATGATCTAATGACTTGCAGACCATTATAGCAGTTCCCCTTATAAGAGCGCTCTGGGAAGTACAGATGATTGTTTGATACCCAAGATGTTTAAGTAAGCCTCGATCTTTATAAGCTAAATGTGTTTTTGTAAGGAGCACAATATGAGGCCTATATGCTTTCAGCTCCTCCCGAACTAGCTGGCGCTTGACACCATTATTTAGGCCTGACACATTCCAGGCCATACATTTAATCAGAGCCATTGATAGTCTATACTCCTGCCGCTGCCAAACTCCCTATCTATCCTCAAACCGTCTTTATGTCCCCTAATCTTGCTTCCTATCACACTCCTTGCCACCTTAAGTGAACCCTGTTTGACCTTTTCCTCTATGCCCCCCCCTCGTCTCCCCACCCCCCTCGTTCTTCCCCCCTCCCCCTCAGTACCATGAAGAAGGAATCATCCTCCTTATAGGCTGCCGTTGAGTTGGCAGCTATTAGCCCACAGAACACCCAGGGCTACCCACTGTCCACCCACCACCACAGTGCCCAATAGGCAAGAGAGGAAAAACCATCCAACATCGAGATCAGAGTGAGAACAAAAATAAAAGGAAAGAGCCATTCCAAATATCAATAAAGTCATATTCCAAAGAGACAAAGAAAAGAAAAGAATAAATGCTATTGTCTAAAGCTTCTAAGACTTTTTAGGGGCCCCTTCCATCTGCCATTGGCTTAAAGCTTGCTTGGCCTCTTGTTCTGTGAGGAAGAACTGCGAGTGTCTGCCTTTTATGACCTTTAATCGGACCGGCTATTGTAAGAACACCTGAACGCCTTCCGCCTTTAATGGATCAATAAGCTGCCTAGGTTTCCACCGTCTATCCATGGTGGCTCTACACAGATCTGATCTAACAAAGATAGAGAGGGTATCGACCACTACAGGAATGCTGGGGCGAGCTTTAATAGATATTGCCTGCTTTAATAAGAAGTTACCAAAACAGATCAAAAGAGGTCTAGGATAGCGAGGGTTTGGCTTATGCAGGAATATCAGTAACAAACTACAGGAGGTAGCCCATAAACCCTAAAGAGACTAGGGCAATAATCTATAACAAACAACAATGTCTCAAGGGTATCGTTTCAAAGGACAAATATACAAGCATGTGTAATGACACAGTTAGTTATACAGGATTTAATCCAAAGGGGAAAGAAACCAGGGAAATATATCATTTAAGTGAAGAATATATTTAATGTATATACATGCTGGACATATTAACTTCATATTCAAGCACATGAATCACAGATCGCCGGCAGGAATCAGGCTGTGATTCATTCCTGATAGACAGACAGACTCTTCGGCTGTTCTCTGTCCTACGTTTCGATACTTAATATCTTTGAAATTGGAACTTTCCAGCAACATTCTAATAGGTCCAAGTTCAATTCTGGGATTAATCCCTCTTGGACGTTAAGACACTGCAATTGAACTAATGTAACCTGGTCCTGATGATGGCCTAAGACTTTTGCAGGCCGAAACGCCGTCGACTCCCACAGTGGAACTCTTGGCGCCCCAATCATGGATACCCTACACATTTAAAAATTGATTTTTCTTGTCATTTATTGTCGTGGTATCCTGAATATGTAAATCGTGGTTTTTATTTCACTTGTTGTTTGCGCCCATCCTCCTCACTGTTTATATCACGTCATGTGTCACTTGCGCCGTCACTACACTTCACGAGCACTTGTGCACAGTATTTTGTTGGTTACATGCCATTGAATGTAACGCAGTGCTACTGATCCATGTGCTTGAATATGAAGTTAATATGTCCAGCATGTATATACATTAAATATATTCTTCACTTAAATGATATATTTCCCTGGTTTCTTTCCCCTTTGGATTAAATCCTGTATAACTAACTGTGTCATTACACATGCTTGTATATTTGTCCTTTGAAACGATACCCTTGAGACATTGTTGTATGCAGGAATATCGGCAGTCTATGCGCTCGCTGAATTTGGCCGTCCCAATCCCACTCTACCAGGTCTGGGAAGGCCTTTTGAAGTAGTTGGACGACGTAAGCAGGTGGGTCAGAGCCCTCCTTGCCTTCTGGGACCCCAAACAGCCTTAGGTTATTCCGGCGCTGCCGGTTTTCCAGATCCTCTATCTTAGTTTGCATAGCTAATATCTGCTCGTCGTGGTTGTGTACAGTTCTAGTTGTCATAGTAGTAGTCTCTGCTGTATCCGCAACCCGTTGTTGCAACTCCTCAATGTCTCTCGTTAGTGCCCCCACCTTACTTGTCACCTCAGTTAGAGATTGCTGTATGCTGAGGTTATCGGCCCTAGCCTGCGCATAGTGTTCCTGTGCCAACATCCTTTGATCCTGCAGTGCCAGCAATATTAAAAAGAGTGATGGCTCCTTACTGCTTGAAGTATCCTTTGACAGTTTGTTCCCACCAGAAACCTCCCCATCCCCCTCCCCGGCAAGACTGAATTTCACTGCGAGCTCCGGTGTATCAGAGGTTTCTATAGGGGGGGCGGGCAGGGCAGGTGCATCTAACCCGGAGCCCGGCCTAAGCCAGATATATCCCTCGGAACACCCCCTAAAGTCTTAAGGTCAAAGCCTAATCCCAAGCCTGTGCCCGATAGCCGTGAGTTTCGAGATTTCACTTCCCCCTTTGATTGAACCCATTTGCGCAGGGGGATACCATCTGCGGTGACCTTTGTGCGAGGACTGAGGTTGTTATGTCGATTGCTACAATGCAGTTCCATGCCTTCTTTCCAAGGTTTGCACAGCTTAGCTTTACCCTTCTTTCTCCCTGAAGGTAAGCTGGACCCCGAGCCTTTGCGTGCCTTTTACTTAGCCAGAACCAGCGAGGGGGACGTTTCAGATCCTGACCCCATGGTTGATAATGAGCAGTTATTGACCTCTTGGGTCTCACGTGTCATGAGCCCTTCATGTCCCCCTTCTTTAGCCAGAGACAGTTTCTGGACAGCTGTTTGTGTTAGAGAGTCAGGGTTCTTACGAGACAGGTCCACCCCAGCGTTACCTCTCTCCTGGCCGCTCTGGGCTATTAACGGTGCCCCCCTCTGACCACTTAAGTCAAGGTTGTCTATCCTGATGAGCCCTGGTGTTGATACTTGCTCTACTGTAGAAACTCTGGCCTCAGCCTGGGGCTCATTGCAGTTGCTATTGTTATTACTACCAGGTTTCTCTGCAACATTGTTTCCTCCCACCGGCAATAAGTCAGTTGAATACACTGTGTCCCAGTTTTTAGTGTACTTCCCCGTACTGCTGGCGGCCTCTTCTTGCTCTAAGCCCACCATTATTTCAAGTCTGAGTGGAGACTCCCCCTGGCTCCCCGCCGTGCCGGTACGACCAGCCTGGATTGCTCCCATTAATGTGTCTATAATTTTAGCACCCGCCGTCAACTCTGTGACATCACTGGAGGAGAACAGGTCTGCAGCCTTTCCCGACTGTAGCAGCTTCATTACAGGCTTACCCACACGTGAGGAGCCTCCTTTCACTGTGGTCCCCCGCAGTGCTCCTGATCCTGTATCTTCCGCTTCCCCTGACGATGCCGCTCCTCCTGGTGTAACTGAGGCTCTAGCTGCTCGGCCTCCCCTCACAGCGGTTTTCGGTGGAGCCATCTTCTTGCCCCAGGAGTAAGCCGGGGCTACTGCCAGACCAGACCAATAGAATCCTGCCGGGCGGGAGCTGGCAGTCCAGCAGGCGAGTCGGATTGAAACCCAGAGCCGCCTGGCAGTTCTCAAAGCTGAAGCGAGCATTTGCTCATGAGACCCATGAGTGAGTCCCTTTTGACTCAATTCTTGTTTCTTTTTCCCCACTATGCTTCTTTTTCACGTTTCCCTCTCTCGCTACTATGCTGCTATACCGCTTTCATCTTGTCAGCATGAAGAGGACGGGAGCCGCTCCCGAGGTCTGGGACCAGAGGCGGCGTCAGTCCACCATCTTCCTTCCTCCCGTGTCACTTTCAGGCAACTTTCAAGCACACCACCAACGCCCTATATTTCTAAAGGTACTGTTTTGCAGGTCTTACTGACAACGTAGCTGGCCTGTGATGCTGCGTTAAGCCAGAACTGTTTGAGTTTGTTGTTCAGGATGCTGTCATAGCCCCTGACTAAGCTTTCGATTTCAAAGAACTGTATTTTAAGTCTATTTTTGCTAATTGATATTTCTGAGAATTGTATGGGGGATTTTTATCATTTTTGGTTTGGTTTATCAAGTTTTGCACATTTAAAATATTGGATATTTTTCTAAAACTGGTGTGGTGTCCTTTTGTGGTGTTTTCACTGTATTACTGTTGGTTATGTGCAAATGCTTTACACACTGCCTCTGAGATAAGCCTGACTGCTCGTGCCAAGCTACCAAGGGGGTAAGCAGGGGTTATTTTAGAAGTGTAACCCCCTTACCCTGACTAGGAAGAAGTGCCCCTAATTGGAAAGGTTAACAACCTGCCTACTGGAGACCCCCATTTCTAACAGTAAGCCTATATACAGAGATTTCCAGAGCTGTGGGCAATTCAGAATGGACAAGAATAAGGAAACAGCATTCACCTGACCTAAATCACACATATACTTCATAAAAATTAATACTGTATGCACATAAATACAGCCCACACTCTTGGCAATGTCTTCTTTCTCCTGGACTGTGTCACATGCTTCTTGGCATAGACCTGGTAACCTGCTATAACCTTCCATCTGCAGTCATCCTCAAAGTAGAGGAAGAGGAACTTTACTAAGGAGGAGACAGACATTGGGGACGATTCACAGAACTAATCTGAGACAAAATCCTAAACTTACTACTTTTGGTATTCACAGAAGGCATTTAGTAGTAGTAAAGTTAGGATTCCTAACTTTACTACTACTAAATACCTTCTGTGAATATCAAAAGTAGTAAGTTTAGGATTTTGTCTCAGATTACTTTTGTGAATCGGGCCCAATGTAGTTATCTTTTTTATTATTACAGGGAACTATGTGGGCTGCCTCAAGACCCTCAGTGGAGCAGAGAAGGAGACCCTGTGGCAGAAGGTGACAGACTCTGTCAATGCATCCGGGTTGAGATACTCACTATGGGGGTCCTGAAAAAAGTGGCAGGACGAGAGGAGGGCAGCAAAGGAGAAGTTCTCCAGGATTCAGGTGGCAAAGGCTCTTCATGAAGGACGTCTGCATCTCACTCACTAGATGAACATATCTACGCCACAATGAACCCTGATGTAGTATATATGGCGTGTTTTTTGGGGGGGGAACCTAAACGTTAGGCCAGGTAAGAAACTAAAGCCTTCGAATAAGCCACTGCATTACTAATAACCACACATCACATTTTCCTCATCTTCACAAAAATGCACACATCTCTCTCCTCAGTCACACTCAACTTCACCCCTATTATAGTATACAACTTTTACATTATTCTTATTGCGATCTATCTTCCTTTTAAACAGTGCCCAGATGAAGGGCATTAGTAGCAACAGCTGGAGGTGGAGCAGTCTCTACAATGGCAGGACGACCACCAGTCCCTGCATCTAACTGCATCCCTACCACCCACGCAGGTATGCCACACTGATATCAATGTCACTAACATACATTTGTGTGGTTTCACAGCACAGCACAGCACAGCGTTGAGAATAATGTCTCATTATTATATCTATTGAGACTAAATTTACTAGACCCTTTTTTATATTATAATTTCATAGTCCTCTAATGTGCTCAGACATATTATCTCGATACCAAAGGGGATGATGGACGGAGCGTTAGAGCAAATCAAACACTCACCCCCAGTCAACTGATCTGGGTTTAATCCATCATCATTCTTTAGCTCACTCCACCACCCCAGTTCAGACATGGCCATATGCAAATCAGTCTGACCCTGTGCCTCATGGGAACAGTCCAGCCCGAACTGCCAAGCCATGTCTTCCCTGGACCGGAAACAAGCATCCTGGGACCGGTTTCGGGTTCAAAACCCTCATCAGCCAGGCTATCTTGAATTGGCAGGGTATGCCCAGACGTGGGTCCCTTGCTCACTTTGCCACTGGATTCAAGATAGCCTGGCTGATGAGGGTTTTGAACCCGAAACCGGTCCCAGGATGCTTGTTTCCGGTCCAGGGAAGACATGGCTTGGCAGTTCGGGCTGGACTGTTCCCATGAGGCACAGGGTCAGACTGATTTGCATATGGCCATGTCTGAACTAGGGTGGTGGAGTGAGCTAAAGAATGATGATGGATTAAACCCAGCTCAGTTGACTGGGGGTGAGTGTTTGATTTGCTCTAACGCTCCGTCCATCAACCCCTTTGGTATCGCTTTGTTCGCCCTAAGTTGGCAGGGTATGCCCAGGCGTGGGTCCCTTGCTCACTTTGCCACTGGATTCAAGATAGCCTGGCTGATGAGGGTTTTGAACCCGAAACCGGTCCCAGGATGCTTGTTTCCGGTCCAGGGAAGACATGGCTTGGCAGTTCGGGCTGGACTGTTCCCATGAGGCACAAGGTCAGACTGATTTGCATATGGCCATGTCTGAACTGGGGTGGTGGAGTGAGCTAAAGAATGATGATGGATTAAACCCAGATCAGTTGACTGGGGGTGAGTGTTTGATGTGCTCTAACGCTCCGTCCATCAACCCCTTTGGTATCGCTTTGTTCGCCCTAAGTTGGCAGGGTATGCCCAGACGTGGGTCCCTTGCTCACTTTGCCACTGGATTCAAGATAGCCTGGCTGATGAGGGTTTTGAACCCGAAACCGGTCCCAGGATGCTTGTTTCCGGTCCAGGGAAGACATGGCTTGGCAGTTCGGGCTGGACTGTTCCCATGAGTCACAGGGTCAGACTGATTTGCATAAGGCCATGTCTGAACTGGGGTGGTGGAGTGAGCTAAAGAATGATGATGGATTAAACCCAGATCAGTTGACTGGGGGTGAGTGTTTGATTTGCTCTAACGCTCCGTCCATCATCCCCTTTGGTATCGCTTTGTTCGCCCTAAGTTGGCAGGGTATGCCCAGACGTGGGTCCATTGCTCACTTTGCCACTGGATTCAAGATAGCCTGGCTGATGAGGGTTTTGAGCCCGAAACCGGTCCCAGGATGCTTGTTTCCCGTCCAGGGAAGACATGGCTTGGCAGTTCGGGCTGGACTGTTCCCATGAGGCACAGGGTCAGACTAATTTGCATATGGCCATGTCTGAACTGGGGTGGTGGAGTGAGCTAAAGAATGATGATGGATTAAACCCAGATCAGTTGACAGGGGGTGAGTGTTTGATTTGCTCTAACGCTCCGTCCATCATCCCCTTTGGTATCGCTTTGTTCGCCCTAAGTTGGCAGGGTATGCCCAGACGTGGGTCCCTTGCTCACTTTGCCACTGGATTCAAGATAGCCTGGCTGATGAGGGTTTTGAACCCGAAACCGGTCCCAGGATGCTTGTTTCCGGTCCAGGGAAGACATGGCTTGGCAGTTCGGGCTGGACTGTTCCCATGAGGCACAGGGTCAGACTGATTTGCATATGGCCATGTCTGAACTGGGGTGGTGGAGTGAGCTAAAGAATGATGATGGATTAAACCCAGATCAGTTGACTGGGGGTGAGTGTTTTATTTGCTCTAACGCTCCGTCCATCATCCCCTTTGGTATCGCTTTGTTCGCCCTAAGTTGGCAGGGTATGCCCAGACGTGGGTCCCTTGCTCACTTTGCCACTGGATTCAAGATAGCCTGGCTGATGAGGGTTTTGAACCCGAAACCGGTCCCAGGATGCTTGTTTCCGGTCCAGGGAAGACATGGCTTGGCAGTTCGGGCTGGACTGTTCCCATGAGGCACAGGGTCAGACTGATTTGCATATGGCCATGTCTGAACTGGGGTGGTGGAGTGAGCTAAAGAATGATGATGGATTAAACCCAGATCAGTTGACTGGGGTGAGTGTTTGATTTGCTCAAACGCTCCGTCCATCATCCCCTTTGGTATTGCAGACATATTATCTCGTCTTTTAATTTGAGGGTCCTGTGTCATTTGACCGTGCGTCAACTGCCACCAACTCCTTTTCTGCTCCAATCCAGTTGTCGTCATGTGGACTCGGATAAGGGACGGACGGTAGAGACAGGTAAGCTTTCACCCAGATCAATAACATTCTGTTTAACCAATTTTTCTTTCTGTGAAAATGAGGACACGTACCATTTTGTTCAACTACATAATATAATTCCCATGTATGGCATGCATGGATGAAATTAAATTTCTAAGGGCTGAACATATATGTCTGATCTTGCTGTTCTTAAGTTTCTACATAAATACACACACAGTGCTGTTTTATTAGTATGTATACGTTCCTTGTCACACAGTCAATCCACCCATGTCCAGATTGCAAACAATAAATGAGAGACGGTTCTTATGTTATACTACATAACCTTTTGGAATGTCATGGCATTGTCTGCACACATAACTACCCCTTTATCTTTGATCCAGAACCCTTTTATGTGCTGGTTAGTGCAAATGTATCGTAGACATGTTAAAAGACACTGATACTGTTGTAGGAGGCATATGTCCAAACTCTGTATAAGACTCTTTCTGAGCTTAAGTGATACATGGCCCCCTGGTGACCAAACTATGCCCCCACCCACCAACAATATAAGGGGGCATCTGAAAGTCATGTAAGTCTGTGTCCGCAATTCTTGTAATACTGTCTGTAGTCAATTTAAACTTATTTTCTTTCTTTGTCACTGACCAATATCTATCTGATTTTAAAATATCTGATTTTAAAATATTTGTTGGTGCCTTGACAACATTTATGTCAATTTTTACATTTATGCTCACTCACTTTGCAACCAACCTGATGTTTTCTTTGACTATTTTCACTAGCTCTTGGATATAGGGTGAAATGTCTAACAAGTTCTTCCTTGGAACAGGCTCAGCTGCTGACATTTAAGGGTCTGTCTACAAAGCAAGCATTGGTTGCCACTTCAGGTAAGACTTTATTATATATTATTTATAATAACAGACAATTACAAATTGTCATTTTTAATGTATCATTTCTTTTTGCTAAAGTTTCATCCGTAGTTTTTGAAATGTTGTACAGTAGCTCTATGTAACATATATAACCAATCTGTAACGTCAAACTTACTAATTATATTGCGTGATTGTAGACTAGCACACAACAATATGCCATCTTTCAGTTCCATGTTATTATCCATGATGTGTACATTTCAAGTGTAAGGGAATCCTTGACAAATTTCTGAATAATCAAATCATATCAAAATTCACTTTTTTCAGGTGCCAACGGCATTCATGAAAGTACAAAATATAATACATCATACAAAATATTTGATATCAAATTTAAAACATAATTTAAAAATTAGAAATGCATTGAATTTCTAAAATGCACCGCAGATTTAAGAAATGCGCCCATCCTAAAACATACTTCCTCATTGGTCAACAATTGTAAAAAGTGTAATGGCACTCTGCATTTTACAAATTTAGATTTTCTTAAAAATGGCAATGGATTAGTTAGGAAAAATTGCCTAAAATAAAAAAAAATGCTAAATTGACTGATCTGAGACACCATTGCTGGGGCAGACATAGACATTACTGCTACTATACTGACCTAAAAGGAAACAAAGAAGAAATCTAACTATACCTGCTCTAAGCCAACTAACTATACCTGCCAACTAACTATACCTGCTCTAAGCCAAAACAATAATGCTCTCTCCCAATGCCCTTTTACATCTGCAAGGTAAGACTACATAGAACTTCAAGGTTACACACTTTCTCTCTAGGAAAGAGCGTTTGATCTGCAATTTATCCTTGGGACATATGCTAGACCGATCATCAAAAGGAAAGGCCACCTCAGGTCCAGAAAACATTATTTCCATAGGCCAAACACAGAGTTGTAAGCACTTTATCATATGTAAAGCAGTCCCTGATGATCTGTTGGTTTAGGGTGGCATGTGAGTTATACGAAATGGATATCCACAGGAACAATGCACTCAATTAAACAAAATATTTTAGATAGAAAAGTCCCAACTCCTCGTGGCAAATATTGTGTGATGTAGAAGAAGAAACAAAAAGCAAAAATCTGCAAAAATTGTTTCGTTTCTGCTTGCAAGATTGTACAATTTGCAAAGCTCCAAACCATAGCCCCATAAGGCACCATTGGTGCTAGTGCAGACTGTCTTTTGTAGACTTCCAGATGAGGAGCAATTAGTTTCCATCTAATGAAGTGTAGCAAATTAAATATAGCACCCACTAAACCTTAAAGGAGGTTGGAGACTCAGAACAATCAAAAAGTACACCTAAATAGGGAAAACTAGACACCATCAGTTATCATTGATGAAAAAGGTGCTCACCTTTGCGCATTTAGGGCCACAAGCCATGGTATGCAATTTAGTAAAATTGTTACCTAAAGTTAAGTTGGCCATAACCTGTGAAAAGATCCTGACTAAACAACATAGGGTCTTGGAGTACGGGCCAAAAGAACCACATCACCCTCGTACAGAATTCTATTAATCACTGGTACAGCTAAACAAGAATTAACTATATATGGATGAAACTTATTGATGTATAAAGTGAAGAGGTGGGGTGCAAGAACACATCCCTGGTGCACTTCACACTGTAGATCTATCTTATCAGATAATTCCCCACTCAGACCAAATCTGAGCCGAGCAGATAAGCCCTCATGAAGATCAGATAAAGATCAGTTTAAAATTGCATCCAAACCCAGTTCTATCAACAGTGGTAAAAAAAAAAAAAAGGTACAGTGGGCAGTGCTTTACTATGGCATATTTACCTATATTAAGATGAAGGTTGAGGCACTGATCCGCTCTACCCAGTCACTCCCTGAAACCATTCTGGCTGGCGTCAAGAATGTTATTAGCATTGGCTTAATCTCAAATTCTCCCATAGATTACTCCTCCTAGGATTTTAATTGCAGAGTCAATGAGAGATATTGCTCTCAAGCAACCAGGTTCTGCTCTATTTTCCTTTTTTGAATAGGGGAGCTATAATCGAAGTAGATCATGATCTAGGAAGCTAAGTGCTTTCAAGATTATTAAAAGCAATGGTCAGAAGGGCTACCCCCAGTTCTGTGTTACATTTTATTAGATCAATGAGAAAACTGTCTGATCCAGGAGCCCTACCAGCAAAACTTTGATTAATGACTTTAGTCATCTCGTCCAAGGAAATAATGAGCTTAGGACCTGCACTGGGCTTTCTTAAAAGCCTACAGGGAAGATGGCAGCAATTATGAGTGCTATAAATGCACATACACTGAGAAACCCACTGTGATCCAGTAATATGACAGCTCATTACATGGTTTACACGAATATTAGTTCAGAGAGAGTTAATAGTAAGCCAAAAGAGTTTAGGTTTTTTCTGATTAGCAGCAGATATCTAATGTTCCCAGTTCTCCTTTTTTTTACTGCCTTCCTACATTTTATGCAAAAGAAACAATTGATGGACGGAATGCTGGACAATGCAAACATTCACCCCCAGTCACAAGGATCTGGGTTAAATCCATCATTCTTTTGCTCACCACACCACCCCAGTTTGGACCCAGCCATATGCAAATCAGTCTTGACCCTGTTCCTTGTGGGAACAGTCCAGCCCGAACTGCCAAGCCAGGTCCTCCCTGGACCGGGAAACAAGCATCCTAGGACCGGTTTCAGGGCATCACCCTTCTTCAGCCAGGCTAGTTTGAATCCAGTGGTGTAGTGAGCACGGGACCCACGTCTGGGCATACCCTTCCCACTTAGGGCGACAAATGCAAAAGAAACAATTGATGGACGGAATGCTGGACAATGCAAACATTCACCCCCAGTCACAAGGATCTGGGTTAAATCCATCATTCTTTTGCTCACCACACCACCCCAGTTTGGACCCAGCCATATGCAAATCAGTCTTGACCCTGTTCCTTGTGGGAACAGTCCAGCCCGAACTGCCAAGCCAGGTCCTCCCTGGACCGGAAACAAGCATCCTAGGACCGGTTTCAGGGCATCACCCTTCTTCAGCCAGGCTAGTTTGAATCCAGTGGTGTAGTGAGCACGGGACCCACGTCTGGGCATACCCTTCCCACTTAGGGCGACAAATGCAAAAGAAACAATTGATGGACGGAATGCTGGACAATGCAAACATTCACCCCCAGTCACAAGGATCTGGGTTAAATCCATCATTCTTTTGCTCACCACACCACCCCAGTTTGGACCCAGCCATATGCAAATCAGTCTTGACCCTGTTCCTTGTGGGAACAGTCCAGCCCGAACTGCCAAGCCAGGTCCTCCCTGGACCGGAAACAAGCATCCTAGGACCGGTTTCAGGGCATCACCCTTCTTCAGCCAGGCTAGTTTGAATCCAGTGGTGTAGTGAGCACGGGACCCACGTCTGGGCATACCCTTCCCACTTAGGGCGACAAATGCAAAAGAAACAATTGATGGACGGAATGCTGGACAATGCAAACATTCACCCCCAGTCACAAGGATCTGGGTTAAATCCATCATTCTTTTGCTCACCACACCACCCCAGTTTGGACCCAGCCATATGCAAATCAGTCTTGACCCTGTTCCTTGTGGGAACAGTCCAGCCCGAACTGCCAAGCCAGGTCCTCCCTGGACCGGAAACAAGCATCCTAGGACCGGTTTCAGGGCATCACCCTTCTTCAGCCAGGCTAGTTTGAATCCAGTGGTGTAGTGAGCACGGGACCCACGTCTGGGCATACCCTTCCCACTTAGGCGACAAATGCAAAGAAACAATTGATGGACGGAATGCTGGACAATGCAAACATTCACCCCCAGTCACAAGGATCTGGGTTAAATCCATCATTCTTTTGCTCACCACACCACCCCAGTTTGGACCCAGCCATATGCAAATCAGTCTTGACCCTGTTCCTTGTGGGAACAGTCCAGCCCGAACTGCCAAGCCAGGTCCTCCCTGGACCGGAAACAAGCATCCTAGGACCGGTTTCAGGGCATCACCCTTCTTCAGCCAGGCTAGTTTGAATCCAGTGGTGTAGTGAGCACGGGACCCACGTCTGGGCATACCCTTCCCACTTAGGGCGACAAATGCAAAAGAAACAATTGTTGGACGGAATGCTGGACAATGCAAACATTCACCCCCAGTCACAAGGATCTGGGTTAAATCCATCATTCTTTTGCTCACCACACCACCCCAGTTTGGACCCAGCCATATGCAAATCAGTCTTGACCCTGTTCCTTGTGGGAACAGTCCAGCCCGAACTGCCAAGCCAGGTCCTCCCTGGACCGGAAACAAGCATCCTAGGACCGGTTTCAGGGCATCACCCTTCTTCAGCCAGGCTAGTTTGAATCCAGTGGTGTAGTGAGCACGGGACCCACGTCTGGGGGTGAATGTTTGCATTGTCCAGCATTCCGTCCATCAATTGTTTCTTTTGCATTTGTCGCCCTAAGTGGGAAGGGTATGCCCAGACGTGGGTCCCGTGCTCACTACACCACTGGATTCAAGCTAGCCTGGCTGAAGAAGGGTGATGCCCTGAAACCGGTCCTAGGATGCTTGTTTCCGGTCCAGGGAGGACCTGGCTTGGCAGTTCGGGCTGGACTGTTCCCACAAGGAACAGGGTCAAGACTGATTTGCATATGGCTGGGTCCAAACTGGGGTGGTGTGGTGAGCAAAAGAATGATGGATTTAACCCAGATCCTTGTGACTGGGGGTGAATGTTTGCATTGTCCAGCATTCCGTCCATCAATTGTTTCTTTTGCATTTGTCACCCTAAGTGGGAAGGGTATGCCCAGACGTGGGTCCCGTGCTCACTACACCACTGGATTCAAGCTAGCCTGGCTGAAGAAGGGTGATGCCCTGAAACCGGTCCTAGGATGCTTGTTTCCGGTCCAGGGAGGACCTGGCTTGGCAGTTCGGGCTGGACTGTTCCCACAAGGAACAGGGTCAAGACTGATTTGCATATGGCTGGGTCCAAACTGGGGTGGTGTGGTGAGCAAAAGAATGATGGATTTAACCCAGATCCTTGTGACTGGGGGTGAATGTTTGCATTGTCCAGCATTCCGTCCATCAATTGTTTCTTTTGCATTTGTCGCCCTAAGTGGGAAGGGTATGCCCAGACGTGGGTCCCGTGCTCACTACACCACTGGATTCAAGCTAGCCTGGCTGAAGAAGGGTGATGCCCTGAAACCGGTCCTAGGATGCTTGTTTCCGGTCCAGGGAGGACCTGGCTTGGCAGTTCGGGCTGGACTGTTCCCACAAGGAACAGGGTCAAGACTGATTTGCATATGGCTGGGTCCAAACTGGGGTGGTGTGGTGAGCAAAAGAATGATGGATTTAACCCAGATCCTTGTGACTGGGGGTGAATGTTTGCATTGTCCAGCATTCCGTCCATCAATTGTTTCTTTTGCATTTGTCGCCCTAAGTGGGAAGGGTATGCCCAGACGTGGGTCCCGTGCTCACTACACCACTGGATTCAAACTAGCCTGGCTGAAGAAGGGTGATGCCCTGAAACCGGTCCTAGGATGCTTGTTTCCGGTCCAGGGAGGACCTGGCTTGGCAGTTCGGGCTGGACTGTTCCCACAAGGAACAGGGTCAAGACTGATTTGCATATGGCTGGGTCCAAACTGGGGTGGTGTGGTGAGCAAAAGAATGATGGATTTAACCCAGATCCTTGTGACTGGGGGTGAATGTTTGCATTGTCCAGCATTCCGTCCATCAATTGTTTCTTTTGCATTCCTACATTTTATGGCTAATTTATACTATGGACCAGCAACATGATACCTCCACTGGGTCCCTTGGTCTGGTAGGCAGCACGTTACATAGATGTCTCTTTGTAAAATTACAAGATGCATCAAACCAACAAGAGACAATATCACTATACTTACACCTTGTCCTTAGTGAAGCAGTTTTGATATTAGTGCATATGACTCTAAAGGCCTGTAAAGGTATGTTAGCATTCGCTTCCTCAGACAAACATGTCAAAAACAAATTTAGATTGGTTTAAATCATAGTAGCTAAAAATTGATTTAGATTCAGGAGATTCCAAAAGTTTACAATCCATACTAATGAGATCACAATAAGTTGCAATAGAATCATCTGCAGTCTCTACCCGAGTTCCGCTTTTTTTGCATTTTGCTCCTGGTGATGCAGGAGGAGTATGATCCTGTCCAAAGGGCGTGAGATACTAAAGGGTACAGCACCCAAGTCTGGAATATTTTTGTTCGTGTTAGCACAGAGGGTACCAGAGCTCAAACACCAAAGGGAAAGCCTTCTCTCAGTGAACATCATCTCTTTGGAAATAAGACCCAATGCGCGTTTCAAGATACTGTCAATAGTGGTGGCTTTTGGTTGATTGTTAGCAGCACTTACTGCCTTTGTTTCTCCCATGATTGACAAGACGAGTAGTCCCCAAAGAGTTGAGCACCAGAGAAAATAACCAAGGAGGGTAGCCGAGCCCTGCCTCTGCCTGCTGCTGACGAATGTAGACAGGCCCACTCTTGACCAGTCTTTGCCTGGGCATGGCACACTCATATCCAGTGCAGTAAGGATCGTAGACACATGGGGCCTGATTACGATCTTGGAGGATAGGGTTACTCAGTCACAAAATTACAATTCCATTACAATCCTATGGAACTTGTAATATGGCGGATGGAATATCCGTCACGTTTGTGACAGAGTATCCCATTCGCCAAACTCATAATCAGGCCCATGATATAGAGTTGCTGCTTAGAGATACCCTCCTTCTCCGCCACCTCCTTCCTATGAGCGTGCATTATGCGACTTGCAATCTCCGACAAGAGTCCTTGGCGTCCGGCACAGCAGGGATTGTAGACACGCTATATAAGGCTGCTGCTTAGAGAGGCCCTCATCCTCCGGCCCAATCTTTTCTGAGAGTGGATTATGGAACTTGCAGTCCCCCGCAAGAGTCCTGGGCATCCCACGCAAAGAGGATTGCAGACATGCTATATAGTGCTGCTTAGAGAAGCCCACACACGCCCTCCCCTTCCTCTGAGCAAGGGTTATGGGACCTGCAGTCCCCAGCAAGCGTCCCTGGCATCTTTCAAAATAATAATTTTTTTCTTTCTTTTGTACTTTATTCATTCATTAATAAATAGTCATAAAAGCACATTGTATCAATAGCAAAATATCAGGCAAAGTAAGTGACAGCTGCCTGGGAACAGGGGTGGTAGGCGGGGGGATGGATTAAAAAAAATTAACTTACCTTCTCCACCGCGCTGCCTCTCCCGCCACCGCATGTCTCTCCTCCGTCCTGGCAGGAAGGATGGCTGGTGGCAGCGGAAGTACCCATGCTTCCGGACTCTCCCAGCCAATCACAACGCTGCAGAAGCAGCATCGTGATTGGTCTGAGCGTCCTGTTTGGACGCTCAGGCAGTGCCTGGGAGCCTGGGCATATTCTCCATGGGGCTGTGCAACACAGCCCAATAGAGAACATGCCAAGTGCGCATGACGGTTTGGCTGGCCCTAGAAGGCCGGCCAAACCATCATGTGCACTTAGAGGAGTGCAAACCACTCCTCCCTTGCTCTGGCGTCAGAGCCCAGCCCCGCCCGACGCCCGCATAGAAAAATAAAATGATAATAAAGTCCTGTTATTATCATTTTCTTTTTCTTATTTGCACTGCTGAAATAGCAGTGGGATGACTTTCCTCCGCCTTAGCGGAGGAGCCGCCACTGGGCAAAGTTACCTAAAAGAAAGGCTAGAATCAATATGAAAATCAAGAAATTATAACAGTTTTAATTGAAGAAGAATACACAATGATAATAATAATTAAAAGAAAAACAGGGTGAAAAACTGAAGATTGTTACAATTACAAACAGTCATAAAATCATTGCTCTAGAGCATCAGTATAAATCAGTAAGCTGGAGTTGATAAACATACGTGCAAAATAATATCTTTACCCAGTGCTCAGAAAACGAAAGTGTTTCTATATTTAAGAAAAGTACATACTCTAAAACCCACCTCAGGAGAATTAAGCATTTGGAGATAGAGAAGAGAAGGTTTGTATCTCTCAAAATCTGGAAATACTGAGGCAAGGGATCTGGTTACCCAGGTTGCATACAAGGCAATCATTAATTACATCTTTATTGAGTGAGATGAGGGCATTACACCAGATTGAGGGCCTTATTAGGAGAGGAGCTAAATGAATCTGGTTCAAGTCAAGCTCCTGGTGTACAGCCTAATTAGGGAGGCCCAAATTATGTCTGCATACCCTGTTTTCCTCAGCTTGCAGGCCACTAAATTCTTTGTACCCCTAAATACTATTTCCATAGGTTACAATTGGGATGCTTTTTCTTTTGTAAATTTCCAAGAGAGGGAAATTGGCTTCCTACATATATTAGAAGCTAAGTTATATAAAAACCCAAACAATTGTGAAAACCGGTCTCCATAAAGAGTGGCATGGTGCCCAAGTCCTTAAAGAGTCAAAAGTTACCCCCAAATCAGGAAACTCATGGATCCTCTATATGGGTTTACCCTTGTTAGACAGACAATGAGATTTAAGATTGTTTGGGACGCATACCATAATAAACGTCTTCGAAAGATTCATGTCCATGTTTAAGTGGTCCATGAAATCTATGAGGGCAAACAGCAAAATCTGAGGGCCATTTGAAGTTCTGGAAAAATAGATGCTTCGTCAGCGTATAATTACACAGGTACAGGTTTATTCTTGATAACTGGCATGTCCGGTCCCTTCCCTGCTAAGGCAGCATCCAGCCCATTGATGTACAATATTATTATTGAAGGATGCCTGGGTTGAAACATAAATAAATGTTAATACAGATGCAATGAGATTGGGTCCTTACTCCAGCCCTACACATCCTAACCCGGACAAATGATTTTCTATAATCTACAAACAGGCATATAATGGACAAAGGCTATTCTCCTGAATGGAGTAAAATGTGTTCTTTGACTATATTGATATGTTCTAATAAAGGGGGCTCAAGTATTGATTTCAGGGGCTTATTAGAAGTAACTGGCTGAACCTCCAAATTCCTTAGTTTCGACCCCTACTTTTAACGTTTCACCACTGGACTAATATCTTGTTGGGGGAATTTATGAGTGCTAAGCCAGCAGTCAGTGAGAGAAGGTCGGCGGGCCCACTGTGTGAATCATTCCCTACACCCTAAGTGTAAGCCTCCGTAATAGAGGGGAGGTACAAAGTAGATGCCAGAGATAATCCCAGAGTGTCCGTAGAGAAAGAAAGCCATCTCTCAGTTCAATTACCTTGTCAATGGCCCATACTGCTGTTTGAGGAAACTATCTTTGGTAGCTTTTTAGGAGTGTTGGGCTGAATAACCTGTAACTTGCGCTTCCCTAACGTATCAGTAATAGTGTTAAAATCAAAGAGGGAAGAAGAAGAAGAAGAAGGGAGCAGCTCGTCTTTTTTTCCGGTGTGGAAAGACTTGTGATCTGGAGGCCTAGTTATAAATTAAAGAACGTACTAGCACCTCAATTAACAGCAGCAATGGAAAGCTAAAAAACGGTACTACACGAAAAAAGCCGAAGTATACAGGCAAATGGCAGTTCCAGCCCTGATTTGAAAGAAAGTTGTTAAAAGGCAGAGAGTATAAAATGGCAAAAACGCTTAAGCAAACCAGCAGTGTCTTGGAATACCTTAAGTTGTGAAGTCATGAGGAGGGGCCTAGCCCAGCCTCTTCCAGATGATGAGTGGGCTAGGAGGGGCCTGCCCTTGGCCTGGATTTGGGCCGGGCGATGCCTGCACAACATGTCCCGCATAACGGGAATCATAGCGGAGGAACTATGTAGTGCTGCTTGCTGCGGGGCTCATCTCCTTCTTCCAGTGTAGGATCCTGGGACCTGGAGCCCCTTGCTAGTCCAGGTCAGGCTGCTGCGTCTGAATAATTAATTTCAGTGTTCCCAAGCTTCAGTTCAGGTCATATGCCGATTTTTTCAACAATCCATTAAAATGTCCATTCCTTCCTACTAACTCATGTTTCTTTCCAAATGTTTAGTTTAAAACAACTTCACCAGGGCTGAAAGTAACAAATACAAAAACCTGAAAATCATTAATATTATGCAGTTAAAATGCTTCTTAATTACTAATCCTTGCATAAGATAACGAAAATAAAAGGGAGTGATCCCTGACCAAAAATCATAATCACCCATTTGAAAAACAGAATATCCCCAAACTGTTGTTAGTCTATATTAGCAGTAAATATTGTCTAGACTCCAGGAAAAACATAGTGATTAAGAACAGTTCATGTTAAAAGTTACAATTCTTCAAACCCTTATATAATATAGAATAAAGAAATATTGACAACCACACAAGGGATTCAAGATAATTAAAAATTATCCATCCATGTAACTAGTCTTTGGACTCATCAAATGTCAATGTCTCCCTAATGCTATATAGTTCACTATATGATTCAAACAATGACAAGAGAACAAGGCTTTAAAAATGACCTTAAGTGTCACTTTGACATGCATCCATACACCTGTCAATTATAGAAAAATCTCTTCAATGTAAAATCTTCATACCAGTGTCCCAAGTCCACCAATCCTGAACCACAACCCATAGCACTATTCAGAAATAAATAGTATAAATACATCTGTGGGCAAATGCCCAAGAAACTCATGCTAAAAGCGAGACTGATGAAAGTATATCTCCAAATTTAAAATTCCCAATAAATTATTATAAAATTGGGGGCATATACCACAAAAAGAGCAAAGTAAACAGAATCACACTTATGAACAGGGCTTCCTTCATGGGCCTCATCTTGGACTCTTGAACCCATGATGCATCAGTATCAGGCTGCGTATAAGAATGACTTTCCTCGCCTGAGAAAGTGGTTGTCATACTGGAGTGGTGCAAATAACCCATTCATAATATAGTAACAACCAACTGATTCTAAAGAGTGTGGCATTATTAGTTTATATTAAAACCAATGATTGTTTCCCTAATGTTAATAATATCCAGAGATTTCAACTCGCACCCAGCAATTTCAGATCACTATTCCCCAATGAATGCAATAATTTGTGGCCCCTGTGATGGCATATGATTAAAGCGTCCACAGTCGTTTAACAGAAAACTGTGTAAAATATTGCAAAAGCTACCTATCCTCCCTGAAAGAGCCAAAAGGATTTTTACTCAACTCCAATAAAGGACTATTATGAGCATACTGAAATGCTAATGGAAACAGTGCAGTCGATACTAGACTACAAAATGTTTTGGCATGAAGGTGTCTGGAAAAGACAGTAAAATGGCACAGCTATGGGCTACTAGTTTGCTCCCTTTTATACCAGCTACTTTATGGATTGGATTGAGAGAGAGCATGTTTGGAGCAGTGATGCTAGGTGAGGAATGGACAATATCCACTAGTGGGGAAGATTCATTGACGACATTTTAATGATTTGGCCCAGCACTGAAAATGAGCTAATGGATTTCTTTCACTATTTGAATGATAATGATTTCAACATACAATTCACAGTAGAATGTAATAGAAGCAGAGTATCTTTTGAAGAAGTGGAATTTTATCAGATAAGTCGGAAATAGGAAAACAGAATATTTTGAAAAAGACAGCATTAAATTCCATCTTGACTGCATCCAGTGGACATCTGAGGTCACAAACAAAATGAATACCGTAAGGGGAGACAATAAGAGTAAGGAGGAATTACAGCAATGCTCAAGAATTCTAGAGCTGTGAATGATGCTGACGATGATTCTACCCTAATGATGGCCAAAAAAGTGGTAGTTAAATTAAAAAGGGAAACTATGTTACATTAGAAAATGAAAAAGACAAATCAGGAAGACAGTATTACCATATCTATCACTATGTATTATAGTGACTTGTCTCAAATTTTTAAGATCTTGAATAGACACATGCATACCTCTTACTGAGCAACTTGTCACAAGAAAACCAAGTATTTTCTTTCATAGGGGAATTATTTTGAAAATCAAACAAAACTTGTTACATCTAATTGGTTGGATCAGTTTGAAAAGGGTTTTTATAAATGTTGACAATGTGCTATCTGATAGAAATGTTACATTTAAATACATTTACAGTAGAATATAAGATGTAAGACATCACATAACATGTCATACCAAATGTGTGGTTTACGTTTCAATTTGTGGCTGTGATATGATTTCTGTGGGTAATACAATCTGCTCCTTAAGAACAGGATAATGCAATACATGAGTGCAACCAGAAATCAAGATGAACACATTCCCTCCTAGGGAACCCCTACAGAGTACAGGTCCCTAGGAAACAGCTATAAATACATGGATGTTTGCACTGACACCGCACGACACTCCTGGACAGAGATGAATGACATACTGAGGTACACAACACCACCTGTAGAGGCGAGGTGAGAATCAGAAAGCATGGATATTTCAGTAGGGCAGGTAGCAGCAGATCATGGAATTCTTGGTGTAGCTTCACCACTGCCACCACCTCTTGAAGACCTCAACAGAATGTCTGTTGACTAGCAATTATCCAATTCAAGGCTTCCTGAAAAGTAGCCATGCTCACATACTGAAGGGGCGGTGGTGGAAAATCATGTGAGGGCGTAAGGCTGTCAGGGACAAATTTCACCCTTGACTATAGATCTTCTTATTGGTCAGTATGGGAAGGGGTAGTGGAGGTGCAGCTGAAGGCTCTTTTGTTGTAGGGGGGCCTCTTGAGTGATGGTAGGTGGGGAAACAACCTTTAGAACGCATGCCTTACATCGCATGCCATTAGATTGCGGTTTTTACAACGAAAGTCGTTACAACGACTTGCACTGGAGGGCGCTATAGGACAAGGAGTAGTTTAAATTACTATCCAACACCTTCCCTACTGTACGTAGGCTGGAGTTGGAATAGTAAATTAAACTACTCCTAAGTCCAGCGCCCTCCAACGCAAGTCGTTGTAACGACTTGCGTTGTTAAAACCGCGATCTAATGGCATGCGATGTAATGCATGCGTGGTATCGTCATACATCCTGGTAGGTGGGTATAGGCACCAAAGATGGAGGGGCCTGCTCTTGGGTCATCTATTGTTTGCCAGGAGGATCCACATTATCTGCCTCCTCCATGCATGTGATATACTGATCACCAGCCCCACGGTGGTCTCTACAGCCTACAACTGGAGTCTATTGTCTGTGACTGCGTGACTTCCTGGCCAGGTGCAGTCTTTCTGCTGGTGAATGTTCTTTCTTCATTTGTGGTGGTGTTGACTAATATCCGCCTCGCAACTTAGGTCCTCCTCCCTTGATCTAGCTGTTTCCCGCTTTCTCCTTGGCTACCTCCTGAAAAAGAAGAGAGAAAAATAAAATAAAATCATGAGTTCATATGTTCACTAGCATGTAAATCAAAAAACAACTTTTAACATAAAGTAGTAAATGTGACAGTGAATAGCAATATCACATAACTAACTCCCATTTGCAACGCAAACGTCTATAATCAATCTGAAACTTTTAACAGTGGATGACTATGTATCGAAAGATTCAAAGCAATCTTATATTTTTTCACAGTTTAAAACATAGTTTTATGTATGATATATGAACAGAAATGACAGAACTGTAGCCTCAGCAGGAAAAGGAGGTAGGCCGTTCCGAGCCATTGAAGGGCCACCTTCCTCCATCCTGCTGCTCTGGGTTTCAAGAAGAAAGGGCCCTCAATTTCCCCAAGGAGGGATTGGAGGTAATTGGATAGGGGGTCCTACATAATTGTCTTCATTTCTCTAGGAGACCTGAAACAAAGCTAATCAATGCAAAGTGGAATGGTATAAAGCAGGCCATAGCTACAAACTGCCATGCAGTGGGTGCTCATACATGAAGACCCAGACAGTGCCTTAAGTGCTATGAGGACTTACAGAGCTGGTTGAATTTGAGGGCAGACGATGTGCGTGGGTACATTTCCAGTCATTTTGTAGTGTAGCTCCTATTTCCCTAATAGGCTCTGCGCATTGGAATAATATATCCTGTAGGTTTGACATAGGACTAAGGTCGGTATGTCCCTATCGAGTATATTAAACTTAATTACTTGTGCCAGCTAGCTCAGAGGCCACTAGAAACTCCTTGACAACAAGAAGGGAGTAGTTTCTGGCAGCCGCAAAACATGACCAATATGTTTTCCTTTTAGAATCAGAACGTGTCCCAGAGTCGTGGAAACACTAGATAACTATTTCACTCAGCTCAGTCGTGCATGCTTAGTTTTCCTCAGAGTTACACAGAAATAATAGACGGGCGTTTTCAATAAAAGATTTATTGAACAGTCTTGTTTCTGGTGTAAGTATAATGTGCTGTTACGATCACAAGACAGTATGCGAGATAAATAATGTACAGGGTGAGCAGTAGAAATAAATAATACTGCGATAGCATTATTTTATAGTACAAATGCTGTTACATAAATAACACAGACTAAAAATGCGAGTACTCATACGATGCGGTGCTAAGCTAGTTCTACCCCAGTGTACCTAACCTAACCTAGGTGTAGGACAAGGTATGAAGTAGGTGAAGTATTCCTTACTATGGTATACTAAGAGTATGTTAAGTCTAGGCCTAGTATGCCAAGAGTCCCTCAAGGTTCTTATCAGCTCCATACCTGAAGAATGAGAGAGGTTGGAATCTCTTTGCCAGACTCGAACTCCAACACCCCGCAAGGGAAGTCAGATCACTGGAAGCTGGAAGCTGGGCTCTCTGCGTGCAGGGAATGGCAGCGTCTTCTCAGTGCGTCAGGCCGGGATACGGGCTCCTCTGAAGTCGAGGTCTCCTCTGGTTTACAGGGGCTAGGGAAGGTATATTTATACCTGAGAGTACCTTAGGAATGTTATTATTGACGTGAATTGGACAACGAAAGACGTCATGAATGAACCCCTAAGGCATAATGGTTCATGCATAATATATGAGTCTAATATATGAGTCCTTGAAGAAATCAATAGTCCTGGACTAGGGAAACTCCCGCAGCCTAAGGGTCTGTTCTTCATGAACTCGTTGTGACGTTAGGGTGGACGGATGTCAGAGACCATGCCTGTATTTGGAGTGCACGGTTTAATGCCTAAATAAGGCCTGGGATTCTATGCCTATATAAGGGCAGGGCGAATTGTTCCTATATAAGGACAGGATATTGGAAAGCCCGTTATGGACACCCTAAGAGGAAATACAACACCCACTCCTCTTTCGTGTGTATGATAATACTAAAATGCTAAACATTAAAAATGCTAAACATTAAAACGGAGTACCGCATATTTCTAATATTTTTCATAAAACCAATTAAAAAAAAGGCATTTCTTTAAAAAACCTATTAGAATGCAAAAGGTACTGTACATTTGAAGCATTGCTTTTCATTACAGGCATAAAATTCGAAAATAAATGCAATTGAAATGAAATAAGCAGTAATATTTACATTTGACAAAAATTGATCGATAAGTTATTCAAAAATCAAAGTCATTTTATGTCATGAAAATTAAATGAACTGTTTTTAGACACATAAGATGACTAAATGTCTTTGGAAGGACCGCCAAGTCTGTACTATAAGGCCAGTTCTACTTTAAGCAGATTGAAGTACCATTTTCGTTCGAAAAATGGGAAAAAAGTTCAATTTTGGTAGAGTTCCAAGTTTTTGAAAAATGAAGGCCAAATTTTTGCTGTATTTCTGGAACACTGTATGCTGAATCAGAGTCAGTTTACGGGTCTGGTGTAAACATTAGATCATCTATTTCTATAGACAAAACATCATCCACTGTAGTTGGTGTGAGTTGGAACACCTCGTGAAGTAGGTTAATTGCACAGAGATGTGAAGCATTGCTTTCAATTGTTGCAACGTTCGCGTCCGTTGTTACCTGTGTGCCTGTAGTTCTTTCTCCTACCTCAGCAGCTGCCGGAAGCGTCTGTGAGATCTCAATGAATGCTGTCATCAGGATAGGAAGCCGCTGGGGACAACACATAGCATGGGCCGTTATCTGGACCAGCACAGTATCGACGTCCGTTGGCGCATCCGATGGAAATGTTAGACAGGTGTCCAACATGCATTCTACACCGCATAGCAGGCATCGTAGAACAGGTAAGATGCAATCTTGCCAGATTGGTCTAAAGGACAGGAACCATGTGGTATTAAGGTCCCGTAGACGATTTATGCCCAAAAGCTGTACTATTCGCTCACGGCACTTTCGTTCAAGGAGAGCTTTCTCCATGTCGCTCGGAGTGATGTCGGCGAATTGGCTGGCCATAGCGAAATAGCAGGAAGAGAAATAGAATTCCGGCAACGAGTGCTAGAATTAATGGTATGCCACCAAACACTGAATGTGCAAAGTTCGGGATGATTCCGAGTATTGCCTGGAAAGGTGCTAACAGACCCGAGCAGATGCCCTTAAATACATGTACAATTCCTGTTGTATCAGACATGTTGAAAATTCGTCCTATCATTTCCACGAAATGTATAGGGCAGTTTGTACGTATTAAAGTCTGTATCTCAGCCGAAGTCCTTGAAATTTGCAGATCATAGGTTTCTATGGCCGAGGTCAGAGGCACTGTTTGTTGTAAAAGCATGGCTTTCATTCTGCTTAAAGTATCAAATCTTATAAAAGAGACGTTCAGCGAAGGCCATAAAGGCGACTCCCTGACTGTGTCTATTGGGGCAAACAATACTTGCATACAGCAAGTGACCCTGGAGTTGACCGTTACTAGATATGGGATGCCTGGCAGCATGCCACAGCAACTCTGATCATTCAACATGAGGTAACTCCCATTAGAAAGTTGTCCGAACGTCGGATTAATCACAGCAGCTGGTGTACCCTGCTGATGGCAAGACAAATTTGCCACAGAACCATTACAAGCCCCGTGCAAGGAAATGTCCTGACATACTAGTGAACCGCTTAGTGCACGTTTACAGTTTTTACCGCTTAAAAACACTTCACGATCCCCGCTCCAACATCTATATGTATACGGTAAAGCCCAAGATGTCTTAATGTATTCCTTACCCAACCTTTCATATTTGCCTGCTTGCATTTGTCTGAGGCAATACTGAAACTGAAAAGTAGTCACAGGTAGTGTAATTTTGCCATGAATAAGCCATTCTGAAGCTGGTTTTTCTGCCACTGTGAATGGTAACTTTTCCAGTTTTTCAATGCTCAGCACAGTATACTTTGCTCCTCTCTGTGCCATTTCGATCTGTTTATCAGTTAGATTGTATTCTGCAAACAGAGCTGTTGTGTTGATGAAACGCCAAGGCACATAGCCCGCTCGCAATGATTGCAGCGTCCAGCTTAATAACATAATAGAACGTATTTGAGATTGGCCTTGTTGTAACATCGCCAAATCTTGTTCTAGAATGTCGATAGCAGAGGATACAATGCCGTCCAATGAATATATTCTGGAGGACAAAGTTGTTAACCCATTGTCGACCACAGAGAGTGTTTTCTCTAAATTAATACGATCAAGTTCACGTATTCGTTCTGCGGCCTCTATCTGTGACACCTTCCAAGCTTCATTATAAGCAGCATAAATGCCGGCATATATGAAACGTTTTTGACGCGGTTTTCTTGGTCCAAGCAAGAAATCCCTAAGATCTGCGTCTTTTGCAAGTAAGGATAAGTGTTGTTTCACATCCTGTAGTGTAGATGTATGCAGCCAATCGAGGCATAATTTCCCTACACTGTATGTTGTTACTACCCCCGGATGTTGTCTTTGGACGTATCTTGGGTCTGGCCTATGAATAGTAAAGCCCTGAGTTTTATTCAGGAATCTTTCCTGACAGTTATTCGTGTCTATGGGCCAGATCAACCATTTTTTCCAATCAGGATTAGATCTGTTGAGTTGTAGTATATTGTCGACTGTCACCACTGCTTGTGTTACATTATTTTTTGCAGGAGTTGGTACAGAAGGTGTGTTCATCTCTTTGATCTTGGCTAATCCAAGACAAGATGTTTGTTGGATAGTTTCATTCAAAAACATTATTTGTTCAGGGATGATGCAGGCTCTGAATAAAGCTTCTATCCCCTGTACCTGCCATTCTTTAGTACCCCACAACGTTTTTGTGTCTATTGTGTCTTTTCAAAAGTCGAAACCCTGTCTAGACAGTTGGGCATTGAATAATGCAGAATAAATCTGTTTTGTATTTGTTAACATAATTTTCAGTCCTGTTTTGTTTACATTTTTATAGTAAAACATTTCTGGATCAGATGTATTGTAACCTGAAAAATATGGAAATTTACTGGCAAATGTTTGTGAACTACCTTTAGGTGGTGTAGGACAATGTTCCCATTGGTTAAACATAAACACATTTCTTGGATATGCAGATTTATGCAAAAAATGATGACCATAGTGATTATAACAATACAGTTCTTCATAGTCTGATGAACCCTCTAAATATTCATTTTTAGAAAACGCAGCAGATTTTTCTAGGTCAAACATAATATCAGTCACAGTCTCAAAGTCCCAATCATCAGAATAGGTACTGGACATGATTAGATCACTTAGTGACATTTTAAACAAATGTGGAATGTTCAATTCTTCCGTTGGACCGAATATATCAAAATCTGTTTTGTCCCACACTATACCATCGTGTATAGGAACAGCTGTGATGTTCACTGATGACAAGTCTCTTGCTTCACGATGGGAAGATTTATGAGGTTTCAAAAGTACGTTTATGTCTTTTCCTTCAGTGTTCACATGGATGTATCTGCCACTTATAAGCACGCTTACAGTTGTTACCAAAGCTAGCCAGAGCAGGAAAACAAAAAGTCCAGATGTAATCCAGAGTTCAATCCATGGAGAAACCAAATAAGTCTTTTTCAGAAAGTGAAGAAAGTCTTGTATTTGCTGCTTGAATTTCAATGACACTGGCGTCGTTTCAGGTTCACTCGGATCTTCTGAGAACGTATCAAAGTTATTGAAGTAGCCAGAAGCAGTTCTGTCAATTGTTGGAATTGCATCAGGATTTGTTGAAATCACTGGAACCAGTTCTTCACTTGTTACGTTGGTGTAGACAGGTGTATTTGGACGAACTGTTACTTGTTCTTCAAGAGGGATGAGTTCCATAGCGTTGTTGCATAGTCCTTCATTTGTTTCAGCTGAATTCTCGATTGTTATCAGTCTTTCAGTATGAACCTCTTGGATAGTAGCGAGAGGAGTGCGTTTGCTACTAGGTCGGAGTCCACGAGGCCTACTATTTAGTATTGGCCACATACTGTGGTTTGATCAGGTCGATGGACACAAATCTTTTCTCCTTTCTTCCAGCAAGGGGCGGCAGTAGTACTGTTCTTGTTCCTTGAACTGCTAGGACAGGTACTGGTTGTCTGTAAGAAGGTCCAAATTCCTTCTTGTCCGCAATTTTTCTCTGACTAGATCCCCAACTTTAGGAATCCAGGCAGGCCTTGCTGGGACAGCCGGTTGATCCCCAGTGGTGGTTGACTGTAGGAATACGTTGCTTTGTTTCGTTCTTAATTTGTTTAAGTCCTGTAAAACAGCCAAACGATCTTTGATATCAAAGGGTTTATTTACCACCACTGTGCCTACGTTTTCTAAGTCCGGTACCCACATTCTTGTCCCAAATAGGACCTCATATGGAGTGACCCCCTAGAGAACTTCTTGGCAGGTTATTAAGTGCACGTTGAACTCCACTAAGGTGTTTGACCCACCCGTCACCCGAGCCTAATACTCTAGCTGTTATAGACTGCTTTATGTCCCGGTTTTTCCTTTCCACAACCGAATTTCCCTCAGGATGGAATGGAGAGGAGTACTGCAATGCAACGCCCAGACTGGCCATGGCGTCTTTGTAAGCCCGAGAGCTAAACGCAGGACCCTGGTCAGAATGTAGCGTGCCTATTGCGTATATGCCGATAAAGACTCGCAAATCTTTTATAACAGTTCGAGCGTCAGCTGAGCGCTGAGGCCATAACCATAGGAACCTAGATTCAGTATTTGCGGGAATGCCTTTGTCCAGTAGGACGCAGGCGCGTAGATAGTCGAATGCTGTCTAACAGTGGTGTCTGTACTGGGCTGCCGCATTCGCAGCATGGTTTCTGGTGGCTCTCTCGCTGTAGTTTACAGTCTAAGCAGTTGTTGATAAATATGTGAATTTCTGTATTCATCCCAGGCCACCAGTACATCTCTTTTAAAGTCAAGATAGATTTAGAGATCCCTTGATGTGACAGACCCTCCCCCAAATGTGTTTCATAAATCAAGGCTGCTCTACGTTCCTTGTTTGGTATTACCCTATCCCCCACTTCAGGGATTCGAGCAAAAGGAACGTTGTTCGCATCAATTACATAAGAGTACTTGAGTGGAAACTTTTTTGGTAACGCTGCACTGCTGCCTTTGCTTGAAGCATTGACAGCCAACATTATCTCACCGTCTATTTTTGTTTTTGAACGAGTGATTGCAGCTACGGAAGCCGTTTGCACAGCCCCCTTTGCGGCTTCGTCAGCCAATGAATTCCCTGCAACGTGAACACCATCATGTTGATGACTCAGTGTGTGGATCACGTGAGCCTTTGGTAGTTCGTTTTTCAACTGAACTACTTGTTCCCAAAGCAATTTGTGCTTTATTGTGCCACCTTTCGCATCTTTGAAACCATTTTCAAGCCAGTTTTGTAACTATTCATTATACGACTGCACACAGTAAAAGGAATCGCACACGATTAGTGTGGGGAATTCTCGATCTGTACTTTCAAGTGCCAGTTTGAATGCTTGTAGTTCAGCTCGCTGAGCTGTACAATCTCCTAGAGACTGCGTTTTAGTGACCATAGGTCTGAAGATGCCATTTCGCATGCGACCTTTAACGATAGCACACGCTGCACTGTAAGCTTGCTTACCCCCTATTGCGGGTTGTGCGGATCCGTCAGTGTAAATTATGAATTCGTACTGATCGAGAGGCAGAATTTCAGTAGGCAGGGGACATTCATGTTCGTACTGCAGGAAGGCTTGTGTTTTTAAATCTGGATCAAAAACATATTCAACATCTGTTGCAGCAAGAGAATTAACCCATTGTATCCATCTTGGATGCAATGCCTTAGCATTTGGAATGCTTGCTTTTGTAACCGCTTCTAAAGCAGGTACTGGGGTTACGATAATAATGCGTTTCCCTTGGGCTAAGGCTCTTTCTTTTGCTACAGCGGTTTGAACTGCTGTTAGAATTTTTTCAGTAGAACTGAAGCGCATTTCCGCTTGTGTGTACAAGTGTGATTTATATGCTATTGGTATTTTTTCACCCTCACTGAAAGTTAAGTAGGTGAATCCGCATTGAGCCGAAATTATTCGGATCACCAAATTTAGTTCACTTACGCGTGTTTGTAAGTGATTTGTTGCTAACATGTTAGCCTGGAGTGAACGCAACATTTCTGTGTGTTCCTGTGTCCAGTTTTTGATTGAAAAATCAGGTTTGATTAATGCCTAGAGAGGTTTAACCCTTTCTGCATAGTATATAATGTATGTTCTTCCAAAATTTAAGAAACCCAGGATGGACTGTAAGTTTTTTAGCGTTTTTGGAGGTTGGAGCAGCGCACACTTTTCTAAAAGTTAGCTGCCAAGCTCTTGCCTTCACTTGAAAGCTCATATCCTAGAAATAGGACATTGAGATGGGCAATTCTGGACTTTTTAAAGTTGAATTTGTAACCCTCAGAGGCGAATCCCAGTATAATGGTGCTCACCCTGTTCAAGTGTTTTACTAGGTCATCGTCTGTCAGATATATGTCATCGACATAGGACAATGCCTCATTGTCATAAATTTGTAGTAACTCCATTACCCTCGCTGAGAATAAACCTGGGCTATTTTTGAACCCCTTGTGGGAGTCGACAAAAGTGACGCTGGGTCCCCATTATGGAGAATGCTGTTAAGTACCTGCTTTCAGGTGCTATGTTTTGACAAAAGAAACCATTTGAGATGTCTAATGTTGTTTTATATTTTTTACGCACAATGTTATCCATTAATGCTGTGCTATGTGCATTTTGCACTGCAAAAGTTTTAGAACAAGTGTTTAGGTGTCTGTAGTCCAAAACTAGACGATATGTTTTGTCTGGTTTGGAGACAGGAAACAAAGGATTGTTCATTGAGGAGGTGCATGTTTCAATCACCCCTTGGTATTCAAGTTGATCTAAGATCTCCCTGACCTGTTTTTTAGCTTCTTGTTTAATAGGATACTGCCGTTGTGCAGTTGGTTCATGTTTCAGATGTATTTTATGGTGAGGTGAATCCTCATCCCATCCTACATGATTTTTATATAATGCTGGCATATGTATATTTTAGGTGAATTGGAATATGGTTGGAGAAGGCAGGCATAATAATGTCCTCGCCGTGTGGGCACTCCCTGACAAATTGTGGTGGCCAGTCCTTTTCTGCTAGAAGTATGTCATAGCCCTTTGATAGTCTTTCCCAAAAAAGTGCTTTCACCTGTCTAGGTTTGTCTCCCTCCATCCGGAGTGTTATGTCATATAACCTTTGTGGAGTACTAACCCTGGTGTCTACAGTCTCTACTGTGATGTACTCATTCAAGTCCACTATCTCCAGACGTTCCCTCAGGTTCTGGCGAACTATTGTGACTTCTACTGCACTGTCCAGCATGGTCTGAGCCCATTCTCCGTTCTTGAGTTGTGATCTCAGTATTCTCGGCATGTCTTATTTTTAGACCTGCTACTTTCTTTTTGGAGAATTGAGATTTTACTTTAGTTTTTGGAGCGTGTTTGTCGTCTTTCGATGTCACGCGTTCTTCTCTGTGTTCCGTCCGTCCTCTTCTTTCCGAAGTCTGTGGTGAGATCTGAAAGGGACGAGAGGAACGTGTATCAGTATCATGATACCTATCAGGTTTTCTCAAATTATCCCTATTCCTGAGGTTATACCTCCTTTCAGAGGGCTCCTTTTGAGGAGACCTACCTCAGGATTGAGAACGTTTCTCGTTTGATTTTTGATTAGTAGACTCCCACTTCTTTTTAGAAGATGTAGGAGTTTGTTTTATTGAGTCCTTCTCAGGACTTTCAGATAGTTTCGGCTTCAGTGGTCTTCCACCCAAACTATCTCTGCCTAATTCTGCATAAGATTGTTCTATAATTCTGGGTAGCTCAGTTTGATGTTCTGTAACATCGAATTCCCTCAATTTTTGGCGGATCGCCACTGCTGCTGCCTCCCCTTTAATATTAGATAATATTATTGTTGATACCTGCTCGAAATTTTTTAGTAACTTCATACCTAAATTTAGAGCAGGCTCTGCCCCATATTCATTTTGAATTTGTTTTAGGACATCAGGTATTACCGCAATTGACGGAATACCATGTGTTTTAGTATAGATGGCAGCAAAGACTGAGCCCCAAGTGGTGCAGTCTTCCAGTTGTGGTGTGATCCCCATCGGTAAACTGATTGTTAGGATTCTGTGTTTCTCATGTGGGCTAGTATTTGGAAATACTGCTTCGATTTGAGTAATTTTTGAGCTATCCAAAACGGAATTTGCTCACGTTTTGTGGGCATTTTACCCATGACTGAGTTGAGAGTCTGTGGTGTAATTTTTAGTGTATTCCCCTGTTGGGGAGTTGGATTTGGATATGTCAATGGTGGTCGGACTGTAAAAGTCCGCATGACATACTGGACCAATTGTCTGTATATTTTTATTAACTCTTTTATTTGAGTATGTAATTCCTCATCTGTCATTATATCCAGTTCTGGATGAGGTGTGTAGCCGGCTAAAATCGGCCATGTTGCTCCTGGTCTACCTAGTGGACCGAGCCTGGTAATGTTTTTGTGATGTTTTAGGGCGCCTTTAAACCAGAGCTGATGCTCTTGGTATGTTAATGGAATTTCAATATCCTCGAAAGGAATGTATTCCTCTGGTAGATCATCTTCTTTGTAGAAGTGAAATGTTTGTGATGTTGGATTGCATTCCGGAAGTAGTACCCATGAATAGAATACCTCTGTCTGAAATGATTCATGTGCCTCTATCACGAAAACTGCTCTACCTCCTCTTGGCGATAGGCCATGTTTTATAAGTTTTAGAGTTATGGCTCTTCTTAAGTTTTGAGGGATGTGTACCACACCCTCCTCGGTTTCATTTAAACCTGTAAGGTTAAAAAGTGCTGCTTGGGCTGCATCAGCCGCAGCTCCACCGTTTCCGGCTTCATTGTCACCGTCAGGCATTTTTGTTGTTTGGAAAATGTAGAACAAGTTTCAAGGAAACAAAGATTAGG
The DNA here is from genome assembly GCA_963921515.1 of Calotriton arnoldi. Lineage (NCBI taxonomy): Eukaryota > Metazoa > Chordata > Amphibia > Caudata > Salamandridae > Calotriton > Calotriton arnoldi. Next base: position 126,538 of record CAWUFW010006683.1, on the reverse strand, counting down.
TGCACAATATTTTGGAACACTGTATCCTTCAACGTTGAGCAAACCAAACAGCTAATATATAGGGTGCTTCCCTATGTAGCCTTGGTGGATACTTAACCCTGCCCACTCCAGATGTCTTTTTGGAGTATATGGGTAGGGGTCTTTGAGAGAAAATAGCACGGCTGAGTTACTCAGTATCTAAAGTTGAATTACTGCCTAACCAAACCGTTGGGCGCCATGTAGTGTAGCTCCTATTTCCCTAATAGGCTCTGCGCATTGGAATAATATATCCTGTAGGTTTGACATAGGACTAAGGTCGGTATGTCCCTATCGAGTATATTACACTTAATTACTTGTGCCAGCTAGCTCAGAGGCCACTAGAAACTCCTTGACAACAAGAAGGAGTAGTTTCTGGCAGCCGCAAAACATGACCAATATGTTTTCCTTTTAGAATCAGAACGTGTCCCAGAGTCGTGGAAACACTAGATAACTATTTCACTCAGCTCAGTCGTGCATGCTTAGTTTTCCTCAGAGTTACACAGAAATAATAGATGGGCGTTTTCAATAAAAGATTTATTGAACAGTCTTGTTTCTGGTGTAAGTATAATGTGCTGTTACGATCACAAGACAGTATGCGAGATAAATAATGTACAGGGTGAGCAGTAGAAATAAATAATACTGCGATAGCATTATTTTATAGTACAAATGCTGTTACATAAATAACACAGACTAAAAATGCGAGTACTCATACGATGCGGTGCTAAGCTAGTTCTACCCCAGTGTACCTAACCTAACCTAGGTGTAGGACAAGGTATGAAGTAGGTGAAGTATTCCTTACTATGGTATACTAAGAGTATGTTAAGTCTAGTATGCCTAGTATGCCAAGAGTCCCTCTAGGTTCTTATCAGCTCCATACCTGAAGAATGAGAGAGGTTGGAATCTCTTTGCCAGACTCGAACTCCAACACCCCGCAAGGGAAGTCAGATCACTGGAAGCTGGAAGCTGGGCTCTCTGCGTGCAGGGAATGGCAGCGTCTTCTCAGTGCGTCAGGCCGGGATACGGGCTCCTCTGAAGTCGAGGTCTCATCTGGTTTACAGGGGCTAGGGAAGGTATATTTATACCTGAGAGTACCTTAGGAATGTTAGCATTGACGTGAATTGGACAACGAAAGACGTCATGAATGAACCCCTAAGGAATAATGGTTCATGCATAATATATGAGTCCTTGAAGAAATCAATAGTCCTGGACTAGGGAAACTCCCGCAGCCTAAGGGTCTGTTCTTCATGAACTCGTTGTGACGTTAGGGTGGACGGATGTCAGAGACCATGCCTGTATTTGGAGTGCACGGTTTAATGCCTAAATAAGGCCTGGGATTCTATGCCTATATAAGGGCAGGGCGAATTGTGCCTATATAAGGACAGGATATTGGAAAGCCCGTTATGGACACCCTAAGAGGAAATACAACACCTTATGCAGCACCCTAGGCTCTCTGTACTATAATGAAAGGTCCTGAAAACAGCACAACTGACTTTCCTCGCTCAGCTAGAAAACAACGACCAGCAGAAAGCTGGTTTCTATTTCAATATTAAATAAATGAAAAATGTACTAGTGCTTTGAAAGTTTTATAGTGTCATATCTCATGTTGCATTTCAGTGTTGGTAGTATTTTATGTTATCAATTAAAATGTGACTTTGAATGATTGTTATCAACATATATATTTGACCTTGTAATGTTTTTTAATTGTTTTAAATACTTAATAGTTTATTTGTTGGCGCGAAGAATATTTTTCTACTTAAAATGATCGATACAGTTTTTAAAAAAATGTACCTCACTGTTGATATATATCTTAAATTTTTACAATGACTTACTTTCTCATGGTAAATAGGCATAATACTTATAAACTAGGAGATGTTTTACAAGTCACATACACATCTTAGTGTGCTAGATAAGACATGACTACTCTGCATTTACTTAAATGGAGAGCCACGGCAGTGAATCTCGTAGAAGCTGTAGCACCTGTTGCACTTAACCCAAAAGAGCTAGCAGCAGAGATGCCTCTAGGGGATATTTGATAATTTTAGCCAGTGAATTTAATATATTTGACCACTAGATATATATAGAAGGAATCTGGTTGTGACATCTATAATTGCAATGAGCATGCACAGTGTAGGAGTTTATCGAGAATGTATATATGTGGCGTGCACTGGAGGTATCACCCTCTGGAAAGGGTGTTGCGAAAAGTCAACAAGGTAGCGCCACAGTCTTTCAGATTTATCGGAGTACGTAGCACACACGTCGGGTTGATATCTTTTCCACTGACGAAGGGCTTTCATGCCCGAAATTCATCGGGAGATGGATTCCCGAATATTGGAAATTGGAGCTGATTATATTATTGTCATGCACCTTTGAATGAATGAAATTCAAGCATAAAATAAACCTGATGAAGAGCTCGTAAATTCGTTACAATTCTTGGTTCGTTTGCATTTTTGGATTGTAATTTTTCAGCCTGCTTCAGGCAGATTTAAAGCTGTGCCTAGAGGGACATCTATAATTGCATCATTGATCGCTAGATTTAATTCAGCTGATCTGGTAAAGTATTTGGGTGTTCCCTTCCTTCCTCTCTGTGGCAACCTCTCATGAAGCTTTGCACTCAGGAGAGAGGATTACTGCCACAGTACTGGAGTGCTGCTCATTGGCAATGGCTGTAACTACCTGCTTCCCATGCAAGTTCTTCCAAAGATGCCTGTAAGGCCCATTTCTAGTAGAGTGTTGAAGCTCCACAACATCAGACACATCCAAAAAAAAAAATATATATATATATATAGAATAGCAATACCAAGTCAGATGTTTAAAATGCACATGTGTAGCCATGCACTTCTGTCTGTTGTGACTTATTGGGGGGGTCAGTTTCATACAGCCTATCTGAGGTATGGTATACTTATTTTTAAAATTTTAAATGTAGCAACTTATGTCTGTAATGCATTGACGCCTTTGCCTTCTGTCCACAGCAGTGGGTCCAGCATTTATCATCGAGTTTTGTCCCAAAGTATAATCCCCAAAGCCTCCTTATGGCTTCATCTCTGTGTACCTCACCTTGCATTGTACATAGCTGAGCTATTCAGTGTTTGGATTTCATTACAAGACCGGAGGCTACCATTATGCATAATATCTTTTATTGCCAACCACTTCCAGCAGCACCTTTAAAGAACTTTTTCACAACATCTTGAACTAGAACACTGTAGACACACTATAAATAGCTCCTGCATAGAATGTCCTTCCTCTTTTAAATGTTGCTTCAAGAAAGATAAGTACAACGAGAGAGTCTATTGATCTAATTGGTATTGTTTATTTAGAATTGAGTAATATAGATGTATTGATATGGATGATATTGGGTTTTGTAATGTTGAGTGAAGTAAAATATGTGTTGCGCTTCTAATTTTCAGGAGCTGCAGGGTGTGTGTGTGTGTTTAATTTAATTCAATTCTTTGTTGTTACTTATTTTGTTTTAAGTTAGCTCCTTGCCACAATTTTTTTGCCTTAAGTCAAGGGGCCATATTCTCAAGAACGGCGATAACATTATCGCCGCTTTAGCGGCAGGAAACTGCCGCTAAAGCGGCAATAAAGCCCCTTATCGCCGCTTTAGCGGCAGTTTCCTGCCGCTAAAGCGGCAATAAAGCCCCTTATCGCCGTTCTTGAGAATATGGCCCAAGGTATTTATAAAAAGGGCAGGTTGTTAGCACAGAGATGCAGAGGCTCAGATTGGAAACCATTTCGGGCAGTCTGTAGCTCGCGTTGAGGCAGGGCTACACACGCACATATCGGATACTCAGAGCCGCTTAGCAGTACGAGCGATGTGTAGCTCCCGGTGAGGCAGAGCTGCACATGCTCACATACGTCTTTGAACAGGCACACAGCTCGGGGGAAAGCTTACCCGCTGTCGTCAAAGCACTGGAGCCGGCAGACTAAATAATAGGAGATAGTGTATGTGCTCAGCAAATGAAATAACACGCAAAGTATCGCTCAACTTGGAGGCCATTTTGAAATGGTCTGAGATTTTATAATATAGGAAGAATGGAAAATGTTCCACATGACGTGGTTTTAAAAAAACAGCGGTGATAGCAGCTAATTCAGTTAGAGGTGTAGATCAAGAGAGGGTTGAGGAGTATGGTTAGTTAATTCAGTATTATGAGGTTTGTGGAGGATAGGTTTTTAGGGAGCGAATGGCTTCTGCTCAGGAGAGGGGAGTTACATTTCAGAGGCGAGGCTGAGCCAGGATAGTCTAAAACAATTGATCTAGCAGGAGATGAAGTCCCAGGTGAAAGAGACAATTGACATGATAATGTCAAGGAAAAGGAAATAGTTGGACGGAAATAAAAAATCTTGGCTTCTGGATTGACAGATACCTCACTATGGATGTCCAAGTAAGAAAATGAGCAGCCTGATGTTTTGGCCTGCTTAGGACACTAAGGAAGGTTCTGAGTTGCGTCCCTGTTGAACTGTAGTCCAAGGTCTAGTGCTGTCCTGTCTTCACAGCAGTAACTCAGTGTATCTGGGAAGCCCTTTGTATGTGATCAAGTGACTACAAATGGTTCAGTATGCTGCAGCGCGCACTCTTTTAAGGATTCTGAAGCATCATTCGGTTTCCTCATCTCTTGCAGCCCTTCATTGTTTGCCAGTTTTGAAGAGAATTACATTTAAATCTCTCTGTCTGGCCCATTAGGCGATGTATAACAAAAGCTGGCCCCTAATACAACGGTTGCTAACCCCCTACAACCCTAAATGATCATTACGCTCCGCGGACCATAGGCTTTTCACTGTGCCCAAAATTAAGAAAGACAAAAGTGGTGGGCGCTCTTTTGCCTACCTGGCATCAAAACTTTCAAAAATACTGCCATTACCCTTGAGAATGATTAAAGAAGAAATCATTTTCAGCAAACTTCTCAAGACCCACCTTTTCGAATGATGTGCCTTACATCACATACTATTGTAACGGACATGGCTTTCAGCCCTGGGAGGCCCGTTGGGTAGCCATGCGCTTTGCAAATGCCTAGCATAGCATACCATAGTATCAGGGGTCTGGAGACGAGTTTTGGTCTTTATCAGACAATGAAGAAGTAATTTAGAAAGGAGGTAAGAGAAAACACAAAACAAAACATTTTGAGGGGTTTGTTGTGACCAAATTAAGAAAGGACGGTTTAAACACCATCAAGAAGAGAGGTGTCCTCAGTGGCACACATGTAAGAGGTGTACTTAGCGGCACAAAGGTGAAAATGAATGAGAATTATAAGAATATTGAATTCAGCCATGGGTCAAAATCAGATTACGATAGCGACATGAATGAATGTATTTTTGATTTAAATCAAAATTATGATTTTGATGATGAGTTTGAAAACTTTGCGGGTTCGGGTTCGAAGGAGGTGTTGGTAGACCCATTAGTATAACAGATGTTTTCTTCTTATGTTACTCGCCGTCCAAGGAGTGGAGAATGGTGGCCCATGGAGCACGTTAGTAAGTTTATTAGGGAATGGAATAAAAAGTCTTTAGAAAGGGAGGTAGGAAGAGTGTTAAAGGCGGAATGTGCTAGGCCTGTGATTGAGTACAAGGTCTATTGTACTCCGAATTTGGATCCAGAGATAATTATGTACATGTTTTGTTTGGGAAGAGATCCTCGTAATGGGCTTGAACGATTATTGGAACTATTTGATGTATTAGGTCCTCTGGCACGCATTTTGGATACGTCAGAAGAGGCACATAAATATGAGACTCCAATTGACATCGATTTGCTGCGAGGGTGGAGTTAAAGAGATGTTGTGATGTTGGGAAATGCAAATGCATGAATTTTGGCTGAAAGAAGGAAAGCCATTCTTATGAAAATAAACCCAAAATTGGGAGATTTTACTGAGAGAGAGGGAGTTGAGAATACGAAAGGATTACCTTTTGGTGAAGAGATGATTAAGAGTGTAGGGAAATATGTATCTACATTCACAGCTTTGGACGAAGCTCAGTTTAACATGCAGAAAATGTTTAGTGGAGGAGTTTTTGGTACGGCTGGCAGAAGGGGACTTTCTGCTGCCCAACAATTCCAAAGGTCTCATTATTCATCATTATTCCTATCAGAATAGAGGATAATAGACTGAACTACAGAAAGTTAAGAAGAGAAGTCTTTTTAAGATTACTATTTGCTATGCAGATTATTCTGGGGTAAGATCTCTGAAGCATGGAAATTGACAGGGAGCTAAGTAGGGGGGAAAGGAAGATAGTGGATTGACTCTGCTGTGTTGAGCGCCTCTCGTGAACCGCTCCCGCACCACCGTCCCACTTACCTGTTTGCCTCGATGTGCTGTACATCTGATCAGCCTGCACTGCTGGTTACTTTTCGATCTACACCTGATGTGCTGGCAGCACTTCAAAGTCTCGCATTGCCACTTCCAGCTAATTAGGGAGGCGAGGTGGTTTATCAGGTCATTTAATACCGCTCTGGCTGGATTCCCAATACTGGTCCCGGATCACGGGTGGGGAAGCCGATCCTGAAGCTACTCCAGTCAGGAAAGGCGTCATGGCCTCAGAAATGATGGATACTTTGCTCAGCGCCGTGCAGGAAGGCTTGGGGTTCTGCATGGCATCCTCATCGGTCCCAGGGGTAGCTGAGTGCCCAAACCTCACCGGGGAAAAGGCTTTGGATGAGGCAACTGGAATGGATGATATGACTATGGCGCACAATCGATAACAAGGTATGGGACAGACTATAGCTGTTGTTACATGTGAGGACACTGTTGGGGCCCGAGGGTACTCTTTCTCACTGTCACCCCAACAATTGGATAATTTTCATACTGCCTTGCAGGTAGGGAGCAATGGAGAGGAAGAATCACACATTGGGTGTTCCATTGGGGAGTCCAGCTTGCAAGAAGAAGGCCTGGTAGGCTCAGGGCCTCCTAGAGGGGAGGATCTGGTAGCCCCAATTGTGTTAAACTCAGAGTCAGCAATGGTACACCCTGGTGTATCCAGGGGTGCAACAGACCATATGGTCGACATCAGCGGGGCATCTGCCTATCCGAGTATAATAACTGTTTCTGGTTCCAAAGAAAAGTAGGTGGTCGGCTGAGAAATGTTGTCAAGGAATGGGAGGCAATAACTGAAGATCAGTGGGTTTTAAAAACAGTTCAGGGTTTCGAAATACATTTCGTAGAGTTACCTCATCAAAGAAGGGAACTTAGAGGGTTACAAATGACAAAGGATCAGGAGAAGGTGGTAGACTCAGAAATAGAATCGTTAATCGTAAAGGTTGCCATAATGACAGTAGAGGAGAGTATGAAACAGTATGAAAGCACTCTTTTCTTATTGGAGAAAAATAAAAGGGTTGGAGGCTGATGATAAATCTAAGGGATTTAAACAGGTTTCTGGTTTACAGACATTTCAAGATAGAAGCAATCCATCTTTTGAGAGACATGCTTTTGCAAAACGATTGGTTGGTAAAACTAGACCTAAAGGATGCTTATTTTTCAATTCTGTTGGAAATCAAGTCAGGCGTATTTATCATTCAGATGGAGGAAACAGTTATATCAGTTTCTTTGCCTACCCTTTGGTCTTTCATCCACTCCTTGGTGTTTTATCAAGGTAATGGGAATGGTAGTTGCTTATTTGAGGGAGAGAGGAGCACGGTTAGTGGTATATTTGGATGATATACTGATAATGTCTCAGCAGCGGATAGAATTGGAAAAAAATCTGTTGATGGTGAGGAATATGTTAGAGAGTTTGGGTTTCAAAATGAACACAGAGAAGTCAGTTTTGGTGCCCTCACAGTGGATAGAGTTTTTAGGATTTCGAAAAGACTCAGTAAAGGTTGTGTTGCAACTACCAGAAAAGAAGGTGAAAATGATCATGAAGGAGCTAGGACATGTTTTGAGGAAGATAACATTGACATTGAGGGAGTTAGCTCGAGTGATAGGTTTACTTTCATCTTCAATTCAGGCCATATTTCCGGGTCCTTTACATTATCGGGCCTTACAGAGGGTAAAGGCGGAGGCCTTGAGACAAAGAGTATGGTATAGGGACAGTTTAGAGTTGAATCAAGAAGCAAAGGAGGAGTTGAAACGGTTGTTGGACAATTCTTTTTTTTAAAGCTTTATTTATAAGTTTCAAATAACAGCACGTACATAGGCCAAAGCAGATAATAGTATCCAAAACTTATGTTAGTGGCACAATGGTTCTCCAAAAGCAAATAAAATATTAAAATCAAGGAGAGGGAAGAAAAAAACAATACATTGTACAAATATATGGAAAATAACACGAAATCCAATAGTGACATGTCTACAATTCTGCAATGTCTACATACTCAATGAACAGAGGCAGAAGAGCATTACGCGCAAGTAAACGTAGACAGACGGGAAATAAAGCAGGCATTAACGGAAGTTACCAGTAAAGTCGCACTGTTTTACTCAGAAGTCTCAGACTTGCAACAGCGTGTGGCAGTGGCAGAGGAGGTCAGTTCCGCGGTGGGCAAGTCAATAAAAACTCAGGAGAACCAGATGCTGTTTCTGCAGTGCAAAATTGAAGATCTTGAGAACCGGCAACGCCGCAACAACTTAAGGGTCTTTGGCATACCTCCCAGGCTGACCAGGCTTCCCTAATTGTCTTATTATGAAGGCATCTTTGAGCACACACCTCTTGCAAATTATTATTTCTTAGAGCGTCCATTAAAGCCTTTTTGGCATTGCGGCACGTTTTTGTGTACCATGGGTTACTTTCAACTTTGTTGGTCTTTGGCGTTGTTTTCTTTTGAGGGGGCCTGGTCAGGATCGATTTCAAGGCTAGTGCCAGTTTGGTATGTACATCTGTGGCGGGAGCCTATAGAGAAGCTAGGGCATAGTCTTCAGGGAACACCTCTACAAAGGCTTTATATATTTATCTGAGGGTTCCTTGATTATTTAGTACAGCAGGCCATGTAACGGACCTGCGGTTATTCACCAGCGTTGGGGCTCTAGGTAGAGAGGCAACTATAGGAAGGGATTTAGGGCCATAGCACCGTAATTTAAGACATAAGGGGTGATGATCACTTTCCTCCCTGGAGTCTATGTGGAAGTCATCCAGCAAGTCCCACATAGAAGCCTTGATTATGATATAACCTATTTTTGAATGATACTGGCCCTTCCTATATGAGGGAGCTCCCTTTTTATCGGATGTAGACATGCCATTGCAGGCTCTTAACCCATTTACTGACCTAATTACATACATCACGGGGGAGGAGATGCCCTTGCATCTTGGGGAACGACTAATATGGTGGTATTTCCCTAAAAGGGCAAACCACTGGGGAAGAGAAGCTCGTACCGACCAATCTCACTGATTAACTCATCTTTTCTAAAATATTGGCAAATCGCTTGGCCCCTCTTATACAAGGCTTAGTTTCAGAGCAACAGCATGGGTTCATCCCAGGCAGAGACACTATGGCTCACGTCAGCACTGTCATAGCGGCCTTCGATGTCTCAGGGAAGATGAGGGAACAGATTGGGATGATAATGCTAGATGCCGAGAAGGATTTTGACAGAGTAACCTGGGAAGCATTATGGTCAACAATGATGGCATTCGGGCTTGGAAGTTGGTTCATATCACATGTCCAGACACTTTATAAGAAACCTGTAGCTAAGGTGATGTTGAGTGGCATTACGTCAACTTTATTCTCTGTACATAAGGGCACTCGTCAGGGGTGCCCACTCTCTCCATTATTATTCACTCTATATATTAAGCCAGTTATCAGTCATCTATTGCAGAATGAGGGTATCCATCCAGTAAACTTAAATGATATGAATCTTAAGCTAACTGCTTATGCTGATGATATTGCAGTTTTTTCTAGCAATCCAGTAGAAGCCTTAGCTTATATCTCAGAAAAAGCTGAGCTTTTTGGAGTCTTTTCCAGATATAAATTAAATTTGTCCAAAACACAGATAATCCTTAATTATCAACCAGGCATTTCGGTCTTAGTCACAGATACAGCTATAAACTTAGGCATAAGGCTGAGGAGCTGTGTAGAAGATATTGTATCTCTGAATTATGAGCCACTCTTAAAACTTGTGACGGCCAAATTACGGCATTGGCATCGGCGTCCTCTCAGTATACTCGGTAGGTGTAATATCATAAAAATGAATATACTACCCAAATTTCTCTATTTGTTTCATTCAATCCCGCTACGTGTACCTGGTTCTTCTTTTAAGCGCCTTGAAAGTGTGATTGGCAGCTTCATTTGGGGGTATAGGAGGGTCAGACGAGCTTTAAGTTTTATCAAACTAACATATAAAGAAGGTGAGTTTAAGCTTCCAGATTTTAAATTATACTATTGTACTTCATTTGCTGGACGGACCTGGAACCTATTAATAGGGCGTGAAGCTAGATTGTCCTCATTGGGATATCAACTTGCATGCTGGCCCTCCATTGGATTTGTACTCCATAAACTCACAGACCCAAACTATTATAAGAGGGTTAGGTTCAAGATAGTTAGGCACATAGTATGTGTATGTCAGGAAATTCGCAAGAAATTCAGCTTACCTACATTTCATAATTTTACTATATTGTGGGGTAACCCACTTCTTCCAGACATAATTTATGATAATATGGGGAAAATGTTGGAACCTCTGTGTATTAATAACCTAGGCCATCTGTATGATAATCAGGTGCATTCGAAGTGCCATGATCAATGTGTCCTGTAATTCACACTAATTCTCGCAGCTATCTGTGTTCTTCATCGACGCACAAGCCAAGTGATCCACCGCCAAAAGTCACAGACAAGTTTTTGCAATGTTCGCCCACCTGCGGCGCAGGAGAGATGGGAGGAAGGCGACACTGTCCTTCTGTCCACTGCCTGCACGGCGAGGTGGCCCGGCGACCCGTTCAAGACTTCCTCTCTGAGGGCCTTATTTATGAGCCCCTGCGTCACTTTTGCGCCGCGTTGCGTCACTTTTTGTGATGCAGCGGTGGCATATATAATGCACCATGTTGCGCCATATTTATGAAGTGACACATCTAGGCAGATGCGTCGCTTCGTAAACCCCTGCGCTACATTATACCTTCGTCAGGTATAATGTATGCAGGGTGGGCATTCCCCCGCAAGAAAAGGTCCTAGGAGTGGCGCAGTGAAATCTATAAGATTTCACTGCGCCACTTCTAGGACACCAATGCGTCAAAACCTTATGACTGCCTCATGGCAGGCGTAAGGGTGACGCAGGCCCTTTTACATGGGGCATTGCTGGAGTTGCGTCTGTTTTCAGACACACCCCAGCAATGCACCACTTTTGCGCCGACACATACATCAGTAATACTGACGTATCTGTCGTTCCTTGCGACATGATGCATCATACAGTAAATATGAAGCATCCATCATGTCGCAAGGAGGGCGCACTGAGAAGTGTCACATCACTGCTTTCACGCAGCGATGCAACACTTCTCATAAATGAGGCCCAGAGAGTCAGCCTCCATGATTCGAAGAGTGTTACCAGGCAGCCCAAAGTCGCCAAATAGGCTTAACCTTGCCCGATCGACCAGAGTCCAGTCTGGACCATCCTCCGGCGCGGGCTGCCCTGTCCGTGGCTGCAGAGCCCATTTCCCACCGCATGCTGCGTGATTGGCGTTACAGCAAACGAATGATGGACGGAATGCTGACAATGCAAACATTCTCCACCAGTCAAAAGATCTGGTTTAAATCCATTCTCCTTTTGCCCACTACGCCACCCCAGTTTGGACCCTAGCCATATGCAAATCAGTCTTGACCCTGTGCCCCATGGGAACAGTCCAGACCGAACTGCCAGGCCAGGTCCTCCCTGGACTGGAAACAAGCATCCTGGGACCAGTTTCAGGGTATGTCACCCTTCTTCAGCCAGGCTAGCTTGAATCCAGTGGCACAGTGAGCAAGGGACCCCACTCTGGGCATACCCATCCCACTTAGGGCGAAAAGTGTTACAGCAAACAAATGATGGATGGAATGCTGACAATGCAAACATTCTCCCCAGTCAAAATATCTGGGTTAAATCCATCGTTCTTTTGCCCACTACGCCACCCCAGTTTGGACCCAGCCATATGCAAATCAGTCTTGACCCTGTGCCCCATGTGAACAGTCCAGACCGAACTGCCAGGCCAGGTCCTCCCTGGACCGGAAACAAGCATCCTGGGACCGGTTTCAGGGTATGTCACCCTTCTTCAGCCAGGCTAGCTTGAATCAAGTAGCATAGTGAGCAAGGGACCCACGTCTGGGCATGCCCATCCCACTTAGGGCAAAAAGTGTTACAGCAAACAAATGATGGACGGAATGCTGACAATGCAAACATTCTCCCCCAGTCAAAAGATCTGGGTTAAATCCATCGTTCTTTTGCCCACTACGCCACCCCAGTTTGGACCCAGCCATATGCAAATCAGTCTTGACCCTGTGCCCCATGGGAACAAATCAAACCGAACTGCCAGGCCAGGTCCTCCCTGGACCGGAAACAAGCATCCTGGGACCGGTTTCAGGGTATGTCACCCTTCTTCAGCCAGGCTAGCTTGAATCCAGTGGCACAGTGAGCAAGGGACCCACATCTGGGCATACCCATCCCACTTAGGGCGAAAAGTGTTACAGCAAACAAATGATGGACGGAATGCTGACAATGCAAACATTCTCCCCCAGTCAAAAGATCTGGGTTAAATCCATCGTTCTTTTGCCCACTACGCCACCCCAGTTTGGACCCAGCCATATGCAAATCAGTATTGACCCTGTGCCCCATGGGAACAGTCCAGACCGAACTGCCAGGCCAGGTCCTCCCTGGACCGGAAACAAGCATCATGGGACCAGTTTCAGGGTATGTCACCCTTCTTCAGCCAGGCTAGCTTGAATCCAGTGGCACAGTGAGCAAGGGACCCACGTCTGGGCATACCCAACCCACTTAGGGCGAAAAGTGTTACAGCAAACAAATGATGGACGGAATGCTGACAATGCAAACATTCTCCCCCAGTCAAAAGATCTGGGTTAAAGCCATCGTTCTTTTGCCCACTACACCACCCCAGTTTGGACCCAGCCATATGCAAATCAGTCTTGACCCTGTGCCCCATGTGAACAGTCCAGACTGAACTGCCAGGCCAGGTCCTCCCTGGACCGGAAACAAGCATCCTGGGACCGGTTTCAGGGTATGTCACCCTTCTTCAGCATTGGCGGCACGGAGGGCCGGCGCACGTAGCCCGGGCCCCATTGGAGCTCCAACCGAGGGCTCGACCACGACCTAACTCCCTGCTGGAGAAGGGAGGAGAGGGCTTCCCGGGCTTGCTGCTCCCCTTTTGCCAGGCCCCTCTCACCCTTAGGAGAACAGGAAGCTGACCGCGCAGGAGATGCCTACCCATGCTTGCATGACCCTGTCCCAGGTGCTTTGCCACGCAGCAGTCCCAAGGACGGGGCCAAGGATGGTGGGCTCCCACCCCGGGATAGAACTTCTGAACCGGCTGAGCAGGGTAAGACTCCTCATGCCCGATGGACCCCTGTCCCAGACCGTTGGCGGTGCGGCAGGCTGGAGTGCGGAGCCCAGGATAGGAGAGCCCACCCCGGGGCCCGGCATAGCTCCTGGGCCCAGTCGGAGCTGCTGGACTTGGCCGTGCAGTGAGCCCATTTCAAGGGCTTGGCCATGCAGTGGGCCAGAAGACAGATCCCAGGATGGGGGGTACCCACCTGTCCATCGGACAGGTGTCTGATGGACACCTGTCCCAGGCACTTGTCAGTGGGGCAGGCCGGAGGGTGGAGCCTAGGCTGGGAGCACCCACCGCGGGGCCTGGTGGGCCCCGTCGGAGGTCTTAGACCTGGTCGCACAGGGGAGGCCTACCCGGGCTCACGGGACCCCATCCTAGGCACTCTGTCACACGGCAGGCCTGAGGACGGCAATCAAGGTAGGGGGACTCCCACCCCAGGGCCTGCTGGGGCCCTGGGCCAACTGGTCGCTGGCTGAGAAACACCAGACCTCAAGGTGGTCCAGGGTACTCTGTCCCTAGTAATCCGGAAGAAGGCTACCCTCATTTCTTGTAATCCTTGCACACCGAGTGACAGAGGGGACCAAAGGCGCGAATGCACCCAACCTCTTGGAGCCCTGGCTGGGCGCAAGGAAGCAAATTAGCCCTCATCCGGACTTCCAGGGCAGCGCAGCCATCTGGTCGCCCCAGTGGAAAGCATAGCTTGTGACCAAACAGCCAGGCTCAGGGGATCCTGCGGCCCGGGTGATCGGAGCCCCAGCTGGGCCTCAGGCATGGGGCTGCGAGGAGAGCCCTGATGGAGCTCCGACCTGGGGCCCGCAGGCACCTTATCACGCAGGTGAAGTGGGGGAGGCCTCCCTGGGCCTGATGGAACCCCGTCCCAGGCCCTTGGTGATATGGCAGGCCGGAGGATGGGGCCCAAGGCCAGAGGGTCCGTCCGGGGCCTGGTGGTGTACTTGGACCCAGTCGGAGCTCCTGGACCTGGCCATGCAGGTGAAGGCTCCCTGGGCCCGGAAAAATGATAATAACACTTGTTCTACCATTTTTGTTCTCCTAGATTTTGGACCCTAGTTCAGCCAGCACCCAGGGAAACCTAGCCAACCTAGGGCTATCCAGGGTGGGCTGACTTGTGTGGCTCTCACCACGTTCTATTACCCAGAATCCCTTGCAAACCTCATTCTTTGACAATAAAAAACACATTTTCCTCACATTTCTGTGATGAAAAGTTCTGGAATCTGCAGGGAGCCACAAACTTCCTTCCACCTGATACAAATGACAGAGAAATCTCTTCCCCTGCTCCCAAGGCTGAAAAAAAAATGAAATCCCACTGCTGTGAACATCAGAGGGATTTCCTGGACATGTGCAGAGGACGTAACGGTTATGTCCTCAGCACATGGCCACCGTGGCGGAGGACGTAACCATTACGTCTTTGGCACAGAAAGGGTTCAAAACAAAGTTGAAAAATGTAAACAAAGTTTTTCTACTTTTTTGTGACTGATTGGGCTTCAAATTCTGTTAAACCAAAGGGAGGAGCCTGGACAGCCACCAGGAACCAGTGGCTGTATTTGAAGTGGCTGAGGCAGTGTTGTGGGAAAATAGAGCTGGTTTGTGTCCCTGTCCTTTAGGTAAGACACGTTTCCAGCTCCGGCTCCTGCAGTGCTCACAGAGCCCAAATCACACCTGAAAGACACTGGGAGCCAGATGTACAAAAGACTCCTTTTGTAACAATTAGCAAGCCGTAAAGTGCAGCATTTTAATTGGCTGGCCACCTCTCAACATTCCGTACTTGTTCTTAAGTTTTTAAAACTTTGTAACAGACTTACCTCAAGTGCTACAGAATCATCAGTACATAGAGGATGGCAGCTGCAGCAAGCCATTGTCTACATAACAGAGCTTTGATGATTAAAAATCAGCCTTTTTGTAAACCGTTCCAAAAAATTGGAATGGGCCAAGATTTGGAATACTTTTTGGTTTTTTTCCAGAGTTTTATATAGAGCGAACTTGACCCAAAGGTATCAGAGCGCTTTACATGAGCGCCAGTTACATTATACAAGGACACGTTCATTTTTGTTAGGAACGAGGAGATTCAGTGGTTTGCCCAGAATCACGGGATGTTGAGCTTCATTGCCGAGACTCTATCCTGGTTTCCCAGATTTGAGATCAACCGCCCTAGCCCGTTATGCCACATCCTCTCCCCAACTGGGATGTGAACAAAGTTCAACTACTGGCCAAATCTTTCATATTTTAAGCAGCCATCCATGAAACTGACATTTCTATGCTCTCTGGGACTTCCATGAGAGTTTCTGATATTAATGGCGGACCTCTCCCTCTGGAAAGATTAACCCAGAGGATTAAAAACGATTTTCATCGCTCAACTACCAATCCTTCTTTAGTTGCCCTACTCTCTGCATGGATAGATCCATAACAGCATATTGGTGCAAATGTTGAAATCTGCTGAATCTAATCAAATGCCTGATTTATTTTCAAGGACCCTTTGCACTGGTCTCTGGGACTGCACTGATACAGAGTTTGAAAAAACATACATTTGACATATCTGGGACCCCCTGAGCTAGAGGGACTATGGCCTATATAGGCCCTTTTTAGTAAATTAATGTTGGAGGACATCCTTTAAGAGCACAGTTTTGAAAATCTCTGAAATAAGGAAGACAAAAAATGCAACATGCAAAAATGCTTTGATCTATCATAATGATAGGCATTTATTATTATTAATTACGATTTTATTAAAGATACGGAGGCTTGTATTATCCCTCAGACTGAGTGTCCAACCTGGAATGGGAGTTGAATCACGGGTGGTAGTATTCAGTTCTTTATTGCAGAATGTTTTATATTTGTCAGTTGAGATTTTAGGAATCTATGCTCTCAATTCTTTATTGTTTGTAACTTCATGACCAAAGCATAAGGAACCACCTCCTTGACTGCTGAAGTTCGAGCAAGGAGCTATGATCATCGCTCGGGCATATGATTCTTGTTTCACTAAACCATTAAGTTCCCACTGATCATTGTTTATCTGATGCTTTTTGTTTTATTATGATATTTACCTTTCCTTTTCACACTGTCTGTGTTCCAGATTCCCTTTCTGTGTATGTAACTCATTCAAACTGTTGCGGCTGACTAAGTAGCAAATTAAGGTTTCATGTTTGCACCCGAAACGAGATTCCAAGTCGAGCACACATTTCACAGTCTGTGGTTATGTGCCCTCATGATTTTCATTCTGCAAAACCTGGAACAAATCATGTGAGCAAATTATGCAAATTTATGTTTGTGCACCACTGAATGGGAAAAAATACAATAAACAAGTTATCCCCATTCCAAAATCTGAAATTCAGAATATTGCACTGGTTGTGATCCGTCTAATTAGTAAATTCCCACAATTTCGCAATTTGCACATGAGCAATTACCACACCTTCTTAGCATCCGAAATACTAAAAGGCCTCGACATTTACAGAAAATCTTGCTTTTATGGTCATTTCACCCTACTGCTTAATTTGTGCCCATGTTTGCCGGTCCTAAGGACAGTAGTAAGAGGAGGAGTGGGAGACCCAATAGACCCTTGGAGGCTTGGGTAATTAGTACATCAGCGGGTAAATGTGCCTACAAGGGATTTTTTATCTACTTAATCTAATATCTATAAGCAAACATTGGTAAGCTCTATCCAGACGCTTGCATTGAGTTATTTCAGAAGTTAATTCAACTTATTTCAACTTGAACAAATCCGCCAAAAATTATTTAACACGTGTGTGTGCTTTTTGAAACATAAATTTATAATGAAAAACTTTTGAAAGGGTACAAAAAATGTGTTACATATATGAACATACATCAACACATAGTAACTGAGATTCAAGAATTATTTGCTGTTATAAGCATCTCATTGTCAATAATGTGGACACCAATTTCAAACAAGATATACAGAAGGAAATTGTGACTGATTAAGCAGAAAACAAGTCCTTTAGGGAAACAATTCACAGAGAAAATAGGTGTAATTGTCGACGTATCGGCCTAGGTAGTGAAGCTATCTATTAGACCATCTTCAGGACGGTAAATTCATATGTTGAATGCTCCCTATACAAATGGAATAATCCACCGATTACATATCAGTGAAAGATAAATGAAAAAGATACACCCGTGCACAGATAAAGTGGAAAGAAAAAGAGTGGCGTGACCAGCTCCAAACTTAATAAAATAAAGATTGGATGCAAAGCCATCCAGCGATAGGACTAATAATTATCCACTAAAAAGTGAGATATTAACCAGAAAAAGTGAGGAAAAAATCACCTAGAAATAGATTAAAAAGTAAGTTACTAGGACTTACTTAGAAGACTACATAGGTGACTTGAGAATTGTGAATGTAGTCTAGTTCGTTAAAATCGTGTACTCGACGTCAAAGAAACAGCTAATGGATAGCTCGCGATACTCCAAGGAGGTCCCTGTTTAGAAGAGATATCAAAAGTGACCTATCTGGAACAGTCAGCAGCTTATCTGATTACATAAAAGTGGCTCAGTGCACGTATCCTTAACTCAGCTATCAGTATAGAGCATACAACTCAAACATAGCTGTTAATGATTAAAGTCTATGTTTAGGTGGATTTACTCATGTTTAAGCCATATATTAGAGATGACCCTACTGCTTAGTTTGTGCCCATGTTTGCCGGTCCTAAGGACAGGCACTTATTTCTAAACTGTGGAGCGTTTATCTACTTAGTAAACTGCAAAAATAAAAGGATAAAACTAACATTTCCAGGTGATCTCTTCAGTTTGAGGTGACCTAGAATAGTCGCAAAGTATCACACTTGTTTGTGATTGTTAGCTGGTAATGTTAGCACTGGCATTTGGCAGGAGTGGTGGGACCTTTGGTGGGCAACTGTGAAATACGTTGGGCCCAGGTACCTCATTTTTTTACAAATTAAGCATTGTTTCACCCTAAGTAAATCTTAATTTATTGTCCAACCTTGACATTTCCTGCAGATTAAGCATAAGTCCCAAAGAACAGGGCTTGCACTATTGCTTTTGCCCTCTAAAATCTTGGGGCAGATTTACAAGAAACTAATGCAGCGCGGTGCCGCGAGTCATTTTGCTGTGCCGTGCTGTGTTAGTTTCCAAGCACAGGGATCGACATATTTACAACAGTATGTCGCATCTCTATGCTTCCCCCTGCGTTGGTGCACAAACTGCTGCAATGCGCCGGCGCAGACACCCTTGCACCATGGTGCAAGGATGCCTGCGTCACGGGGAGATTGTTTTTGTGCAGGAAGAGGCACCTTCCTGCACAAAAACAATCAATCGAGGTGATTTCCTCTTCCAATGCGTGCTGTAGAATGCAGCACGCATTGAAAGAGGAAAACAATTAGGAGAAATTAAAACATTACTCCTCGTTGCACCTTGCTACTCCACCCATAGGGTAGCGTAGCATTCTGACGCATTTCCAGATTTATGATTGCTCGTAAATCTGGAAATGCATCAGTGGACATGGGTGTTGCGTGGGAACACCCACAGCAACACCCATGGCATGCCCCTAACACGCAAAGTGTTGCATGAAAAGGGGCGATATTTACAAGCACAGGTAAAGTCACGCAGGGTGGCTTTACGTGTGCTTGTAAATATCACTCAGCAGGTTGCATGCACCGGCGGCCCAAGGGGCTTGTAAATCTGCCCCCTTGTGTTTTGTGGACGTTTGTGTATTTAGATGGAGATATTTTCCTCTAATCTGTTATTCCCCATTGCATTTCAACTCAGTTTATGAGATAATAGCCTTGCAACAGCATTTGAACAGATCAGACTTTGACAGATGTGGAGAAGGTTAAAAAGAAGGTGACGTTCATACTTATTCATTCAGGGGCATGTGTCCCCTTGTGCGATGCAATGGGGCACAAGAGCGAAGCAACTCTTAAATTTTATTTATCAATCCACGCGAGGCCACCCTGCACGGCTTGATAAATCTGGAGTAACGCAGCGCAAATCGCTCTATTGAGTTACTCTGCCTCAGGGAGGCGCTCCATCGATTGAGCGTGGGTGTTCCCACGCATCCACCCATGGATTTTGGCGCATTCCCACATTTACCATAACTGGTAGACCAGGGAATGCGTCAAAATGCTACGCCTCCCCAGGTGAGGTGCAACGGGTAGAAATATCTTTATCTCTCCTCGTTACTTCCTATTTCTATGTGTGCTGCATTCGGCAATACACATAGAAAGTGGAAAATGCCTCTCAGGATTGTTTTTGTGCAGGAACGTGTCCCTTCCTGCACAAAATCAATCCTCCTTCTAAGGCAGGCGCCCTTGCACCATGATGCAAGTGTGCCTGCATTGGCACTAGGCAGCACATTGTGCGCCGGCGCTAGGAAAAGACAGGAATGCACTGCATTATGTTAAATACGGTACATTCCTATCACGCAGCGCAGCACAGCAAGATGACTGGGTGTGCTGCTCTGCATGGTTTTTTCATAAATATGCCCCTCAATGTTCTGACTGACTGACTGGACCCTCAATGTATTGTGCTCCAATTCTTTAGCCTTCAGGCCTACGTGCTTGTCCAGAACTCAAAAGGCTGACACATAAAAACATAGCCAATAAACCATCAAAATACTGTGGTGAGAACTCTGGAACACATCCTGAATCCAAACCTTAATAGCCCTTGATCGGTTTGCACAGGCAAAAACATCTTTTGATGAAATCTGCAAATTATGCAGAAAATGGTGGCTTATGTGACAAATACTGTAAATCCATAACCATGCGCGAGATGTTCTGGGCACAAGATAATTCCAGAGGCCCTAGGTATAACAAATGGAGAGTGATGCAGAAGGGTTTGTTATTCGGAGATTTCTAAATAAGATACTAGGGACCGGCTTTAGAGTCAGGAGGTGACGGAAAATTGTCTGATTTCTGCAGGAAGAGCACGTTCAGAGAATCTACAAGTTGGATTTCGTTCACAAAACTACTGCAGTGGTAGAGGAAACTTTATCTGGGCATTTTCCATCGAAGGCACCCTCCTCGTGCACCTCCGACAGCTGGACGGCAATGACGGTTTGCCCCCATGAATGCCCCAAGCACACTACATATCAAGATAGACCCCCCGGGACATATCTCAGCACAATGTCAAACATCTTTCCTCCCCTTACCCCCACCCATGCGAATGCTGTCCCCCCCCCCCGCACCTACCCACCTCTAGCCCGTCCTCTGTGCCACTCAATTCACTTAAGTTGACACATTTTGAATGGTCCGTCACCCAAAACCACCTGTTTATCCACAGTTCACTCCCCCTTGTACTATTAAAACCACGCCTGGGATGGAACATTGGGCACCAGTCCCCCAGCTACAAAAAGACACCACATACTATACAACGCTAGAAACCACATGTAATGGTATGTTGTTTATCCGCTCTATTTCTGTGCCCACCCATGGGCCATGATTTGTCACACGTGGTCGTTCTGTTTATCTATGAAAATCCCCCAAAAATGGTTTATAATTTTTTTTTTTAATTCTGGTCATTTTCCTCCGAATCCATCCGAGGGGCTTTCAGAAACTACCCATTACTGTGGAGGAAATGACAACTGCACCCTCTCCCGTATGGCATTTTATAACCACGCTTCTCTAAATCAAGCTCAAAGCCTTGAAGGTGGAGGGAAAATAAAACAGGATAACACTATTTTGCGCCTTCTGTAACAAATAAAGGGCCACATTTTCAAAAATGCACACTGCGTAGCCCCCAAAGAGGCTGCGCTGCGTGACAGGGAGGGAGCAGGAGAGCGCCATATCTGTAGAGATATTGCGCTCTCCTCCCTTTTCCCTAGCACATACACACCTTAGTGCCATAGCGCTAGGGTGTGTGAGTGAGTCTAGAATAGGTTTTGTACAGGAAGGTTACCTTTCCTTTACAAAATACCATGCATAGACAAGTTTAAAAGCTTTTCCCACTTTGTATGTGTGCTGCACAGTGCAGCATGCACGCAAAGTCGGAAAAGAATGGAGTAATAAAAACGTTTCTCCTGTTAGTGCCTCCTTTGAAGTGGTGTTAACTTTTGGCGCAAAACCCTGTCTACAATTCTTTGTCGATAGAGTTTTGTGTCAAAAATCATGGGTGGTTGCATGGGAATGCCCATGTACCGCCCATGTAACGCCCCCTGGGCGCTAAGTAACCCAAAGCAGTGCTTTGCGCTACTACTAGGGGACTTTCCAGTGCAAAACTTGAAAGTAAATTCCCCAAAAATATTTTGTGCTGGTTAGCGTTACTTTTGTGACGCTAAACCAGCGCAAAATGTTTGAAAATCTACCCCGAAGAAGGGTGTCATTTGCGCTCGCTTTATACAAAATAATTATTTATTCTACCTTGTAATGGGTATTTACTATGTTTTACATCGTTTACTCCATGTGCTCTCGATTTTTATGTGGTCAGTGGCGTAGCAAGAGGGGGCTGCACGAGTATTGGGGGCGGCGGCTCCCCCCACTCTTACATGAGTTTGCCGCGGGGCGGTAAACACAGGAAATCTCGTCAACACCCCCTCCCCCCGCTCTTCCAGTGCGGCCGCGGTGCGGCACCAGCAGGGGCCGCCACAGGCAGCCAAGTGCCTAGCTATGCCTCAGTACGTGGTTTATCTTGTGTACCGTGACAGGGGCAACTAGTTCTTAAGAAACACACTGTCTCCCTTAGGATCTAGTTCTTGTTTTATGAAAGCATAAATAAATAAACAAATAAATAAATAAATAAATAGCACAGCTATCAGTAGGTTGACTCAGCCAATGTATGAATCAGATAAGGAATTAAAACAGAGCAGCCTTGGCAGCATCCCCGTGCTCTTTGAGTGCAAAGTCACTATCATACAAACCATGAGTATGCATATAATAGAAAGGATTCGAGACCTTGGAGCAAATGTGCCTCTCACAAAAGCTACAAAAATTCACTGAAAAACAAAAGCAAAACCATAAAGGCAGGATTTTCTATTAAGTTTACGATGCCAGGACGCCCACGCGGAACAAGCTAGCCGAAAGAAAAGGCCAAGTGGCTTTCACTCAGATTTGAATAGGCGGCTTTCAGCTACCAAGTAGGCAGATATGGGCGGAGGTTGTTTGTCAAAATATCAATGGCAAAAATGATGAATTGCCACAAGATAGATTTCAAAATATTGACTTGCAAAATATGGCTGAAGGTAGGCATCCATAAGGCGTACAGATTTACTACTTACTCTAACGCAGGTGTCTCCGAGTAGCTTGTGGCCTAGCAGTAGCTCTCCTGTGTTCTGCCGGGCCTACTAATGAAGCTTTTGCTTGGTTGAATTGACATATGTATATTAAATTTAAAAGCATGCTTTCACGATGAAAAGGTGTCTGTGTTCATAACTCATAAGCTGATGTTTGGCAAAAAAATAGTTGTGTTTTCAAAATGTTTTTAAAGCTATTATTGAGTTGGGGAGTTTTATCACTCATATTAGTACCTTAGTGCCAGGGGGATTGTAGCTATGGCTTTTATGTATTACCCATGTACAGTCATTTCAAATTCTCAAAGGATTTTTTTACATTAATGCTGGAAATCCTGCCTCATACAGTGTTGTGATCACTGCTGATAATCTTGGATGGGGTGGTCACTATTTACATCACTAATAAGTAGCTTGGGCTGATTTCCATTGAACCTAAGTAGCTACAGAAAGGGTTGGAGACCCCTGCTCTAACGCCACATCTACTTACCATGATAATATTGTGCGAGTAGGAGTCAGACAAAGCTTTATTCGGCCAAGACCATAAAAGTCAATAAAACATACATAATTTAAAATGGATTCTTGTATTGCAATAATGCATTAAAATCATTTGCATTTAGCTATATATTATCAGATACAAACTGATTCAAATACTGCACAGTTATTTTCTTAAAATAATTTGACAAAAAATTATATGTATCGAAAATATTAAAACATTAAAACATTACGTCAGCGAAAGGAACAGTAGCATCAATAATTTCAACTATGCAACATAATCACAAGGGGATAGATTCATATTGTTTTACTGAGTACTAAGGCCTTTCTGATCAAATATAGTACAGCAAAACAGATCTCTGGGGTGGAAGGTTTCTGCAGGAAGATCAAGCCTTCCTCATGAGTTCTCAGTTTGGACTTCCTTAAAACAGAGATTAACATTTTTTGCTTAAAATCAGTATATAAAGGGCAAAACAGTATAAAGTGACACGTGCTTTGTTTGGATGCTGGATCACAGCTACAAGGCGGTAAATCATGAGTCCAAACACATTGTAGAAGAAAAGCAATTTTGAAATGTATCATGCACAACCTAAAGAGAGGAAGATAACTGCGGGAGGTAGGATTCACATCCCAGAGGAAGTATGGTTCAAGGTAATCTATAGTAATCTATAGTAGAAATCTTAACATATCTTTTTAGAGATACCATGCACTGTGCTTTTCCTAGTCTTGTGTCTCTACGGATGTTAATAAATCGTGATTTAACTTCTTCCTTGATTTTAGGGGTAATTTGAAGAGAATTATCAAACAGCTCTTTCATTCCAATGGCTTTGAAAGTTTGTTTTTGATATGTAACCCATGAAATCCATGCAACCCCATCTAAGGAAAGAGAATTCAAGATACAGGATCTAACCAAATGGGCCTCTGGGTTAATCCATGACTTAATCCACAATAGTAGCGGGGTGAGGCCCAACTTATCTTCTAGGTACGCTAGACCTAGTTCTTCATAGCAGACCAAGATAGCCGTCCCCGGGGGGGTCATGAGTAATCTCTGAAAGAAACTATTTTCTGACTGTTGGAGAATGGTCACATTTGTGTAGCCCCGTAGGCCTGCTCCATATGACCCAGCAGAAATATATTTGGTGTTATACAAGGCTAACATTTCTTTAACGGGCTCCGTCCCAACCTATGCAAAAATCTGAATATTGCCTCTATATTTTTCTTAAATTGTTGTACCCTGGTAGTCAAAAGGGAATTCCATTTGAAAGAGGAGCTAAACAGGATCACTAGATAATTAAACTCCTTCACTTTCACTAGGTTTGAATTCCCATTGAGAAAGTTTTTGATTTAGTATTACGGGGCCCACAGGTCATAATAAAGACTTAGAATGATTAACCTTAAGGTACAGATTTTCCATATAGGAAAAGAATGAGTCCAATAGGGTTTGGAGGCCATTTATCGTGCGCGCTATTGTGCGAGCCAATATCTTGGTGTTATAATTGTGGCAGGTTGATATTTTATAATCAATATTTTGGTACCAAGTCACAGGCGTATATGGTAAGTCACTGGCCCTATGGTCCTAGGTCAATGTAAAGATCAAAGGGCCCCCTGCTACTAATAAGAAGTTCCTCTAGGCAGGGCAATAATACATACTGTAAGGATCCTAGGGCAACTTCATAAAATACTTTCATACATACATATTGGGAGAGACAGACACATAAATTGAAACCTGAATATCGTCATCCAGACGGTCCTGCGCCTATATCTTTACATGTGGAGAGCAAAAGGAGGAAAACATATCCTTTCTTTCCATGGAAGTTTCTGCCATGCGCGGTTTACTTCACCACTACGTACATAGAACCATATCAGTTTGTCTGCATCTTTAATAGAGACCCACCGACGTCAGGTTTGATTCTGTGCCTATGGCAATAACAGCTTAGTTTCATACTAGATAATACCTGTATCTGAGGTGGCCTTTCCTGAAGAAGGCATGTTTTATGCCGAAATGCGCGTAGAAACCACCTGGGAATAGCAGTCGCTTCACGACACAGAGACACTGTACAGAAAATTATCTATATTTGCATCCGTAACAAGTCTGAGAACTCTAGACGTTTTTGTCATAAATATGCATCAAATTATGTCCAATATATTGTTCACCTATGAATTTTTGAATGTCTACAATGTTCTATAAATTTGTACATATTTTTTGACAGTTAGTATGAATGAATAGATAGATGAATGTGGTGTATATGTGGTTGTGTCAATTCTTATTTATGAAAATGAAAAATATCTATTAAGGTATTAATAAAAAGTTTTTTGTATTTTTTCTATCAATTTATGTGTCTGTCTCTCCCAATATGTATGTATGAAAGTATTTTATGAAGTTGCCCTGGGATCCTTACAGTACCTATGGTCCTAGGTGCCATCGCATGGCTACAAGGCTACATTATAAACACAATGTAACTGCCTTAAACAAATAGAGACAAAGAGCATGATCGGACAACAGAATACAATGGCTGCCACCCCTTTACTTGCTTTCCTTGAATTGCTCTTTTTTTAGCCATCTACATTCGTCCTTCTACTTTCACTCAGTTTTTCAGTATTTTCCGCCCATGCTCAGTCTGATTCTCCTCTCAAACTTCCAGACTGTTCAGTTTACAAAACAGAGAACCCATTATATGCAAGAACTTAGAGGTCTCTCACAGAAATCTGTGACATGCTACAGGAATCAGTTGGTGCTGATTGCACAACAAATGGGAGGGCACACACATGATCCTACACAACCTGTAGTAGCTCCATTTTGAATCAGGGCCACTGCATGCCATTGAGGTACTATTGGGAGATGAACCTGTTAGACCCTATGCAACGGAGCCAGGTTTCTCACCTTACTTGTTGGAGCTTCCCCTCAGCCCTCCATCTTAGCAGCATGGTGCACCTCCATTCATCCAGGCGCATTGACTACCGATAGATTAGCAATCAGATCCCATTCTCAAGTCACCCCCATATCCATATGTTCTGTTTGAGTTGACCTTATGCCTTAGGTGGCACTCTCTATATGAGCATATGGACACCATCGCATTGCAGACATTGGTGGTGTCCTTTCAAAACAATGACATTTTTTTACCATTCCACTCACTTGCAGGCCTGGCCAGAGAGCCTTCTACAGCCAGAAGAGATGGCTCACAACTTCAGCGAGGGCCTTATCAAGCACTTAATTTTCTATCCGAAAAAAAGAAGGAGGTAGCAAAGTGGTAAGTAAAGCAATAGAATTTCTCTACCTCTCTTTAACGCACAAGTGGTCGAAATAAAGAAACTTGTCTTCAACTTGTTTTCATGTATTGAATTGGTTCATCAGTGCAATTCCAAAAATTGTCTCTTTCTATTTTTGATCATTTCATATGTATTCTAAACTTTAAGTTTGTGACAGTAAAATTCTGCTATTATATGTTTCACGACCATGCTTCTTCGGGGCAAATATATACTTATTGGCACTAGTTATAATCTTATTGCATTTAGCCCAATTTCTGTAGATTGGTGATTCCAAAATCAGTTTTAACTCAGTTCGACTGAAGATCATCAGATCTGATATATAATCTGTAATGGTATAATAGCTGTTTAAAATTCTAACAGCTTCATGCAGTCACATTTGACTATCAACAAAGCGCAGGGTCTGTCGAATGTCAAGGTTTACAAATACCAAAGCTACCTATCCTGTATTCCCCTTCTGTCAATTTCTTCCACAGCCTTAGTCTGCCTGTCTATTTTTCCCACTGTTGCAGGATTATTTTTATTCCTCCCTCCTTTATCCCCTTATTATTGTTTTCCTATTGTCTCTTACTCACTCTTATAACGTTTTGTGCTTTTCAGTCTGATTCTCGCGGTCAAGGAGTTCTGCTGAAAAATAAGTTGCAGTCTTCAAAAATGAATGCTGGTGCTAGGGTGACCACCTCAGCCCAAGTTATTATGCGCACTGTCCTTTACATTGCACCTGCAAATCATTAATTTCAAGTGTGTTAGAGTATTAACCTCAATTGAAGGTAAACATGTCTAGAGTACCCAGAATGCATTAGGCCATGACACAAAAGCCCAGAACTGAAAACAGTGCTCATATTGTCCTAGAAGTAGGTAGTCTTGCTAACTGGTGCCCACCACTTATCAACCACCAGTACAAGCTAAGAACTGATACAATCTATCTCATAAAGTGTGTGTCTTCTACTGGCAGGCTTGTCTTTTACTGCAACATTTAAACCTCACATTTTAAAATTCCCATTAAGTGAAAACATGATCCAGACTTTGAAGTCATCAATGCATGTTTAATCATCTTAGCTGGAGGGTGTTCAGCTTTGCAGATACGGTCAGGTTTTTGGGCACTGCTGCTCCAATCCTCAGGTGAACAAGTTCTTTAAATAGCTTTATCTACTGCGCCCGCTACAGTTGTTTACATTTTTTTCCGAAAGAAGAAAATAATTAGATAATTTCTGTATGCTGAAAAACGTAGGTTAGCTTATCTCGCCGAAATTCAGAAGGTGCAAAAACTGTAGCTAAAGCCAAGTGCTCGAAAAATAAGAAAAAAAAGAGAATAGAAGGCAGCAAACAATAAAATATAATAATCTAGTACAATACCACAAGGTGAATAGAGTGTGCAGGGTGAATAGCGTATGCCGGGATCAAAAACACTACTGAACACTGCCAACGTTTACCTATGCACTCTGGGATTTACATCCTTTTAATCGGAAAAAACATGGCTATATATTGGAATGCAAACAAAGAGGAATGGATGAAGCGTCCCACCTGACGGTTCGTCCATCCGTGAACAACTTGAGAGCTCTGTTAAGGTACATTCTAATCAGTCAATACATTTTATGTCGGTATCCTGCAACCAGGAGGAACTCATTAACATACCATTGGTGTAACAAGGGTGTCATGGGCCCTAAAGAAAATGCCCTCTCCCTCTATTTTGGAAGTAAAATGCAAAGATAATTGGGTTGCAAAGGGCTCTTGCCGACCCTCGGCCCTGGTGCCAGAGAACCCGCGGTCCTATAGATAGCTAGGCCCCTGCAGCTGATATATAAATGGGCTTGTTTCTGGCATCGCAAAAAAATACTTTATAAAGACTGAAAACAAACTCTTTAGTGTTTTTGTATCCAACTCGACAATGGTGTTCTATGAGGCAGGAGCAGCCCCCCCTCACCTCTTCTTGGACTTTGCTAAGCACGCAGAGCTACTTCAGGATATTCAGCCTGCAATGTGGAAACAATTAAGCAAAATGTAAAGAGAAATCGACTGTCCCCACCAGGGCAGTCTTCGGATCAATTGTAATTTTTAAATCAATGTGGTACGGAGCCATGGCATGAGAATGCACGCGGTTGGCACCTCTACTGATCCCAGACACCAGAGCAATGTCCGGTTCTAAACGCATGAAGGCACATTGAGGAATGGCGGAAGACGTGTCCACCGGGGAACCTCTCCTATTAGCAGTGGTGATATGACCACAAAATGGCTGCATAAATATGTGTGCTCAACAGCGCACAACAAGGAGCCCAAAACTAGCCCACAAATAGCCCACATGGCATGGGCTGTACCATTCCCCCAATCAACCCGGGAGGCAGACGTCCCTTCCGTCAGCAGCCCCCCAAGACCCATTACCTCCTTGTCCGTCTTCATGTCACAGTCCTTACATATGAGTTCATCTCCTTTTCATGCAGAACCTAAACCCTAAACTTGACTTTTCCTTCCCAATCCAAGATGGCCCATGTACGCCTGAGTACAAGTACCTCACAACCTGGGAAGGACTACCTGAAATGATCACGCACAGACAGAAATCAGTGGACCACAGAGAGGGGGGGGGGGGACTCAGGACTGTGACGAGGAAGACATAGATTCTGAGTAATTAATATTATCGGTAAGTAACCAGGCATTCTCCAAGACGGCAGTGGCGGTTTCTCCCCGAGGGCGTCGGGGCTCTGCCCCCGTTACTCATACGCTCATATTTTATTTAAAAAAAAAAATATTACTCATAGGCTCATATTTTATTTTATAAAAAAATATCCGTTAATAATTATTATTACCGTGACAGTGGCCGTTCGTTGTGGCGGCCGGCTGGAGGCATGTCACGTGACGGTCTCCTTGCATGCTCCCCGTGCGGGCCCAAAGAAGCCTAAGTGTTTGCCGGGCTGATAACCTCACTGCCCTGAAGGCTGTGATGTCATCAGCTCGGCAAAGAACTAGCTTCAGGGCCCAGTCTCCACCCCCTGATGGCGTGGAGGTAAAGTTAGCCCCGGGCGTTTAAGTCCAAGCCCGGTATCGCTAACCCTCCACGTCAATCAGAGAGTGGAGCCCTTTCCCAACTCATTACAGGGCGAGGTGGAACCCACCCTGTGACGAGTTGGGAAAGGGGTGTGGCAGGTGGGAAGCCGAGGATTCGAGTCTGCGCAGACTCGACCTCAGACTGCTTCCCGCGCGTGGTGGAACTTTCAGGAAAGAAGCCACTGCGTCACGGACACGGACTGCAGTCCCCCGAGACAGTCCATTGCTGCAGTGCACTGTTGTTGCTTGCCGGTGCCACCACAGCAGCACTGACTCGCCTGCAAGGGACTAAAGTGAACTCAGGAGTCACCAGCAGCCCAGGTAAGGCCCAGGCGGGCATTTTTTAAAGTTTATGGTAGAGCGCCGTTGAGAGAGTGAGACAGCATTGCAATGGCTGGATGGCAGCAAAGGCAGGCATCGGGGTGGGATTTTGTAATATTCGAGAGATTGAAGGATGGCTGGCTGTGGAGACATTGATCATTCAGATAATATGCTTCCTACCAGCAAGAAACTTGTTGAGCCATGTTCTAATGCAGCTGCTTCTCTGACTGTTCCTGAATGTGCCATTTGCCTACAGATACAGACGTGTGTGAACCCAGTCAGTTTGCCATGTAAACATGTATTTTGCTACCTGTGTGTGAAGGGAGCTTCCTGGCTTGGAAAGCGATGCGCCCTGTGCCGCCAAGAGATTCCTGAGGACTTCCTTGACAAACCAACCTTATTGTCTCAAGAGGAATTGAAAGCAGCAAGTAGAGGGAATGGAGAGCAAGCATGGTATTATGAGGGCAGGAATGGATGGTCGCAGTATGACGAGCGCACAAGCCGAGAGCTAGAAGATGCCTTTACTAAAGGCAAAAAGAACACAGAAATGTTGATTGCTGGGTTTTTGTACATAGCAGATCTAGAAAGCATGGTACAGTTCCGGCGCGATGAGCAGGGAAGGCGGCGCAAAATCAAGAGGGACATCACGGACATTCCAAAAAAGGGCATTGCTGGTCTCCGGTTAGATTGTGCGCCTACATCTCTCAGCTTATCTAGAGGAAGTTCGGCTGATGGAGCAGATATTAATGTTGCACAGGGAGCTGGATCAGTTCAACCACCAAATCCTGCATTCACCACTGGACCCCTTACCTCCCTCAGTGATCAGCCTACAAGCCTGTTGATGCAATCTGTAGATACTAGCACTTCCATAGAGACTTCTTTTGCCCTCTTGCAAATAAATGCAGAGGGGCCTATCGACTGGAATCATAGGCTAGAAGGTGAAGAGGACAGAATTGAGTCTTCTGGCAGGGTGGCGTCCCCAGATGTTTCTGTGGAAGAAATTGAATCTGATACTAGCAGTGATAGTGAGGATAGATCTGCTGGCCCCCAGATTCACTTGTCATCAGTGCAACAGAGACTGTTAAATTTAAATGCAGGCCACAATGTGCAAGATAGAAGTGGCACTGACAGTGGGCATCCAAGGGCTAACATGGCCTCTAGAAGGCCAGATGGAGAGTGAACAGTGACTGATGCCTAATTGCCCTGCCTACAGAAGACTGTCTTGTGAAATGCTTACAGTCATTAGCATCGCACATGTAACTATCTGTGTTTGGATGGAAATTTGCTCTGTGCCTTAAGTTGTTCCCCCCTTTTCAGCTAGGAAGCTGTCTTAATGTAGGAATCTGTAGGTAGCTTATTCAAGGAGTCTTCATTTTATTAATATTTTCACCCATCTCGCATCTTATCTTATTACATTTTGTCAGTGTATCCCAGCATGCGTCTTGGAACACCCTCATTATCTGACTGCGTGTTTATTAAGTAAGTTTACAAACACTAAAAACAAAATGGAACCATGCAGAAAGTAGGTCATGGGTAAGTGATAAAATTAATGTGCACCATAGTTTTGTGTTTGAGTAACGGAGTGTTTCATGGGTAAACTGTAACCATTCTTCAGTTTTCGTTTGCCGCAGAGAAAGCTAAACGTTGAAATGGAAAAGGCTTCCTGTTTTGATGCTGCTGATCTTTATAAACTCTGTTCATGATCTGGAATTTCTCAAAGGCTTTTGAATTCTTGATCCTTGCCATTTTATTTGTGGTGTCTCCTTTATGAGTTGTGTTTTGTTACGAAATTTATAATTTAATAAAGACGTAGTTTTGGTAGAGCGGCGGTGGGGAAGCAGACTCGAGTCTCGCCAGGGTGGGTACGTTCTTGTGAGTGGACTGCTGCACTCATCTGGGTTTGAGTTCAAAGTCACACATAAGACTCCCGTAAGGTTCTGAATCACGCCTTTATTTAATGAGGTTGACATAACGAGGTCTATTGAGTTCGGCAATAGAAACATCTAATATTTTTATTTGTTTCAGGAGTTTTCATGCGCTGCCCTTTACTTTATGGCTGCTTCGCAGCACAGGCATACATATAAGAGCGCCGAGTGAAATGTTTGAAAAGTTTGAGGGTAGTTACAATGACACATTTATTCCTACTCCTAAAGCTAGTGGGTGCCAATATCACTGGGTGCCTTCCGGTAGGCGCCATGTTTTACTAGGCCTCATGAGGCCGTGCACTTGCCCGCTCAGCATGCAGTGGGTTTGTCACACAAGTGCTGTGGCAGTGCTTAGCCCTGCTTCAGCCTGCCTGAGTGAGCTCTGTTGTAATAGAAGATCGGGGCTTAGTGCACTACTGTGTGGTGTGCCGGATTTAAAGCACTCCAATGTAATGATTAGTTGGGGAATTTGGAACACACACGTATTGTGCTCATATGCTAATTGGCGCATTCTACATACTGTAATATGATATCACGAGTGTACTATATCTATAGCAGTGTTAGTTTCACTGATTCTTATTCTGTGGTTTGTGGGTATTATAGTACTGTGTTCACATACCTCTCGTTGACTGTGTTTATTCCCTGGTTTCCGCATTTTGTGCTGTTTTCCTCGCGCTTGTCAAACTCTGCTTTGCGAGTTTTACCCATATTGTCCTCAGGCTGTTATTCTCAGAATTGCCACATTATGGTGTTGGATCCCATGTTATATTGGACACGTGGCAGTGTTTATTGGAGTGGCGTGGTCCTCTGCTTAATAATTGGAGTGCACACATTATAGTACCATGTTCATGTGGTCAGTCTCTAGACCGCATATATTACAGCTCCAGGGCCTCTGGAAATTGGAATAATGCAGCCGAGAAGAACCAAATTATGTGGAAGGGTTGACTAATTTATGCGGCATGAAAAAAAGCCAACTATGCAGCAGAGGAGGAATTATGTGGCACGTGCAGCAAGTCAATGAGTATGTGACCATGCTGCTGCTGAAGAATCTTGCAATTCCACTGGCCCTTATTATAGCATTACAATCTTGTGTTTATTATACCACAGAGTGTGTAGACAGTTGGCTTATGTTCCTAAACTATTCTCTTTAACTTGTACTCATTATAGTGCCGTTTTCTTGTGGGAAGTCGCCTGTTGGCACCTTAAAGCAATGTCTACCTCTGTCTTTCCTCTGAGTTGTGTACACTGTAGTCCTGCTTTCTTTGTGTGAAGCTGTGTACTGTGCACCTCACAGGAATAATATCCTGTTGCTTCCCTTTGAGGTGTGCACATTCTTGTGTTATTTTCCTGTGGTAACGTCCTGTGATGCGCACTGTGATTTTCTCATAGTAGTATATCAGTTTTGCCTATTGTACTGCTGTGTTCCCATGAATTGTGCAAATTGTGGGACTGTTTTCCAGTGGAAAAGAGATGTGGTGTGATATTCTATGTGGAAAAAGTAGACATTTGACTCTGTTGGGCCATCTTGCATGCCACTTTATCTCACGTAGGCACTGGCTCAGTAGACAGATCCAACCTATTTATGCAACATTATTAAAATTAATTGTGATTTATTGCAATTTGGAATGGTTCATTCATGAGGCCTTGGAACTGACAATAGTTTGAGGGGAGGCAGTGGCCTCTTTCTGTTTAGCACAGTGGCTTCCGAGAATCTTGAAAATGCACCATTTGGCCACTCATTTTTCAAAATTTTCTCGGGGGAGAACCCCCGAACCCTCCTTAGGCCGTGCCAGTGCTCGCTCGCTACGCTCGCTCGCCGTGGTGTGCTCCACCACTAATTTTACGCCCCACTACTTTCAGATGTCACCAGCCGCCACTGCAAGACGGACGTCAGCTCCTTACAGTTTCAGTTTTATCAACTCCGAGAAGTCAGTGCCTCCTTCATTGGGTCCTGGTTGTTACGCGTTGCACACATCTATTGGAAAATGTTGGTAATCATCACTTTTAATTGCCGGTAGACTTTAAATCTACTGGCATTCACATTTCAGTTTGCTTGGTAAATCTCAGCAGATGCCATTTTTATTCTCATAAAACAAGGGTGATACTCCTACGATATGGCTTAAGACCAATGCAGTGATGTATTTGTGGAGAGGACGATGTCTATATGTGTATTATTGTAAATATTTATGTATTTATTATTTTAGCACAGCTGTGCCAATGACTAACTGCACAGATGATCAACTTTGAAACAGGTACCTCTTACTATGAAACTATGGACGGTTGGAAAACCAACCACAAATCATAGCTAAACTGGAAGAAGTTATAGGGTATCGATGCTTTGAGCAGATGTACTAGGTAACTGTGACAAGGCAGAACAAGGAAGAAATTAAAAGAGTGGGATGGTAGGGCTACAATGCAGGAAGAGGCGGGTAAGTAGCAAAGGGGAGCAAGGAAAAGAGAGATATCCTGAAAAGCTGAAAAAGAGGAAGAAAAGAGGCAAATAAAAGTGAGTGGTGGGAGAATGGAAAGATGGTGTATGAGCAGGATAACAGGGGGGGAGACAAGGCAGTAATTAGTAGAGACGGCACACGATGGCACAGAGCGAAGGGGGTAACCCAGAGGGGAAGAGCAGAGGTAAGAGGAGGAAAAACAGGGGAGCAGCATACATGTTTGGCTTTGCGAAAAAAAGATCCCTTTTCCTGTTTTTTTTTAAATCCAACACTATAAATGGTAGGAGTGGGACTTTTTTTTTTGCCCCTCTGATGCAATAGATTTTTTTCCTGAATGGCCGTAGTAACCGTTTTCCCATCATCAGCGTATTACAGCTGTCAAGGTGCTATTTTTTTGTGACAAGTACAATATATTTGTTTCAATCACTTTTTACACAACAATTGTTAATTATTTAGTACACCTTTAAAGCACTCAACCAATCAACATATGTCCCCATGTAACCCATGCTGTAAACTATGATTGCTATCATTTTTATGCTGTTTTTTAATCAGTTTCCCTGACCTGGCCGTATGCTAGCTTGTAAGGTTACCCCAGCCCTTCTATTAAATCAATTTATGTTGTAGTTTGTGGGCTGTGTTTATAACACCAGATGTCAATACCATGCCGCAGAAAACCAACAGAAGTCTGTCAGCTACTAAGTCCGACCAATGGGTTTCAGGGATGATGTACTAAGATCTGACGTCACAAATCGGCGCAAAATCTTTTTTTCCCAATTTACTTTCCAGCGCTAAACTCGTTTATTGCTGGAAATAAAGTGAAATAATGTGAAAGTAATGCAAAGCTTTGCATTACTGAGCGCAAAAGGGGTGTACCATGGGGGGAGCATGGGCGTTCCCATGCAACCACTGAAGGTTTATGACGCTAAACCCAATTTACTAAACAAAGTTGACTAGGTTTAGCGTCAGAAAACTGCGCCCTTTTCAAGTAGGCGCAAGGAAGGGGAAATGCTTTCATTTCTCCTTCCTTTTTCGACTTTGCATGTGTGCTGCACTTTACAGCACACATACAAAGAGGGAAAGTGGTTAAAGTGAGTCTGTGCATAGTATTTTGTACTGGAAGGGTTCCTTCCAGGCAAAACCTATGCTAGACTCACGGAGATACCCTTGCACCACTGGCGTAACAAAACTCGAGGGGGTCTCCCTGCAAGGCACGTGGAGGGGACCCCTCTGGGCTCAATCAGGAGCTCTGCAGCCCCCAGTGCTGTGCTGAGGGGGCCCCCTGGAGCTTGGGCCCCCCCCCCCGCACCGCAGGGGCTGCGGGGGCCTGTGTTACGCCCCTGCCTTGCACCCTGGGGCAAAGGTGTTTCTGTGGTGCACAGCAGCTGATTTCAGCACCGGCGCTAGAGAGAGGGGAGGAGAGTGCCTTATTTTACTAAATTTGGCACTCTCTTCCTCTCTCCTTTTCACGCAGCGCAACATTTCTGCACTGCGTGAAAAAGTGGTAAATCTCCCCCTCAGTCTTACTTGTTGTTAGAGGGTATCTGATGTGAAGGTCTTCAGCTCCTGGGACGAACCCTTTCCACAGCTTCTTTTCTTCACCACAAAAGCAGACTCCACTCCTTCTGCTATAAATGTGTCAACGCACTCAGTCACACCACATGTATCACTCAGTGTAGAGTACTCTGTAGAGCTAAACATCCATAGTCATCGAATGTGAACCCAATACAGTAAATTCCATTTGTCTATACAGAAATGTTTTTACTAGATCTAGCGGTGATAAGTGGGTTTTTGTATTGTTTTTTCAATTGTATAGTAGATTTTATTGATTGTTGTTCATAGGCTTTTGGTCACTATAAATAAAGAATTAACAATATGCAGGTTAAAGTTCAAACAGGCATGGATTGGAACACTCCATCAAAATTCTTCATTCATCCCTGGCATACATGAAGATCATTCAAACATTTGTAGATATCAGTTGGCCAATGGGCTACTAATGTACAGTAGAAAACATAACAAAAATTATACTGGGTAAAGAAAAATGCCCACTGACAGCAAAATATACCAAAATCAAGCTTCAAGGTGCAAATTCAATCAACTCATATTTGCAGTTTAATAGCTGTCCAAGAATACACATGGTATACACACTGCATGCAGTAGAAACCAGGTGTAAGAAGCTACACGGAATTTCCACCAGTGTAATCACACATTTTGGGACTGTGGGTAACTTATTTATGTATTTTGTAGTTTTGTAGTATACTGCATGTAAGCATTCAGGGCGCAACAAGAGGAATAAAAATACAAACAGTGAGTCGCAAGAAGAAAAGCAACATAGGGAAAGTCTGTGTCTATGCGTGGTAGAGTAGGTGTGCGTAACTTGTGTTCTGCCCTCACCGGGTTTGGTCTAAGGACGGTTTGTGCATAAGTAAATCTGGATAGTTCAGTTGCCAGGAGTCTCCTGAAGCATTTGATTAGTTTCAAATCTCAAAGAGGGATTCAGGGCATTTCACAGTCTTGGACCTTATGCTCCCAATCACCTTCCTTTGAGTTTCGTCCTCTTGAACAAATGTTATTGGATCGTGTTATCACTTGGTGATTGAATCTTTCTACCTTAGATGTAGAGGGGTCTTTTTCCCAGCAGGCTTCGTGGACAGTGCAGAGAACCTTTAATTTGATCCCAGAATCGACTGGTAGACAGTGGAAGTTTACAGAAGTTAACACACATTCTGTCAGCCAGGTATTGCAATCTTTAAAACCTGGCAGTGATTGTTTTGAGAAGGCCAGTGTAGATTATGTCCGTTAGTACATGACGTGGACTCTAATCGCAACCACCCTAGGGTCAGTTTGGAGTAATCAATGGGACAACTTTGCACTACAGATGAAGCTCATCTATAGCCACTGAATTTTTGACCACTGCAAGGATTTGTAGAGTGAGCGGGCGTCAAGGACCCAAAGCATATCTCCGGTTTCCTGATATGACTCTAAACCTTTCAGTGCTTTACATTTTGGTCCATGTGTTTTCCCTTTTTTTGCAAATTTTTTTATTGTGCAAACTTCGCCCAAGGGCACTGGAGCGCTTTACCTGTGCACCAGATTATGTTGCACAAGGTCAGCTTCTTTTTTTTTTGAAGTAGGGGAAGAATAGGTGATTTGCCCAGTATCATTGCGTGTTGAGGGGACTGTGGGGACTCGACCCCGCTTCTCCAGTTCCAAAGTCTGTCCATTCGGCGCCTCTCATTCCCCATGTGGCCATGTAGTTGTGCATTTTAAATGGCAAGAGCAGAACTGCGAAGATTAGGTGTACATCTCACACCAACCATGGGACATCCTGAGATCCCCCACTTATTGAGTGAGCCAGTGACCTGTGCATTCAGACCCTGAGGCATATGTACACCGCGTGAGTGAATGATTCCCACTCTGATATTCTCCAACCTTAAAATATTGTTCGGTGGGAAGAAACTTCAGCGAACATATCTTCTGTATTCTCCTGCCCTATGACGTCAAATTTTAGCAAGGCCAACTCAACCTTCCATCTTTCTGAGGTTGATAAATGGAGTACCATTACATAATATACAGAGGGGCAGATTTACAAGAAACTGACGCATCTGTACTGATGTGTCAGTTTCCCTGCGCCTCCATAGGAAACCTTTACGCCACCATGGATGCGCCGTATTTACAATACAGCGTATCATGGCACAAGGATTGACAGATGCATCTGAAATTCGGACGCATCTGTTGGCGCAAAAGTGACACATTTCTGGAGTTGCTCATGAAAGTGACGCAACTCCAGCAATGCACCACAACAGATAGGTGAGTCCATTCAAAAAGCCCTGCGTCATTCCTTACGCCTGGTCTGAGCAGGCATAGGGTTTTTGATGCAGTGAAGGCGTAGAGTGACGCAGTGAAATGTTGTAAATTTCACTGCGTCAGTTCTACATGACTTTTTGCGTGGGAACGCCCACCCTGCATACATTATACCTGACACAGGTATAATGTGGTGCAAGGCTCTAAAAGGTGACGCATCTCCCTAGATGCGTCACGTTGTAAATTGGCCGCAACGTGCCGCATTGTTTACGCTGCCACTGCATCATAAAAAGTGACGCAACGGTGGCGCAACGGCGGCGCAAAAGCGTCGCAAGGGGCTTGTAAATCTGCCCCAGAGTATCGTATTAGTAACAACTTCAATGTATTTAGAAATGACGGAAGCGCAGCGTCAAGTGCTATATAAACAAAAACTGCCAACGCCAATAGGTCTGGCCTGCATTTTGAGCACTCACTAAAACACTGGAATAAGCCATCTGTGTTGAAAAAAACAGAAAAGTATTGCTTTCTGTATAGAATGCATCATAATTAATACGTGATAATTCAGTGTACATTTGATATGTAAAGTAGTCCCTCATGCACCATAGTGCAAGCATGTCATAGGAAGTGTAATGATTCCACAAAGAGCCATCAGCATGAGGTGGTACAGGTTTACTCCTGTGAATGCAGATAAAACACACTCAGCAGTACATTTTAAAAAATTGTTAACAATAGGTAATGTGGTCCTGCGCTGTAAAGCCAGGCGTAAAAATATAAATTATTATTACCAGCATGTAAAACGACCACCGCTGGTGCCTTTGGGGTTATAACTAAGGTCCCCAGTTTTCCGTTTTTACAGATTTTTACAGATAAATACTGACAGAAAACAGTGTGTTTTCATGTGTTTTCTGTCTGTATTTATTTTTAAAAGCTGAAAAATACAGAAAATTATGCTTCTTGTGGGTGACTCTCCATGCTGTCTTTTGTGCTTTCCAGGACAACAGCTGAGCAGACAGATAGCATGGGCAGTTAAAAAACAGGTTGAGATTTCCCTAAATATGGACATGTTAACATATATGTGCATTATAATGCTGATATTTACCTGTGGCTGTAGTGATTTGCTATATTTAGCTGCTTAATTTGCTAAAACGTGACAGGCATAAAAGTATGAGTGCATGTTTATCAGTTAAATAAATGTGGAAATATACGTTATGACTCCATTTATTCTCAAAACACAAAATAAATATGGCTAAATACCAATAAGATGTCCAAAAAATAAATATGGATAAATGCAGAAGGAAATGTTAAAAAAAGAAATACCATCAAACACGGAGCCCTAGTTATAATGCAGCCTGTGGCCATGAAATCAGCATGCAGGTACTCATGGGGAGTCACGTGACAGAGAGAAATGCTCATCTGAGGCCTAGCATCAGAGAGCACCAAGCTCCAAGAAGTATGGGAAAAGTGCCTTGTAGATAAATTGGTACTTTAAAGAATAAAGCATGGATCCTACGAGCGGCTGCTGAGCCGGATAATAAGGCAGTGCCAAGTGATCTGAATCCCAGCCACTCAACCAAATTAACGTTTCTTTGCTCCTTTTAATTTCAGAGGGGCCTCTGGGAAATCTCCCTCCGTCTCTTCCAGTGATTTCCCCCTAGGCTGACTTTCTGGAGATATCTTTAATTTTGATTGTCACACTTTGTGGGCACTAAATCCGGGACATTCAATCGTAAATTCAACTTCCATGCAGGCCCCGGAGAGGCGATTTGAAAAGCAAGAGGTGGGAGCAGCCTCTGGAACGTGAGATATGCGACCCCTGTTCTTGGCCTCTTTCTATGTTTATTGGCTCGATAAGGCATTCGTGGTTTATACATGGTCCACTGAAGGCGCCACGTCCATGGTTTAAACTTGATTTTGAAGGGCATTTCATCATGGTGCAGACAGAGTTTCAGTTGTTTCTGGCAAAGCTATTCAAAGGCCTCTGTTGTTTTTCTTGACAATGGAGATAAAAAAGACTGAAAGAGACAGGAATGGAAATAGAGAAGTGGGACCAAAACAGGAGAGCGGGAGAGAGATGAGAGGGCATGACTGGAAAAGAGAGGGATGTAACAACACATGATAGACGGACAATAACAAGAAAAGGATATAGAAAGCAATTCAAGCAGGAGGGAACCTGAAAAAGAAGAGAAAATGTGAGCACGAGAGGTGAAAAGGGCAGAAAATTCTTAAGGCAAATAAGAGACATAGAGAGAGAATCAACAGGGGAGAAAGAGAATGAGCGATGGAGACTGGAGGATGGAAGTAAAGTGAAGAAAGGAAAACAGAGAGAAGGGAAAGTGGGAAAGGGACCATTGAAAAACTATTAGGTATGAGATAGTAAAATGGTGCAGAAAAGGGAGAGAAAGACACAGTGAGAAAAAAGAGGTCAATCCTGGAACTACAAGGTATTTGTTATGTATGACGTTCATTGAGAGCCTGTAGCTTGAATACCGGATTCTAAATCTTTGGTTTGATGTACCAACAGTGGAAAGCCAGAAATTGTTTTTCCACTGTTGCTTTGTCCTAGCGGGGCGCATTCACTTCCTGTGTATTCCCCAGCCTCGGATCTTCAGAGACTGAGTGTGAGAAGTTGGCCTGTTGTATGCTGTCCACTAATGAAAGTGGGCACCTTGTACCAGTCCAAACAACCCTTATGGTGATTAGGTCAAAGATAACCTTTATTGAAAGCTATCCTAGTGGTAGCTATGGAGAGCAGCCTTCAGGCTAAGTCTTGAAGGAATGGTAAGCACCTTTTTTTTTACCAGAATGCAACCTTATAGTATTGGTTGAATAAAAGGGAAACCACACAGTAGTTATAAAAATATGTATTTATTATATATAACACTCTCTAGTATCCTCTACACGAGGATAGAACACAAATCAAATAATACAGTTGCAAAGAATCAAACGTAAGTAGCACAATACACCCCCCGGCCATTTTGGCCACCCTGCTCTCGCCCTACATCCCCCCCCCGCCAACTTCGCTCGATGGGCCAAAATCTGGCGGTGGTTCCGAGGGTGAGGAGAGCACGGGCTGGGGGACGTGCTTTCTGCACACTGGCGGACAAACTTTGGAACTCTCTCCCACTGTCCATTCGTAGCCTAAACAATTATCTGGCATTCCGTAAGGCCACCAAGACTTATCTTTTCCCTCCACTGTAGGTTTCTTGCCTCTTGGTGGTCCTCTCCTCCTGACTGTTTTAGCGCCGGGACGCCCCTTTGCTGGAGCAGCTGTGCGCTCTATAAGCTATATAACATAACATAACATAACAGTGGGCTCCCGGGGGAGACCAAACCATATACTAAATAAGTGGTAGAAGAACCACGACTCGAGACTAGACCTAGTCTAGAAGGTGTAGAATCGCTGGGACCCCAAGGAACCACCCAAGGTGAGTGAGTAGGGACCCCACGGAGGACGGGTGCAGTGTGAGAACATGACCACGTGCTCCGTACAATTCAATGGGAAAGTCGCAGTTGGAAAATCAGAGATTAAGGACCATTCCCAGCAGATTACGAAGACAACCCTTGGAACTTAAGAGTTTGGAGGGCCACCCCACCCGTGGATACCTTTGTACCAGAGTTACCTATCCCAGAGGAGCCGGGTGCATAGGTGCGAAGTGGCATCGGAAACTCTTGTTGTTCTCTATGGATGTCGACAAAGAAATGCTGCTGCTTGAAGGAAGAAAAGTGTCCGGTGGAATCCAAACGTGGATTCTAGATGAGAAGAACCTGAAAGCAGAGGGGACAGAGTCTGGGTCGCTTTGGAGTGACCAGGGGCTCGGTAGACGAATGCCCACCGATGTCGGGTGCTTCAGGTGTGTTGACGGTGATCTTGACTCTTCAGCTGTGTGGACCAGGAGCCGGATACGAGCTG
Organism: Calotriton arnoldi; assembly: GCA_963921515.1. Classification (NCBI taxonomy): domain Eukaryota; kingdom Metazoa; phylum Chordata; class Amphibia; order Caudata; family Salamandridae; genus Calotriton; species Calotriton arnoldi. The sequence goes on along the minus strand of CAWUFW010006683.1, from coordinate 84,685 downwards.
TCCCACGAAGGATGTCGAGTGCTGAGGGGTCGGTGTCCGGCGGGAGCACCAATCAAGCCTTGGCAGCGGCAAACAACGTAGATGGTCAAATTTGGTGTCGATCTGGCCCAGCAAGGACCAGGAGACTCACCACAGCAAGGGGAGTCAGGGAAGGCCTGGAGCAACCAGGGGAGCCCAAATAAAGGAAAGTGGACCCTCAAGTGGACCCACAGGCCGAAGGCACAGGAGTCGCGAGGGGACCTCAGGTGGTTTCACAGGATACCAGCTAGCAGGTCACAGAGTGCGAGGATGCCGGAGTCCTTCTTAGAAAAGATGCGCTGGGGTCAGTGCTACAAATGGCCCAATGCACGGAATTGTTGCACGACAACAAGCATGTGCAGCTGCAAATGGACGCGGTGCACAGGGGTATGGGTTAAACGGTCCCCACGAGGGAAATCTGCCTCAAACTTGGTAAGAGGGCAGCTCGACCTCGGAGACCTTCAGAAACCCACATCCTCTGTTGCTGGAGCCTTCGGAGTCCGCAGGAGCTCAGGGTCAGCAAACCGGTCAGATGCATTACGGTGCCTGCATTTTCAGGGGAGTGACTCCTTCACTCCAAGGGAGATTCTTCTGTTGTCTTGGAGGTCCACAGGGTCCTGCATGGAGCCTGTATGGATCACGGACAGTGGCGAGACTGGGGACGGCAAGGGAAGACGAAGTCGAGCCCAAGGGAGGTCCAGTGAAGTCCAGCGTGTCCAGACGGTCGAAGTGTAGTGGTATCTTCTTGCAGAATCTTGTCCGCATAAAATCTAATGTCCTGTAGCCAGGTAACCCATTTTATACCTACGGGAAAGGGTTGGACAGATTCTAGGGACCCTCCTAGGGGAGGAATAGGACAGAGGGGTGGCTACACCCATGTCCTTTGCCCAGTTTCGCGCCAGAGCAGGAGCAAATGGCTCCTAGAACTGGTTTGAACTGGACTATGCACAGGGACACCAAGTGTGCCCCTCGTGCAGACTTTCTGGCACTGAGACAGTGCACCCACCCAGCCCCAATACACTAAATCCTGTCTGGAAGGTGGTAACACCTCCCTGTGACAGGATGCCTATTGTGCTGCCTTCCCCTGCTCGAGCTTGGCTCAGCAGCAGGTGGGCAGACTCGTGTCTGTGGCTGGCAGCATCCATTTTGTGCTGTAAGGCTCGAGAAAGTTGGTACTGGTAGACTTAGGGACCCCCAGAACCTCGGTTCTGAGGGGAGGAATCATACCTCCCACACCAGTTACTGGTGTGGAGGTATGATTCCAAGGTGTTTGACATCAAACACGCCATACTTCGTTGCAGTCGTTTTCGAGATAGCATTTACCGCGAGGTTATAATGCACCCCAACCTATATGTCTGGCAGTATCACATACAGCCCGGGAGAATGGTCTCCGAAGACTGCAGAGGGGCCCTGCTCATGCAGGAGCACCCTTTCATGCAAAACCCAGCACCCTGCCTTCAGGATTGTTAAGGCCTGCTATAGGGGTGACTTACAAAGTTTTAAGTGTAGTGATATATATAGATATAGTGAACCTATATCTAAAGTAAGTGGTGCAATCACCAATTTACACAGGCTGTAGTAGCAGACCTGAGGTTCCATTTTGCATGGCCTCTCATGGGTGGCATAATACATGCTTCAGCCCATGGGAGGCCTCTGGGGTACCTATGCCCTGGGTACATGTGTACCATATACTAGGGACTGATAAGGGTACCCCAGTATCCAATCTGGAGTTGTACCAAAGTACATACATTGCAATTTAAGGGAGAAGGCAGATAGTCTTGTGTCCTGAATAGCAGGATCCCAGCCAGACTAGTCAAAACAGTGGGTGCAAAAAGCGGGGGTAACCATAAGAAGCAGATCCTACTCTCCTACACAACCCCCCCCCCAAACGAAAGGAGATGAGACTAACCTTGCCCAGTTGAGTCTTCATGTTCTAAGTGGAAATATCTGGAGAGTTCATCTGCATTGGCATGGTTACTCCCAGGTCTATGTTCCACTGTATAGTCCATCCCCTGTAGGGAAATGGGCCACCTCAAAAGTTTGGGGTTTTCGCCCTTCTTCTGTTTTAGCCACAAGAGGGGCTTGTGGTCAGTCTGAACAATGAAGTGAGTTCCAAACAAGTATGGCCTCAACTTCTTCAGAGCCCAAACTATAGCAAAGGCTTCCCTCTCATTAGCTGACCAACGTTTCTCTCTGGAGGTCAGCCTTCTGCTAATAAAAGCTACTGGCTGATCCTGACCCTCTGCATTCAATTGTGATAACACAGCCCCTACCCCCAACTCAGATGCATCAGTTTGAACAATGAATTGTTTGGAATAGTCAGGACTTTGCAGAATGAGAGCAGTGCACATGGCCTGCTTCAGGTCATCAAATGCCTTTTGACAGCTAACTGTCCACTGAACTTTCTTGGGCATTCTCTTTGATGTAAGATCATTCAAGGGAGTCACTATGGACCCATAATCCTTTACAAATCTTCTGTAGTACCCAGTCAGGCCCAAGAAAGCTCTGACCTGAGTCTGGGTAGTTGGAGCAACCCATTCCATGATGGTCTGGATTTTGACCTGCAATGGTTGAACCTGGCCTCCACCCACAAGGTGGCCCAGGTATACAACCTGACTCTGCCCTATCTGGCACTTAGTAGCCTTGATAGTGAGGCCTGCCTTTTGCAAGGCCTCCAAAACATTTCTCAGGTGGACCAGGTGATCCTCCCAGGTGGAACTAAAGACAGCAATATCATCTAGATAAGCTGCACTATAGTCTTCCAGGCCTGTGAGAACTTTGTTCACCAACCTTTGAAATGTGGCAGGTGCATTCTTCAAGCCAAAAGGCATCACCACAAATTGGTAGTGCCCACTAGGGGTTGAGAATGCTGTTTTTGGCTTGGCATCCTCAGCTAGTCTGATTTGCCAGTAGCCAGCTGTAAGGTCAAAAGTACTCAGAAACTTGGCTGAGGCCAAAGTATCTATGAGTTCATCTGCCCTTGGAATAGGATGAGCATCAGTCCTAGTGACTGCATTGAGTCCTCTGTAGTCAACACAAAACCTCATCTCTCTCTTACCATCTTTGGTGTGAGGTTTAGGTACCAAGACCACTGGACTAGCCCAAGGACTAGTTGAGGGCTCAATGACTCCCAATTCCAGCATCTTTTGGACCTCAGTCCTGATGCAGTCCCTGACATGGTCAGGTTGCCTGTAAATTTTGTTCTTTACAGGTAGGTTTTCACCTGTGTCCACTTCATGGGTACACCAGGTGGTCTGACTTGGAGTCAGTGAGAACATTTGCCTAAACTGATTGAGGACCTTCCTGCAATCAGACTGTTGCTGCTCAGTGAGGCTGCTTGCCAAAGCTACACCATCTACTGAGCCATCATCAGGGTTCTGTGAGAGGAGGTCAGGGAGTGGGTCACTCTCTTCCTCCTGTCCCTCATCAGTAGCCATGAGCAAGCCCATGTCTGCCCTGTCAACATAAGGCTTGAGCCTGTTCACATGGAGCACCCTGTGGGGGCTCCTGTGAGTTCCTAGGTCCACCAAGTAAGTGACCTCTCCCATTTGCTCAAGTATGGTGTGGGGTCCACTCCACCTGTCTTGGAGAGCTGCTGGGGCCACAGGCTTCAGCACCCACACCTTCTGTCCTGGCTGGTAAACAGTCAAGACAGCCTTATGGTCATGCCAGGCCTTTTGCAATTCCTGACTAGCCTCAAGGTTTTTAGATGCCTTCTTCATATACTCAGCCATCCAGGAGCGGAGACCAAGTACATAGTCCACAATATCCTGTTTAGGAGGTTTGAGAGGTAACTCCCATCCCTCCTTCACCAAACACAGTGGACCCCTAACTGGGTGACCAAACAAAAGTTCAAAAGGGCTGTAGCCAATCCCCTTCTGTGGCACCTCTCTGTAGGCAAAGAGAAGGCAGGGAAACAGAACATCCCATTTTTGCCTGAGCTTTTCTGGGAGCCCCATTATCATGCCCTTTAGGGTTTTGTTGAACCTTTCAACCAACCCATTGCATTGAGGATGATAGGGTGTGGTAAACTTGTAGTTGACACCACACTCTTTCCACATTGCAGTTATGTAACTAGACATAAAGTTTGTACCTCTGTCTGTTAAGACCTCCTTAGGAAAACCCACCCTGGAGAAAATCCCCAGGAGGGCCCTTGCCACCACAGGTGCTGTGGTGGTCCTAAGGGGAATAGCTTCTGGATACCTGGTAGCATGGTCCACCACCACCAGGATGTAAGAATGTCCAGATGCTGTTGGAGGGTTCATGGGACCAATTATGTCAATCCCAACCCTCTCAAAGGGAACCCCCACCACAGGTAGTGGTATCAGGGGGCCTTTGTAGTACCACCTGCCTTACCACTGGCTTGGCAAGTGATACATGAGCGACAAAACTCCTTTGTGTCCTCTGACATATGAGGCCAGTGAAAGAGAGGGACAAGCCTGTCCCAAGTCTTGCTTTGGCCTAAGTGTCCTGCTACGGGAATGTCATGTGCTAGGGTGAGTAGGAAGCCCCTAAACTTCAGAGGTATAACCAACCTCCTGATGGCACCAGGCTTGGGGTCTCTACCCTCTGAATATAGAAGTCCCTCATCCCAATAGATCCTGTGGGACCCACTGACATTCCCTGCAGCCTCAGCAGCAGCTTGCTGTCTGAGGGGTTCAAGAGAGGGGCAGGTTTGCTGCTCCTGGCTCAGATCTGCCCTAGAAGGTCCCCCTGTCCCCAAAAACTCAACCTGATCAGGTTCAAGTTCATCTGAGACAGTTCCTTCTGTAGGACTGGAGTCATCTTCCTCAAAAGACTGACCCTCACTCTGGGCCTGGGGGGAAGACTCAGCCTTACCCCTCCTGCTCCTCTTCTTGGAAGGCACCTGGTCCATCTTTTCAGGATCCAGGGCCTGCTCAGTGGCTCTCTGTTTGGCCTGTGACCTAGTCATAGCAAACACATCTGCAGTGATGCCCAACATTGCTGCATGAGTCCTGAGTTCCACTTCAGCCCAGGCTGAAGTCTCCAAATCATTGCCCAACAAGCATTCCACAGGGAGGTCTGAACTTACCACAACCTTCTTAGGGCCAGTTACCCCTCCCCAGGTGAAATTAACAACTGCCAAGGAATGGTCTGTCCTGACATTGCTAGCATTGGTCACTTGGTACATCTCACCAAGTATGATCTGGTCAGGGTCCCCAAGATCTTTTGTCACCATTGTGACACTTGCACCTGTGTCCCTGTATGCCATGGCCTCCTTACCATTTATTAAAGGCTGTTGTCTGTATTTGCCCAGGTTACTGGGACTAACAAATAAGAAGGCAATATCCATGCCTCCATCACAGACCAGAACAGCCTGAGCTGGAGTTCTGACTAGGCCAGAACCCACCTCAGAGCCCAAGGTTAACCCCACTATTCCCTTGTTCTGTGTACCACCACTTGAAACTGTGCTAGGGGGAGCAGTTGCCTTAGGGGCAGTGGTGGTAGGAGTAGAATCCTTGGCCCTTGGACAATTGGCATCTTTTGTCCAATGGGTTTTCTCTTTACAGATGTGACACCAAGGTTTCCTTTTGCCTTTTCCCTTGTTGGATTGTGACTCCCCCCCAGATGCAGGTTTTTGGGGCCCTGATGAAGACTTTTGATCTTTATTTTTGTCCCCAAACCTTATCTGAGTTCTTAGAGTCTGGTTTCTTCTGGTCACCACCATTGGTCTGAGCTTTCTGCTTCACCCTGGTTCTGACCCACGTATCTGCCTTCTTTCCCAATTCTTGGGGAGAAGTCAGATCAGAGTCAACCAGGTATTGATGCAACAACTGTTTTTGGCAATTATTAAGGATCTGCTCCCTCATAATCAAGTTGTACAATCCTTTAAAATCATTCACCTTGCTACCAAGTAACCAGCCTTCCAGAGCCTTAATGGCACAATCAACAAAGTCTACCCAGTCCTGAGTCTGTGTCTTCTGGGTGTCTCTGAACTTAATCCTGTACTGTTCAGTGGTTAAGCCAAACCCTTCAATGAGAGCACTCTTCAGGACTGAATAATTATCAGCATCCTCTTCTCTAACAGTGAGGAGCTTATACTCTACCTTTGTCAGCAAAGGAGAGCCACAAGATAGCTGTCCACTGCTCTTGAGGGACCTTCTGAACTTTACAAGCCTTCTCCAAAGCAGTTATCCATTTCTGGATGTCATCCCCTACATGGAAGGGAGGGACAATGTTGCTCAGGTTCCTATGATCAAAGGTGTGTTCCCTAACCCTAGGGACACTATAGCTGCCACCATGGGACTCTAGTTCCAATTTCTTTCTAGCCTTCTGAACTTCTAGGGACTCTTTATCCAGGGCCAATTGCTATTGCCTGAGCCTAACCTTAGCTTTCTCAAGCTCTAGTAATTGGCACTCCCTGTCATAAGATTTGTCCCTCTTGCTAGAAACAGAGGTCCCTAAAGAATGTCTAGAATGATCTGACTCAGCAGAGGGAGACCTGGATCTCCTTGGTAAACTCTGCACTCTCCCTGGAGGACTAAATTGATGGTCCTCTTGACCCTCTTCTTCTTCTTCCTCCTGGGGATCTGAGTTGTTCAGGGGTGGATCATTTTGATCCTCCTGTCCAGGGTTTGACTCTAGGTCATAGAAGGTGTCCCCACCTGACCTATCTTCTTCCCCTGTACCACCCACTCTATCCTGCTCATCTGACCCAGGAGTCTTCCTAATGTCATCTAGCAGTCATGCATCAATGAGACGTTGAGTGTTGGCATTTCTCCCTGTCTTCAGCTTCCTAGATACACACATGGCTTTTAATTCAGTGAATGCAAAGCTATCATATTTAGTAGGCAGGATGCCACCAGTGGCATTCCCATTAGAAGACATACTAAGTGAGGTGTAGTGTAGGCACCTACCTAACCTAGTGGGAACTAAACTCTCTTAGGTTGGAGAAAGGGTGTGCTAGACCCTTGGCTTGCCCAACCCCAAGTTCAGTAGAACTTACTATCTTAAGCTAGTATTATATGTTCCTAGATACTAGTGGTTTTTCAGTTAATCAATGCAAACATTTATCTGGTAAAACAATGCAGGCTTGAATCCCAAACGCTGCACACCAATGTGAGAAGTTGGCCTAGTATAAGCTGTCCACTAATGAAAGTGGGCACCTTGTACCAGTCCAAACAACCCTTATGTAGATTAGGTCAAAGATAACCTTTATTGAAAGCTATCCTAGTGGTAGCTATGGAGAGCAGCCTTCAGGCTAAGTCTTGAAGGAATGTTAAGCACCTTGTTTTACCAGAATGCAACCTTATAGTATTGGTTAAATGAAAGGGAAATCACACAGTAGTTATAAAAATATGTATTTATTATATATAACACTCTCTAGTATCCTCTACACGAGGATAGAACACAAATCAAATAATACAGTTGCAAAGAATCAAACGTAAGTAGCACAATACACAGTGGGCTCCCAGGGGAGACCAAACCATATACTAAATAAGTGGTATAAGAACCACGACTCAGGACTAGACCTAGTCTAGAAGGTGTAGAATCGCTGGGACCCCAAGGAACCACCCAAGGTGAGTGAGTAGGGACCCCACGGAGGACGGGTGCAGTGTGAGAACACGACCGCGTGCTCCGTACAATTCAATGGGAAAGTCGCGGTTGGAAAATCAGAGATTAAGGACCCTTCCCAGCACATTAAGAAGACAACCTTTGGAACATAAGAGTTTGGAGGGCCACCCCACCCGTGGATAGCTTTGTACCAGAGTTACCTATCCCAGAGGAGCCGGGTGCATAGGTGCGAAGTGGCGTCGGAAACCCTTGTCGTTCTCTATGGATGTCGACAAAGAAATGCTGCTGCTGGAAGGAAGAAAAGTGTCCGGTGGAATCCAAACGTGGATTCTAGATGAGAAGAACCTGAAAGCAGAGGGGACAGAGTCTGGGTCACTTTGGAGTGACCAGGGGCTCGGTAGACGAATGCCTACCGATGTATGGGTGCTTCAGGTGTGTTGACGGTGATCTTGACTCTTTTCAGCTGTCCGGACCAGGAGACGTCTCAGACAACCAGGAGCCGGATACGAGCTGTCCCACGAAGTATGTCGAGTGCTGAGGGGTCAGTGTCCGGCGGGAGCACCGATCAAGCCTTGGCAGCGGCAAACAACGTAGATGGTCAAATTCGGTGTCGATCTGGCCCAGCAAGGACCAGGAGACTCACCACAGCAAGGGGAGTCAGGGCAGGCCTGGAGCAACCAGAGGAGCCCAAATAAAGCAAAGTTGACCCTCAAGTGGACCCACAGGCCGAAGGCACAGAAGTCGCAATGGGACCTCAGGCGGTTTCACAGGATATCAACTAGTAGGGCACAGAGTGCAAGGATGCCGGAGTCCTTCTTAGAAAAGATGCGCTGGGGTTAGGGCTACAAATGGCCCAATGCACAGAATTGTTGTACGACAACAAGCATGTGCAGCTGCAAATGGACGCGGTGCACAGGGGTACGGGTTATACGGTCCCCACGAGGGATATCTGCCTCAAGCTCAGTAAGAGGGCAGCTTGACCTCGGAGACCTTCAGAAACCCACATCCTGTGTTGCTGGAGCCTTCAGAGTCTGCAGGAGCTCAGGGTCAGCAAACCGGTCAGATGCATTATGGTGCCTGCGTTTGCAGGGGAGTGACTCCTTCACTCCAAGGGAGATTCTTCTGTTGTCTTGGAGGTCCACAGGGTCCTGCACGGAGCCTGTATGGATCACGGACAGTGGCGAGACTGGGGACGGCAAAGGAAGACAAAGTCGAGCCCAAGGGAGGTCCAGCGAAGTCCAGCGTGTCCAGACGGTCGAAGTGTAGTGGTATCTTCTTGCAGAATCTTGTCCACGTAAAATCTAATGTCCTGTAGCCAGGTAACCCATTTTATACCCACGGGAAAGGGTTGAACAGATTCTAGGGACCCTCCTAGGGGAGGGACAGGACAGAGGGGTGGCTACACCCATGTCCTTTGTCCAGTTTCACGCCAGAGCAGGAGAAAATGGCTCCTAGAACTGGTTTGAACTGGACTATGCACAGGGACACCAAGTGTGCCCCTCGTGCAGACTTTCTGGCACTGAGACAGTGCACCCACCCAGGCCCAATACACTAGATCCTGTCTGGAAGGTGGTAACCCCTCCCTGTGACAGGATGCCTATTGTGCTGCCTTCCCCTGCTCGAGCTTGGCTCAGCAGCAGGAGGGCAGACTCGTGTATGTGGCTGGTAGCATCCATTTTGTGCTGTAAGGCTCGAGAAAGTTGGTACCGGTAGACTTAGGTACCCCCAGAACCTCGGTTCTGAGGGGAGGAATCATACCTCCCACACCAGTTACTGGTGTGGAGGTATGATTCCAAGGTGTTTGACACCAAACACGACATACTTCGTTGCAGTCATTTTCGAGATAGCATTTACCGCGAGGTTATAATGCACCTCTACCTATATGTCTGATAGTATCACGTACAGCCCGGGAGAATGGTCTTCGAAGACTGCAGAGGGGCCCTGCTCATGCAGGAGCATCCTCTCACGCAAAACCCAGCACCCTGCCTTCAGTATTGTTAAGGCCTGCTATAGGGGTGACTTACAAAGTTTTAAGTGTAGTGATATATATAGATATAGTGAACCTATATCTAAAGTAAGTGGTGCTATCACCAACTTACACAGGCTGTAGTAGCAGACCTGAGGTTCCATTTTGCTTGGCCTCTCATGGGTGGCATAATACATGCTTCAGCCCATGGGAGGCCTCTGGGGTACCGATGCCCTGGATACATGTGTACCATATACTAGGGACTGATAAGGGTACCCCAGTATCCAATCTGGAGTTGTACCAAAGTACATACATTGCAATTTAAGGGAGAAAGCAGATAGGCTGGTGTCCTGAATAGCAGGATTCCAGCCAGACTAGTCAAAACAGTGGGTGCAAAAAGCAAAAAGTGGGGGTAACCATAAGAAGCAGATCCTACTTTCCTACACCGAGCAAAACAGTGGAATGACAGCTGGTGATCTGACCCACCTCTACCAAATCTCTCAACTCACAGACCCAATGGAGGTTGGAGAACAGAGGAAATATTCTGCCTTCACCAATGGCCATATTCCTCTGTCAGTGCGGGTTTCTGCAGTGGAATTTAATGTCCATCAGCGATGTGTTTTTCACCTTAGGGTTCTGAGTAACATCATAGAAATCTTCAGCTTCTCTCTCGTTGTCTATTTGATGTCACTCAGGAGAACCCCTGTGAAAAATATCCTTGTTATTCACTGCTACCCATCTATAGTGCTGTGTGTAACTTATGGAATCCATTGGAAGCCTCTAGCATGAGTAACTAGATCAACATACACCTATTTACTGCTATGATGGAATAATTTGTGGAAGCACTCGCCTCCCCTGTATTCCATGGCTGACCCGGGTCTGCAGAGACCCAAGCGAGGCAGCAGAATGGCAGCTGTCGATCTCACCCACCTTCTACTGTCCCTCGCAGGTCTCCACAGATCAGATCAAGGTGGGAGAATGTAGGTAGCGCACTGCCTCCACTAACGGCCACATTTCCCTGTCAACAAGGGTCTCTGCAGACTACCCTGACAGGGGAAAAATAGCTGGCTGACCAGCAGCCCTTACAGAGCCACTGTCAGCGCGGTACCAGCTCTCCATTCATGTGAGCACAGAGAGCGCAACTTTGAAAAGGGATGGGTTGGGAAGGCACAGGAACTGGTAGGTTTGAATGGTAGGAGGCCAGTTTTTGTTTTCATTTTGGGTGGCGGGGGTGGGTGGAGGAAGCTGGGTACTTATTTTTAGTTTTGGTGAGGGAAGGTAAATGTAGAGGGTCATGGAGTCGTCCACCCCACCACCCTCTACATTTACCTTTCCTCACCAAATCTAAAAATAGGATGTAATTTATTTTTTCCAGATTAGGCAATGGGGGCAGGAGAGTAAGTAATAAAGCTGATGTTGGAGGGTGGTAGGAGGCATGGTATTTTTTAAATTTTGGGATAAGTGGTGTGGCCTTGTTTGTACTTTCCCTCATTCCTCCTCTTTTGCTGCATAGATGTTGAAAGCAGAAGCAGATGATTTGGTGAGCCTATACCTAACATAAAAGTTTAGATGGTGGTCAAAAAGTGAATAGCAGCCATGTGTTTCAGCTAAGGAATCTGGGTGACACCTAGGCTTTATCTATTTCATGTCACTCAGAACCCCTTGGTGAAAAACATAGATCTTATTCACTGTTACCCATCTTATAAATCGTATTTTAGGTAGTTTGACAGGATAGGCAGTCTGGAGAAGAAGGAATGGAGTGTAATACTTGAATGGACACTGAAAGTTATTGTAGTTAAGCAACATACACAGACTACTTAAGAGTTTGTGGAATTCAGGTGTTCCTATAGTACACTTTCTGCAATAAAACAAGGATAAAATTAAAAAAAAATATGTAAATCCGTATTTGTAAAGCGCAAACTACTCACCCTTACGGGTCTCAAGGCGCTGTCGTGGAAATTAAGTGAGCTATTGCCCAGAGTCACATGGTGCTGAGCTGCCGCCGGAGCCGGGGATTGAACTGTGAGCCCTGTGCTCCGAAGTCAGCTGCACTGGCCGCTGCACCACACCTCTCCACTGTTTTGTAAACATCTGTCCTTGCCCTTACAATGCTGTTGTTGTTGTATAAGCTTTATTTTGACAACTAGTGTCATAAAAGCTATAAAAACATTTTATAAAAGAAATACAAAATAAGCATATCATACAGCAACATAGTAAAAAGTGATGTACACAGGCAATCCATAGAGATACATCTGTCCTTGCCCTTACAATGCAGTCCACTGTGGGCCTGATTACAACATTACTGTTATCTCGCTGATCAACTCTGATTCCCGGAGTTATTGATACCAGAGTTATCTGTAACTCCAATTGAAAGTTACTAGAGATTACAAGTGGGACTCTTAGTAATGAACAATTACCAGGGGAATTGGTAAACCCGGTCCTGATTCCCACACTAATATCCTAGTTGTTCCCACTATTTCACTAAGATATTCCATATAATGTCAGCCAATGGAGCCTCCTGGTGAGGACATCCATGAAATTACTATGGATCTTGTAATGCCAAGTCAGAAAAATTCTCTATATGGCAAATCTGAATTGACGGGATCTTCTAATGAGGCTGTGTGTTATGAGACACCATCTACCTGAGTGATTTAAGTATGAACTAATCGAATGATGAAAAAAAGGCTACTGCAACACTCTCTAAATGTGTCCCAAAAAAATGACAAATTATCCATTCAATAGATGTGTAGACTCTTGATTTTGTAATGTCAGACAAATTTCCGGTGGCCTCAAAAGAACCCTTTGAACGACTGAGGAACAACTACCTCTTACAGCTATTTTAAATTAATCGTAGCACAGAACAGGCTGACTGTCAGGATCAGAGTACAGGACTGGAGATTGTTTACCAATGGCCATAGCCAGGAGTGTATGTTCTGGGGGGGGGCATAGCCCACAGTGATAACACTAAAGTAAAAGAAATAAATGGTTCAGGTGCATCGTTAATGCTACTAGGTAGAGGATTTCTCCCTGAAGGAATGTTTGTGCTAAAAAGTCCGCAATATGTGGTTTGGTTTCACCACAAACACTGAAAGCAATTTTCTACTGTACTGTTTGGTTGTGGTATTAATCTCCTGTTGAAAGTTTTTGGAAGTGTGTGATAAATCTTACTGTCACTGGACTGATCTTGAGCAGAAAATGTAGTCCTCTGCTCTCCTCGAATTGGTCAACAGTAATGAGATCTCCACTCATCTCTCCCCGTCAAGTCTACTCTCTGTTTTTAACCCTTGATCCCTGGACATCCAGTCAGGCATCCATGAAGTGCACAGAGGTTAAGGTGTCTTCCTGTGACATCTTACCTGTTGCCTGTTAGGGTCTGGAAAGAGTCAAAGACGAGAACCCCTGTCCTAATCCCTTTCTCATACCCTTCCACCTAATCACTCCCATGCTTTTCACTCACAACCTCTGAAATGTAATTACATTCCTCCCTCAGGACTTTTCATGGATCCCCACTAACCTCAGAGATTTGGGCCAGAATTCCTGCCTAGGAGGCGTATGTTCTTTGTAATTCTTTCTGGCCTGCCTTCTCTACATCTAACCACATTCTCCCCAAAGTGTCTTTTCCTGTGCAGACCCATTGACCTTTTAAGTGCGGGGGACACTTCAGGAGGGACTACAATTCCCAGAGACTTTCGGAGAGCCGTACTGCCCCAGGTAAGGAGAAGGGGCTGGAACTTACATCGAGCTATATAGCGCTTTCCCTCTCACCGCTGTTCGGGAGACTTCAGGAGGGACTACGAGTCCCACAGACTCACGGAGAGCCGCACTGCCCACACTGCCCGCAGGGAAGGAGGAGGGGCTGGATCTTACATTGTGCAATATAGCGCTCGCCCTCTCCCCACTGCACAGGATTTTTCATGAGGGGCTATAAGTCCAGAGACTCACGGAGAGCCGCACTGCCCGCAGGGAAGGAGGAGGGGCTGGAACTTACATTGTGCTTGCTGGAGCGGGAATCAATTTATTCATATATGTGGTTTGGCATCTCTATCTCACATCAACAGGGTCGATCCCCGCTCATGTGTTTGTTTCTTACTTCTCTGCGCTGACCTTTGCCGTCGTTTTTGAAAAGATCAGGAGCTAAGCATCACAAAAATCACAATACTATTTCCAAGTTCAGTCAATAATGAGAGCTTTGATTCATTTTAAGGGTTTTATTTTCATTAAAAGTTTAGCAAGTTCTCTTTCTTTTTATTCTATTAGTTAAAATGTATCAGTCAAATTACAGAATTGATCATAAAAATATAGTTAGAACAAATCATAACAACTAATGCATTCAGCATGTTCTATAAAGGAAGGAATCCCTATTCTAAAGAAAGGGGCGAAAATGTTGTTAGCAGTGAAACTTAAAGAGTTCAAGTTCGAGAGGCAAGAGTGGAATAGAGCATGAAGCTCAAAATTCAAATAGCTGAACTTCCCATAAAGAGAGGTTCACCAAACTCAGTAGAGTTTTAGCAATGCAGTTAAATAGTCATGCAGTAGCAGTAGCAACTGCAATCAGCAAATCAGGTCAGAAAAGGGATGCAAATCAGCTATCAGCCTTTAACATTAAGCCCTTAGCATCCAGCGTAAAGGAAATATGAAGCGTATGGAGAAAGGGTCTGGGAAAAACATCCAGCGCTGAGTGTTGCGTTATGGCGTTAACCTTCTCTAGGAACCCACACTAATATAAACTGTTGCAGTTTGTATGAAAGTGCCCTTTTTAACATGGTCACCCCCACATTTTGCCTGGTATTTGATGTGATTTGGACTGGAAGTGCACTAGGTTCCTGTTAACCAGGTCCCCAGTGCCAGATCTCTTTCCCAAAACTGTGCGAATGCTTCCCCCGATTGGTGATATCATTAGTATCCTCTCTAAGTCCCTATTAAATGATATCCCTGGTACCTAGGGCCTGAGGTACTAAAGGGGGTACCCAAGGGTTGCAGCACAAATTGTGTCACCCTAAGGGACTCCTCACCGAGCTCATGCAAACTACCACAGCAGGCTGCGTGTCTTGGTGCAGACAAAAGTAAAAACACGACATGGCACACAGCCTGTGTGCCCTGCCTGCCGACACTGCATGCAGTATAAGTAAGTCACCCCTACAGCAGGCCCTACCACCCTAAGGCAGAGTGCACTATAGTACATGTGAGGGCATAACTGCATGAGCAGATATGCCCCGGTACTGGTCAGTTCCATTACTGCCAGTACAAGTGATCAGGGAAGCCATTTTAAAAGCATTTGCTGGAAACTGGTGAAAACGAGCTCCCCAGCTACATGATGCCTGCTTCACTGAAAATAGGGATGTTTGGTATCAAACATATCATATTAATAAACTCACACTGATGCCAGTGTCAGATTTAGTAATACACGCACCCAGAGCGCACAGTAGAGGTGCCCCCTGAAAACCTACCAGTTACTGGTATGATGACTGACTGGTTTTCGCCAGCCTGCCACCAGTGACAGGTTTCTAACCCCAAGGGTGAGGGCCTTTGCTCTCAAGGGGCTATAAACCAAGCCTGCTCGGGCAGAGCGTGCTTCCCCCCCGCCCTCCCCCCCCCACCCACAGGATGACCTACGGATTAGCATTCCAGGGCCGGGGAGCGTCAAAGAGGCCCACCACCTTTGGTATGCAAATCTGGCTTCTCTCACAAGAGAGAAAACTGACTCCCTTTGTCCAGAGCCCTTTGGCACCTGGACAGTCGGGAAAATTACCTGAAGTGGATGCAACTTTTCAGAAGTGGTAATCTTGGTGATGGCAAAATTAAGGACCTCTGGGACAGGGTTATGCCCACTTTCCCCAGGAAGTGGTCATATAGGGGGCATAGTGACCCCAGGGGTAAGTAGTCCATTGGCTACTACACTATAATCCCATAACACCTCTAAATTCATTATTTAGGTGAGCCCTGGCACCAAGAAACCAGGAGGAGAGGTGTGGTGCTGCAGCCAGGGCAGCTGACTTCGGAGCACAGGGTTCACGGTTCGATCCCCGGCGGCAGCTCAGCTCAGCACCATGTGACTCTGGGCAATAGCTCACTTAATTTCCACTACGGCCCCCAGCGCCTTGAGACCCGTAAGGGTGAGTAGCTGCGCTATATAAAAACGGACTTACTTACTTGCCAACCAAAAGAAGAAGACAGGCCAAAGAGCCTTAAAAGCATGAACTGCAGAAGAACCAACTGACTTGGCACCAGCCCTGCCGGCCTGTTTGTCTATTCTTGACAATTGCACCAAAATCATCTCACCATGCAAGCTGCTGATCCTTCAAAGTCTGGGAGGACTGCCAGCACTTTTTCAAGGACTCATGAATTTCCGTGGAATAGCGGAGCTCTTCCACTGCATCTTGCAGGAATCAAAGACTCAGCTGTGATGCTCCAGGACCGTGAAAACCCGACACCGGAAACCACCACTGCACCCGAGCCGCCTAGCCCAAGCTGAAGTGGATCAATGGTGCCAACGTGGTACTGAGATTTCTGCCAACCTATGAAGAATTAGGACACTGAAGAGCCGCAAAAGCACAGACTGTGGAAGAAGCAACTGACCCAGCACCAGCCTGTCTGCTGTTCCCGACAGAGTGCACCAAAAGTTGTCTCGCTCTGCAAGCTGCTGATCTTCCAAAGCCTGGGAGGACTGCCAGCACTTCTCCAAGGACTCAGGAACTCCTGTGGAATAGCAGAGCTGTTCCCTTGCGTCTTGCAGGTACCAAAGACTGAGCTGTCAAGCTCCAAGACCGCGAAAACCTGACACCAGAAAGCACCACTGCACCGAGCCGACTAGTCAGAGCTGAAGTGGGCCAATGGTGCCAACATGGTACTGAGATTCTTGCCGACCTACGAAGAAGAAGGACACTGAAGAGCCGTAAAAGCACAGACTGTGGAACAAGCAACTGACCCAGGGCCAGCCCAGCCGGCCTGTCTGCTGTTCCTAACAGAGTGTGCCAAAAGTCATCTCGTTCTGCAGCTACCTTGCCTCCAAAGCCTGGGAGGTCTGCCTGCCTTCAAGAAAGACCTAGGGACTCCTGTTGAGCAGCAGAGCTCCTTCCCTGCATCCCGCAGGCACCCCAAAGAAGACAGTGAGACTCTGGAACCGCAAAAACCCGACACTGCAAAGCACCAATGCACCCGCACTTACTAGCCCAAGCTGAAGTGGGCCAATGGTGCCATCGTGGTCCCTGGCCCTCCAGAGACAAAGTCCATCTTGGACTTTCCAACTGTGGACTCTCCGAAGCCGCCTGTAGTCTCTGTTTGTAGGCCCCTTCTACCGCAACTGCTTTCTGGGAAGAAAACCTGACACCTTTGCACCCGTCGCCCCTGACTCTTGAAGAAGAGGACCGAAGGTGTCACTACATCCCCAAGCATTGTGAGGTCTGAGCCCCCTTGTTGGTTCATCCCGACTGGTCCCTCAGTCGGAGCCTGCAGCCTCTTTTCCAACAGGCCGATCTCCTTAGACTTGAATGGGGCACCTGACGCTGGTTTTGATTATCTTGTTGCCTAAAGTGATATAAGGATAAGTGTTATTTTATAAATTGGTGTGAATCTCCTTATTGAGACGTGTGTATCATGTATTGGCTGTGTGCAGCGGGTGTCTAACACTCCTCTCTGATAAGCCTAAGGCTGCTCGACCACACTACCCCCTAGAAGAGCACTTTGGGATTGCTAGAGCAAGCTCCTGTCCACTAGTAAGGGAATACTTGGACTCTTCGCACGGTATACCTCTTTTTAACCTACCATATAGAGAGCCATCTTCCTACACAGTTCACTTGTTTTATCTTTTTCTTCTCTCATCCAATCAGCTTTCGGTGTTCTTCTGAGAACAGAATCTAATTTTCCATTATCACAAATCCACACAATGAACTTGCAAAGAATTATCACGAAGTATGAAACATTATTAAAACTATGTCTACGTAAAAGGCCTTTCGATTCTTAGACCTCATTTCCCATGGGTATGACACCATTCTTAACCTTCTAATGAAATAAACTATGTTAGCTAAACAATAAGGCTATGTGAAATGTAAACAACAACTGTAATGGATATTATTCAGGACCACATCTCTTCATTATAAAATGAGAAAAATATGTTAAAAGATCAACATTTTCTGTTCATGCATTGTATTTAGTGTGTGAAATAAAGATTCATTTCATGGAACAATAAAGTGTTTCTAGCAAACATTTCAAAACATTATTATTAATCAGGAATATTCTGCAATGTGATGTGAAACGTATATTAAAGGCATGTCAGGGTAAGGTCAACTTTTAAGCATTATGCAGTATCTATAGCCTTTGAATAATGCAAATTGGAAAAGTAAACAAGACCCTATTATTAGTATTGGCATACAAATAGCTTTCAGGATTCCTCCTTCTGCACGTGTTTCTAACTCCTCTAACTCAGGTTTTAGGTCTGAAATGTTCTTTGCAAATTCTTGAATTCTCTTGCTCTCATTGGATATGTATTCTGATGAATGCTGAGTTCTCAGCATTCATCAGACTCCGCCTTTCTCTCCAAGTTAGATGTATAATGCTAAGCGATTTTGCAAAACCATAGTTCTAATTGCTACAAGCTCAGTGTTCACAACTAACAAAGCTTCAGGGGCCGCACTACACATGAATTGCATTTTCCTTCATTACACCAGGTGCACCTTTAAAAAGGTGCACCCGGTGCAATGAAGGAAAATGTGCCGCATAATGGGGAATGTGCTGCCCCCAGGGCAGCCACAAACTTGTGCTGCCCTGGGGGCAGCACATTCACGTGAAATACGGAGTGGTTGTTTTAAAGCCGCTCCGTGTTTCACTGTGCAGGCGGCAACCCGTCTGCACCTTTAAAGGGGAATAGAGAGCCACTTGCAGACAGGTGCAGTCACTGACTGCACCCGCCTGCAAGGGGATCTCTGGGGAGTCCATAGGACCCCCTTTACCCCCTGCAGAGGGCTGCTCTCAGGTGGCGCACTGTCAGTGCGGCTCCTGAGGGCTTCTGTGCCTCTGCGCCCACGTCAGTAATACGACGCGGGCACAGAGGCAACGGGATTCTCTCATTTGCATGGGGCACACCCCCATGCAAATGAGGGAATGCCCCCTTGATGATAGCGCTGGTGCTTTATGTGTGCCAGCGCTATTGGAATTACAAAAGGGGCCGCACAAATGTCTCCGGCCCCTTCTGTAATACCAAAGTGCCCCGGGGTTGCGCAAAGCAGGCGCAAACGTCGGATGCTCCCCAGGGTACTTTATGTAATACGGCCCCTGAAGTACTAGTTGCAAGCTTGTTCAGAACTGTTGACAGTTTTCTACTCTATTTGTCATTCAGTATGACTCCTACAGGTGGAATGATTGCACCAAAAATGTCTCTCATTAACTGGGTTCCATCTTCTGTACTACGAGTGTGTCTGCGTGCTGGTGTCATTGTTAATACATCTATGCTATATATATGAATCATCTTCGGAAACAATATAGCTAAGTAGCAAATACCTTCCCAATCAGCAGGTAACTGGAAGTAAGCATCTGGTCCAAAAACAAAATAAACTCCTGGAATTGCAGTTTCTTCCATTGTGAAATTTGCCACGCACCTCCCATCAATTCAAATGTATGTTCACGGCTACTAATTCACACATTCTTGTGTGTGTTCTCCTTTTGTAAACACAAATGTTCCCCTTTTGTCGTCTGTCTAATTTCAGCTTTGGGTAAACCATTTTCTTTTTTTAAATCATCTTCTTCCTTCTTCCAGACATTTCTCAAAACATCATTTTCTCTATCCTTACTATGTGAAATGTTAGGGTTCCTTTCCTCTAATGTCATAATAAAAACTTTCTCTAGTGGTTTCATTAAGCAGGTTAGATTGTTCTGGTAAGCCTTAACACTATCTATGGCATAGAAGGTCTAAAATAATGCCAAGCTGTGTCCATTTCTTTTGCTTGTGGCTGTGAATTCATGCTTTGCACTAGTGGTACTCTAGAAAGTATTAGATCATAGTTAGTATAAAAGTATTCAAAATGTGCTCGCCTATATACAAATGTAAGCAATAACCCTACATGAAACTGCATTTTGACAATGGAATGTGATGGTATGTAACTTGTTCTGCTGCTGCTGTCCATAGCTTGTGTGTATTCTTGCACTAACCAAGAATAAATGTTAGTTGCGTAATCATCTCTCTTGTATCAGCAAATGATGCTTTTAATTGCTCTTCACCTGCTTTGTGCGCACATGTGGTCGTTACATTAGTAGACTTAATCTCTTTATTGGTGTTAAATAGAACCCTACTATCACTATTATAATCATTAGTATTGCTATTACGAAAATTGAACATATAATAATCTTGCATCTATTTCTAAGGCAACACATATTTGTCTAAAATCAGATTGTTTTAAGCGAAGTATACAGCAACAGCTCAAGAATTTAATTCAGAGTTTTCTCCAAATATGCTGTATACAAAGTTTTTCACAAAGTCTCTTTAAATTTAAATTTTTGTATAGACAACCTTAGCCCTGCTCTGTGTTCTTCTAAAATGTTAACTCTACTCTTCTACTGCAACCTTGGGCCTAGGTAAGTCTTCTAAAAACAAAAAATAAATATTTCATTTCAGTCTTTTAGCATTTTCCAAGCAGTTTTACTCTTTTGAATGTCTCTCAGTATCCTCAAGAAGTCTTAGTCAGACAGCTGTATCCAAATATTATTGAAGTGATGTCATGGAGGTTTAAGCATTTCTGTTTTCACATCACACTGTTCATCCATTGATAAATTCAGTGCTTTATCCATGTCCCTGTCCATTCAGGTGCAAAATACCTTTGACAAGGCACTCTTGCTCTTTTTGATCTTCTCAGTCTTTGTTGATCTCCCGCTGTATCCCTTTCACCACTTGACTCTGTCTCCTCAGGGATAGTCGGTGGTATTCGATCAACAGACACACTTGCTTTTAATCTTCTTTGATTACTGTTTCGTGGCCATTCAACTTTATGGGTGACTCTCCTTGTTTCAGCGCTTGTTCCTTCACCCACATCCTCTATACGTACTGATGCTGTCTCTGTAGTTGAGGTTTAGTCTCTTCGTCAGAGACCTCAATGCCACTTTGTGAAATGACAGACACTTGATTTGGTGCAACAATTTGCAGTTCTTCACCCCTTTCTTCTCCTTGCTGTCGTTATAATCACTGTGTCACTGCTCTTTGTTGAGGTTCAGCTTGTGACAGAGCAGTCACCAGTGCTCTACGTTCAGGCTCAAAGAGCACAATTTCTTCATAAGGATTTCTTACTCTTCTTGTGTGTTAAGCATGCGCCCAGGTCGGAACTCCGGCACACTTAACAGCAGTGTTCGTGACTAGGATCACCTGGAAGGGACCTTTCCATCTCTGTTCTAAACAAGTCTTCCAAACGTGCTTTTTGATAATGACCCAATCCCCTGGATTGAGGTCATGGCACTGTTCTCAATGTGAGTCTTGTGTAGCAGCTGTGAGCTGGTGAGAGACAGAACGTACCACATTAGCTAATCCCTTACAGTAATCGGGTAGCATATCATCTGTGATGCTTACAAGTGTATTTGCAGGTACAGCAGGCAATCTCAGTGCACGTCCCATTAGGATCTCATGAGGCGATAAACCAGTCTTCTCATCGGGGATGCTTCAAATACTCATCAGCACCAAAGGAATCAGGCCATTTCAGTTATGTTTAGACACAAATTTCTTACATTCTGATTGGAGTTCCAGAGGATGTCATGCAACCTGGCTGTGACCACAATTGCCCAAAATCGCAGACAACACCAAAGCCATACTGACTATCTGTATATATAGTTGTATATCAACAAAATGAGCAACCCTACTCACAAGGAACCAGGGCAATTAACATGTACTAAAGAGACAGTGGTACATGTGGACAACGTACAGGATACTTAATATTATCGATGCGCAATGGCTGTTACCATTGGTATAGTGATGCTGAAAAACAAGACCAATCACACAGAATGCAATATACAGAACAATAATATTTGTGCAAATAATATATTTGTATTACAATACCATAGAAAAAAGGGGCTCAGTGTCCCAAGTGAATATATGTTATAAATTGCTACTCTGGTGATATAGGTTATAAGTTTACTTGGGACAATGAGCACCTATTTTCTATGGTACCACAATACAAATATATGGTCCTGTATATTTCATTCTGTGTTATTGGTCTTCTTTTTCAGCATCACTATACCAATGGTGAACCGCTGTCTCTTAAGTACCTATCTGTAAATATATTCACTTTCAATTGGGCTCAATATGTGCCCAGTCTGTAACCGAGACCCCGAAACAGAGGAACATACATATTTTGTTCTTCTGCTTAGGGTATCGCTGCTCGCGCCGAAGGTGGATACGCCTGATGTGTCAGAACTTGGGGATCACTCGGTATTTAATTGCTCAGTGAATAGTTGCTCAGTGAATTTTAAAAACTGATACTTCTGGTCCAATTGATTTTTTGGTTAGCTGCTTCCTATTACATTTTTGGTTGAAATGAGCGAAGTTCCTGGCATAACTTCTTTCTAAACTGTGGTATCCTAAAAAGTAGGCTACCTTACCTAACTTTTAACTCTTTAGCCACATTTGTTGACAGTAGCCTGCTTCTAATCCACGTTATCGTGGTGTTAGTCTCTTTGAACCTGCAGGCCTCTTTAATGAATCCGTTTACATGGCTGCTGCAATCCTTTTTAAAGGTCCAAAAATTGTTTTTAACAATTGTTTTGCAAGCACCTATATCTATCAGTTTCTGCACTATGTGGTGCTATATTGTCCACCTTGTTTGAATTTTTGGATAATGTTGATCTTTTGTTATCTCTGCACTTTATGAATTTTGCACTTTATTTGGATTTGCCATGTAATATTTTTTATTAGTTGGTCAGATCGGTTTTTAAATTGTATGTGGATCATTCTGTATATAGTCAGTGGATGTAGTATTTAGCTATGTTTTATGCTACTTTGTGATTATTCGTTGCAAAGTCTTATTTCATGATTAATGTAATAAGTATTGGATTTTATGCCTGCATGATCTTATATTTATATTAATCAATTTTTTATATTTTATCTTGCTATTTCATTTGTATACTTTGGTGGTTATGGCAACCAAATAAAGTACTTTTTGATTTGATTTGAATTGGGCTGTCAACATACAAGCTCTTGTAAGGGCAATTAATTCTGTAACTTGTGGTGAAGTAATACCTTGTAGCCATGAAGCTTCCACAACGTCCTTAATTGTGCAGACAGCGTAAGCTGCTCGGGTTCATTCAGGGGTTCATCTTTAATGTCGGTTCTTGGCTTTGTTCATAAATCCGTGACATCTAGGCAATCATGTTCATCTTCATCATAAACAGAGTCAGTTATAGGCAATACATTTGATGGGTTCAAAATCTGGCAACGTTTCAGAATCACGTTGTCAGCAGCCAGGATCTGTTATTCGTACTTTGTAAGTCTATTGTGAGTCATGTATTGGGTTTTTGTTTGGGTCAACAAAATCTCCACAGAGTGTGGAACCATTACAGTTAAAGGATATCCTATCACTATGCTCTCATTCCTCTCGATACTAACACCGACTGCAGCGAATGCTTTAAGGCAGCCCAGCAGTCCTGTGGCTACAAGGTCATGGGTTGCTGAAGAGTAAGCAACAGGTTTTTTAGCTTCTCCCTGCATCAGAGAAAGCACTGAGAGAGCGTAGCCCTCCATCTGACTGCAGAATAAAGTAAACATCTTACTGTAATCAGGCATTTCTAGTGCCGGGGCACGACAGAGACTTTCTCTCAGGTCTAGGAAAGTTTTCAATCAATCGTTTTCCCAGGAAGCAGATCAGGCACATCTTTGTGTGTCAGCCTCAGTAAAGGCATTCTGCAGCACACATAGAAAAGGAATATGCCTCTCAGGATTGTTTTTGTGCAGGACAGTGCCGCTTTCTGCAAAAAGAAACAATCTTGCATGCAATGGAGGCTCCCTTGCACTGTGGTGCAAGGGTGCCTATGTTAGCGCTAGGCTGCCAAAAGGGTGACAGCGCAGGAGAAAAAGCAGGAATGCACTGTATCCTTAAATACTGCACATTTTTGCCTTTTCCCTGTCAAGCAGTGCAGTGTAGCAAGGTGACTTGCTGTGCTGCTTTGCATGACTAGTTTGTAAATAGGCCCCCTTGTGTCCCTTCTCAGCTAGGTGATTCAAGAGTGCATTCGTATCCTGCTTGCAGGCTTCTTGTGTCTCTGATGCCACAAGAAAATCGTCTATGTATTGCACATTTACTGATTTGTAGGGCATCTGTGATGACTCCAGATTCTTTTTCAAGATCTGGTTAAAGATGGAAGGTCTCTCTATTTACCCATGTGGGACTCGGCACCATGCCAAACTCTGCTAAGACACGAAGGAAAAAAGGTACTTACTATCCTCATGTAATGGCACTGAGAAGAATGCTTGACAGAGATCAATAACAGTATACCATTCTGCAGTGCATGGGATCTGGGAAAATATATTGGCTGATTCATGGGACAACATGGAACAATAATGCTATTCATTTTTCGGAGATCCAGCATAATCTGATATTTACCTTTGGGCTTCTGTAAACCCACGATCAGAGAGTTACATGGACTCCCAACCAACTCCCTCAAAATCCGTTTTGATCAGCATGTCTTCAATTACATGTGTTAGTCCTGCAACTGTCTCTGGTGTCAAATTGTATGGCGGTGTTCTTGGATACACTGAGTTTGGTTTGAGGGTGACTCAGATTGTTCTACACCTTTTATTAGTCCGATTTCTTTTCCTGTGAAGTCCCATTCTTCTGGGTTCACTGTTTCTTTCAAATCAGGATGTAACTCTTCAATTGTTCTTACTGGGAACAACCCTACAACTAAATCCTGTCAGGCCATTTTGAACTCGACATCCTCATCATGCGTCTGAAATTCAACATCAACCGGTGTGCAGAACATTGTGCAATTTAACTTGAACAACACATCTCTTCCTAGCAGGTTTACAGGACTAGAATCACAAATAACAAATTTTCCTCAAATGAACACATTTTTACAGGAACTTTCTCTGAAACTTGGTTTGTAATCTGTTTATTTGAAATTCCTACACCTTGGATATTTTTCCCCGAGAGGGGTAGGTCTGGCCACTTCCGTTGTTCTAACAGTGGATCTGGTAGCTCTGGTATCAATCAGATATGATGCAGGGTGGCTATTCACCTCACCTTTTATGTATGGCCCACTCTGGTCTACCTCCAAGACTGTGCCAAGCATGCAATCTTCCTCCCCCCTCAGGCACTGTCATTGGGAATTGTCAGAGCCAAAACCATCATTATCAAATACAGGAAACTGTTGAAATGTGTTCTGATTTTGGTTCTAGAAGGGTTTTAAGTGTGTCTTGGGCAATTGGTTCAGATTAAATTTAGGGTTTCCCATATTTTGTGAGACCATATGAGCTTGTGGAACTTGAAGCATTGGGACCTGTTTCTCTATTGGTACCTACATCTGCTGGACTGGCACATTTTGCATTTGATTTCCTCTCTGCATTTGTACATTCCCATTTACTCCATCAGCATCAAGCCTACATTCTCTGCTAATGCCCGATCTTAGAACTATAGTGACAAGGAGTCATTTTCTTCAAAATCGCAACATCCATACCAGAATTCGGATCAACTGGAACACCTCTACCTCTGTGAAACACAAAATCCTCCTTGAGTACTTTGAAGTCTTGCTTGTGCACCAACACCTTGCATACCACCTTGATTTCCAGCAAAAGGCTGGTTCTGAAACCCTCTCTGAGCAAACTTCGTCTGGGCCAACATAAATTTCTCCTTAAGCTTTTTCTGCTTCATTTCTTATTCATCACTACAATATTTTGCATTCCTCAGGATCTCATCAAGCGATTTTGTTTGCCAGCAAATCACACTCTGTTGCATATGTGCACTGATCTCTGGTTTTAACCCAATAACAAACTGAGATACAAAGAATCCCATATTACTGACATTGGGATATTCTCTCCCACTGAGTTGTTGAAACACCTAAAGCAGTCGCTCATAGTAATCATACACTGATTCTTTTGGCTCTTGTGAAGTTATTTTAATCTTCACCCAATCAAGAACTTTCGAAGGCACTTTGCCTTTCAGGAAAGTAATTACAGCTTCATACTTCTCCATAACTACAGGAGATGGTGCATTAGTGCATACTTTTCTTGTCAGCTCTTCACGTGGCCATTACACAACAACCTTACATTCAGTCCACAAATCATATGGCAATACAATGTCAAAGAACATATTCACATCAATCCACAACACTTTTGAAATCTTGACAAATCTCTCAACCCGTGTGTACCACTGCACAGGCTTGTCTCTCAATTTTGGAAATTTGTTTGTAAATGCTGCAAGATCAGCTCTGCTCCATGGTACATGGACATATA
The DNA here is from genome assembly GCA_963921515.1 of Calotriton arnoldi. Lineage (NCBI taxonomy): Eukaryota > Metazoa > Chordata > Amphibia > Caudata > Salamandridae > Calotriton > Calotriton arnoldi. Next base: position 58,751 of record CAWUFW010006683.1, on the reverse strand, counting down.
CTCCACCTGCTATCTCTCACAATGGGTAAGCAGAAGCTTCTTCAACATCTTGTGAACCTGTCAATAACGTTTGAATTTCCCCATTTACTCCTGCCTGTTTCTTTTTCTTTTCATGCTTCTTGGATCATTTAATTCCAAATCTCTCAAAATCACTCCATTTACAAATGCACTGTACCAATTCAGTTATGTGTAAACGCATTCCTGAAGAACGCATTATTTCAATTGCTTCATTATCTAATTGAACTCTTTAACTTCCCTATAAAGGAAAACCTTTTGAGAGGTCAACATAATACCCTTGGGCCAAATCAGTGAATGTATCATATGTAGTTGTTGCACGTCTTATAATTTCCTTACTTAGATATATCAATTCTTTCTCCTGATACTGATTTAAATGTTCAAGATCTAAACATCCCCTAATTATTTCTTCAAGTTCAACCTTTAATTTTGAAACATTTTTGATCTCTTCTTCTCAGGTTCTGGGGTAATTTGTTGTTTTGCACTTTCTGTCTTTTTAAATCCTGCTGCATCCTCAAACCGTGGTGGAAAGTTCCACCCTCAAACAAATTTGCTTCTCTCTGTATTATCTGTGTTGTTAACACAATCCTTCCCCCATCTCTCAATGACTGAATCATTTGTGGTGGTTTCCAAGCAACAATTTGTGAATTTTGGGATGTCTGGATAAATACTGATGCAATCAATCCTCCTGCAGCTCCTGGAGCTTCTCGAGTCGGGACGTTTATTAGGTCAGTCGCATGTGGGGCAGTTACAATCAGGGAAGTCACAAGTGACCTAGACACTGTCTGTACAATTGCAGTTTGTGGTAATTGTACTGAAACAGTCATAATTGAAGCAGTAACCCCAGGTGTATTAACTGTAGGTGCACGAACAACAGGTGGCAGGGCAATTTGAATTGCCTGAAAAGGTCTCTCAACCTGTATTATGCTTGCTTCAACAGGGGGCAGTAGCCACCGTAATACTTGCAGTTGCACTATTATTGGCACTAGTGGTGGGGGTCACATAAGGTGATGGACATGTGACTAACATTTCTTACAAAATATCGTCCCCTGAATCACTATCTGTCTCATCTTTCTTTTCATCCTTTCCTTTGTCTTTTTCCTGTGTTTTAGTCTTTTTCAATTTCTCAGGTGCCTCAGTGGTAATGGCTGTATGCAGTCTAGTTCCCTCGACTACAGTTTTCCTCCATCTCTGCTGTGCTTCATCCCATCGAGCATCTGCATAATTACGCATTGCTCTTTGAGTCTTACTCTGGTATTTTTCCCTTTCTCTATCTCGGCTATGACATGGCTATGTTGGTGAAACAGGCCTCAGTCTCTATTATACCGAGCATAGGTTTGCAGTAAAGTCACAGAAATCAACTGCCCCCCTGGTCAAACTCTATATAGAGGAGAATCATAAACATGAAGAAATCAAGTGGCTGATCATTGAAAAAGTGATTGCAAAAGAAGGTATGGACCAAGCTGAGATCAGAAACATGCGAGAAGTTCTGGGGATTTTCACATTAGAAACTCATATCCGAGGTCTGAATAGTGACATCCCTTGGGAGAATGCATTCGTTAAAATCAGTGATGGCACACTGGTGGTAAGATCTTGAAAGAGCAGGCTCTGGGCTATAAGAGAGTGTTTCAATCAGTAAGGGATCACACAGGGATTTACATCTCAGCCTTGCTCCATTCTAAGATGGACGCGAGAGAAATAGAGGTTATCTATGGTGCAGTCCATTACGGTCTTTTTGATATAGAGGAATCCTCTCATAATAATTCCCCCTTAGATTTCTGGTAGCCTTTATGGCATTGGTGCCTTAACATAGAGAAGACATGAGCTCTCTTGTTAGTTTGTCCGTGACATGTCAGTCGGGCTAACCTTTAGAATAATGATATTTGGGTCCATTCTAAGATGGCTGCCATTGGAAGTAGCCTGGGGACATGAGGTGTGCACTGGTGACACACCCACTTCCAGGGATTTAAGCCATGAGGACTGATGGTGTCCATCATGATGGCATATACTCTGGCCAGATTCTGAAATGACAGCGGTGCTGCTACCCAGAGAGAAGGTCGGTAAGTCTTCTTAGTGCTTGCCATTCTTTTCTCCTGATACTAGTCCTATTGATTCATCCTTTTAACTGTTATGCTAGTGAGCGGGACGACATAGTTGCCACCCACTGTCCTAAGCTTAGCACGGAGGGCATATTTTTCAAATAGCGGTGCTGGTTAGTTTTTAAGGATAGTTACGGCTCACTGGTCGCTATCTTTACAATTTGCAGCAGTCACGTTAGGGAGTGTGAGAACCTAGTTGCACTCCTACTGCCTTTAATTATTGCGCTGCTGGCACCGGTCACTATCCTTGCAAATTACATCAGTCACACTAGGGAGCGGGAAGACCCAGTTGCACTACAACTGCTTTAAACAGTTGCGCTGCGGGCACATTCTTCAAGTACTAAGGCTGCCCTATTCTGCATACAGTAACAATCTAGAGCTGAGATAAAACATGGAGTATCAGCAGGGGCCAAATATTTATTTTCCTGAGACTATTAAAATGGGGTACATAATGAAAACAAAAATGACGTAAGGCAGATGGCTATGGGAGGGGCTAGTATCTTACATTTTCCATGTTCCATTTTTTCCCAGCAATGTGAGTGAGTGCAGACTGTACTTCTGTGTACTGCCTGGAGGCTGTTGCCTCCCAAATAAAGAAACCCTGAAACGTAGTCTCATCTGCACTTGGATAATTCCACAGGTAGAGTGTTACTTCTTCCAAAACACTGTCCTGACCAATTGAGGATAATACGGACTTTTCTCATTAGTCTGGTATATTATTTTGCACCTAGAACCTTTGCTGGTCCCCATCCTCTGCCCCGCTTGAGGGATTTGTCTGAATTTTGTATTGACTATACTGGGAGTTACATATTGCACTTTTTATGGTAGGCAAGTAAGTAACTGATATGAGTGGAGTAATAATGCGAAAAGGTTTATTAGTCACTAGAAAGGATGAATGCACCAGCGGTGTCTACCATTGGCTTTTTGGGATATATGGCGGATTCTTCAATTTTTTTCACTGGTGTTGAAAGTTCACGATCGGGTGAAGGAATGATGGTAGGTGGCGGCTTCTCAGCTCATGATATAGTTGTTGGTAAATGTGAATATAATGGACATAGGTCATGTTGCGCACACCTAAATTTAACTAAGATGAAAACATTACTGGCCCTTTTTTATCTGGTATGCGTGCAGATCAGGAAGAGGTTGCCTGCCTCTACTATAACTGAAACCTGAACAAGTGACACTTCACTTGATGCCTGGCCGCACAGCTGTAAGTGAAATTCAACTCCTGATCATAAATTATGTTACATTACACAATTGTAGAATTCATAAATGTCTTTTTTGGTTTATTCAATTGAAAATTAAACTTTGTAGTTTATATCAATTTAAGCAATCAAAAAGCGAAAATATATGAATACATAAACATCCAATTTGTCTCAAAGGATGGTAAACAAAGTTTCTTATAGTATTCTTAAAAACACCAGTCTCATAAACATTCTGATGATGAAGATGTCCAATGCATTTCGGGATAATGGTTCCCATCTTCAGGGGCCTCTGTTAATACAAAAAAACGAACCTAGGTATAAACATATGGGGGCTTGCGCCACTTTTGCGTCATTTTTAACATGGGAAAAGTGACGCAAAAGTGGCGCAAGGGGCTTGTAAATCTGCCCCATGGTTTATAATATACAAGGAGGAACACTCCAGCCCTGTGATATAAGTCCAAGAGAAAAATGACACGAGATGAGATACAAGTTCACCGATGGAAAATCATGATAATAGAACCATAGATAAACCCAAGCTAGTGGTGCTGAAACAATATAAAGCAAGGTTCCCTAGAAGTCCCAAGAGAAACATACAGACTATGACTCTGTGCACCTGAACATGTAAGTCCCGACCACCGAATCACCATTGTGATGTACGCAATACAAGTGTGTGTGAACACTCACTTAATTTCATGAAATAAATCGCTGCTCACGATCAAAAAAGAATATTCACGTAAATCAATGCACGCGAAAGTAATCTAGAAACCAGTGACCAGTTCAATGAAGTGCCCTGAATGTATCACAACGTGCTATTAAACAAAGTTACTGTAGCTCAAGGTGGTCAGTATACAAGCACAACGAACTGTAAGGCTACTCAATAAATCTGGGTCCAGAATAGAAACTGGCACCACTGCTGTCATCAACCAGGATGTTCACGTAAGTGAATACACGCAGATGTAATCTAGGAGGAACCACAAGCAAATGATATATAAATCACCAGTCCGATGACATACCCTGAATGTGCCTAATCCGAAATGAAAACTGGCAACACTGTGAGACTATGAAAATGAAACCATATCAGTATACCGAAACAACATCAAACTCCAAGGGGCATATTTACGTTTCCTGGCGCATCCCTGCAAATCAGCAGGGATGCGCCAGGAAACGTGCAACACGCATCTCAAACCTTGCGCCACCACGGATGCGCCGCATTTACAATGCGGCGCATCATGGCGCAAGGAAATGCAGATGCGTGTCGCATCTGCTGCCGTAACGTTAGCGCAGTGCTGGAGTTGTGTCGCGGGCGTGACGCAACTCCAGCACTGTGCCAACCATGCCCATGTCTAACATGGTGCGTCAAGCCTTACGCCTGCTTCAAGCAGGCGCAAGGTTTTGACGCAGCGGGGTAGGAAAAGTGACTGAGTGAAACTTGTAGATTTTACTCAGCCACTTTTCCGAGGCGTTCCTGCGCCGGAACGCCCCCCCCTGCGCCAGAACGCCCACATGAAACCTGACGCAGGGCTTTACAATGTGACGCATCTCCCTAGATGCGTCACGTTGTAAATACCCCGCAGCATGGCGCTGGCTTTACGCCGCCGCTGCGTCACAGAAGTGACGCAACGGCGGCGCAAAAGTGGCGCAAGGGGCTTGTAAATATGCCCCCGAAAATCTAACCTGAGTTATATCTGCGCTATTTACCTGCCAGTATGGCCGAGTGCTCCAAGACCGAAGAACAACGGCAAACGCTGCAGAATCCATGAAGAAAACGCACCAGTTATTGGTAAATCAAAGCAAATTATGGGACATAATGGAACACATGGGGGTAGAAAAAGAATTATTATTTATGTTAAAACGTTTCCATCTGAAACTTCTGTCTTGATTCGATATGCTATGACAGGAGAATTAACTTCTTCCAATTAGAACGCACAGAGGCGTACGACAAGGTTGTATCCTGGCTCCTTCTATTTTTCTGGTATATTAAATAATGTTAAGAGATTTCTGATCTTGAAGGGTAAAGATGTGCCTAGGAGGGGAAATCGTTCAATCCTCGTCCTACTGTATGCCGATGATGAGGTTCTCATCTCTAGAACAGCAAATGGTCTAAAACTGTTATTGGACTCATTTTTATCTTTTATGGAGGACCTGGACTTAAAGTCAATTTTACTAAACCATTTGTTATGACCTGCAGCCCTCCAAAGACAATAATTAAGCTGGGGGGGCATTAAGTTAGGTAGAAGTAGGACTTTTAATTACCTGGGAATTTTATTTAATACAACACTTACATGGAACCCTTTGCTAACCTTGAGAAACCAACTACTTAATAAAACTAACAAGGCAGTGTTTGATTTTGCACATAAACTATGTCAGAAGCCAGTTAAAGAGCAAGTGCATCTCAGTAGGATCATATGGAGCAGGCATCTGGGGCTATAGTAACATGGGTACCTTACAACGTACCAAAAATCGGTCTTATCTGCAGATTACTATGTGCCCCTAGAAGTACTGCATCTATTATCTGTCACAAGGAAGTAGGCTTATTCTACTTTGAAGACATGATAGGCCTTGCCCTCTGATTCTATGGGTTAACTGTTGGGCCAAACAGGAAACAGGACATGTGAGGGGATTGTCTGTCACTTGATAATTTACATTGCACACCTTGGCTCACATATGTTAAGAAAATGTTTTTCAACTGGGAGCCCCAGAACTGTTTATTAATCCGAAGGAAATAAATTTCATGTGTTAAGCAAAAATGAAGAAGTCTTTTCAGGAATATCTTATGGAGCAAAGGAAGGTCTGTGCTGCCACTATGTCTGGTACTATCATGTATTCTGCTATCTGTACATCCCCAAGGATGGAACCTTATCTGTTGCTTATAATGAATTCCATGGATCGTTTTTATTTAGCTTGTTTAAGATTGAGCACAGTGCACTTTATTGTTGCTTTTCCTCTGAAAGGCACTACCGTGTTGTCCCTTGGATAATATTTCCAGTCAAAGCTCATGTCACTTTAAGCTTTTTTGGACATTATATTCAGCCCCACGTCGCGTATATCTGAGACCTATTCTTAGGCCAGGCGAAATTTAGAAATCATAAGTTAGCAAAGTCTTTTCTGCAGAGATTAGAAACGTCTGATGTTTGTTATGCAGTTTTAAATTTCATAGAAGTGCAATTATATTAAGAAAGAAAACTGAATCGGGTTCATTGTTACTATAATGAGTAGCTTACCAGAATTTATTGCAGCTAACATTGAGGTCCATTATCAATAATGAATGTTGTCCTTGTATTTTAGCCTGATTAAGATAAACTGTACTGTTGAATCTGTATTGTTTTAACATACATTTATTTATTGATTTGATGATACATATAGTTGAGTTAATTTAATGTATCTGTGCAATTGTTAAACTTTGTTCTTTTATGGCTATTTATAGCCGAATGAAGATTTATCGACTGACTAACTGAAGTGTGGGATTTGTCTCTCTCCTTTGGGATACCATGGTAAAGTATGAATGTTGTCCCATGATTTCCTGGATGACAAAGTCTTGGGCGATCCACAGAGACCCTTTTAAATGGGGTGTCTGTTGATTTTGTGTGCCCTGTCTAATTTCCTGTGTCTGTGTGTGGTGTGGTGCCTGCTGATTTTTTTAGGTTGCTCCTCTACAACTCCTGTGTGGACCCCCTGAGAGGATACTCTATGCCTGGCTGTGTAATGACCATTGCTATCAGTTGCTCTCTGCCTCTCCTGGGGTGACTTCAGCGCATATAGGGGCTTATTTACAAGCCCCATGCACCGCCCGTACGTCACTTTTCCCATATTAAAAGTGATGCACCTGCGGCACAAGGGGCTTGTAAATAAGCCCCATAGTGTGGCTGGTTTTTATATTGATACTTTCCATGAGTTGTTTTGATGCCTCTCTTGGGTGGACTTCGTGGATAATATACCAAGGGTGGTTGAGGGCTAGCGATTTCCAAGTGTTTCTACTCTGCCAGTCCTAGTTAGACTCCTGATACCATATAGCATGTCTGTATGACTCATATTTCTATGGGTTGATCCTGTCTGCTCTTGGGTGGGCTCATATCATGGAAGGTTGTATCATTTATCATTTCCCTCTAACTTCTGGATGGACCCTAGTTGGCTGTATAATGTCCATTCCAAAAGGTAGCTCCCTGCCACACCTCGGTGGACTCCTCAGGCATATACTATCGCTGGTCAAATAATGGCTGCTCCTTTGTCACTACACGGTGGGAATAGTTGACCCACCAGAGCATATTCCATGGCCAGCTGTATAATGTCCATTTCTATGGGTTGCTCCCTGTCAATTCTGAGTCTATTCATCAAATATATACTGTGGCGGATAATATAATTATTGCTTATTCGTCTTTGCACCCATGGCTGCTTTTATAATGTCCATTCCTATTTGTTGCTCTCTGTTGCTTCATGTTGGTTCCTTGGAGCAAGTACGAAGACTGGTTGTATAATTTCCCATTCCTGTTGTCAGGACTGTTTTCATGGTACTTGCTCTGAAGTTGTATATTTATCATTATAATCAATTGCTCCTCAGGTTCATATTATGGCTGGCCATATAATATCCATTTCTATGGATCTATTCAGCAGCCATATGCTGCAGCTGATCATGTAATGGTTACCCATCCATCATTGGACCCATCATAGCATATACAATTGCAGGATGTATAATGCCCATTTCAATGGTCTGTTCCCAGTTGTTCCTGGGTGGACGACTCCTTGGGCATGAGGTATATTATGGCTGGTCCAATAATATTTGATTCTCACTCTTTCCACAATTAACCATCAGTGCATATACTTTGGTTGACTACATAATGTCCATGTGAATGGATTGCTCCCTGTCGCTCTTGGGTGGAATTCCTACAGCATATACAATGGGTAGTTGTAAAGTTTCCCATTCCTATGTTTTGCTGCCTGCTGATTCTGGGTACATAACTCAGAGCAGGTAGCAAGTCTGGCTATGTAATTTCTGATTCCTAGAGATTACTCTTCGCGGCACCTGGGCACTCGGTGCATATAGCATAGCTAGCAGTGTAAGACATATTGCTACAGGTTGCTTCCTGCTGAACTCAGAGGGAGTACTCAGATCATATACCATATCTAGTTACATAAAGCTTAATGCTATGGGTTGGCTCTTTGCTGAACCTGTGTGGACTCCATATAATATGCTATGGTAGATCCAAGATTGCAAAAGGTTATTACCATTCACCTCAGGGCACTGACCTAGGCCCATAGTCAGTGGATTTAAATTGTATGAAACAGACAAGGGTTCGTCAACCATTTCTGTAACAAGAGCTACTTAAGTTCAATGAAAATCATCCTGAACTAATATTATTAGTGTTGGAATAGAGACCACATCAGGCAATATTGCCTTAGCGACTACCCTATGCAAGATTACCAGCAGTGATCACCTCAGTGCATCACGGAGGGTTGAGAGCAGTAATGTGAAAAAGGTTTTCTCATTTTGGAATGCCTGTACAAGTGTAATACATAACAGCCATAGCTGCAATGGTATTCGCACCAAGGCAATAATATTAGTAATGAGTGTTCCCAATGACACATGATTTATCACTCAAATATCAGTTTTAAATATATTTTTGGAAATTGACCCACTTTTTCCAAAACATAAGCATTTCTACCTGGAAAACATACTTTTCAATTTTTGGTATACATTTATATTAATTTACCCAAGCCAAAGCTTCTAAAATAGAAGGCCACAAGGCTTCCAGTTTGTGAGGCAGACACGAGAGCTACTTACAGCTAGACGGAGAGCTACCAGTAGCTCACAAGCTACTCATTGAAGAAGCCGGATATTGACCATTCCAAAGATGGTAAGGACCCACAATCTTCCCCTTCCTTCTAAGGCATGAGAATGTCCAGCTTGTAGAGGGATGGTTTTGGGCAGTCTTTGTCATACATGCATGAAACAAAAACACTTTATAAATAGGCCATGCCACACTGAAATATTTCTAGCCATCCACACACGCATCTAATGCATAAGCCTCCTGTCTCTCATACCCTTTGCTTCAATTCATAACAAGTTGCAGTGACCAAAAACACAACAAAAGCAAACCTCAAGTCCTCATCCACAACACATCAAGACACTACTCCTTGAGCCCACATAAGAGACGCACACTCTTCTATGCACAGCGCTTCCGCAGAGTAACTTGCTTCGAATCCATAAATGAGATCAAAAACTACTCAGGGTTAAGAAGTGTTAATTAAATGTAGCTACAAGATAGTACAATACAACCTGCACAATACATTACACAGTCACTTTTGTACTGTATAAAATAAGTCCACGAATATATGCTCAAGATATAAAGCAGGTTTTGATATTTTTTTAAATGAGATCAAAAACTACTCAGGGTTAAGAAGTGTTAATTAAATGTAGCTACAAGATAGTACAATACAACCTGCACAATACACTACACAGTCACTTTTGTACTGTATAAAATAAGTCCACGAATATATGCTCAAGATATAAAGCAGGTTTTGATATTTAAGTAGTATGATATATGCAAATGATTGAGCCATCAGGTTATATCTGCATATTGGGCAACTAGCAGGCAAGATGGGTCAGTGTTTTAAAGATTTGAGGCATATATGGGAGGGCAGCACAGAGGGCATATATATCGAAGGCTTCTATGCCCTGTTCATATCTGATGCCTACACATATAAACATTATGCATACTGTGCGTAATATTTTTTCACTGTGCTTATATCTGAGACTTTCATTTAGCCCAGATGTCAAAGACTGCTGTAAGGATCATGTCTTCCAGCGCAGAGACCCCTTTTTCATTTAAGTTTGAAGACGTGTTATTGAATATGTAACAAATGATGAATTGCTATCTCTTCAAAGGCACGTTTCTGGCATGTGAATGTATTCTGTAAATGTATAATGAATTTGTCTATTAAGCAAGATCAATCAAAAACACATTCAGTGATTATTTAGCTTAAAAGTTATTTTTAGGAATGTCATAAATCTTATGACTGTTTCCCTCCATAATTCAATTAATCTAATCACTTGCTTTTAGGCTTCTTTCTTTTAGTTTTAGGTTCTGAAACATACAGGGCGACATGCAACCCGGAGGTTACCTCAGAGCGATCTATCGTAGGAAAAGGACAGGCTCATCCCGTGAGCCGACCTGGAGCACGCTACAGGTCTTGCAAGAAACGACAAGAGCGTTGGGCTGCCAAGATAGAATTACACAAATTACCCCATTGAGGGACTCCGCGAAGTTGGGTTTATTGGCACAGAAGAGGGGGTTTGACAAGTGGGATTTGATTGGAATTTTGAGGGCCGGTGATCTGTGGGAGAGGGGAGACATACGAACCTTTACAATTCTGCAAACAGAATATCAGCTGGCGCAGTCGGAGACCTTTCGTTGCCTCCAGATCAGCCACACACTGAGGGCAGTGCTACCGAAAGGAACGGAAATACCTGAGTCCTCCCCGTTGGAAGACAGTTTGCTAGACGATTACTCAGACAAGAAAGCTATCTCCCTAGTGTATCATAAAATTAGGAACAATTCCCTGGAACTCTTATCAGTCCTTTGAGCCTGCTGGGAGGGGGATATAGAGAGTCTTGAGGATGAGGAATGGATAGAGGCAATGGCCTCCCCTAAAGAGGTGGCCATACGCTCGCGTTTTCGGCTGGTGCAATTAAAGATTCTACACAGAGCCTATTTTGTGTGCACTACCCTGGTGAAAATGGGGAGAGCAGTTTCACCTCTATGCCCCAGGGGGTGCGGACAAGAGGGCACCTTCTTCCACATGATTTGGGGGTGACCATTGCTCCAAGAATACTGGGAGGGCATACTGACAAGTATGAGAGAGGTGTATAATGTAGTGGCAACTAAATTGCCACGGTGGTGTCTGCTGAATATATGGGGGGATTTGGATCTAACCAACAAGGAACGCCTTTGGGTGACACTAGGATTCATGGTCGCTAAGCGCAATATTGCCCAGAAGTGGAGGGCGATGTCGACCCCGACATTGAATGAATGGAGGGCAGATATGGACTGGTGTATGCTTGCAGAGAGAGCAGTATACGAGAAGTAGAGGTTGCCCACATAAATGGACAAAAATCTGTGGGAAATGGAATGAATACCCGGGGATGATATGCAGACCAATTGAATGACAGAGACAGGAGTGAGAGCCAATGAAGTACTGATGAATGAGACGCGTGGGTAGGGATGGGGTGTCACCGCAAGATCGTCAGTGGACCGGCATGCGTTTGGGTAGGTCCACTGACGAGCCCCTCATAGGGTGCCCGTCAGGTATTGCAGCGCCTACCTGACGAGGAGCATTCCCTATGATGAAGCATGACACCCAGCTGGCTGAGTGTGTGAGGGCCTAAATTCCGAAAGGAGGAATCCCCTTTTCCTCCGGCCATTAAGTGAGGACTTTTTGCACACTTAGCCAACCACATTTCCTTGCCTTTCAGGAACTGCATACCCATTCTGTTTGACTTCATTTGGGCATGTATGCTGGATCTCTAAAAAGCCCCGAGTCCCCCTTTCTTGTTGTAGGTCTGGGGAGGATGACAGGGATGGGGACACTGGTGGGGACAGGGAGGGTGAAAGAGACTAGGACAGTCTGAGGATATGAAGGATTTCAGGGTCTGTGAGGGTGACAGTAGGTAAAAAAGTGTCGGCAATTGTGAGGGTGACATGGACGAGGAGGGTCTTCGGTGTGCGAGTGTCATAGAGTTTGGTAGTGAGATAGGGATTAGGACTGTGACAGTGACTGGTAAAATGACGTGCACTCCATTGTGACGGGGACTGGGAGGGCAACAGGGTTGGGGAGGGTGGCAGGAGTTGAAAAAGTGGCAGGGCCTTGAAGTGTTCCATGGGCTGAGCGGGGGACAGGGACAAGGATGGCAGCGGGTTGGGAGCATGAAAGGGATAAGGATGGTGAAAGATACATTAAGCGTGACAGTGATCAGGAGGGAGGGGGACTACGGGTGAAGGGGTGTAGAGCACCGCTGGGATGGGGGCTCCGGGTGAAGGGATGTAGAGCACCGCTGGGATGGGGGTTCTGGGTGAAGGGATGTAGAGTACCTCTGGGATTGGGGCTCCGGGTGAAGGGGTGTAGAGCACCTCTGGGATGGGGGCTCTGGGTGAAGGGGTGTAGAGCACCTCTGGGATGGGAGCTCCGGGTGAAGGGGTTTAGAGCACCTCTGGGATGGGGGCTCCGGAGGAAGGGATGTAGAGCACCTCTGGGATGGGGGCTCCGGGTGAAGGGATGCAGAGCACCTCTGGGATGGGGGCTCCGGGAGAAGGGGTGTAGAGAACCTCTGGTATGGGGGCTCCGGGTGAAGTGGTGTAGAGCACCTCTGGTATGGGGGCTCCGGGTGAAGCGGTGTAGAGCACCTCTGGGATGGGGGCTGCGGGTGAAGGGTGTAGAGCACCTCTGGGATGGGGGCTCTGGGTGAAGGGGTGTTGAGCACCTCTGGGATGGGGGCTCTGGGTGAAGGGGTGTTGAGCACCTCTGGGATGGGAGCTCCGGAGGAAGGGATGTAGAGCACCTCTGGGATGGGGGCTCCGGGTGAAGGGATGCAGAGCACCTCTGGGATGGGGGCTCCGGGTGAAGGGGTGTAGAGAACCTCTGGTATGGGGGCTCCGGGTGAAGTGGTGTAGAGCACCTCTGAGATGGGGGTTCCGGGTAATGGGTCGTAGAGAACCTCAGGGATGGGGCCATGGGTGAAGGGGCGTAGAGCACCTCTGGAATGGGGCGGGCTCCGGGTGAAGGGGTGTAGAGCACTTCTGGGATGGGGGCTCCAGGTGAAGGGATGTAGAGAACCTCAAGGATGGGGGCTCCGGGTGAAGGGATGTAGAGCACCTCTGGGATGGGGGCTCCGGGTGAAGGGATGTACAGCACCTCTGGGATGGGGGTTGCAGGTGAAGGGTTGTAGAGATCCTCAAGGATGGGGGCTCCAGGTGAAGGGATGTAGAGCACCTCTGGGATGAGGGTTCCGGGTGAAGGGGTGTAGAGCACCTCTAGGATGGGGCTGCGGGTGAGGGGATGTAGAGCACCTCTGGGATGGGGGCTACAGGCGAAGGGATGTAGAGCACCTCTGGGATGGGGGCTCCAGATGAAGGGATGTAGAGCACCTCTGGGATGAGGGCTCCGGGTGAAGAGGTGTAGAGCACCTCTGGGATGGGGGCTCCGGGTGAAGGGATGTGGACCACCTCTGGGATGGAGGCTCTGGGTGAAGGGATGTAGAGCACCTGTTGGATGGGGTCTCCAAGTAAAGGGGTGTAGAGCACCTCTGGGATGGGGGCTCTGAGTGAAGGGGTGTACAGCACATCTGGGATGGGGCTGCGGGTGAAGGGGTGTAGAGCCACTCTGGGATGGGGGCTCCGGGTGAAGGGGTGTAGAGCACCTCTGGAATGGGGGTTCCGGGTGAAGGGGTGTAGAGCACCTCTGGGATGGGGGCTCCGGGTGAAGGGATGTAGACCACCTCTGGGATGGAGTCTACGGGTGAAGGGGTGTAGAGCACCTCTGGGATGGAGTCTACGGGTGAAGGGGTGTAGAGCACCTCTGGGATGGGGGCTCCGGGTGAAGCGGTGTAGAGCACCTCTGGGGTGGGGGCTCCGGGTGAAGGGGTGTAGAGCACCTCTGGGATGGGGGCTCCGGGTGAAGGGATGTACAGCACCTCTGGGATGGGGGCTCTGAGTGAAGGGGTGTACAGCACCTCTGGGATGGGGCTGCGGGTGAGGGGATGTAGGGCACCTCTGGGATGGGGGCTATGGGTGAAGGGGTGTAGAGCATCTCTGGAATGGGGGCTCCAGGTGAAGGGATGTAGAGCACCTCTGGGATGAGGGTTCCGGGTGGAGGGGTGTAGAGCACCTGTTGGATGGGGGCTCTGAGTGAAGGGGTGTACAGCACCTCTGGGAGGGGGCTCTGAGTGAAGGGGTGTGCAGCACCTATGGGATGGGGCTGCGGGTGAGGGGATGTAGGTCACCTCTGGGATGGGGGCTACGGGTGAAGGGGTGTAGAGCACCTCTGGGATGGGGGCTCCGGGTGAAGGGATGTAGGGCACCTCTGGGATGGGGGCTATGGGTGAAGGGGTGTAGAGGACCTCTGGGATGGGGGCTCCGGGTGTAGGGATGTAGAGCACCTCTAGGACGGGGGCTACGGGTGAAGGGGTGTAGAGCATCTCTGGAATGGGGGCTCCAGGTGAAGGGGTGTAGAGCACCTCTGGGATGGGGGCTCCGGGCCAAGGGATGTAGAGCACCTCTGGGATGGGGGCTCCGGGTTAAGGGGTGTAGAGCACCTCTGGGATGGGGGCTCCGGGTTAAGGGATGTAGAGCACCTCTGGGATGGGGCTGCTGGTGAGGGAATGTAGAGCACCTCTGGGATGGGGGCTCCGGGTGAAGGGGTGTAGAGCATCTCTGGGATGGGGGCTCTGAGTGAAGGGGTGAGCAGCACCTCTGGGATGGGGGCTCCTGGTGAAGGGGTGTAGAGCACCTCTGGGATGGGGGCTCCAGGTGAAGGGGTGTAGAACACCTCTGGGATGGGGGCTCCAGGTGAAGGTGTAGAGCACCTCTGTGATGGGGCTGCGGGTGAAGGGGTGTAGAGCACCTCTGGGATGGGGGCTCTGGGTGAAGGGGTGTTGAGCACCTCTGGGATGGGAGCTCTGGGTGAAGGGGTTTAGAGCACCTCTGGGATGGGGGCTCCGGAGGAAGGGATGTAGAGCACCTCTGGTATGGGGGCTCCGGGTGAAGTGGTGTAGAGCACCTCTGGGATGGGGGCTCCGAGTGAATGGGCGTAGAGCACCTCTGAGATGGGGGTTCCGGGTAAGGGGTCGTAGAAAACCTCAGGGATGGGGCCACGGGTGAAGGGGCGTAGAGCACCTCTGGAATGGGGCGGGCTCCGGGTGAAGGGGTGTAGAGCACCTCTGGGATGGGGGCTCCAGGTGAAGGGATGTAGAGAACCTCAAGGATGGGGGCTCCGGGTGAAGGGATGTAGAGCACCTCTGGGATGGGGGCTCCGGGTGAAGGGATGTACAGCACCTCTGGGATGGGGGTTGCAGGTGAAGGGATGTACAGATCCTCAAGGATGGGGGCTCCGGGTGAAGGGATGTAGAGCACCTCTGGGATGAGGGTTCCGGGTGAAGGGGTGTAGAGCACCTCTAGGATGTGGCTGCGGGTGAGGGGATGTAGAGCACCTCTGGGATGGGGGCTACAGGTGAAGGGATGTAGAGCACCTCTGGGATGGGGGCTCCAGGTGAAGGGATGTAGAGCACCTCTGGGATGAGGGCTCCGGGTGAAGAGGTGTAGAGCACCTCTGGGATGGGGGCTCCGGGTGAAGGGATGTGGACCACCTCTGGGATGGAGGCTCTGGGTGAAGGGATGTGGAGCACCTGTTGGATGGGGTCTCCAAGTAAAGGGGTGTAGAGCACCTCTGGGATGGGGGCTCTGAGTGAAGGGGTGTACAGCACATCTGGGATGGGGCTGCGGGTGAAGGGGTGTAGAGCCACTCTGGGATGGGGGCTCCGGGTGAAGGGGTGTAGAGCACCTCTGGAATGGGGGTTCCGGGTGAAGGGGTGTAGAGCACCTCTGGGATGGGGGCTCCAGGTGAAGGGATGTAGACCACCTCTGGGATGGAGTCTACGGGTGAAGGGGTGTAGAGCACCTCTGGGATGGGGGCTCTGGGTGAAGCGGTGTAGAGCACCTCTGGGATGGGGGCTCCGGGTGAAGGGGTGTAGAGCACCTCTGGGATGGGGGCTCCGGGTGAAGGGATGTACAGCACCTCTGGGATGGGGGCTCTGAGTGAAGGGGTGTACAGCACCTCTGGGATGGGGCTGCGGGTGAGGGGATGTAGGGCACCTCTGGGATGGGGGCTATGGGTGAAGGGGTGTAGAGCATCTCTGGAATGGGGGCTCCAGGTGAAGGGATGTAGAGCACCTCTGGGATGAGGGTTCCGGGTGGAGGGGTGTAGAGCACCTGTTGGATGGGGGCTCTGAGTGAAGGGGTGTACAGCACCTCTGGGAGGGGGCTCTGAGTGAAGGGGTGTGCAGCACCTATGGGATGGGGCTGCGGGTGAGGGGATGTAGGTCACCTCTGGGATGGGGGCTACGGGTGAAGGGGTGTAGAGCATCTCTGGAATGGGGGCTCCAGGTGAAGGGATGTAGAGCACCTCTGGGATGAGGGTTCCGGGTGGAGGGATGTAGAGCACCTGTTGGATGGGGGCTCTGAGTGAAGGGGTGTACAGCACCTCTGGGATGGGGGCTCTGAGTGAAGGGGTGTGCAGCACCTATGGGATGGGCCTGCGGGTGAGGGGATGTAGAGCACCTCTGGGATGGGGGCTCCGGGTGAAGGGGTGTAGAGCACCTCTGGGATGGGGGCTCCAGGTGAAGGGGTGTAGAGGACCTCTGGGATGGGGGCTCCTGGTGTAGGGATGTAGAGCACCTCTAGGACGGGGGCTACGGGTGAAGGGGTGTAGAGCATCTCTGGAATGGGGGCTCCAGGTGAAGGGATGTAGAGCACCTCTGGGATGGGGGCTCCTGGTGAAGGGATGTAGAGCACCTCTGGGATGGGGCTCCTGGTGAAGGGATGTAGAGCACCTCTGGGATGGGGCTGCTGGTGAGGGAATGTAGAGCACCTCTGGGATGGGGGCTCCGGGTGAAGGGGTGTAGAGCATCTCTGGGATGGGGGCTCTGAGTGAAGGGGTGTGCAGCACCTCTGGGATGGGGGCTCCTGGTGAAGGGGTGTAGAGCACCTCTGGGATGGGGGCTCCAGGTGAAGGGGTGTAGAGCACCTCTGGGATGGGGGCTCCTGGTGAAGGGATGTAGAGCACCTCTGTGATGGGGCTGCGGGTGAAGGGGTGTAGAGCACCTCTGGGATGGGGCTGCATGTGAAGGGGTGTAGAGCACCTCTGGGATGGGGCTGCATGTGAAGGGGTGTAGAGCACCTCTGGGATGGGGGCTCCGGGTTAAGGGATGTGGATCACCCCTTGGATGGGGACAGAGCTGTGACCTAGCATGCTGATAGGCAACAGTGAAGTGACAGAGCTGGGAAGGGGTACATTTCTGTCACTCTGTGCCTTCTGTTCAATATAGAACCACCAATTAACTATGCAAATGTTTATAAAACAGTGCTACCAATTATGCAGGAATGTTAACTGTAGGAAGGGATTCATTTATGAGCAATCAGTAACCAGAGCGTGTAAGGACAATATTATATTGTCAAAGTCATATTCTGCTAATAGGATCCACACTAAACATTCTGTAGGCCCTGAGATCACATCACTGGTGAAAATGTAATGCATTAAAAGGTTGGAAATCACATTAAAGTGTGATTCAGATTTGCCCAGGAAAGTGTTATGCGTTATCAGTCAAATGTTTTTCACTTTCCCCTTTGACATTTTTACATTTACTTTTTAAATCAATTTTTATCCGGATTACAATTTTCATCCAATGTTCATCCATTTTCTTGTTTCTAAGAGGTCTTGGTGAGGAATAGCGATGAAAAGAACAAAATACTAAGGCGTTTTTTGAGGTGTTTCAATAATAGTGAAGGGTGCCAATGTTCACGTTGTTCACCTTTTAGATTATACTTTTTCTGATTTTTCTTTTGTTTTTTTGCGAAGTATTGACAAACTTTTTAATCTGAGGCTGATGCAATGTATGCACTGCCAAATACACATTTTTATTTTCTTAGTGAGACTAGTTTGCAGGGAGATCATTATTACCTTATCCCTCACGTTAATGTAAATGAAAAATTAAGTATGAAAAAAACAGATGTTAGCTATCAAACTCGTGAAATCTCTACATAGAGGCATAAATAGAAAAAAGATCCATATTTTGACTCCTGCAAATGATCTCCTC
This sequence comes from Calotriton arnoldi, assembly GCA_963921515.1. NCBI lineage: Eukaryota > Metazoa > Chordata > Amphibia > Caudata > Salamandridae > Calotriton > Calotriton arnoldi. The sequence continues at coordinate 40,575 of CAWUFW010006683.1, read as the reverse complement.
ATCTTTTTGTGCCTCTAAGTTCACTTTTCAAATCCTCACATTTCCACAACTGATTTACAGTTCGTGGTTCTTCCATTTGCCCCATCTTGCCTCTCAACTTCATTGTAACTTCTGCTGTACTCAGTCATTTAAGTCTCCTATACATAGCCCAGGCTCCAACTTTACTGACATCTCTGCATTGTTTCATCTGCACATTTCTCCTCTTAGCAGTAGTTGTGACATGAGTGAGTGGTGAAGAAAGAGGATGGAAGGAGCCATCATACCCTGCACACAATAAATCAAATTAAATCAAAATAATCTTTATTCGGTTACATGTGATAAAACCATAAAAGCACACATTAAATGTAGTAAAACATTCGTCACAAGAACATGCCAAATAAGATGATGCCCTAGGCTAGATATAAAAAACAAAGTACAAATGACACCAAATTCACACAGGCAATACCAGGTAAAAAGGATCGCTCTGGTTAACGACGAGTAATGTAATCTGATAAAAGCATTTGATAGACAGAATGGAGAGCAAAACATTACAAAGTGCATAGTGCCATAAGTAACATGTAAGAAACAGAGTAATTAGTCACAACTAGACCTAAGCCTGACAGCAGATTTTAAAAAACTAAGCACATAAAAAACAGTGCTACATGTGAGCATTTGTAAAAAGATAAAAGCGGGGCGCACTTGCCTAAAATAGCCTTTTTCAAGATCGGGACTAAAAAGGTCTTTCTAGGTAAGTCATAAAAACTACAGAACATCAAAAAATGGAGGATGTTCTGTGGGGATTTTCCGTCACAACCACAGGACGACAGACTCTGACCCTTGCACTGCTCCCTTGGGTGGGCGACAAGGAGGTGGAAGAGGTCAAACTGAAACCTGGCCAGTAAAAATCGGTCATAAGAATTTACAAACCCTAATAGGTACAGTTCCACCGTCTGTGTGGTTCTTAACATGATGAAATGACGTACACTGGTCTTCAGTAGCTCCTTGTCTTCCCTGGCAATTGATTGCTGTTTGAAAAAGGCCACTTTAATGTTAATCAAGTCCTTCTTTTTGGTCAATTCAGGGTTAGTAAAAAGGTCTCCTCTCCCCATGCTCAGAAGACTCTCCTTGATATGTTTGAGCCACGATACTCGGGAGACATAATCGAGAGCCATACAGTCCCTTAAAATCATTTTGTTTAATGATGTCCCCTTGCCAGCCCAGATTTTTAACCATAATGAAAACTGGGCAGTAGATCAGTGATATAGGTCAAACCAAGCTCCTCACGAACAGTGAAGATGGGAGTACCCTGGGGAATGGATAAAAGTCGTCTCAATAAGTTATTTTCAGCAATTTGAGATCATCAGGGATACCCTGCACACAATAATGAGGTAAGATTACCATCAATTTGCTGCAAAAAGGTGTCTTTGAATGTAGAGACCTATGCACAAGGTTAAAAACACATTGATGTATCCGCAAGGCATCACTGGTGCGTGCACTGTTGCCACATGCCTAGTCCTCTATCCATCCGGGGCCGGACTGGCCGCAGCAGGCATCGGGTATTTCTCCGGGAGGCTGGACCGGCCAGTTTTCCAGTGGTGGGGGCCGGTTTTGTCACTGGGGGCCGGTTTTGTCACTGGGGCCGGTTTTGCTGCAGTGCTGCAATATCGGCATCCAGAAACAAAAGCAGCAGCCCCCATGGAGCTTGTCTGCAGGGCTGGACTGGCTGTAGCGGACATTGGGCGTTTCCCCGCGAGGCTGGAAGAGTGGGGGACGATTTTGCAGCAGAGCGGACCGTTTTTGTTACTGGGGGGCGGTTATCGCAGTGGTTCTGCTATATCAGCCCCCAGTAACAAATGCAGCATGGGGGCTGGTCTGTCAAAAATACCAGGGCTGCTCTGGGTTCCCCGTCCAGACCTGTTGGTCTGACAAAATTGCACGGGCGGCTTTGGGCTCCAAGTCAGGCCCTGTATCCATCCACGTTTTTATAGCCAGCATGCAGCTATGGGTAATCCTTACAGGCTTCCACTCCACTGGAACCATCACAAGGGCCATGAAAAAGGAGAGTAATGCATTCTGCTCTTGCACACATCCTGCCTCGAAAGTAAGGCCCAGGTTTCACTTAACTAAGGCTCTCATTATGAATGGCCCGGCCCTTTAATCCTCCCGGGATCATTATTTAATAGCTGCAATAAATATCACATGTGACAACGTTACCATTTTAAAATGGGGAGTAACATGCGGATATTGCTGCGTAACTGCATCAATATTCTCAAGCCTTGGTATATTCAGGCCATTTTTCCCTTGCTAAATTTCAGCATGTTTGAACAAGTTACCAGCCGCAGCCCGACCATACGGGCAAAGGGGCCACGCCCCCGCAACTTGAAGAAAGTGTCTGTCAGGCTGAGCAAAGATCAGGCAGCCAGGAGTTATACTTGCTCTAAATGCGCAGGCTCCTGCCTTCCTGAGTTGAACTTTGCCAGGCTGAGGATTTCACAATTTTGTGGGCGTGACCTCCTCAGCCTGGCAGCAGTGCCTCGAGGTCCTACCCCTCGTGACAAGGGGGAGTGTCATTAATTGTCTCGGACCAGGGCGCTTACGTTTTAAGCTCTGAAGTGCCCAGGGCCGAGGGACACCACTTCACAGGGTTGGGTCAGCTGTTTCACTGACCTCATCCCACTCTGTGCCAAGTGAGGGAATGCGTCCTTCCCTCATTGGCTTGTCAGCCAACAAGGGAAGGCACCAGTACCAACCCTCCTGGAACCTCGGAGGCATTCCGCTCCATGAGCTGCAGGGCAGGTACGATTTATGTTTTTGAATGTTTGGTGCGTGTGTGTGTGTATAAATGTATGAATGTGTTGTGAGTGCTGAAATGGGTGTGTGTGGGTGCGCGTGTGTGAATGCATGGGTGTGAATGAGTGTGTGTATACGTGTGCATGAGTTGCTCGCCCACCCACCTCCCTGACAAAATTACTGGCCTCCACTGCAAGTTACCACACATACCAGAATTTGATGAGCCACTCGTGATAAAGGCTTGTGCCATGGAGAATTTTCTATATTACATAGTCCCAGCATTTAATGGTACACCACTGTACTTCTTCTATTAGGTATTGGGGGTACGGTAGAGATACTTAGCCACCTACACCTGCAACTGCAACAAATCCGTATTGGTACTGTTTCCCCTTAACCATTGCTCCTCAATGGCCCCCATTACAAGTTTCCAGCTACATTCTAATCCATGTGCAAATTCCTATGTGTACAGTTATATTAATTATTCATTGTGTGATAATTATTACACCTTCACAGATTCTGGTGGGTCTAATCTGCTGATATTTGTTGGACGAAGAACATAGAAAAAGGGAATACATGTAGAATTTGGTATCTTAAAAACTGATTCTGCATGTTATGCCTCTTTTTCCTGTTGAACAGTTGGTATTTACCACATGCTGTAAATATTTCACCCTGGGATAATGGTATTCACCACATGCGGTAAATACCCTACCCTATTCCATCCAACTTGTAATGAGGACATTTGTGTCAAAATCAAGTATCACAAGGCTCCCCAACATCTGTCTCTGGCCCTTTCCAATCATGAGGTGCTACAAAAGCTCCTTGACATGTATGTAGGGACAATCAGCCCCCCCATCCCACATGTTGTCCCTCAGCAGCACTGCTGACTATTGACCTGTAACTATTGTTCTGCGCACACTGCAGGGCCGAATCTAGTGTGTTCATGTTGTTGTTCGACAGAAGATCATGTGGAGACAGCAGTTTGAGGTCTGAGTTTAGACTGTGCCAGAGCGGGTGTCAGTGGCCTACTCTCCTTATGATCTCCTAGGACTACTATCCCACAATTGACAACCTCATTGTTATTCTCTTAGAGGTCCACATTTCATCACCGGGCAGGTAGATGCATGCCCATGCAAGCACAACCACATAAACACAATTCCATCTCCCTGTTTCTCCCTCTCTCCATCTTTCTCTCACGCTTTCACTTACAACTACTCTGGATTTTATTCTTTGCCAAGACTTGACTTCATTCACAGGGATGGTTTCTCCCCCTTAGTCCTATCCTCTACACCTTACTTCTCCACTCTCGGGCCGAATCCTTGCCTCCGACTCCCCATCAAGCCTCTTCTGCTCTTATCTTCCTGACTAGTCAACCAGAAGCCTAAGGTTGGCTATTACGCCCTACGTCTCTGCCACTATCAGTGGTGTGGCTGTTTTGAGGCAACTCCTTATTCACAAGGCTCCTCCATCATCCTGCGCCGACAATTCCTCCTTTTCTCTCCTTGCTCCAGCACTTTGAGGTGGCCTTAGAGCTGCCTCAGGCACTTTACCTGTAACTAATCGAAAGTGACATAAGCCTGTTCCTAAAAGCCCCCCTTTATATTATGTAGCCACTTCTCATCACTTCTCACAGATTCCATGAATTTCCACTTACCTATGATACTCCTACCCACCTTATAAGTCAGATTCTGTTCCTTTACTTTGTCTTTCATAAGTTCCTGCTAAGTAACTAAATTCCATATCATATTTCTTCATTTGCAATACATTCAGTTTGTAGTGAAGTTTTATGTGCATTGTTTTGACACAAGTGTCCAATGCATTCAATAATAAATAAACATTTCTCCCCTGACTCATTTCCATACCCGGGGGCTGCCCCTCCTTACAACCCATCACCCCCTCCCTCTTGCCCTTTCTCTAGCCCTGAGCTCAGTTCTTGTTCCTTTCACACTCTTCATGGCACTCTCTCGCTCTTTCCTCCTTGTTATCTGACAAGCAGTCTGCCCAGCCTGCAAAGGGCAGGTTGATTTCACAGGTCATCTCCCTTTAATTAGCGGAGGTTCCAGTTCTTTTCATTGTCGAAATTTGAAACTGAAGGTTTATAAAAATCTCATTAACCTTAATTCTTCTGTTGGCTTCAATTCCAGGAGAGCACCTTGACTGAATGTCTATATCCGGCGAGGATCACACCAGGGTTGCGTGTTCAGGTAATTCTGCCAAGTATGGGGTTACCGGCATGAATCTGGGGGCTGGGAGGAGACAGATTGCGGATAATTGCATACACAGACAGGAACTGAGCTCCCATCATATCTGCACACAGTATAAATGTCAACGTGTGTGTGTGTGTGTGTGTGTGTGTTTGTGTTACTATCCTTGTGGGAACTTGAGTATGATAACACACTCATGCTGTGGGGACTTGATTGCACCGTGGGGACCTGAACCCAGGTCCCCACAAGGTAAAGTCTTTTAAATGATTGGAAATTACTTCAGAAACATCTGCACCACTTTTTACACCTTTTTAAAAAATTGCCTTGTGGGGACCTGTGTTTCACCAAGTGTGTTTATTTTTTTGTTGAGCTCTGCCCCTGTAGACAGGAGGTGGTACTGCAGCCTTAAACACATACAGCATATTAAACACACATCAGCAATTGGATCCCATCTAGCAACAAAGAGGATAGTGACTTTGAAGAAGCATACCCATCAGAAAACATAAATCTGAATACAATGGCCTTTTTAATTGTATATAACCTTTTTCCTTATTTTTAGAAACAAATGAAGCTATGGACTTGGCACTTTTATTTTTATTGGTGGCTATTTTCTTTGAAAAGCATAGACATGCACAATTAATTGAATTGTTTTTTTCTACATTCCCAACACCGATTTACTATTTAAGATCTTACTTTACCTTACAGTTCAATCACCTCAGCATGCATTATGAGGCAATGGATCAGCCCACTTTAGCCACTCACGCTTGCACTGACAGTGAATACATTTTGCCTGGTTGCTGCGCTGCATTACGTGAAAAGCATAAATCTGCCCTAAATGTTGTGCTCAGTCCTTAAATGGGTGTTACTCCCACACAGTAAGGAAGAAGCACCTTGTCTTTCTGTACCTCATTTCTCTTTATCTGTCAACTTAGTTGCATGTAGAAACATCCTGAGCACCTTTGTTAAGCATTACTGGATAGTTTTACTAACATTTTTGCGTTGGGTTTGTGTCACAAAAGTGGCGCAAACAGCACAAAATGAGTTTTTAGTAATTTACTTTCCGGTGCAAAAGCTGGAAAGTTCGCAAATCATCACCAAGCACTGCTTTGCATTACTTAGCATAAAGGGGGTGTTCCGTAGGTGGAACATGAAAGTTCTCATGCAACCACCCATAGTTTTTGATGCAAAAACCTATCTCCCAAAAAGTAGAGAAAAGGTTTTTTAAAAAAAATTAACACCACTTGAAAGCAGGTGTTTAAAGGAGAAATGTTTTTATTTCTCATTTTTTTCTGACTTTGCATGTGTGCTGCACTCTACAGCACACATACAAAGCAGGAAACATGTCAAAAGTTGTCTAGGCATAGTATTTTGTACACAAAGGGAACACTTACAGTCAAAACCTACGCTAGACTCACAACACACCCTTGCACTATGGCATAATGGTGTGTGCATGGCGCTTGGCCTCAAACTTCTGGGTCGACTCTAGGGAGAGGGGAGGAGAGGGCCATATCTCTGCAAATATGGTGTTGCTCTGCTCTCTCCCTGTCATGCATGCATGCATGCTGCATTTTTGTCTGCTGCGCTGCTTTGGGTGACAGTTTGGTAAATCTGGTCCTACAGTTGCTAAAGTGTCATTGCTCACCTCCTTCTGAATCTTCTCTCCTCCCTGTGTCTCATTTGGTAAAGACAACCATATCAATATATAAACGTCACAACTGCTACCATTGTCAATGATTGTTTATTTTTAACAGTAAAACAGTCTTACAGAGTTAATATGTGGTTATTATCATGGGTATAAAGATGGTTAAAACTAGGTCCGTGAAAAATCTTCATTCCGTGATTAAATTTTCTAAATTTGTGAATTTCTTGTAACACAAATTTGTGTATTTCAGCTGTAGAAGACTGCACAAAAGATATCTTGAGAAAGTTTGTGCTCTAATATTCAATTCCATCTTTCACCGTGCAGCACACAATATATGCTGCCTCTTCCATACATGTGCACACTGCTTCCCATCAATTACTGTCTAGCACACAATGTGAGCAGCCTCCTCCATCCATGTGCATAGAGCATTCCATCTCAAGTGGTGCAGCACACAATATGTGCAGCCTCCCCTATACATGTGCACCCTACTTCCCACCAATTACTGTGTAGCACACAATGTGTGAAGCCTCCTCTATCTATGCACACTGAGCATTCCATCTCTCACTGTGTAGCACACAATATGTGCAGCCTCCTCCATAAATGTGCACAATGCTTCCCATCAATTACTGTGTAGAACACAATGTGAGCAGCTTCTATGTGCTGCCTCCTCCGTACACGGGCTCCCTGCTTCCCATCAATTACTGTGTAAAACACAATGTGAGCTGCCTCCAGATTCGATGTGCACAGAGCATTCCATCTGTTGAACTGCAGCAATTTATATGTGCAGCCTCCTCCATGCATGTGCCCACTGTTTTCCATCATGCAGTCTACAGTATAAGATGTCTGCAGCCTTGTTTATCTATACACAAACTATATTCCATCACTCACTGAGCAGCACACAGTGTGTGTAGCCTCCGCCATATATGTACACTACATTCCATTACTGAGTACCACACAATGTGAGTGGCCTCCACCACGCATGTGCAGACTGTATTCCATCATTTACTGTTCAACACACAATATGTGCAGCCCCATTATCAATATGCACACCATCTCCAATCTTTTACTGTGAAGCACAAAATATGTACAGCCTCCTCTATCCATGTGCAGACCACTTTCCATTTAAACACTCTGCAGCACACAATATTTGAGGCCTCCTTCGTCCATGTGCACACTGCTTTCCATCACTCACCATGCTGCACACAATTTGTGCAGTCTCTGCCATCCATGCACAGACTGCTTTCCATCTCTTACTCTGCAGCACACAATGGGGCAGATTCACAAAGGTAATCTGAGAGAAAAGTCTAACTTTACGACTTTTGGTATTCACAGAAGTCATTTACGACTTTTGGTATTCATAGAGGTCATTTACGAGTCATATCTTTACGTCCGCATTTGGGCCGTACTCTCCGCACCCAGGCTGTACTCTTCAGCTCAGGCTGTACTCTCCAGCTCGAGCCGTACTCTCCGGCTCAGGCCGGATGAAGTGTAATCAATGGGCTGGAATGCAATTTATACAAAAAGGAACATTAAAAATTGCATTCTGGCCAATAATTACAATTCATTGGGCCCGAGCCAGAGAGTACGGCTCGAGCCTGAGAGTACGGCCTGAGCCCAAGAGTACGGCCCTGGTGCGGAGATTCCAGCCAGACTGCGGACGTAAAGATACGACTCGTAAATGACCTCTGTGAATATCAAAAGTCGTAAAGTTAGACTTTTGTCTCAGATTACCTTTGTGAATCAGCCCCAATGTGTGTAAACTCTGGCATCCAAGTGTCCACTACAGGCCATCAATCACTGTGCAACACACAGTGTATGCAGCCTCCTCCACCTCCTGGAGTTTGAGCCACGTAGCCTGCCCCTGTTCTTTTCCACCTGACCTATGACAGGACCTCTCTCTGAAACCCTGGCGTAGAGCAGCTTTTCCTACTCTTGTAGGTGATTGTCAGAGAAGCAGCGCACAGAGCCAATTTCTAGGGAGATTAACTACCCCCAACCTCCATTACAGCTGAGCTGTGAAATACACAAATAATGTGTACAGTCTCAATGGGGCCAGCAGATGGGAAAACAGGAGGGGGTTCCCAGGGGACCCTTTCCCCTTTGTGAATGGTGGCAAAAATTATCAATTTTTCTCTTTAAAATGCATCCCATTTTCCTTTAAGGAAAATGGGCGGCATTTAAAAAAAAGTTGCTTTATTTAAAAGCAAACACAGACATGGTGGTCTGCTGTCCCCCGCATGCCACCATCTTTGTGTTTTTAGTGAAACCCAATGGGTCGAAAATTGCGACCTACTTCATGAATATTAACAAGGTAGGCCAATTGTGATCCCATTGGGAATCACTAAATGTATCTGAGACACATTAGTACATCGTATTTTGTGACTTCCTAATTGCGAGTCGCAAAAAGTCACAAATAGGAACTCGCAAAATGCTTTGGTCGTACGTGTGGCCCTAAGAGGCCAACTTGCACTCATGAACATGGGAGTTTGGGCCGAAAGAGTTGGGCCAGCTTGGGTGTGCGGTGCAGATCATACAGCTACAAAGTGATGCAGTCCACGGCCAGTCTTTTGCCCACTGAAGATGAAAACAGTGTTATTGGCCTGACCTACCTAGGTCATTTTATGCACATCTATAAGTCACTACATTGTAAAGTACTTTAAAATGTATATACCAATTAATTCCCTTGATCAGTCCACAAAGCGCACAGATTTTCATTGGTTTCCTGCACGCCCTTTCGCCTTGCATGGCTGACAAAGTCTTGGTGGTTGTTTTGTCTATATGGAAGGTTTTGGGTGATGTGCAGAAGGTTCAGAAACCTGCTCTAAGCACGGTGCGATTAACATTTAGCAGCCCATAAGCGGTACAATTAGACACACATGGTGTATGCTCTATAGAGTTTAACCAGGAGCGATAGTGCCCCAACCCCACCACAGGCCCAGTTAAATAACCAGTCTACATGCTATGTGGAGTCTACTAGGAGCGGAAGAGGCCCAGCCCCACCAAAGGTCCATTAAAATAGCCAGGCTACCAGAGGTGCAGTAATAAGACAGTCTACATATTATATGGAGTTAACTCAGGAGTAGCTAAAGCCCATCCCCAAGCTAGGGTAATCAGAGCAATCACAACATGTGCTATGCGGAGTTAGAGCTGCAGTGCCCCAAATCCTTCCTGAAGCTCTGCCCCCTGTAGGCCGGAGGTGGTACTGCCGTCTTAAACACACTTCGAAATATAAACACACTTCCGTAATATAATTTCAGTGTAGAATCAAGTGAAGCATGTCAAAAAACATGTAATACAGCCATTAGGCTTTATTTATGTGCCCAAAAATATCTATTTTAATCATTTTGGTTTTCGCAGACAAAATAGTAATGAAATTAATCTTTTGAATTTGAATGTAGTGTATTTTAGAAACCATAATGTACGTCTACGTAAAAGCATTCTAGTGCACAACTTGAACGTTCTAATATTACCAACTCACTATTTCAAATCACAAAACACCTCCAGCGACAGCTGCAGCATACCAATTCCACAAGTAAGCATACTAACTTCTTTCATTATGAATTTTGCAATTAGACAATGGGTTTGATTTTCTACATTTAAATTTGGCCTCCCTTCACATTTAGATAGCAGTATGTTGAATGTTGAGATCATTTTAGGGTAGCTTATTTGTATACAAATGGTGTTATGGGAATGTCCCCTGCATGGGGTAGAGTTGTGTTTCCCTACCCTTAGTGTTCGATTGCGAGTCTCTGGTATTTTTTCCTTTTTTTCTTTTGAGCCCAGCCTCACACTCATCCAGAGTGTGTGTGAAGGCCTTGACCTGAGTCTTGACATGAGTGAGGTTCTGAACCTACCCAGTGGCCCGGAGGGCCGCACCAACAGTGCCCTCTTTTCTTTGTCAGTGAACTACCATCCCTGTCTCAGTAGTTGTGACTAGATCTTTTTATCTGTGTCACTGAAAAGGAGGCCTACTGACCCAATCGTGTGAAATTCTGCTTCTTTGTGCTAACCCAGATCCTAGCGCTAACATACCACGTGTGTGTTATGAGTGTAGGGTACATGCCCTGCGTGGTTCTTGCATTATGATTATAAGTGAACCAGAGTAATGGATGCCATTAGAATTTAGTCCTACACACAATCGTGATTATGGTAGATTACTGGTAACTACATAAACATCACCTCAGAGTCTATTCACATAATGATGATAAGAGAATCTGGAATATGAAATTTAAGGGATAATGGAGATCCTACTGTAAGTAAGAGGTGCAAAAACACCCCAGCACAGACATTGCGGCGGCCTGGTCTCAGGCCAAACCTCCTACTGTACGGAAATGGCGAAGTGGGGTGGACTGGTGCGTGACCCAGGAGGAACCTCTCTTTGAGGCCCAGGGCTGCCCTGAAATGTTTGAAAAGATCTGGGGTAAATGGCTCAACCTGTTGTTTTGATCACTGTGTGTGCCCTTGTTTATCTTGCTATATTCATGAAGTGGCCTACTTTGGGGCCCGGCGCTCAGGTCTATGTCACCGCTATTACTGTTACTGGTCTCAGATATACTGTGCATGATTCTGCTGTCATTGTGAATTTTTATTCTCACTTAAATATTAATAAACTTGATTATCAAAAAAAAAAACCACCCCAGCACAAATAACGTTTGTGCTTGGTTTCAGTGAGTTTGGAGTTTTTACACCAGACTTACAAATTGATGTGAAAGCATGGGTAGTAATGCACACAATCGATTTTTCCACTTCATGGTTTCCATGCGCTGTTACAATCTGCCAAAAGCAGGTGGTATAAAGACACTGAAAACGTGAGTGGGCCCAGTTAGCAATCTAACTTTAAATAGGGGAGGGGGAAAATGAGCCTAAATTCTTTTTGTATCCATTTAGGTACTTGAGCTGAAGTTGAAAAGATACTGCAGAACTCGTGTGTGCTGTTCACCCATAAATATTAGTGGAAGACGTTTTTTTATTATAACTTGTTATTCGTACAATTCTAGGCAATGTAATTCAACAGGTGTTTTTATTGCCAAATGTAATGGTATTCTGGATAAAAACCTCAGAAAATGGAAATCTGATTCATACGTGCTGGAATTCAAACACGTGGGTGGAGATTTTCAATGAATACACGCAAGGCAGCACAGCACCCAAAGATGCTGCGCTGCGTGTGTGACAGGGAGGGAGCAGAAGAGCGCCATATCTTCAGAGATATGGCTCTCTGCTCCCCTTTCCCTAGTGCCGGTGCTGATTTCAGCTGCCGTGCACCCATCACACACCTTAGCGCCATAGCACTAAGGTGCATGTGTGAGTCAAGTATAGGTTTTGTACAGGAAGGGTACCCTTCCCGTAAAAAATACCATGCCTACACACATTTCAAAGCTTTTCCCACTTTGTATGTGTGCTGCACAGTGTAGCATGCATACAAAGTCAGAAAAGCATGAAGAAATTAAAACATTTCTCTTAGCACCCCCTTTGACGGGGCGTTAACTTTTGGCGTAAAACCCTGTCTACAATTCTTTGTAGATACAGTTTTGCATTAAAAATCATGGGTGGTTGCATGGGAATGCCCATGTACCAGCCATGTAATGCCCCCTCGGCGTTAAGTAACGCAAAGCAGTGCTTCGCGCTGATTTGCGCTAATTTTAGGGTGCTTCCATTGCCAAAAAAAATTTGCGCTGAAAAGTACATTCCCCCAAAAGATTTTGCACTGATTAGCGTCACTTTTGTGATGCTAACCGAGAGCAAAATGTTTGAAAATCTTTCCCATGTTCTGCAAATTGCTGCATTTCTCAGCAGCGAACATTTAACTTAAAAAGCTACCTGACAAAATGAGTGTTTTGATCAATGCCTTCATAAAATATTTGTCTATCATTGTAATTGCAATACAGTTGAAGAGGCTCACTATAGAGTCATGGGCCCAAGGCCCACATACTACTAAATGGAGTTATAGTTGTGTTGCTTAGTTAATTGGCCACGAGCACATGCACTCGGACCCTTTTATGTGTAGGCTCATGTCACTCGTGATGCCTGTGGTGGATGGGTGTGGGGTGCAAGTGTCTTCATCCCTTAAGGGAGTGGCTGGCAAACTAAGTGCCTGCTGAGACCCTAGAATGTGTCCAGCACGACACTACATTCCTCCCAAACTTTATTAAAACAAAACAAAGTCCAACCTATGGAAATTAACTATACACATAAGCCACCACTCAATCTCTCAATCTTTGCAGGACAACAGTGGACAGGTGCAGCTGAGAGTACCCGGGCATCTCGGCACATGTCCATAATTTAACCAGCTACTACTGGGCACAAACGATGCGTCGATGGAGTCTGGATTCTTTGGCAGCCTGTCCGTCGGATCAATGTCCACTTACACACTGTTGGAGGGACCTGTGTGCTCTGGCGGTGATGCTGTTGGTGTCTGATGACTCAAACATGGTGCATCAGGAGCGTCGATGGAGTCCCGCTACAGAGTCTTCTCTTGAGGCATCTGGGCACTACGTCGAAAAGACTTGCCAGGGGCACCTCAGCATCTTGGTGCTTTGCAGGTGCAAGGCTCCACCCTGGAGACGAGTTGCTCCTTGGCTGGATTGGGTGATGCACATGGCAATGATGTTGTTGGTGCCAATAGACCTGGATGACAGGTGGTGATATTCGCCGGGATTGAGGCTGTCTGGAGGGACTTCGCAGCCATTTAACTCTGTCTTATCTGAAGCTGTTGTTCACCAGTGGCATCTGCGGTCACAAGCAGGGATGCCATCTTACTTAGACTGCAGACGCTCGGGAAGTTACGGTCGCACTGGGAAGCTTTGAGGAGAGACACGGTTTGCGCTTGCTGCAGCTTACGCTTGGTTCTCCCATTGAGAGAACCAACTTCCATATAATACACTCACTGACTTTGTCTTTGACCCTGCACAGTGCTCTGCTGCTTTATGACGTGTCTATGTAAATACAACATACATACATACATAATGTGATTACTAAATTATGCCATTGACGGTGGGAGTTAGATTAAATATGATGGAAACCCACAATGAGGTGTGTGTCCATCCATTATTAGACTGCATACTGCATGATCTAATGTTAGTTCTAAGGTAGTCTGGATTGAGGGTTCCAAGTTTCTGAGTCAAATGTGCATTGTCAGCCAAACAGTCTAAGGCAGGAGCCACTACCGTTTGTCATGATATTTTTAGCTTTCTGCTGGTTCCAACTGTCATGCAATGAAGTATGCGTAGGTGATGTCAACTACACTGATAATATGATGGGTCTGCATGTATAATAATTTAATTTCTGCAGGATAATTGGCAGACACTATAGCCAGACTGGGTGACTGCCATCCAGGATAAAGTCAGAATTTGCAGGTGTAGTAGCTCTAGAAAGGTTTGAAACATTACCTGTCAGGTGATTTAAGACATGCTTTTTATCATGTCTATAATGTAATAGTGGGTGTTTCAGATTATGAACATTTCATGACCAAGCTGGAAAGCCCACTGTACGTTTTCAGAGATAGACAATATTTCCTGTATTGGCCTAGCATCTGTGAGTTTGGGGGGGTAGAGAGGGTACCAGTTCCTTGTTTTGATTAGGTTTGAGGGTTTGGCCGTGGTAGGGACCAGTTGATAATTAATATGCTAGAGCCAGGCGAGGATAAGATTCCAAAGGTTATACAAATTTGGTGTAATATATGAAATACTACATGGTGGATGCAATAACACCTGCTGGGTGGTATGCTTTCCTGGTCATGTAAATACTAATTAAAATGTAAATTTATCTCTCAACTCCACTGTAAACATATAAAGAACACAGCAACATCACATTGTCACGCCTTGCATGTGACAATTCCCATTCAGAAGGCCATGGGGCAAGCAGGTGCTAATCGGTTGAGCCGTTGGGGTTGAGGCCTTTTAGTCTTGATGTCCTGGGGCCTGACGTACTATGGACTCTGAGCAACCGGTCCAAGCACTCCTTCAGCACTTGACTCTCAGTGGTAGTGCAGTTAAAGCAGTCCAATGCATCTTGGATGAGGGGTGGGAGCAAGGTTTACATGGGCACAAGACTCAAAACACGCCCAGCAATCCCAAAACATGAATGCCCAGCCGGATATTTGCTTTTATGAAAAAAAACTGTATTTATATGTGAACACGAAAGTGAAATATGGCACGGTATACACAGAATTCGTAAGGTTGGCACTCTAGAAGTGTCTGGGTAAGACTCTGAGTCCCAGCACTGTGGTCATTCCCCATTTATGTGAGGCAACCTTCAGGCTAGGCCCTGCTAGTGAGTACAAGTCTTGGAAGTTCCACAATAGCTTTTAAGAAATGTCAAAATATCTCAATGCCATAGCGCTTCGGTGACAACACAGAGGCCTGGCAGTCCAGTAATCAGTCTTACCCACTCTCACACTAGCAGTATGGATGGTCCGGGTGCACATCAGTGGCCCGGCAGTGAGGAGAAGTCTGGATGCTGTGGGTGTGGTGGCAGACCAGTCGTACGGTAAGTCTTCTGAAGTGCGATGGCAGGTCTCGGGTGCTTCTGGGTTTGGGTGGTTGAGTCCATGCTCTGCTTCCACAGGTCAAACCAGCAATGCTTCTCTGTTGCCCGCTGCTCCAGGGCGATGGCCTCTCTCTTCACTGCTGCTCCTTCCTGGTATACAGGGGCTGCAAACAGTGTCACACAGGGCTATGGCCCTTCTAGGTCAGATTGCTGCACAAGGTAATGGCCCGCTTCTGTCCCAGCAATGCAAAAGGACAAGGACCCTTAACCATCACTGCGGCCTCACCTAGCATACAAAGATCACAAACAGCAGCACATACGCTGACAGCCCTTCCAGGTGCACAGGGCGATGCACCAGGGTGAAGGCCCTTAGTCATCACCGTGGCCCTTACCTGACATATGGGGGTTACGACCACAGCACACAGGCATACAGCCTGATCGGTGCAGCCATACTGATATAAACTGGACTCACACATTGCTTCAGGAATCCACTCAACAGGATCTCCACGGACCTCACTCTCTCAGGCACTCTCCTCCTTACAGGGTTCTCTGACCTCAGCAGGAAGGTTGTATACAATGTGGACCAGGAACAAGGTAGAGTCTTGTCTCAGAGCTTAGGTTCCACAGTTATTCACAAAGCCTCTGTGATGGGGAGATGTCTAGCACTGCTGCATTCCTGAATTCTAAGATGATTTTGAAATATGACATGGAAGGGCAGAAGGCATGCAATATGTACGTAGAATGATAGCTACTTGAGGGCACTACTAAACATCTGTAAGATGTGGATCTTGACTGCTGGATTTAAACCATACCAAGGACCTTATTCTACTTCCAGGTGCAGTGCAACTTTTCTGAGTAGGATGACCAAATGCTAACTTTTGGTGAGCCAAAGGCTCACACAGGATATTAGTTGTTGAATAAAACAGGACAAGCAATAACGTCTGGTGCAGGGCATCACAATTAGGCCTGGGCGGAAAACTACGCTACGCTCGCGTAGTTTGCGCAACTACGCGCTAAGCAAATTGCACGTAGCACAGTGCAAAAACGCGTAGCGGGCATTTTGCTTGCTCGCGGTCCTCAACGTCAAGTTGGCGACCGCGAGCGAGCAAAATGACATCCCGGCGAGACTTTTTCCTCGTTCGCGATCAGCAACATCAAGTTGCCGATCGCGAGCGTGGAAAATAAACCTCCCGGCGAGATTCTCAACGCGGGGAGGTCAGGTTTCTCATTGCGAGTGGTCGCGTATGCTCATGACCGCTCGCGATGAGAAACTACCAGTTTGCGTTGAGAAAACTGCCGCTCAAGTACAAATCTACTCGAGCGGCAGAAAACGACCGCTTGCACTGTGCAAGATGCCGTTTGCAATGATTGCACAGTGCGGACAAGCATCCGGCACTGTGCAATCATTGTGAACAGCATTTCCTACCACACTACGCAGTTCGCGTAGTGCTACGCGTAGCTCACGTAGTGCGAAGTTCACTTCGCGAAGCTACGCGTAGCGCTACTACGCAAACTACGCCCAGGGTTAATCACAATCAGACTAGTGAGGTAAAGGTTCTTCCACTATAGGGTGCATGTTATAAATCTGTGTTTTAATGGTGGCTAAAGGGTTGTCAGGAACAGAACTCCAAATGTGATTCAATATTAATCACTCCAAGGAAATCAGTATTATTCAGATACAATTAAATACTGGTACATAATAAAGGCGCCATTCAAGGTATGCCCTGTCAGGTTTGTAGGCCCTGCTTAAGCTGGAATTTCATTTCCTTTTTCCCCTCATGGCATGGCACCCTGGGTTTTCATGGCTGCGTCTGGGCGGAGGACAAATCAATGAAACTTTCTGTGCCTGTGGGTTTTGAATGCCTGCTACATGGGCCATCTTGTCATCGAAAAGGCTTTCGGCTCTTTTCTGGATGACTGTCAATCTCCTCAACCTCAGGCTCTCCAACCTCTGATGAAGCTTCTCATATGTCCAAGGGCTCTTGACAATAAGTCCCTTATTATGTCAGATTCTTTAGAGCTGGAATGTCTGCTTATCTGTCCATCTGCTAAGCCTCTCTGTTATATCTTCTGCCTTTCTTTACCACTGGAACTATTACATTTTGAGCTGTACACCCATCTCATCACTGGGAGAACTCTTGGCACACTTACATAGCATTTTGCTGCCAGAAGTATTTTTATAATCAGGAATTTTATTGAGCTTATGATTGAAGAACAGGGATAACAAACTGTACACAGTACAAAGCTTTCCAATGATACAGTAGCAAGTAGGAGCAATGAAAAGGCGCTGTTTCAATCACCATCCAGGTTATAGTATGTCCACCACTTCCCCCAGATTTCCCCTGTTTGCGGAGACAGCTCCTGGTGATGTAGATGGGTTCCTCTACCCTGGCACACCAGTCCATCTGGGAGTGCCATTTATCCAGTGTTGGTGGTGTGGAGCACTTCTAATGTGGAGCAATGTCACACTTGGCAATCTTAGTGCCTATGCCCACAAGGGCGCGCTCCACCTGAGGGCCTCCCACACCCTCCAGGACGCCCAATAGTGCAACACAGGCAGAGCAATCCACCGGTCTCCTCAGTGTTATGGATTGCTGCCAGAAGTCTTGATGTAGAGGTTATGGCATCAAGTAATATGACATTGCCTCTGGGAATTTTTCCTGCTGCTAATCACAGAAATCAGTTAAATTGCAGGATATTTACAGGATTAGTGGTAGCCTTCCCTTGTGCTCCTACCACTCAGCTCCTTCTCCTCCAGCGCCTAGTCAACAACACCATCATTAAACTGCAAGACAAAATTTAGTTTGCATTGTGTGCTATATTAACAGTAAAATCATATGATATCAGTCAAAGGCTAAACATGTTTTCTGGTGACAGCCAGATTTGTGTAAGGCCTTGTGTGACACTTTATATATCCAGTAAAAGCGCATCCATCTATACAGTACTAGGCAGGACTGCTGGCTGAATAAATGAACTCAGTGTAAAGAGCCACTAGAGTGGTGCTATGTTGGATGTTTTTTTTAACCAGGATTCACAAACATGATGCACCATGAAAAGGCAAAATATGCAACAACAAGAAAAAATATTTGGTATACTTTGAAATTAAAGGCAAACTATGTAGCACATTCCGTGGCATTGTTATTTAGCAAATTTGACATTTTCACAGTACAATGCATATGAAAAACGCACGGATTGCTTAAGAAAGACAACTATACATACTCATCAAATTCTGTTCAAAATATTATTCACCAACAAAGTAATGTGTGTTCTTGCATCGAGATACATTAACATCATTTTATTGATTCGTTTTTGTCTATCTCCAGCATGCTTAAAACATACGTAGCACTACACAGGAAAGATACTTAGATGAATATAAATGCTTCTAATAAAATGTGCATGTTTTACTTTGCACATCCCACTTGCTTTTAAACTTGTCTTCAGTGTTGGGTTTACCCTGTGTTCACAGTATACAGCCTTTAGATGCACCTGACGCTTATTTATTGCAGAAGTTTAAAAAAAACACGTGATACGTTAAATAATATTTTAAAATCGGAGTGCTCCTTTTTGTGTATAATTCTTCATTGTAATCTGAGTGCACATGTTGAAATAACTAACAATGTCATGTGTCTGTAAAGAAATCTCGGCATTGAAAATAGATCATGTGATATAAACGAAAATGCACATTAATTTGGAGGAAAAAAAATGACAAAGAAGGAATCATTCTTTACACCGCACTTGAATGTTAAAGTTTAAGTCAGTTTTAGCTACACGGCTGCACCCTTTAGACAAAGCTGTTCCCTCCATCCATCAGTTTGGATGAGAGGAAATTCAAGGCAAGACTTCATGCTGGGTAGCATAGTTAGACAAGTAAATACACCTTTGCACATAACAAAAGGGCCATTAGAATGTCAAGAGGCCAGTGTGCCGAATCCCCTGAAGTCAGTATACCCTCCAGACTGCGGGATGTGCCCCGCCGGGAAGAACACACTTTTGAAAAAACGGAGCATCAGGTGCCACTGATCTGACACCCTAGTCGCAGCAAGGATGAGGCTGATGTATCCAAACAGAGGTGTTTTGAATCATAGCATTTACATAAACAACAATAAAGCACGGTGTGCAATTTCAAAGTGCATAGTAAATTGAAATGTATTTGTGTTCTTCTAGTAGATATCGTAATTCAAAAATAATTTTTTCTATTCGCCTCTGCAGTTATCTCAAGAGTACCCACTAGGAAAAAGTGACAAACGTCTCTCAGATTCCTTCACAAGCTGAGTGCTTAGAGGTATTGTTAGAGGGGTAACTTACATCCATCATTTGGAAACACACAGGAACAGGGGAGCAACTAGATATGAACTTCAGGGGGGCTAAGGCTCCCAGCCAGGTTTGTTACAAGTATGATGTGAATGAAAAATGCACTTCCTTTATAATCGCTGTGTGGGGCTTATAATTGGTTTCACGTGTGGATCAAGTAGTTACAGTATTGGAAATGAACTAATCCACGTTCCAACATGTAATATCACAGCATCCACCTGATCTTATGAAATGCTTGACTTCTTCAGCAACTATGGATTTTATCCAGTAACACTTTGTAAGTTGGATCTCAAAAACTCCAAAATGCTATGTAAAAATAAACCTACATGTCCTGGAATAAAGCATTGTAGGGAATGGAAAACTAGGAATGGATAAAGGTGTCACATGATCCTCAATCCAGCACCATACCCCAACGCCTCTGCCCTAGTCTCCCTCCTTGTGCCATCCCACTTTCTTAGTCCCGTCTCCCCTCTTGCACCAGGCCTCTGGTTGCAGATGGAATTTGGTAGGCATCTAGTACCTCAGAAAGAGCAGGTATTTTATGGGTGCCTTTGTAGAAATATGTGTATATTCATGAGAGTTGTGCTCATGTAAGTGCTGGGTGATGGTGAATAGTGTGAGTGAGTGCAGCGTGAGTGGTGCGAGTGTTGGGTGAAAAATGTGCTGATGTGAGTATCGGGTGAGCTGCATGAATACAATATGAGAGGAGGGCCCTTGTGAGTGTCGGGTGATAGGAGTTCGTGCAGAGTGGTGCGAGTGGTGTAAATGCAAGGTGAGTGTGTGCCTGTTTGTGGTGGAGGATGAGAGTGAAGGGTGATCTGTGAGAATGACTGGTAAGTGCATGGTGAGAGGACTTAGTACAGAGTGAGTGGTGTGACCCTATGAGTTCAGGCTGACTATTCTCCCTGTGTGCAGTCAGGATGAACAGTGTGCCTGTATAAACGCAGCCTTAGAGGTTTGTCCATGTAAGTGCAGGGTGAGTTGTGTGCTTGTTTGCATGGTGTGAGTGCAGGGTAAGTTCAGGGTGAGTGCTGTGTCCATGTGAGTGAAGGGTGTGCTGCGTGAGTGACAGGAGTGCCTATATGAGTGCACAGTGAGCAATGCGACAAAGTGAGATTAGGGTGAGAGGAGTGACTGCAGGGTGAGTGATGTGACATGAGTTTGAGTGTGGGTGAAAGTGCAAAGTGGGAGGAATGAATGCATGGTGAGTGATGTGTTTGTTTGAGTGAGATTTCAGAGTGAGCAGTGAGAATGTCAGGTGAGTGAAGTGTCACATGAGTGCAGGGTGCATAGTGTGCTCATGTAAGTGCAGGGTGAAAAGCATGAATTCATGGCGAAGGGCATGAGTGCAGTGTGCTCTCTGTGAATGAAAGATGAGTGGTGTGCTCATGTGCGCACAGGGTAAGAGGTGGAGGAACGGTGTAAGTACATGGGAAGCAGTGTGAGTGCAGTGTGATCGCTGTGAGAGTAGGGTGAGTGGTGAAAGTGATAAGTGAGTGGAGTGTCATGTGAGTGCAGGGTAGGAGGAGAGGTAATGGCATGAGTGCACGGTGAACAGTGTGAGTGCAGGCTGAGTGTGAAAGTGCAGGGTGAGTGTGAAAGTGAAGGGTGAGCGGTGAGAATGAGGAGTGAGTTGTCTGAATGCAGGATGTATTCCCAGACATCTGGAGTTACTCAGCATTGTATTCACAACTGGCTTAGGGTTTTACATATAAGTTAACCTATTGCTAATATGGCATTAATCATGGATGGAGGGTGGAGGAAATAAATAACGTGCGGATCCTGCAACAAACTTTCAGTCTCCTGATTAGGGTTCCCAGCTGATCACATTTCTACCGGCACCACTGGTATTTTGATGTCCCAGCCTGTACAAAAATAACCAAAATCACCTAAAGCTGTTATTTTTATCACTTATCTGTGCATACTTCAAGCAGAAAATATAAAATGAAAGCACTTTTAAATGTGTTCTAGGGCTGCAATAATGACCCATGACTAATAATTGCAGTTTAAGTTTAATTAAACAAAAGGAAACAAAGACAGAAAAGTCATGTTACAAATAAATACATACCATTTTATTTACAGCCCTATTTAGTGTCATGGTGGGGCCTTTGCAGACTTTTTATACAAAAACAAATAAAAAATACTTATGAGATGCTTTTTCAATAAATGCATTCTCCCACTGTGGCAGTAAAAAAAAATACAAATATAAGGAAGAAGCAGGGTGTGGACCCTGGGGGTACTGGAACCAGTGAAACCATACAAAGCCTCGTTAACCAGTTCACAAAGGCATGTAAATGGTCTTTTAAAGACCTGTGAAAAACTTGGAGCTTTGGTGGGGGAGAGAAGTACACAGAGAGGTATCAACATGGAGCGTTGGGTAGGGCAGAGAAGGGCCCTAGAGAGTTCAATGCTAAGTAATGTGTCGGGGGAGCGACACAACGAGAGAGGACAATATGAAGAACTGGGTGAGAGGGAGAGAAGCACAACAGGAAGACAGTTGGAAAACATATGCATTCTCATTTACCAAAAAGAAAAAATATTGGAGGCACACATCACATTATCTGTCATAGAGGGCAAGGGCATTTTTAGACTCTACCATACACTGGTGGCTAATACTTAGGCCTGGGCAGAATTTTGTTACGCAGGAGTAATCAGAGAAATGCCGGTAATTCTGCATTACCTTTTGATGTGGAAATATCGATAATTACATGATTACTCCTGCTTGCATAATTAAGAGTACTTTGGGTGGAAAAATCCTACAGTGAGAGCACATTTAGCAAAGCGGTCACTTGCTGTTTGTGTTCTGCTGCATTTATCACTGTTTATTAGCGTAGCAGCAGTAAATTGGAGGGTAATCCTACCCCAAGAGCACATTTAGTGTGCATGAGCAGCTGCTCGTGCTCGCTAGTCGTGTTTGTTTCGTAGCACAAATTGCTTCCTCATGTCCATTTTGACCTAGAGCTAAACACAGAATTACTGTTTTTTCATAATTCCACTTAATTTCGCAGAATTCTTAGGTAGCTCTATATGGTTGCACTACACGGAAATATGCAAGTTATACCCACCCCTACTAATACACCTGACCCCTTGATGGCATTGCAGGATAGGTGGTACAGAATGTTGCCCTTTGATTATACTGACTGGGTGTAAGCAATGATGGACCCTCAAATCCTGGCGATCTCCATGAGACTGAGGCTCATCCAGCTTAAGTTCTTTCATAGAATATGTTATCGCCAAACTAGATTAGGTAAAATGAACAAGGGACTGGACCCATCCTACTTTAGGTCAAAAGTCAAGCCAGGCACCATTTACCACATGGTATGGATATGCCCAGTGTTACAGCGATACTCATTCTACTCTTACTGAGGTTGTGGGCAAAATGGTTGCAATTGATCCCAAGATGGTACTTTTGGGTTTGATGGAGAAATGGGGTGGTCTGAGATTCACCAAAGCCCAGGTGGCAATGGGAGTTCTGATTACTAAAACCATAGCTCACCACGGGTGACTCAAGATGTCTACTTCGATATAGGAGTGGTTAAATGAAGATTTATCATTACAAGTCCATAGGTGCCAATCATGACAGATCTACTCACCCTTTTTCCTCTTTACATTCTCCCCTTCTTTTGCCTCCTTCCCCCGTTTTTCCCACCGCTGCTGGCCCCGCGGCCCCTCCCCCCAGCGTGACCAGCCCGAGCCAGTTCCCCTCCCCGCTCCCGCCTCCCAGCTGTCCAGCCCTCCCCGACCCCTACTTAATGGCAGCCGCTGTGCGGCCGCGCCAAAGGCGCGTCAAAGGCAAGCCCGTCTGTGCCCGTCCGCGCCCGTCCGCGACCCGACCGCGACCAGCGCCAGGAACCCTGGACCTCCGCACCGCCAACGCTATGACCCAGCGGCACTCCACGCACTCAACCAAGGCTGCAACAACAACTGCAAGCCAGCATCACCAGCCGACACCCATGGACCCTTCAGCTGTCACCGCTGCCGGCACACCTACAGCACCGCCAGGAACACGGACCCAGCTAAAACCCGCCCGCAAGAACACACCCAAACCGAAGACACTGCAATGCATCCTCCTCAACATCCGATCACTCCACAAACACGCCACCGAAATCTGGGACCTCCTCGACAGCACCACCCCGGACGTAGCATTCCTCAACGAAACCTGGACCAACACCACCTCGGGACCGGACATCGCCATCGCCATTCCCCAAGGATACAAGATCTCCCGGAAGGACCGCCCCACCCGCCCGGGAGGAGGAATCGCCATCGTCCACAAATTGACCCTCCGCCTGAGCACACTCCCCAACAAGCCCACAGACCCGATGGAACACCTTCACTTCAAGATACAGGCCAACCCTCCCACCACCCTCCGGGGAACCCTCATCTACCGACCCCCTGGACCCCGCAGACCATTCACCAACTCCATCACGGACATCATCTCCCCGCAAGCCATGGCATCCACCAACTACACCCTGCTGGGAGACCTCAACTTTCACCTCGACAACCAACTAGACCCTAACACCGCATCCCTCCTGGACAACCTCCACAACATTGGACTACGCCAGATCGTGACTGAACCCACGCACTCAGCTGGACACACCCTCGACCCCCTCTTCACAACAGGAAACTCCATCACTTTCAGCCACACCACCGAACTACCGGAGACAGACCATCGATGCATCCACTTCACCTTCAGAACACCCACCACCCAGAGACACCATCACCTGCTCCCACGGAGAAACTGGACCAAAATCATCGATGACCAGCTCACCTCCTCACTCGGCAACTCCACCCCAACCACCGCGGAAGACGACGACCCCAACACCGCAGCCCGAACTCTGCACAGATGGATCACCGACAGCGCCAACACCATAGCCCTCCTCAAGAAGAACAACAACACACACGCCAAGAAAGCCAGATGGTTTACCACCGAACTTCGAGAGTCCAGGCGCACCTGCCGCCGCCTCGAGAAGGCCTGGAGGAACTCCAAATCCACAGAAGCCCACAACAACTTCAAAGACGCCACCAACGCCCACCACCAACTCATCAGAAACACGAGGAAAACAGCAATCGAAGACAGAATCTCCACAAACGCACACAACAGCAAAGAACTCTTCAACATCATCAAGGAGTTCGCCCAACCCACCAGCGAGTCGACTGACATTCCTCCCTCACAAGACCTTTGCAACAAACTCAGCACCTTCTTCCACCACAAAATCAAGAA
Organism: Calotriton arnoldi; assembly: GCA_963921515.1. NCBI lineage: Eukaryota > Metazoa > Chordata > Amphibia > Caudata > Salamandridae > Calotriton > Calotriton arnoldi. Next base: position 15,947 of record CAWUFW010006683.1, on the reverse strand, counting down.
CATCTACGACAACTTCGACGAAGACAACCAACACACTGAACCCTCGCCAGCCACCCCCGGCACCCTGAAGCCAACGATTGACAGCTGGACAGCCCTCACCACCGAAGACACACTGAAGACGATGAAGTCAATCCACTCTGGGGTCCCCACGGACCCCTGCCCCCACCACATCTTCAACAGAGCCGCCAACACCATCGCACCCATGCTTCGCCACACCATCAACCATTCCATGGCGAACGCCTCCTTCCCCGATGACTGGAAACACGCCGAGATCAACCCCCTCCTGAAGAAGCCCTCGGCAGACCCCACCAACCTCAAAAACTACAGACCCATCTCCCTGCTCCCGTTTCCAGCGAAAGTCATCGAGAAAGCCATCAACAGCCAACTCGCCACCTTCATCAAAGAGCACAACATCCTCGACCCGTCCCAATCCGGCTTCAGAAAAAACCACAGCACAGAAACCGCCCTCCTCACCGCAACAGACGACATCTGCTCCCTACTGGACAAAGGAGAAACAGTAGCCCTCATCCTCCTCGACTTCTCAGCGGCCTTCGACACTGTATCCCACCGCACCCTAATACGCAGACTCCACGACGCAGGGATCCGGGACAAGGCCCTCGACTGGATCCACTCTTTCCTCTCCGGCAGGACGCAGTGGGTCAGACTCCCCCCTTTCCTCTCGGACCCTACACCAACCACCTGCGGAGTCCCCCAGGGGTCCTCCCTCAGCCCAATGCTCTTCAACGTCTACATGGCTCCACTCGCCCCCATTGTCAGAACCGACAGATTCAACATTGTTTCATACGCAGACGACACCCAACTCATTCTCTCCCTATCCAACGAACCCAACGCAGCCAAACACAACTTCCAAGAAGGCATGGAAGCTGTCGCCAAATGGATGAAAAGCAACTGCCTACAACTCAACACCGACAAAACAGAAGTACTCATCATGGGCCCACACCCCGACGCCTGGAACAACACCTGGTGGCCCCCCGCCCTCGGAAGCCCACCCACCCCCACGGACCACGCACGCAACTTTGGAATCATCCTGGACTCCGAGCTCAAAATGGACCGCCAGATCAACTCCGTCGCATCCTCCTGCTTCCACACCCTCCGCCTCCTACATAAGACCTTCAAATGGATCCCCCTCGAGCACAGAAAAACCGTCACCCACGCCCTCGTCACCAGCAGATTCGACTAAGGCAACGCACTCTACGCCGGAATAAACAAAAACCACACCCGCAAGCTACAAAACATCCAGAACGCCGCCGCAAGACTGGTCCTCAACCTGCCAAGACACTGCCACATCTCCCAGCACCTGCGCACACTGCACTGGCTCCCCATCAAGACTAGAATCACCTTCAAGATCCTCACCCACGCACACAAAGCCCTCCACAACACTGGACCAGCATACCTGAACAGCCGACTCAACTTCCACACACCCCAAAGAACCCTACAATCAGCACAGCTCTCCTATGCCGTGGTCCCCCGCACCAGAAAGACCAGATCGGGAGGCCGCTCCTTCTCCTTCCTCGCGGCCAGAGCCTGGAACGCCCTACCGCTCCACCTCAGACAGACATCACTCCCCATCTTCACCAGAAACCTCAAAACTTGGCTCTTCGACAGACCCCCTCTTGATGGACTGGATCCTGCTCCTCCCCTCCTCCCCAGCGCCTTGAGACCCTTACGGGTGAGTAGTCACGCTTTACAAACCATGATTGATTGATCCATCAGGAATTACAACTTAAAAGTGTAATAAGGAATTACAAATGTTAACCCATGAGCGGCGTAGGCGTCACAGTGGTGAAAAACAAATGTGGGAGTTTTTCATTACCTCAACAAGTAAAACTTAAAAGTACATGCCCACTTTCTTTTAATTACATAGCACTCTGCCTTATGGGCTACTTAGGGCTACCTTAGGGGTGAAGTGTATGTAATAAAAGGGGAGTTTCCAGCTTAGCAAGGATGTTTAAGTGCCAAGTCCACATGGCAGTAAAACTGCACACACAGGCTCTGCAGTGGCAGACCTGAGACAGGTTTAAAGTGCTACTTGTGTGGGTGGCACAATCAGTGATGCAGGCCCACTAGTAACATTTAATTTACAGGCCCTCGGCACATGTAATGCAATATACTAGGGGCTTATAAGTAAATTAAATATGCCAATTGTGGATAAGTCAATCAAACCATGTTTAGGGGAGAGAGCAAATGCACTTTAGCACTGGCTAGCAATGGTAAAATGCTCAAAGAAATCAGCAAAATTGTAAGGCAAACAGGCAAAAGGTTTGGGGAAGACAACCCTAAAGCTGTGAGGTCTAACAGTCTTGAAGTGCAATTCTCTGTATACACCATATCTGTGAAGACTTTAACAGCACTACCACACACCATCTCTGGAAGGGCTTGAACAGCACCACCACACAACATCTCTGTGAGGACTTGAACATGATAAGGACGCACCAACTACGTGGGGAACTGAAGACATCTATCATACACCATCTCTATAAGGACTTGAGCAAAATTATTATGCATGATCTCTGGAGGCCATGAACACTACTACCACACACCATCTCTATTAGGACTTCAATAGGCCAGACTGCAATTAAAATTACACCTGATTTTGCATTCCACTTCTGACGTGAAATTCCCCAAATTATGCCATTGCATGACATCGTGTAATTACGCACCATTCGAAGAAACATTTTCTGCGAGCACTTGGAAATAATGCAAATGGCCAGAACATGGGCAGCTGCTCACACCACTTATATTTTTTGCACTATTCTTTTATTGCAAAATGCATCCTCACGTCAAAAATTGATGTGAGGACGCATCTCATGCTAAAAATATAGCTCTAAATGATAGATTTGCTTAATCTTGAAACAGTGTACCCTTATCTAAAAGACGACTTTCACACACGCCCCGATTCTAGAACTTTTTTACCTGAATACCAAGGAAGATCAAGACGTCAATTCATTTCTTTTTCAGAAACTTCTTCATCCTCGACAGGTGACTCAGACCAGGGGGAAGGCTCATCCAATCAAAATCCACAGACAAGGAATCAGCCAACATTTTAGGGAGAGGCCGGCAAAAAGGCAGAGGAAGGAACAGATACGCCAACAAACTATGGGAAATGACAACTCATTACTGCTTTTGTCACAGAAATCCTTTAATTATTTGCAGCTCAGAAGCTAGAATCCTTCTAATATACTGCAGTGAGCTTTGAACTGGCATCAAATAACTGCATGCAAACTGCAAGACATAGGTTTAGAACTGTATGTTTTCCCCATTATTTTGTTAAAAAGGGTTTGTGTAGAAATAAATTCTTATTGATATAGCCAACCCCAACTACTGTGTTATGTTTTAAATCCTGCCTATCAGTTTGGATCACATGTAACTCCTACACCTTGTAACCCTCGTTGTCTTATGTAACATTTCCTATACATTGATTTGCACACTTGTATGCCCCCGAGAGGAATGAGAGGTGAGGGAGGCTGGTAAGTCCTCCAAAACCAGCCAGTTAGAGCAATATGGTCATTAGATCCCAGGCAGTCCATAAAGCATTGGCCCGCCTGTCTTATCTAATAATACCAGGCAAAACAGCCTCTGAAATATTCCACACCTCTTCCAACTCTGTGGTTCCAAAATTCAAAGAGGAACAGTTCAAGCTTTAGAATTAAAATCTCTCACAATAGTTATCAATGTGCATTCTTCCGAAACACTAATATTGTGTACAAAAGAGAATATAGACTCAGCTAAAATATCACACAGCCTCTCGGGAGGGATGCACACATTTACCAAAAGAAAGGATGTTTAGGGTCTTTCTGTCACATTACACAGAGATAGCTTTAAGCAAATGCAAAGTTTTGAAGGATGAACCAACACCTTTGGGTTCCAATTTGTATTACTACAAAGTAAAATAGATATATCTCCACTGCAGTGCCCTTTTACCGTGGATTTTGCTGCACAAGAATAAACAAAATAATTCTCATATTTAAAATCAGCGCATATCCAGGTTTCTGTAAACAAATTATTAATAGGCAGAAACGCATTAAAAAGTTTAACTTGGACTTTGACTGTCCCAGGCCTGCCATGTTCCAGGAAAGAATTTTACCCAAGGGGCTATCTCTGCAATAGTGGAAGTTTTATATTTTTTGAAGCATTTAGGGGCCGATTCCGATTCGGGCCGGAAAACGTACCGACCGACTCGGAGCCGGAATTAATTCCGACCGACACGTACCGGTGCAGCCCGACCCGCAAAGTACGATGGCAAAGCGTGCAAAATCCGACCGACTCGTACGGAACACAAGCGAACGACCGAACCACGCGGAAAACAGCTATCCGGCCAGAAAAGCACGCGAATCGAACCGACCGACACGCACCAGGAAGAATCCCGAACGAAACGTACCCGCGAACTCCGACCCGCCAAATGCGATGCAACGCGTGGAAAACACGTCCGAGTCGCACGGAGCTCAAGTCACACGACCGACACGCATACAAAACAGCGAGCCGAAGCAACCCAATACAACGCAGACCGACGCGTACGCAGCACAGGAAACAGCACAAACACAGCGTGAACGACTCGGAGAAGCTCGCACGAGACAACTGCAGGGTCCGACTCGGTCAGAAGAACGTCTCCTACCTGCACAAAAAGTACAAAGGGAAAAACACAACAAAAAGGCCAAACAAGCAATTACAAAGCCAATAAATACTGGGGGGGGGGACAGGGAACAAAGACACACCCACAACTCCACCCATATAAAGGACACAAATCCCTACCATGATCCTTTGCAAATTCAAATGACCTGCCAGCACAGAACACCAACAGACAGCAACCACACACACACTCACAGCTCATCCATCACACAAGCCACACACCATCAGCACCTCAACAAATAGCACCCTCACATACACCCAGCAAAACACACACTCACACACCCTCACTTGCACACCAACACCACCCATCACCATGCCCCCCAAGAAGAATCCAAAGTTCCTAGATAGTGAATTGGAAGTCCTGGTAGATGAGATCCTCAGGGTAGAGCCACAGCTGTTTGGTACACTGGTCCAACAGACCCCCATGTCGCAGAAAACCAAGATGTGGGCGAGGATCGTTGACAGGGTGAACGCACAATCACCATGTTTGCGCACAAAGGAAGACATCCAGAACAGGTGGTATGATGTGCGCAGGAGGGTCAGGGACCTACTGAAGAAGGATTACATCTTGAGCCAACACACCGGCAGTGGCCCTCCTGCCAAACCACTATACCTCAGGCCCTGGGAGGAGAAAGTGCGGGCCATCCTACCACCAGTGAGCGTCTATGGACTAGAAGACATCTCAGAGCCTGGTGAGTACACAACCAATATACCCAATATCGTGTGACAATACACACACATCACTGTCAAGGGGATAGTCAAACCATGCACCCTTAGCAAATCCACAGCAACAAAACCAGAATCATCCCAAGATGTGTATGTCAGTCAGATAAACACAATACATGCCATCTCATAGTGATATGTAACTGTGTCATGACATGTACAAACCCTACAACAAATAAAGCTAGGCAGTGGCACAAATCTAACCAACAAACACTGTCAGATATGTAGCCACCACTACAACACCACCACACAGGGAATCCCACAGAAAGGAAGGAATTCTGTGTATGCTGGTCAAGTCAGTGTAGCCAATAGCATCATAGGAGTCGTAGTCACAGATATTGCCCACCATCACAATACGCCCATCAACACCACTCTGAACCATGCTCACATCACAGGGAATGGAAAACAACTGACAAGATGGCTGACACTGGCTACTGCTGTGGGGAGCACAAGGCCCTGCAGGGAACTGTGCACCAACCAACAGCAGGACACCACTGTCTGACATCCTGAAAGACAACTTGCACTCCCTGCAATGGAAGCACGTTCCGTGGTGGGATATCTGGCTGGGTGGGAAGGAGGACTGACAGCTATGACCATAGTTACCAGCAGCTCTTCCCACACACACCCCTAACCCAAACTACACACAACTCACCTGGGAAAATGCATTGCCTCACACTAAAAATATTTTTCCCACAAAGAACCACCACCCTGGGTCATGCTGTGGGAAGCACAGTGACACCCATGGGACTTGTAGCTAAACCAACGCCAGGACAACACTGTCAGCCATCCATTCAGCACAGGCACACTACCCCACAGGGAAGCAGAGTCAGAAGGAAGGAAGTATGGGCAAGCTGGGAAGGGGGGTGGAGGCAATAGCATGATGGGAGTGGTAGTCACAGCTCAACACCCCCCCCCACATGGCCCAGCAAGCTCACACTGAAGCATGCACACCTCACAGAGAGTGGAAAGCCCCATCAAAGATGTCTGACACTGCTGCTCTGTTGTGGGGAGCACAAGGCCATGCTGGGAACTGGCCACCAACCAACAGCAGGACACCACTGTCAGCCATCTTGCCATTGCTGTCACACCCACACACAGTGAAGTACACTCAAAAGGAAGGAAGTATGTGCATGCTGGGAAGGGGGTGGAGGCAATAGCATGATGGGAGTGGTAGTCACAGCTCAACATCCCCCCACATGGCCCAGCAAGCTCACACTGAAGCATGCACACCTCACAGAGAGTGGAAAGCCCCATCAAAGATGTCTGACACTGCTGCTCTGTTGTGGGGAGCATAAGGCCATGCTGGGAACTGGCCACCAACCAACAGCAGGACACCACTGTCAGCCATCTTGCCATTGCTGTCACACCCCCACACAGTGAAGTACACTCAAAAGGGAAGGAAGTATGGGCATGCTGGGAAGGGGGGTGGAGGCAATAGCATGATGGGAGTGGTAGTCACAGCTCAACATCCCCCCCCCCACATGGCCCAGCAAGCTCACACTGAAGCATGCACACCTCACAGAGAGTGGAAAGCCCCATCAAAGATGTCTGACACTGCTGCTCTGTTGTGGGGAGCACAAGGCCATGCTGGGAACTGGCCACCAACCAACAACAGGACACCACTGTCAGCCATCTTGCCATTGCTGTCACACCCACACACAGTGAAGTACACTCAAAAGGAAGGAAGTATGGGCATGCTGGGAAGGAGGGTGGAGGCAATAGCATGATGGGAGTGGTAGTCACAGCTCAACATCCCCCCCACATGGCCCAGCAAGCTCACACTGAAGCATGCACACCTCACAGAGAGTGGAAAGCCCCATCAAAGATGTCTGACACTGCTGCTCTGTTGTGGGGAGCACAAGGCCATGCTGGGAACTGGCCACCAACCAACAGCAGGACACCACTGACTGGCATCCTGAGAGTCAACCTGCACCCACTGCAAGGGTGGCATGCTTCATGGTGGGATAACTGGGCTGGAGGGTGTAGGAAGGTGGAATCTGACTATATGGTTGCCCCCACTTTTTTATGGTGTTTTGCTGGTTTATGACTTAGTTGGACTGGGATCCTGCTATTCAGGGCCCCAGTCTATCTGCTTTCTCTGTAAAAAGGTTTCCATGTGCCTTAGGCACATCTCTGATTGGAATCTGGAGTGCCCTTATAAGTCCCTAGTATATGGTATACTATGTACCAAGGGCATAGGTACCTCAGAGGCCTACCAGGGGCTGCAGCATGTATTATGCCACCCCTGGAAGGCCATCCAAACTGACACCACAGGTCTGCTACTGCAGCCTGGGTAAGGTGGTGCATGCACCCCTTACTGTGATATAGGTTACCTATATCACTAAATACATACACACATATAAACCTATAAGTCACTCCTAAGGCAGGCCTTATCAATCCTGAAGGCAGAGTGCGTGGTTCCTATGTGAGAGGGTGCCCCTGCATGAGCAGGGCCCCTCTGCAGCGTTCGGAGACCCTTCTCTGATGCTGTTTGTAGTGCAGCCTGACCATATACTCTTAAGCGCATTATAACCTCGCGTTAAATGCTAACTTTGGAATGGCTGCACCTAAACATGTCGTGTTTGGTGTCAAACATCTTGGAATACTACCCCCGCCAATTCTGGCGGCGGGGGTAGCATTCCACCCTTCTAGAGGGAAAGACATGTTAACTCTGACTAGCTCGGTAACTTCTTTCCAAAGCCCTGGCATCACAAAATGGATGCTGCTGCCACAGACACAAGTCTGGCCTCCTGCTGCTGGACGAAACTCCGGCAGGGGAGGCCTGGACAATAGGTTTCCTGTTGCAGGGAGGTGTGACCACCTCCCCAGACAGGATAATGTGTATTGGGGCTGGGCGGGAGCACCATCTGTGTGCTTTGAAGTCCTGCACTGGGGGCACATTTGGTGTCCCTGTGCATACCCCAGTTCAAACCGGATCAGGGGCTTCCAGCCCCTGCTTTGGCGCGAACTGGACAAAGGGAAAGGGGTGTAGCCACCCCTCTGCCCTGACCCACCCATAGGTGGGGCCACAGAGTAGTCCAACCCCTATCCTTAGTATAAGTATAGGAACCCAGTCCTTAGGACTTTAGATTATCCCTGGACGAAACTCTGAAACTGAATCCTGGACCTTCGACGCTCTACTCACGATTAGAGGACAGAAGAATCTCCCTTGGGGTCAAGGAGTGACTCCCCTGCTTGGCAGGCACCAAAGAAGCATCTGTCCGGTTCGCATTTCTGAAGCTCCCGTCGGACGCCGAAGTCATCGCATCACCAGAGGTGGATTCTCAGACTTCTCCGAGGCTACCCTGAGTCCCCAGCAAAGCTGAGGCCCGTGGCTATCGTGGGTGACTTGAGACCGTGACCCCTGGACACCGAGCACATTTGCAAGTGCATCCTCTTCTGGGTCTCCCAAGAAGTCGTGCTTTGGGCTCCGAGTAGCCCTAGCCTCCAGCACCAACTGCACCTGAAGATCACTGGCCCCCACTCCACGAGTGTCCTGTAAGCCAGATCCACGTGCGGCGTCACGAGGCTCCTTCGCGGTCGCTAGCCCGTTGGCTAGTAGCCCTTAACAAAGGCCAATCTTTTCCTAACTTGGCATCCTGGTTGCTCCAGGCCTGCCCTCACCTACCCTCGCTGGGTGAGTTCCCTAGACCCTGCTGGTCTGCACCATTGATGATCTTCCTCTGCATCGAGACTTGCCGTTGCCAAGGCTTGTTGGGTCCAATCCGGTCGCCGACACCTCAGCACTCGACAGACATCGTGTACCAGCCCGAATCCTGCTCCTGGTCGCCGACAACGCCTCCTGGACCTCGTGGCTGAAGAGTCAAGACGACCGTCAACGCACCTGAAGCACTCGACATCGGTGGGCATCTGTCCATCGCCTTCCTGGTCACTGGCTAGTGACCCAGACTCTGTCCCCTCTGCTTTCAGGTTCTTCAGAACTCCGATCCACTCTTGGATCCACCCGGACACTTTTCACTTGGTCGCCAGCAGCACTTTGCAGCAGATCGCCATTCAAATCGACGACGAAACCCGACCCCGAAAGGCACCTATGCACCCGGCTTCCCTGGGTGAGGTAACACGAGTACTCCGGTGCTCCCGTGGGTAGAGACTCTTCAAAGTCCTAGATCTCAAAGGGTTTGGTCCAAGTCCTCTTTTAAGTGTCCCTTTTCTCTAATTTCCCGATCACGACTTTCTCCATAGAAGTCAACGGCGTATCGCGGTTGTGTATTTACACTGCACGCGTCTCCCGTGGGTCCCCTGTGTCACTACCTTGGGTGGTTCCTTGTGGTCCAAGCACTTCTAGAGGCTCTAGGCCTAGTGTCTAGTTCAGTCGTGGTTCGCATACCACTTTATTGGTATATGGTTTGAGTACGCCCCTAGGGCCCAAACGTGTATTTGTGCTATTACTGTGTTTAAATAACTTCTAACTTATGTACTTCGAACTCTAGCCTCATAAAGAGACTAGAGGGGTGTGTTTAGCAATAAATACATATATTTTGAATATATACCTGGTGTGGTGCTCTTTCATTTGGTCACTCAAGAGATTATAGACTGGTAAAACAAGCTGCTTTACATTCCTTCAAGACTTAGCCTGAAGGCTGCTCTCCATAGCTACCACTAGGATAGCTTTCAATAAGGTTGTCTTTAACCTATCTCCAATAAGGGGTTGTTTGGACTGGTGCAAGGTGCCCACTATAATTAGTGGACAGCATATGCCAGGCCAACTTCTCACATTGGTGTGCAGCGTGTGGGATTCCAGCTTGCTATTGTTTTACCAGATAATCTCAATTGAATTGATCAACTGAAAACCACTAAAGGTACCTAAGGTACATATAATTTAAGCTTAGAATACAGTAAGTTCTACTGAACTTAGAGTTGTGTGTTAAGGGATAGCACAACCCTTTCTACAACTCAAGAGAGTTTAGTAGGCCACACTAGAGTAGGTAGTGCATACACCACACCACACTAGTAATGTCTTTAAGGGTAGGATCTAAAGAATCCTTGCAGGAAGCCATTGAGCTTCCACCCTCCAAGTATGATACACTCCCATTCTTGGAATTGAGAGCTTTATGCAACTTGAGAAAATTAAGGACAGGCCAAAGCCCCACCACCCAACACCTCAAGGAGTTGTTGGTGGCTTATGACCTTAGTAAGCCCTTGGGGACTGAAGGGGTAGGAGCTGAGGGTGGGGCAGATGATGAGGATGGGACCAGGGGTACCAGTACCCCCAGCCCCCCTCTGAAACTGGCCAGGAGGGCGACAATGGCCCTGACCTGGATAATCCAACCCCTCCTGAGGAAGATGAAGAGGAGGATCAGAATGATGCCCCCTTTGTCCCCCCAGGAAGGATTGTGAGTGTGCCCAGAAGGTCTAGATCTTCTTCTCAGGAGTCTAACCACTCTGGCACCTCAATAGGGAGCTCTGTCTCATCTCATAGGAGGGAATCCTCTCATGAGAGAAGAAAGAGGCTGGTTCTATATGAGGAAGCTCAGCTTGAACTCAAAAAGAAGCAACTAGCCATAGACAGGGAGTCCCTAGATCTCTTTAGAGAGAGAAGAAAGTTGGGACTAGAGTCCCATGGTGGCAGCAATATCCCTAGAGATAGGGAAAGGTCTTATGACCATAGAAACCTAAACAAGATTGTCCCTCCCTACCAGAGTGGGGATGACATCCACAAATGGATAACTGCACTGGAGAGGGCCTGTAAAGTTCAGAAGGTCCCCCAGAGGCAGTGGGCAGCAATCTTGTGGCTCTCCTTTGCAGACAAAGGTAGAGACAAGCTCCTCACTGTAAGAGAAGAGGATGCTGACAATTACACAGTCTTGAAGAGTGCTCTGATAGATGGGTTTGGCCTAACCACTGAACAGTATAGGTTGAAGTTCAGAGACACCCAAAAAGCTCAGACTCAAGACTGGGTTGATTTTGTAGATTGTGCTACAAAGGCTCTGGAAGGTTGGATACATGGCAACAAAGTGCATGACTTTTTAGGATTGTACAATTTGATTATGAGGGAGCAGATCCTTAATAATTGTCAAAACCAGCTTTTGCACCAGTATCTGGTGGACTCTGATCTGACCTCTCCCCAAGAATTGGGAAAGAAGGCAGACAAATGGGTCAGAACCAGAGTAAAAACTAGAAATCAGGGTGGTGACCAGAAGAAAGATTCTACTAAGTCCCAAGAGAAAGGTGGGGATAAATCTAAGGATAAGTCCCCTACAGGGCCCCAAAATTCCTCTTCTGGGGGTGGGTCCCAAACTCCTTCCTCTCCTGAAAAGAAACCATATTGCCATGTCTGTAAAAGGCCTGGGCACTGGAAAACTGATCCCAGTTGCCCCAGGATTGGCAATAAAGAAAATGTTCCTCCCACAACTACTACCACCCCTCCTGGTACTACCAGTAGTAATCCTCCAGTTGGGAGTAGTGCACCCAAAAAGTTGGGTGCTTTTGCAAGAGGAACAGAGGTGAGCCCTAGTTTAGACAGGGACCCCTCAACAGACTCCTCTGACTCTGATGGTGGTATAGGATTTGCCACCTTTACCATGGGTCCCACAGCGTTGGGCAGGTACAGATTGGAGCCAATAATTATTGGTCATAAAGCTGTGGCATTTAGGGACACAGGGGCTAGTGTCACCATGGTGGCAGGGAAACTAGTCCCCCCTCACCAGCTTTTACCTGAGTTTAAATACCAGGTGACCAACATTGATGGTGTCAGAACAGATCACCCCCATGGCCATAGTCAATCTCAGCTGGGAGGGGGTCACAGGCCCAAAGAGAGTGGCAGTGTCCCCCACCTTACCTGTAGATTGCCTGATGGGCAATGATTTGGAAATTTCAGCCTGGGCTGAAGTTGAACACCAAACCCATCTTAGGATGTTGGGCGTCCCTGTAAAGGTTAGTGGGGCTGTGATGGCCACAGCCCCAGCCCAAGATTTTGGAGAGATGGAGCCTGGAAGAATGGCCCACTCTCCCCCAAAAGAGAGCACAAGGGTTGAAGAAAAGTCTTCTTCCCTCCAGACAGTAGGTAAGGGTCAGCCTCCTCAGGGAACTGACCCTACCCCTAGTGAAGGAACTGCCCCAGAGGTAGTCAGGCCTGGCCTGGCCACACCCCTGATGGCAGAGGACCCTTCCAAGGTGGTACCCAGTCTGGAGCAGGTAACCTGCCCCTCTCTACCCTGCCTCAGCCAGCCCAGGGCTGCAGAGGTCAGGGAGGTCAGTGGACCCCCCAGGGCCCCCTGTCCAGAGGAACCCCCCATCAGCAGATTAGGGGCACCCAGTCTAGTAGCCCTAGCCAGGTGAAAACTCCTCTACACACTGAGGGATCCCCCATGCCTTTATGTAGGGACCTCCCCCAGAAGGACTCTGGTAGGCAAGGGCAAACCTGGGACCTGAAGGTTCCAAACCTGCCCTGTCCCTCCAGTAGTCCATCCAAAGGGACCCAACCCCCAGCTGTAGGCAGCCAAAGGTTGACATTTAGAGCAAAGTGCAACTCAGTCATGGAAAGACAGGCATACATGGTGACCAGTGATCTGAGGAAGCTGAGGCCAACATTCCTAGGGCCTCACTTCCCTACTCAGACACCTCACCAGCCTTGTACTTTACCTAAGCACACCACAGGTAGTGATTCCCCATGGTGGAGACCCTCTCATACCCTTAGGGTGAGGGATTGCTTAGTGGGCCATAAGACAGGGGGCAACCATGCTAGTGCAGGTGCTTCCTTATATGACCACTTAGTCAATGAAGGCTCAACTGGCCAAGGTTAGCCTTATCTCCTTTCGTTTGGGGGGGTTATGTAGGAAGGTGGAATCTGACTATATGGTTGCCCCCACTTTTTTTATGGTGTTTTGCTGGTTTATGACTTAGTTGGACTGGGATCCTGCTATTCAGGGCCCCAGTCTATCTGCTTTCTCTGTAAAAGGTTTCCATGTGCCTTAGGCACATCTCTGATTGGAATCTGGAGTGCCCTTATAAGTCCCTAGTATATGGTATACTATGTACCAAGGGCATAGGTACCTCAGAGGCCTACCAGGGGCTGCAGCATGTATTATGCCACCCCTGGAAGGCCATCCAAACTGACACCACAGGTCTGCTACTGCAGCCTGGGTAAGGTGGTGCATGCACCCCTTACTGTGATATAGGTTACCTATATCACTAAATACATACACACATATAAACCTATAAGTCACTCCTAAGGCAGGCCTTATCAATCCTGAAGGCAGAGTGCGTGGTTCCTATGTGAGAGGGTGCCCCTGCATGAGCAGGGCCCCTCTGCAGCGTTCGGAGACCCTTCTCTGATGCTGTTTGTAGTGCAGCCTGACCATATACTCTTAAGCGCATTATAACCTCGCGTTAAATGCTAACTTTGGAATGGCTGCACCTAAACATGTCGTGTTTGGTGTCAAACATCTTGGAATACTACCCCTCCGCCAATTCTGGCGGCGGGGGTAGCATTCCACCCTTCTAGAGGGAAAGACATGTTAACTCTGACTAGCCCGGTAACTTCTTTCCAAAGCCCTGGCATCACAAAATGGATGCTGCTGCCACAGACACAAGTCTGGCCTCCTGCTGCTGGACGAAACTCCGGCAGGGGAGGCCTGGACAATAGGTTTCCTGTTGCAGGGAGGTGTGACCACCTCCCCAGACAGGATAATGTGTATTGGGGCTGGGCGGGAGCACCATCTGTGTGCTTTGAAGTCCTGCACTGGGGGCACATTTGGTGTCCCTGTGCATACCCCAGTTCAAACCGGATCAGGGGCTTCCAGCCCCTGCTTTGGCGCGAACTGGACAAAGGGAAAGGGTGTAGCCACCCCTCTGCCCTGACCCACCCATAGGTGGGGCCACAGAGTAGTCCAACCCCTATCCTTAGTATAAGTATAGGAACCCAGTCCTTAGGACTTTAGATTATCCCTGGACGAAACTCTGAAACTGAATCCTGGACCTTCGACGCTCTACTCACGATTAGAGGACAGAAGAATCTCCCTTGGGGTCAAGGAGTGACTCCCCTGCTTGGCAGGCACCAAAGAAGCATCTGTCCGGTTCGCATTTCTGAAGCTCCCGTCGGACGCCGAAGTCATCGCATCACCAGAGGTGGATTCTCAGACTTCCCCGAGGCTACCCTGAGTCCCCAGCAAAGCTGAGGCCCGTGGCTATCGTGGGTGACTTGAGACCGTGACCCCTGAACACCGAGCACATTTGCAAGTGCATCCTCTTCTGGGTCTCCCAAGAAGTCGTGCTTTGGGCTCCGCGTAGCCCTAGCCTCCAGCACCACCTGCACCGAAGATCACTGGCCCCCACTCCACGAGTGTCCGGTGAGCCAGATCCACGTGCGGCGTCACGAGGCTCCTTCGCGGTCGCTAGCCCGTTGGCTAGTAGCCCTTAACGAAGGCCAATCTTTTCTTAACTTGGCATCCTGGTTGCTCCAGGCCTGCCCTCACTTACCCTCGCTGGGTGAGTTCCCCAGACCTTGCTGGTCTGCACCATCGACGATCTTCCTCTGCATCGAGACTTGCCGTTGCCAAGGCTTGTTGGGTCCAATCCGGTCGCCGATACCTCAGCACTCGACAGACATTGTGTACCAGCCCGAATCCTGCTCCTGGTCGCCGACAACGCCTCCTGGACCTCGTGGCTGAAGAGTCAAGACGACCGTCAACGCACCTGAAGCACTCGACATCGGTGGGCATCTGTCCATCGCCTTCCTGGTCACTGGCTAGTGACCCAGACTCTGTCCCCTCTGCTTTCAGGTTCTTCCAGAACTCCGATCCACTCTTGGATCCACCCGGACACTTTTCACTTGGTCGCCAGCAGCACTTTGCAGCAGATCGCCATTCAAATCGACGACGAAACCCGACCCCGAAAGGCACCTATGCACCCGGCTTCCCTGGGTGAGGTAACACGAGTACTCCGGTGCTCCCGTGGGTAGAGACTCTTCAAAGTCCTAGATCTCAAAGGGTTTGGTCCAAGTCCTCTTTTAAGTGTCCCTTTTCTCTAATTTCCCGATCACGACTTTCTCCATAGAAGTCAACGGCGTATCGCGGTTGTGTATTTACACTGCACGCGTCTCCCGTGGGTCCCCTGTGTCACTACCTTGGGTGGTTCCTTGTGGTCCAAGCACTTCTAGAGGCTCTAGGCCTAGTGTCTAGTTCAGTCGTGGTTCGCATACCACTTTATTGGTATATGGTTTGGTACGCCCCTAGGGCCCAAACGTGTATTTGTGCTATTACTGTGTTTAAATAACTTCTAACTTATGTACTTCGAACTCTAGCCTCATAAAGAGACTAGAGGGGTGTGTTTAGCAATAAATACATATATTTTGAATATATACCTGGTGTGGTGCTCTTTCATTTGGTCACTCAAGAGATTATAGACTGGTAAAACAAGCTGCTTTACATTCCTTCAAGACTTAGCCTGAAGGCTGCTCTCCATAGCTACCACTAGGATAGCTTTCAATAAGGTTGTCTTTAACCTATCTCCAATAAGGGGTTGTTTGGACTGGTGCAAGGTGCCCACTATAATTAGTGGACAGCATATGCCAGGCCAACTTCTCACAGAGGGAGAAGGATGTCCGGATGTCAACCAAA